>JARQOD010000007.1:79431561-79613759 GCA_033576555.1 Oophaga sylvatica | reverse complement strand
TAGCCCCCCTTGGTTAAAACGGAGCCTACCGTTTCAACGCTGCTACTTCACAGCACAGCGTGGGAACGGGACCTTCGCGCGGGGCGCTCTGATGTCAGAGCGTTCCTCCTGTTCAGGCCTGCCGATGATCAGAGCCGGGGGCGGCCAAGACTTTGCGCCTCTTTCAGGTACGCCCACCTTTTCTCCCAGCGCCTGAGGGCCGAATATGGGACAAAAATGGCGATTTTGGCGCCAAAATGCAAACATCCTTTTTCACAAAAACCTCCACAGGCACCAGGGCCGCAATGCTGCAAGTTTTCTATCCTTCGTGACGCCAAATTGTGTCGACCCGCCCCACAATTGTGGTTACCAGGGCAATTGGGGTCTAAGCCGAGCCCGAAATCTATGGGATTTTGTACAGGTAGCTTGGCCGGTCTTTCCCGGGCGTCGGCTATTTTGGGATATATTAACAGGGATTGTTTATGTACAGTTCTGACGCCACCTTAGTATTCTGGAATTTTACCACCTGCGTAGATCTCTGAGGGATGGGGGCCAGAGGGCGGGTCCCCTACGTGGACTCTTCCCTCAGGCGTATTAGTAGGGATTGTGCGGCAACAATAAAACCTCTCACCAAACGTTTTTCCCATACCTTTACTTCAAGAGAAAAGGCATCCCGGGAGGCTGATGGGGTTGAGGGGATGATTTGAGGCAACACTAAGCAAGTTAGGGGCCTCCTTTACTTTCCAATGAAAGCTGATACACCACCGAGCGTAACCCTCTCAAATCTCCACTTACTTTATTGTACCGCCAGTCGATTTGTTTAGAAGCCTTCCTGCGGGATAACCTTTTCTTGCGGCACTAACTCAAAGTCTTCACACCCCCCGACTCCACACGTTCGACATAAAGGGGTTGTCTCCGCGACCTGGGTCCGGTAGATTCCTGGTTTTCTCTTCACATCTGTACAATATGATCCTTCGGTCCCCCATAACCGGTTGCAACGTGCAGGACTTTTCCAAGTCAAAAGCACTTTTCCAATTATCTTCCTTCCACTTTGCCCTTCGCCTTGCTTGTCTCTTAATAGAAGTTCCCTTCTCCATGGGGCCACTCTGCTAGACTAAGGTGTATACAGACACCTACACCAGACCCACTTTCGAACGATGAAGACTTAAACGGACACGTCCTCTGTCCAAGGACAGGAAACTGACTTCTACTCTAAGTCCGGACACTGACGACAAAAATCACCCCCCTTTCCACACCCCTGCGGGGTTTGTTCAAAGTGTACATAGTAGAAGAGACCTAACGTTACCTCTCCACTCATCCTCCGGTATTGTGTACCAGGGCTACCAAAGTCTGGCGCTCCGGAGAGCCTTTTTGAACCAAATGGGTCAGTCCGGATAAGTGAGTAAAATCGACAATTAATTTCTCCCTCACTCTATTACGATGTACAGTACAAACCAAAAGTTTGGACACACCTTCTCTTCAAAGTTTTTTTCGTATTTCATGACATGAAAATTGAGAACACACTGAAGACACAAAACTATGAATTAACACATGTGAATTAACATACACTTAACAAAAAAAGTTGGAAACAACGAAAATATTCTTATATTCAGGTTCTTCAAAGAAGCCACCTTTCTTTGATTAAATGATTTGCTCGCAAAAAGTGAAGGATGGACTCTAATGCCTGTTTTCCAACCGTGAAGCTGGAGAGGTGGTGGGATGGTGGGGGGTGCTTTGCGGTAACGTTGGGGATTTATTCAAAATTGAAGCGTGAGGGGGTCCGCTCACTCCAAACCATCTCGATTGGGTTCAGGTCTGGTGACTGTGGAGGCCAGGTCATTGGTTACACCCCAACACTCCCTTCTTGGTCAAATACCCTTACACACCTGGAGGTGTTTTGGGGTCATTGTCCGTTAAAAAAATGATGGTCCAACTAAACGCAAACCGGATGGAATACATGCTGCGCAAGATCGTGTTAGCCATGCGTTCACTACGCCTTCATTTTTTAATAAATCCCCCCAACATGTCACCAGCAAAGCCCCCCAATCATCACACCTCCTCCTCCAGCTTCACGGTGGGAACCAGGCATTAAAGTCCATCCGTTCACCTTTCTGCGCTCAAAGCAGTAATCAAAGCAAAAGGTGGCTACTTTGAAGAACCTAAATAAAACTATTTCTTGTTTCACACTTTTTGTAAAGTGTAATGTATAATCCACATGGTTTAATTCAAGTTTTGATCCTTCATGTGATTCTACAATTTTCATAGTCTTAAAATACAAAAAATTGTGAATGAGAAGGTGTGCCCAAACTTTTGGTCTGACTGTATATATCAATCTCAAAAAATAAAGGAAGACTAAAATACCACATCCTGATTCACTTTTTGCAAATGCCAATCTCCCGACACGGTGTTGGGCGTAAGCTCAACACCCACGCAACCCCCTTTTTGAACTTCAGGCAATCTACCACCCTCATGTAGTTGGTTTTTTGACAATTTGAGCAGACACGTGGATGTTAGTGGCCTGCTGAAGGTAACTTTGCAGGGCTCTGGCACTGCTCCTCTGTTCCCTCCTTGCACACAGGAGGAGGTAGTGATCCTGCTGATTGGTTGTTGCCCTCCTATGGTCCCCTCCATGCCTCCCTGTGCAATGGCCTGGTCTCCTGGTATCTGCTCCATGCTCTAGACACAGTGCTGACAGACACACTACCCTTCTTGCTACAGTTCGCATTAATGTGGCCATCTTGGATTGCTGTGCTACCTGAGCTACTTTTGTGGTTGTAGACACCGCCTCATTCTACTGTACTTCTAGGGATGACAGCAATGACAAAAGCAAAAGTGACCAAAACAACAGTCACAAAGGATGTGAACAGAGAAAATGGTCTGTGTCACCCCTTGCAGAACCACTTCTTATAGGGGTGTCTGCTAATTGCCTATCATTTCTATTTGTCGTCTGTTCCATTTACACAACAGCAGGAGAAATTGATTCACAATTGGTGATGCTTCATAATTGGACAGTAGATTTCACAGAAGTGTGATTGACTTGGAGTTAGATAGTGTTGTTTAAGTGTTCCCTTTATTTTTTTAAATAGTACATATATATAGGAAAGAGGACCCTGCCCTGAGGGCTCACAAACTACCAGGGCTGGGTGAGGATACAGTAGGTGAGGGTAGAGCTGGTTGTGCAGCCTAATTCCTAAATAATTTTTCATACAATGTTCAAATAACACTGTCATATAATTCATAAATTATATTACTGTACAGTATCCAAATAATACTGCAAATAATTCCTAAATAATAGAGACGAGAAAATAAATTGCAGGACTCTGGTTCAGCAACCTCATCAGATTGTTGAAGTCGGCACTTTAACCTCACATTGATTATATAACTGTATATTGAATAAGTTTTGGTAAACAGGTAAAATGCAAAACTTGTGCCATCGTCCAAATATTTCTGACCTATTGTACAGCGCACATAAATCACCATCTATTTACAGTATGTAAATAACACTCTGTTTACCGCCTACTATAAAAAATGAAATCCCGAATAATGCCACCAACACTAGGAAAATTCTGGATACAATTATTCTCCAATATGAAATATTCATATTGCCTCTTCTCTTATATGAAGACATCACACCCTGTGGCAGTCATAACCAACACTATGAATCCCCAAAATGTTCTTTGAAAAATATGGTAAAAACCCAACTCTAAGTGTATATTAGTGAAATAAACGTTTTTTCTTTGTTGCCTTGCATGCGCATGGTGTTTTACTGAGGTTTATAATCTTAAGCTTTGGGTCTGCATAGACAATAGTATCACTTAGGCAACATTAAAATGTAAACAGGTACTAACTGTCCTTATGTATTATGGATGTTACAGATGGTAAGAGAGGAAGGAGTTTCTTTAGAGACCCATTTTTATATGCTCAAGTAGCGCTGACACCGGCTCATTTACGTTAGAAGGCTCATTTATTCTGCTGCTTATGTAGGGTCATATGTAAAGTCTCAGGGATTGAGGGTGAGAATGTAAGGGGATGAAGAGAAAGATGGAGTCCGAATGGGTTGCCTTCTCTGCCCGTGTCCTGAATCACCGCGCAGCTTTCAGTATTTTCGGGGAATGCTTACCATTCCTGACCAACCCTCCCATGTGACAGAAGGGGCAGGGATACAAAAAGGCTCTGCCGCGGGAACTGAGAAGAGCCGGGTGGAAAAGTGTAGCGCGCAGGAGAGTGAGTTGCCATCTGCGCCCCAGGCCCTGAGTACGAGAGGCCCCTGACTTAACACAGGAGCAGAAAGTCTCGACGCTGTGACGCCCCCCCCCAAACTGACACTGACCCTCCACCTCCGTACCGGAGAGACTCCCCCGACAGTCAGAGGAAGACGCGATGCGCTCAGGGATGGTTGAACTGGGCAGAAGGCCTAGCTCCCAAAAAGAGTGACTGGACTGACCGAGAACGCGTATCGTTCCTGCGTTCAGGGCCGGCTCCAGTTTTTATGGGCCCCGGGCGAAAGAGTCTCAGTGGGCCCCTTTAACCAGACCACGATTTATGATGCTCCGATACGGCAGAGAAATATAGGTATAGTACAATGCCAAATACTTCACTTCTTCCATTACATGAGTGAACTATTGTAAATTCTACAATAGCTCAAAAACCGCCAATCCTCACAGCGCACAGTACAGACCGACAGAACAGTCCTCCATACAATATTAATGAGCGCCACATAGTCCTCCATACAGTATTATGGGCCAAATATAATTCTCCATAAATAATAATTGGACCCCAAATAATGCTCCATACAGGATACTGGTCCCATATAATCTCCATACAAAATATGGAGCTCTCCTCTGCACTGTGCTGCGTTCTGCGCTGTTACGGCTCAGGAAAGGGCGCTGTGGAAAGACTCCCCCATCATCATCATCATTGCTCCCATTATCATCATCATTGCCTCCCCCATCATCATCACATTTGCCTCCCCATCATCATTGGCCTCCCCATTACATCGCCTCCCCATCATCATCGCCTCCCCATCATCATCGCCTCCCCATCATCATTGCCTCCCCATCATCATCATCATTGTCTCCCCATCACATCATTGCCCCCAATCATCATCGCCTCCCCCATTATCATCATTGCCTCCCCATCATCATCATCATTGCCTCCCCATCATCATCACCTGCCTCCCCCCACCACCATCACACATACAGCACCACAACACAGACAGCACCTCAGCAACTCTCTCACATACACACACAAAGCACCGCACTACATACACACTGATACACACAGACACCTCACATCTCACCTGTCCCGCATCCGCGCTCTCTCTGCCACAGCCGGCCGCTGAATGATGACGTCATTCAGTGGCGCTGCTGTGAGAGGAACGCGGTGCCGTGCAGGCGCCCCCAGGAGCCGGAGCTGCGCAGCGGAGGCACAGGGAAGGTAAGTATTGCGGCGGCTGCGGCCGGGCCCTGAGCAAGCGGGTTGGCCCAGTGGGGGCACTGGCACGTTCTCCTCCGCTGATGGGCGCCGGGGTGCCCGACGGCGAGTGGGCCCCCCCGCCTGCTCAGGGCCCCGGCACGTGCCCGGGAAATGCCGGGTGCTGACACCGGCCCTGCCTGCGTCGACTCGTGCCGTATGAGCTTTTGACAAAGACCGGTGAAGCAGGACCTCGCCCCACCCTACATCCTTCCGTTGTTTGCCTTGGAGACCGGTTTCCTTCCGTGGACTGGGATCTGAAAGTGACTGCATGTGCCGCTGTTGATGGTGCCAACGTTGGAGGAACAACGCTTCAATCAAGCTTTCTCCAGACTAATAAGTGTTTTCTCTGCCTTCGCTCATTTATTCCTTGAAAGACATTTTGCCTTTGCTTGTTACATTTGATCCTCATTACTCCTCCCTGCGTGGAGTGTTCTGATTTTGTTTAATAACCTTTAACTCTTGATCTCCCTCACATCTGTGGCGACATCCACCATACCTGCAGAATCTACAAATAATTCAGAGTCTCCATATTTAGCTTACAAAAAGGGGTTCCAACCCGTATAAAATTAGGAAGTAATCAGATACTTGGCACTTCAAATATAAATTGCTAATTTCTTTAATGTAAGGCAATAAAGCAGAAAGTCTATGACGTTTCTGCCCTGTAACCTGGGCCTTCATCAAACGCAGATTGCCGCAAGAGGATGCGAGATAAATGGCAGCACTACGGAATTGCGAAAACACCGCCTGATGCTGTGCGCTCCCTGCTATGCAGTGTTTGCGCCATTCCATATCTCTGCCACTTTCTCGCATCCCCTTGCAGCAATCCGTGTTTGATGAAGGCCCAGCTTTCAGGGCCGAAACGTCATAGACTTTCTGTTTGGACTGCTAGAAATTTGCAGTCTACATTTGGAGTGCCAATTATCTGATTATTTCTTTACATTTCTTAGTAAGACAGTTAATTATTTTTTTTTACTAATTATTCTGTCTTTTCTTCTTCGGTTATATTATATTTCAATGCGATAACAACGTTTTAGTGAACTGAACTTATTTTCCAACTCCTCCTTCCGTCCACCAAGCAGAGCTATGGGAGTGCCATGTGGACACAGCCGGGTCTCTGGAGAACTCTGCTGTCAGCACAGCCATGGTCTTTGTCCTGGTGTTAGTGATCAGTGCTGTGTCAGTCCTCAGTGCAGACGCTGATGGCAGAAAGTCACGGCTCTGTCCTTTGTTACAATCTGTCATGGGGGATTGTGAATGTGAACCATTCTCCGCTGTCAGTGCTAATACAAGAGGTCTCCAGTGCTGCTCAGACTGGTATTTCTATATCTGACATTGAAACGAAGAGAAAAAGCTAAAAAGAGCACGCACGGTTGTGTTTAGCGTATGGCACGGTTGTCACCTCTCATCTGTCCAACCATCGGGCAGGAAACATTTACTACTGATTGTATGGGTAGCAGATGTGGGACCGAGCTCACTTGCACAAATCATCCATAGGAAAGCGGCGGGGCAGACTTCAGAGAATAACCCCTAAATTTGGCACAATGGCGGTCATCATTGGAATGAAATTGTGATGCAGGGTGGGCGGATTGTAGCTCAGTTTGCAACTGTGCTCCCCAAACTCATGGGGGGCACACGCGCCACTGTTTCAAAACACGGGCCAGCAAAGAACAGCCAAAGGGCACTTTGCTGCCCTACAATGAATCGAGAGTCACTGTGCATGCCCGATGTCCTGCACACTCCCGTTCTCTGGATCAGTGGAAATCTTAGCATTTGACCCCCCCAGCAACAAGTAAAGTTATCCCCTATCAAATGATAGGGATTAACTTTCAGTCCTGGAAAATCCCCTTTAATTCCTTTTTGGACGATCCCTGTCTGTATGCATCGAATAGGTGCCATGTATTACAGTAGATTGCTGGGGTGGCAGCTGATTGGCATAGCCAGTAGATCATTTATAAAAAAAAAAAAAAAACGATGATCAATTTTTGGTCAACCCCTTAATGTCTATATTCTGACCTGGGTCTCCTATAGTCCCCCAGTAATAAGAGCCTATACACCAGAACCTATTAAAACCCAGCTGGAGATACACCTTGCTGACTTTACATCTGGATGTCATATACACGCACATCTAATCGACCTATTATAACTTTACATACAATCTTTTTTAAGAACAAAAGCTTCGGAGTCATAAAATAGCTGCCGCGGTTTACATATGTTTCCGTACAGCAGCTCAGGTTTACCAAATCCCAGCGCAGCGCGTTTACTGCGGCAAATACATTAACCTGCAGGTGGTTCTCATTTTCTATCAGATATGCACTTTTTATGTTTCAATAATTAATCACTGCGTTTCTGCTCGGCTCATAAACGATTAATATCAATTTCTCCAATTACAGCCATGTAATTAACTGCGGCAGTATTTTTTTTAATTAGAAGACATTAATGCGCACTAATTACACAAGAATCCCTTAGTGGTATTGAAATCGAAAATGTGCATACACTGTAACATCTGCTGGGGTGTTGTGGATTGTGAGCTCCGAGCAAAGTTGGAAATCTCCTCTTCATCAGGAGTGACTGAGACCTGTGCGATACAACTAGTGACATCATCGCCACCTGGAACAGTGACATCACTTTCACACTTCTCATGAATCAAGATGAAACTGCTTGCCCCTTTTCTCCTCCATCAGATAGCTCCATTTTTCTTCTAACGGCGATGTCGGGTTTATTAATAGTAGGGCTGAGCTGCAATACCAGACACCACCTGTAAATGAAGAGCGGTGCTGTTTCTAGAATAAAATTAGACCCTTTTATTTTCCTAACCTGGATATAATCCATTTAGTCTTTGTTTGAGTCATAGGTTGGAATTGTAAATCTACAAAATTCAATCATTTTGGGCCTGAGTTTACAAGGAATCTATCATAGTGACAACCCCTATTAGGAATATGAGCATCACAGAAAGGGTCTTTCTATTAGCCCTTGTGAAGAGCACTGCAAAGAGGCTGATTAATTTGAATACAAGCCTTAGTATAATATATTGATGGGTGTTTCAGCTGCTGGCCTCTTGATCACCACCAAGTCCTTTAATAGGAAAAAGTTGAGTTGTGTCAGTATAGAACTGATCAATTCTCTTGAAACCATAGATGCTAAAAATAAATAATTCTATTACATAACATAAACTATACTTAAAGGATTAGTCCCAGCATTATTTTCACAAAGCACCGTAAATGCATATTTATGGTTAATATACAACACAAACTTTCTTTCTTGTACCTTTGCGTCTATTTTCATCTATCAGCCCCTTTGTTCATCCAGCTTCACAATAGCTAAATGGACATTTTCTATATGTACACTACTAGAACTACATTACCCAGCAGCACCCTGCTTCTCCCCAGTGCTGCAGAACCCTCGCTCCATCTTCTGTGTGTTCCTGACAAGTCCTACCTCTCCAACTTATCACCCAGCTAATCTAAATCTAGAATTCACCTTAAGCTTCTGTGCGCTATCTGCTCCTGTACAGTACCCTGCCTGACGGATCTTATCTCCATTTTCACATCGTTGTTAGCTGGTTTCCAACAGAGCTCAACTCTCCTGTACTCCTCCAGAGCAGTGGCACTACAGCAGGATGAATCCAATGACAAGAGGGCTAATAGAGCCTACAAGGGCATCCTTTGGGAGTGATATGGGCAAAATAGGTTATATTGGCACACATGAATAAATATACCGTACAGACCAAAAGTTTGGACACACCTCTCATTTAAAGATTTTTCTGTATTTTCATGACTGTGAAAATTGTACATTCACACTGATTCAAAACTATGAATTAACACATGTGGAATTATATGCTTAACAAAAAGTGTGAAATAACTGAAAATATGTCTTATATTCTAGGTTCTTCAAAGTAGCCACCTTTTGCTTTGATGACTGCTTTGCACACTCTTGGCATTCTCTTGATGAGCTTCAAGAGGTATCACCGAAATGGTCTTCCAACAATCTTTGGAATCTTTGTTTAAGACCACATTGTGAAAACCCTTCGAGTTCACAAAATCCACTATAGATTAACTTGCTTATCATTTCTTCTCTATATTATCTTAGTATTCCAAGGTAGAACTTTTAGTTTCACAACAGTTAGAGAGCCACCAGAAACCCACAAGGACCAACATTTTTGGCCCATTCTCTTGACACTTGCATGGACCTCAGTGCCTTTGAAGAGAACACTGGTCCTATACAGTATATAGAGGATTTTTGTGGCACAGTGCTGTTACCACTTATACCAACCTATTTCATCATATACAGAAGTCACAAACGTTTTGTAGGTCATGAGCTACTTTCAAGTACTGTTAGTTGAGCTGGGCCACAATTAATATAAAAAGTGTATTTAGGGGTTTCTAGGTGCGTAATATAGAGCATAAGTATCTGACTTCCAGACGGATGTGATACTTTTTGGAACAACACTGACCCTTCGTTCGGCCGATTAATGGTTGTGCTGGGATTTAGATCTGCACCGATTTGGCATTGATGGGCCATCCTAAGGATAAGACATCAACATTTTCAGATATGGCCTAGAAATATGGCTGTAAGTAATGTGTTTTTAGGAATCCTTGGACCTCTCTGCTCATGAAATGATAGTATCTGGAAAAGATGAGCAATTTGATTTGTGCTGTCCCTGTCCAGTCCTCTGTGGCATGTGGTCTTAACTTTTTGCTTGTCATCACATCGTGATGTAGGGGGCCTAGTAAACAAAGGAGGTGCCCAGTATGCTGGGCCAAGGTGCCAGGGATAGAAGAGAAAGGCTAGCTATCACTGAGGACTAGATTGGACAACGTGAGTCAAATTTCTCATCTGTAGTATCTAGGTCTATCAACATCTGAGGGGGTGTCACAAGATATGTATGTAAGAGCCGCTTGTGAAACAATGCCCTACAAGATGATGTCCTCACATGTAACAGAACATTAACACATGGACGGTTCAATGGTGGCCATTCGTAAAATGTTTTCACTAAGCTTCCAAATTTTTAAGTTAGGCCTCTATGCATCATCTTATTGAAATCTGGTTGAAAACTCCTATGGTCCCTTTCAGAGGACAATTAAAAATAATGTGCTACCACAGAATTTAATGGAAGACGTTGTATTTAATGAGCATTGTCCTTTATTTACCCTTATTCAGAATTAATATGTGAATTTAGCCGGACTCAGGGGAGCAGTGCATTTAGTCATAAGCAGGGAGATTAGTGTCCATAGTCCTCAGTTCGGAGACTTGCCAAGAACATCCCTTTCCTGCCAGAAGGCACAATGACAGGGCCTCGGTTAATTCTTTTAGACTCCCCAATGTGCTGTGTTTGGAAAACAGTTATCCGGTGCAGGAACATCTTCCTGATGGAGTATATAGCTAATCTGCTGAATAAAGTCCCCAATGACAATAAGATTCAGCTGCCTTTCTGTATTTCAGACATTTTTCTATATTTCACACATGGCAAACGATTACAGTTCCATCTGCTTATCCTTATTCACCTATCAATTGGTCTGTGTTATGTCTCACCTGGTGAGGGAGATCCTTGAAGCCTTTGGCCTGGATGAGCAGATGAAATGCTGCATGAACAAATGACGATGGTGCAGCGAGGAGAACCAGCAATGGAGGCTATAGAGGCTGGATGGCAGCTAGGAGAATGGTGATTGTAGAGGCAGAATGGCAGCTGGAGATATGGCATAGCTGAGTACGGAGGCTCAGGACAGTGACATTGAACAGCCAAGACAAGTATTCTGGAAAGCACCTTGGAACAGCAGAGCTGAGTATGTGGACATCAGAGCTAGATATGTCAGAAGACTCACTTGGACACAGTAACAGAGCCCAACTGAACTGCAGAGCTGGGTTTGTCAGGAGACTCAAATGGAGTAATAGAGTCTAGCGCAACAGCAAAACTTGATTGAAATAATGTAGCCGAGCCCAGTGGAATAGCAGAACTGAGTTTGTCTGAAGGAACACTATATCAGGGAAGCCAGTGAAATGATGGTGGCAAACATGCCTACCTACCTGAATACTCAGGCAGGGTGCAGTCACCTGAGCTGTCCTAAAAAGACTTAGGCATGTGACATGGTTTACGCCATGGCTTTCACGGGAGCAGGATGAGTTTGCAGCTGATGAAGAAAGAAGCAAAGCCCAGGACTACACTGATGAGTAACATTTTGTAACAATAACTGAGTTCTTAATTCTTTTTCTGCAATGTACACACAATTACATTGCACTGTAGACCCTTTTCCATGAGTTAAAGTCTATTTGCTCAGTCTGATGATAGACAAACTTCACAAAAATGCTCGTTCCCTATCATCGACAGAACAAGCACGGTGCTTGATTGTCATATTTGTGTGGGCCTTTAAATCATCATTGTCAACAGCACACATGGCCCTGTGAAAACGGGACAAGCTGCAGAAAACATATATTCTGTATGGGGACAGAGTAATCACTTTGCCCCTATACAGTTTGTGCCAGGCTTTGTGAAAACACCATAAACAAGCATCGATAGACTTTTATAGTCGATTGGTGCAAAGGACAGAAATCTGATTATGAGGAGAAAGCACTGTGTTGTAATACAGGCACTTTGGGGTAATAAATGCTCCTTTCCAGGGGCATAAATATAATAGCTGCAGGGGTTGTAAAAGCACACGGGCCCTGGAGAATAGGGGGTCCCAAAGGTCCATTTGCCCCATATGAATAAACTATTAATAATAAAGACCTGTGTTAGTTGGGGGCGCCATTGGAGATTTTGCATTGGGGCCAACAAGCTTCAAATCACGCCACTGCTTCTTCATCACTTCCAAATCCCCGACATCTATATTCTTGCATTGCCCATCCTATAAATTTGACCTTTCCTAAATAAAGGGAAAACCCCCAGTTTATTATGTTCTCCTGTGTATTCATGTCCCGTAAAAGTGAAGTTTTGCTACATAGATGTAATATATGACTTTGCATTATTGCTGCAGTCGTGCATAGCAAGCCCCGCACTGAATTAACCTTGAGGTTATAAGTATTCCTGCTCGTTCCCAGGAGAGACTTTGCTTATTTTTCTAATCTGAAGTTCAAATACTTAAATAAATGAAGTCAAAGAAAAGAATTCCTCTAACTGGATTCATATTGTTCTCACTAAATAACCACAGAGAAACAGTTTGACATTTGCAGCGATTTGAAGTTTTGCAAATAAATACGCTCAGAGCAGCGAGGTCAACTCCATTTACCGTGATTTTCACTTCTCTGCAATGTCCGAAAAACTTGATTGTTGTTTAAGCGACTCCGTAATCAAACACAGACATTACATACGTGAAAGACAGAACAAACTATAAACTATCCCTGCGGATGAGAAATCGCAGAACAAAACAATATACACTGTTTGTACAAGCCCTACCACCCACCATCATAATGGCCAAAAAGAGACATCTGAATTATCACACCTTTAGAAAACTGGTTTGGGAGGTTTGTTCTGATATTGATTACCTGGGAAAAGGGGGCTGCCATCACTCTCTCCACTGATGGATAGTCCCGACCCCAAGGCTTTATTCCGAAAAGATAGACCCAACCTTTCAATAAAAATGCTGTCCGGCAGATGAAATAATTGTTGAAAGGGATCATATTGGAATAAAAAGGTAAAAGAAGGTTACGCACAAATATCTTTCTGGAAGTCTTACTTCATTAAAGATTTCGGAGGCAATTGGAAAATTTTTCAAGGCTTCTCAGGGTTCAAGAGATCTCCACTTTTTCTGGGAACCTTTTTGGAAAAAGGTGAAAAAAAAGCAATTCTCATCCTGGTGTCACGCACAAGTAAGCTTAAAGAAGTGTTGCTTCACTAAAGTTTTTGGCGACAATCGGGAACATTTTCAATGTTTCTTAGGGTCCCAAGTGTTATGTTTTGGTAGCTGAGGAGAGCAGGCAAAAACGGCAATACACCAGAGAGGTTGGAATCTACTGGATTGCAGTACCCTGACTAACCACCACAACTAAAGGCAGCCGTGGAGCGTTCCTACGTTGGTCCTAGACGCCTCGTCACAGCCTGAGAGGCTAACTACACCTAAAGATAGAAAGAGGAAAGCTATCTGCCCCGGAGCAGATCCCCAAAGAACATAGGAAGCCCTCAAACATGTAATGGCGGTTAGACAAGAGGAAATACAGACACAGACAGAAAATAGTATGAGCAAACGCTGGGGCCCAATCTGCCTAGACAGAAAAGGATAGGAAGGATACTTACTGCAATTCCAAAAAACCCTAAAAAAAGCCAACGCTACTAATTGCAAAAACACCTGAGATCACACGACCTCTACCACCTAAATTAGTTCTCTGGTGTAACAAAACTAAGCCGCAGCCACAGAAAAAACTGGAAAAGACAAATGAACAAACAACAGTGGCTCCAGAGGAACCGAGAGGAGGCCAAGCCCCCCGGGGAGGGGAACCCGGCCAACCCCACAGAAATGCAGAGAAAAATGCAAATGGCAAGCACAAAAACAAAAAACAGAAAATATCTTATCTGAGAGCAGGAGAAGAGGCAAGACTCAGCAAGCTTCCAAGAGAACCAGGAAACAACGTTGAGACAAGAACAATTGATCATCGGCAACCATGTTGGGGGGAAACCTCCCTTATATCCAGCCAGTCTGTAATTCCTGATTGCCAATCCTCATTGAATGGTTCAGTACTGTTTGTAACCACCAGAGGGAGCTTCTGCTCAGAATTAAATTTCTAAAACATTCATAACAGTACCCCCCCCTTGAGGAGGGGTCACCGAACCCTCATTTGTGCAACCAGGTCGGTCAGGATGAGCTCTGTGATACGCACGGATCAGTCTCCTAGCATGGATGTCCGAAGCAAACACCCAAGAATTGTCCTCCTGACCATAACCTCTCCTCTTAACCAAATACTGGAGTTTCCGTCTAGAAAAACGAGAATCCAATATTTTCTTAACCACATACTCCAGATTGCCCTCAACCAAAACAGGGTCAGGGGCACAGTCATAGGAACCACTGGCTCGACAAACCTCTTCAATAAGGACTTGTGTAACACGTTATGGATCTTAAATGTCCCTGGAAGAAGTAAACGAAAGGAAACAGGATTAAGAATCTCCATGATCTTATAAGGTCCAATGAACCTAGCCTTAAACTTAGGAGATGCAACTCTCATAGGGATATTTCTTGAGGACAACCAGACCAAGTCCCCCACTTTAAACCGAGGACCATCAGTCCTATGCCGGTTGGCAAACTGCTGGGCCTTCTCCTGAGAGAGGGACAACCTCTCCACTACCTGGTCCCAAATCTGCTGCATACGCTCCACAACAGAGTCAACACCCGGTCAGACAGAAGCCTCCGTCTGTCCCGAAGAAAATCGAGGGTGAAACCCAAAATTGCAGAAAAATGGAGACATCAAAGTGGCAGAGCTTGCCCTATTATTAAGAGCAAACTCAGCCAAAGGCAAAAAAGAGACCCAGTCATCTTGATCAGCAGACACAAAGCATCTCAGATAAGTCTCCAATGTCTGGTTTGTTCTCTCAGTTTGTCCATTGGTCTGAGGATGAAAAGCAGAGAAGAAAGACAATTGAACACCAAGTTTAGAACAAAAAGTCCTCCAAAATCTGGAAACAAACTGGACTCCTCTGTCAGACACAATGTTCTCAGGAATGCCGTGTAACCGAACCACGTGCTGAAGGAACAAAGGCACCAATTCGGAGGAGGAAGGCAACTTAGGTAATGGCACAAGATGTATCATCTTGGAAAACCTATCACAAATCACCCAGATAACGGTCATTCTCTGAGAAACAGGGAGGTCGGAAATAAAATCCATAGAGATATGGGTCCATGGTCTCTTGGGCACAGGCAATGGCATCAACAAGCCACTAGAGCAAGAGCAAGGCTTGGAGCGAGAGCAAGTCCCACAGGACTGCACAAACTTCCTGACGTCACGAGACAAAGTAGGCCACCAAAAGGACCGACTCACCAAGTCTCTGGTACCAAAAATTCCGGGATGACCGGCCAACGCGGAACAATGAATCTCAGACATCACACTCTTCTTCCACTGGTCTGGGACAAACAATTTCCCAACAGGGCAGCGCTCGGGTTTATCCTCCTGACACCCCTCTAGAGCCAGTCTCAAATTGGGCGAGATGGCGGAAAGAACTACACCCTCTTTCAAAATAACAGCAGGATCAGATAACTCAGGAGAGTCCGCAAGGAAACTCCTCGATAGGGCATCCACCTTAACATTCTTAGTGCCAGGAAGAAAGGAAACCACAAAATTAAAACGTGTGAAAAACAAGGCCCACCTGGCCTGTCTAGGATTAAGTCGCTTGGCTGATTCCAGATAAACCAGATTCTTATGGTCCGTGAGGACCACCACCTGATGTTTGGCTCCCTCCAGCCAATGTCTCCACTCTTCAAAAGCCCACTTCATGGCCAATAACTCCCGATTACCCACGTCATAATTACGTTCAGTTGGAGAAAATTTTCGAGAGAAAAAAGCACAAGGGTTACTTTTAGAGGTCTCAGGATCTCTTTGGGACAAAACGGCACCTGCCCCAATTTCAGAGGCATCAACCTCCACCTGAAATGGCAGAGAAACATCAGGCTGCCGTAGAACAGGAGCAGAAGTGAATCTCTGTTTAAGTTCCTGAAACGCAGAGACTGCCTCAGGAGGCCAATTCACCACATCAGAACCCTTTTTGGTCAAATCAGTCAATGGTTTAACAATTACAGAGAAATTACCAATAAATTTACGATAAAAATTGGCAAAACCCAAGAATCTCTGAAGAGCCTTTAATGAAGTAGGTTGGACCCAATCACAGATGGCCTGAACCTTGACCGGGTCCATTATTCAATAATAACCACGAAAAGACAGATCTCCTCTCTCTCAAAATCTGGAACACAGTCCGAACATGTTTCACATGACAGTCCCAGTCATTGGAAAAAATCAAGATATCATCCAAATAAACAATCAGAAATGTATCCACAAAATCCCTGAAAATGTCATTCATGAAGGACTGGAAGACGGAAGGAGCATTAGTGAGCCCAAAGGGCATCACTAGGTACTCAAAATGCCCCTCTGGGGTATTAAACGCTGTCTTCCATTCATCCCTGTGCTTAATGCGAATAAGGTTATACGCCCCCCTGAGGTCAAGCTTGGTAAACCAAGTAGCACTTTTCACCCTGGAAAACAGGTCAGAAATCAAGGGTAACAGATATTGATATTTCACAGTGATATTGTTCAAGAGACGATAATCAATACACGGCTTTAATGAACCATCCTTTTTGGCCACAAAGAAAAAACCAGCACCCAAGGGTGAAGAGGATGGTCTGATATGACCCTTCTCCAATGACTCCTTGATATAAGACCGCATAGCGTCATGTTCAGGTACAGACAAGTTAAAAAGGCGACCTTTAGGGAATTTACTACCAGGCACTAATTCAATAGCGCAGTCATAGCTCCTATGGGGGGGCAAGGATGCAGATTTACTTTCACTAAACACATCAGAAAAATCAGTCAAAAGTCAGGCACATCTTGAGCCTGGGGAGAGGCAGAAAAAACAGGAGTGTTGGCATTAACACATTGGCAGCCCCAACTGGTTACAGACACAGATTTCCAACCCAAAACAGGATTATGAGACTGCAACCAAGGGAAACCTAGTACAATAATGTGATGCAGATTATACAGCACCAAAAATTTGCAACTCTCCTGATGATCAGGTTCAACACACATTATCACCTGAGTAGAGAACTGGGGTTTATTCTCAGCCAAAGGGTAGAATCAATCCCCAGTAGGGGAATAGACTTCCGTAGGGGTATCAAGGGAAACCCACAACGTTTAGCAAAATCAAAATCCATCAGGTTAATAGCTGCTCCCGAATCAACAAAAGCCTGAGCAGAAAATGTGGACAGGGAGCAAATCAGGGTAACAGTCAACAGAAATTTAGTCTGAACACTACCCAAGACAACTGAGCGTGCAAAACGTCTTCCCCGCTTAGGGCAGACTGAAATAGCATGAGAGGCATCACCACAGTAGAAACATAACCCATTGCGTTTTCGAAACTCATGACGCTGTGCCCCAGAAGCCACTCCATCACACTGCATGGGCTCAGAAGCTGGTTCACAAAGCAACACTATTCCACGCATACCTCTACGCTCACGCAAACGTCTGTCAATTTGAATCGCCAATGACATAGAATCATTGAGACCAGAGGGAGCAGGGAAACCCACCATAACATCTTTTACATTCTCTGACAGACCCTTCCGAAAAAGGGCTGCCAAAGCATCATCATTCCATTTGGTCAGAACTGCCCACTTTTGGAATTTCTGACAGTACAACTCAGCGTCCTCAAGCCCCTGATTTAATGCCAACAAGGTTTTTTTCAGCTTGATCAGTGACATTAGGTTCATCGTACAATAACCCCAGAGCCAGAAAAAATGCATCAACATTACTCAAAACAGGGTCCCCAGGTGTCAGGGAAAAAGCCCAATCCTGAGGATCGCCGCGCAGGAGAGAGATGACAATTTGAACCTGCTGTGCTGCGTTCCCTGAAGACTTAGGTTTTAAGGCAAAAAACAACTTACAGTTATTTTTGAAATTCAGAAATTTAGCTTGATCCCCCCAAAACAAATCTGGCATGGGGATCCTAGGTTCCACAACCGGCAACCCTGCAAGATAGGTAGCAATACTCCGAACTTCAGTGGCAAGCTGATCCACACGGCCAGACAACTGTGCAAACTCCATTGAGAGAAAAAAAATAAAAAATCCTCCTCAGCACCCAGAGAAAAAGAAGGAAAAAAATGAAGAAAAAAAAAAAATCTCTGACAACTCTGACAACTTTTTTCTTTCCACACTATTTTTCCCTTCTGTGAGTACCATATAATTTTCCGTTTGGGCCGGTGATACTGTTATGTTTTGGTAGCTGAGGAGAGCAGGCAAAAACGGCAATACACCAGAGAGGTTGGAATCTACTGGATTGCAGTACCCTGACTAACCACCACAACTAAAGGCAGCCGTGGAGCGTTCCTACGTTGGTCCTAGACGCCTCGTCACAGCCTGAGAGGCTAACTACACCTAAAGATAGAAAGAGGAAAGCTATCTGCCCCGGAGCAGATCCCCAAAGAACATAGGAAGCCCCCAAACATGTAATGGCGGTTAGACAAGAGGAAATACAGACACAGACAGAAAATAGTATGAGCAAACGCTGGGGCCCAATCTGCCTAGACAGAAAAGGATAGGAAGGATACTTACTGCAATTCCAAAAAACCCTAAAAAAAGCCAACGCTACTAATTGCAAAAACACCTGAGATCACACGACCTCTACCACCTAAATTAGTTCTCTGGTGTAACAAAACTAAGCCGCAGCCACAGAAAAACTGGAAAAGACAAATGAACAAACAACAGTGGCTCCAGAGGAACCGAGAGGAGACCAAGCCCCCCGGGGAGGGGAACCCGGCCAACCCCACAGAAATGCAGAGAAAAATGCAAATGGCAAGCACAAAAACAAAAAACAGAAAATATCTTATCTGAGAGCAGGAGAAGAGGCAAGACTCAGCAAGCTTCCAAGAGAACCAGGAAACAACGTTGAGACAAGAACAATTGATCACCGGCAACCATGATGGGGGAAACCTCCCTTATATCCAGCCAGTCTGTAATTCCTGATTGCCAATCCTCATTGAATGGTTCAGTACTGTTTGTAACCACCAGAGGGAGCTTCTGCTCAGAATTCATTTCTAAAACATTCATAACACCCAAGGGTCTCCACTTTTTCCAGAAGCCTTAGGGAAAAAGTAAAAGAAGCAATACTCATCCTTATTAATTCCCAAAGCTCCAACTTGGATGTTGAGACGGTCTCTGTTGATCTCCGCTTCCAGGTCCTATTTTGGCACAAAACGGAAATGGCTGGATAGTCCGTTATAACAAGTCACTAGCTGAGGAGGGTTTCAGCTACGACCTTTGGCTGAGCATTCATTTCCTGCCATTTCCAGTGTGCCGAGACAGAACTAGGAAGTGAAGACCAGAAGGGACCATGTTGGGTATCGCGTCTTTTACTTGTTCATACCAGTCTGAGCCCCTTGAAATATATTCTATATCCACTTGCCTCAAGCCTGTTGGACTTCGAGCGGTACAAACTGACTTCTTTAACAGTGGGTTGGCAAAGGGTTACTACTTGTAACAATAAAAAACTGAAAGTTATGCATAACAAAGTGAGGGGGGTCCATAATAAAGAACAAGCTGGGAGCACCATTTTGAAGAAAATTGACTGGTGTTTGTTCTCCCTTCTTTCACCATTTTAAGTAATGAGGACATTTATTCTAAACAAATTTATTCTACTATTATTTTCCACAAAAATCTGGATTCTGACACATCCAAAATATTGGGGATTTGATATTCTTAAATACAGCAAAATAAAGGACAGTTGACTGTCAATGAATTAAAATAATGAAAAAATACTTTATGCTCACCTTTCGTCAGCTGTTCTTACCCTGACTCTGTTGCTGACACAGTTCTCTGGTCCCCCATCTTGGCCATCTTCCTACCTTCAGTTTTTCCTCCAATCTGGAGCACATGGTCAATCTGTGGCCCCACGGTCGCGTAGGGTGGGCTAAGCTTGTAATAATCGATTAATCTAAGGCTTATGACTGGCCTTGAGCTGTCATGATGTCTCCCATGAGAAAAAGTGAGGCCTATTAAAGTCCTCAAATTAACTTCATGTGCCAGGGTGAAGGAAGTGCACAAATTGGAAGAACAGATGACCGGCAAAGAGGACTGGGAGCTGCAGCAGCGGCAGAGGTGGCATAAGAACATGTAAGAAAAGGTGTGTATAATTAACTTGGCAATTGGGTTAGTTTCAATACGGACCAAATGGATTCTACCAGCTCAATTTCAGTGCCAAGATTGAATTTCGGTAAATTCGCTCATCTGACTTTTGGGCCAATTTATGTACTTCCTGTTTAGATTCGACAGCAAAAAAGCAAATCTGCCCAATCTGAACCAATCAGGGTCAATCCCTGTTTCTTCAAGAGCCCCGTAGCAGCTGCATGGTCTGTCTCTACAGTCATTATACGTTTGGTTATAATTTTGCTTCTTACATCTTCATCTAAGTTTAAACATTTCATTGACCCCATTCTATCGTGACTAAATCAAGCCCTAAGATCAACTTGTTCTCTTTCTTATGCCAAAAAACTTAACTGGGACTTCCTTCAGCTGTATTGTTTTTCAATAATACTTGATTTCATCAAACCAGACAATGCATTTATTATTTTAATGATGTTGTAAGCCAAGAATTACACACCGGAAGAACGCTTCTCTTAGGATTTTTCTTTTGGATCTTAATTATCAGCACAAAACATATATTCCTGAAATTTATTAGAGATATTTGTATATTACACAATATGGTTGTAGTTTATCAACTCTAAACATTCATATGACCCCTATACCATCTGAAGACCACGCCGCTGGAGAGTCACCCTAGGTCCCCCTGTTTACTACTGTGCATCATTGACTTGACATGAGCCAGCTGACTATATTATTCAAGACCCCAAACATTGACCATGCCTACTGTGACGCTAGCCACTTCTTACGGCTAAAGGTACTGCCACACTAAACAATCCCGCTAGCGATCGCGATAACGACGCATACTAATGCGATCGCTAGCGGGATTGTTTCTATATCGCTAAATGCTGCCACATTTAGCGATATAGTTAACGACGCTATCGCCGTTAGCGATCTTCTTAACGACTTTAGCGGTACAAAAGTACCGCTAAATCGCTAAGAAAAGGTGCCACACAGCGATTAAATACTTACCCAGCGGGAGCGCCGACGAGAAAATAGGGTCCGGAGCGATTCCAGCGACGAGCGAGATCACAGCAGGAAGCTCGTCGCTGGAAGCTGCCGCACTGAACAATATCGCTAACGGGATCGCTAAATAGTGACGTTTTTTAGCGATCCCGTTAGCGATATTGTTTAGTGTGGCATACCCTTAAGCCGTGAGTCAGAATAATCAAGGAGTCCAAGGTCAGAAGCAAGGAGGGTACGTCAAAAACAGAAGGAAGAGACAAAAGAATAGGTAATGTTCCAAGGTCAGAATACCAGGAGGATAATGGATCAGAGCATTAGGGGTTAAACAGACCGATGGTTAGAACAAAAGTCCAAGGTCATGCAACAAAACATCAAGCAAAGCTCTGACTCAAGGCACAGGAACCACAAACCTCACCAACTGAATGTACATCTGGCAGAGGTCTGGGAGAAACAGCTCAGTTAAGTAGCATGGCAATCACCTGGGATAATGAACACTTGGAGACAACTGATGCCTCCCAGTTTCAGATTGGATAGTTGAGCTGTCAATCAACACACTGACAGCTGAGCTAGCCCCTGTACTAGATAGGATGGCTGAGCTGTCAATCAAAGTACTGACAGCTTCAGCACGCCCCTGTACCAGATTGGACGTCAGAGCTGTCAGTAAATGCATCCCATACAAAAATGTGGATGTGCCAGTCAGGTTTTTTTGTCTAGTAAATGCATCCCAGACACAGTGAGGGTGTGAACCGTGACACCTACCTAAGTTTTTTTGGGGAACCCAAGGTTCAGATTTGGTTCTGATGCAAGACTTGGTCATCACCTAATCAAAGTTATATACTATCCACAGGATATGTCAAATTTGTCTGACTGGTGTTTATCCCAACTTTGGATCCTACACCTATGTCTAGAATGGGTTTCCCGTGGCCAAAAGGTGCTGAGTCATCATCTCCTGGAGTGAAATCCGAGCACATACGCATTGAACTCTCCGTTTATTCCCCACTTACTCTAGATACAGCCAGTGGCATAACGTGGGTTGCCAGTACCAGGTCATGTTTTTTATGTCCCCTAGCCCATGAGTCAGTCATTACCACTCTCTGAGTCGCTTCCACCAGCGTTGTAATTTCACTAAAAAACTGATCTAATCATAAATTGCACTTTGAACTTCAACTTCTTCTAAAATTTTATAAATAAATTAGACATTTGTTGTTTTTCTGTAACAACTGTATTACCGTGTCTTAATCCTTAACCCAACGTCTAACCCTAGCTCTAAGCCTAACTCTTAATTAATTCCTAGTTAGAGTAAAATAATAAAAGCAGGTTTTAGTAATGAATGAATGAAAACATGACGGAATTATCGCGCTGCAGCTGATTCAACACTGTCTTCATTCATTTGCTGTTCACCTTCTGTCATCTTGGTTGCTGTTCATGCAGAGCGCAGTAGTTTGTCATCAGCTCAGATTCTAGGCCCGATGAAGAGACCTGAGTAGTTTCGAAAGCTTGCAATTTGTTGCCATCTCTTCAGTTAGCCATTAAAAGGTATCAACCACTGAGGACTCTCAACTCTAAATAATTTTCTATGTAGAGTGCAGCACTCAATGACAAACTCATCTTTCCTTTACGCTCTACATTAGCAGTTTTGGGAGGGGAATCACTGTGTTGCTCCGAGGAGAAGCTGTGTTTGTAGACACTGATCACTTGACAGTGGGGGGCTGGGGTGAAAGGGCAAATTTTGCATCCCCATAAACTTGGCACCTGGAGTAACCGCCCCTCTGGTCATCATTGGTCATCCCCATGATACACCATTGGATGCAGCTGTCAATACCTGTACACCAAGTGCGACAATAGTCAGAAAACCCACACTCTGAAGGCAGATGTGAGTCCTACCTGTCCTGAGATGGAACCCAGATCAATCAAACATTTCAAAGGCTATGCTATAAATTCCTATAACAGGAATATCCTTTCAATGACAAAGAAATTCTCCAAAATGCAAATTTTGCTAATCCAAAAATAGATTTCTGGCTTCCAATTTTAACGTGCATGGGAACCCTTTCTAGACAGGATTAATATGCAAATTGCCTCTTCACAGAAAAAGAGGACTTGAACTCCATACAAGTCACAATCAACCCTTTAACGAGTCTTGCAATATGACTTAGGATAAAAGCCAAATCAGAATTTTAATTTGCAGACACGGTGTTTCGGGCTATTGGCCATCGTCAGTGCAAAGTATGAGAACTGATTTGGCTAGGTGAGAGGCTCTGGACTGAGGTCTAAGGGGTTAGGTTCCTCCTTGTGAAGAGTGACATACCAGCTCTGGCTTGTCAAGGTAAGGAGGCTTATTCGCATCCCAGACACAGTGAGGGGTGGAACCGTGACACCTACCTAAGTTTTTTTGGGGAACCCAAGGTTCAGATTTGGTTCTGATGCAAGACTTGGTCATCACCTAATCAAAGTTATATACTATCCACAGGATATGTCAAATTTGTCTGACTGGTGTTTATCCCAACTTTGGATCCTACACCTATGTCTAGAATGGGTTTCCCGTGGCCAAAAGGTGCTGAGTCATCATCTCCTGGAGTGAAATCCGAGCACATACGCATTGAACTCTCCGTTTATTCCCCACTTACTCTAGATACAGCCAGTGGCATAACGTGGTTGCCAGTACCAGGTCATGTTTTTATGTCCCCTAGCCCATGAGTCAGTCATTACCACTCTCTGAGTCGCTTCCACCAGCGTTGTAATTTCACTAAAAAACTGATCTAATCATAAATTGCACTTTGAACTTCAACTTCTTCTAAAATTTTATAAATAAATTAGACATTTGTTGTTTTTCTGTAACAACTGTATTACCGTGTCTTAATCCTTAACCCAACGTCTAACCCTAGCTCTAAGCCTAACTCTTAATTAATTCCTAGTTAGAGTAAAATAATAAAAGCAGGTTTTAGTAATGAATGAATGAAAACATGACGGAATTATCGCGCTGCAGCTGATTCAACACTGTCTTCATTCATTTGCTGTTCACCTTCTGTCATCTTGGTTGCTGTTCATGCAGAGCGCAGTAGTTTGTCATCAGCTCAGATTCTAGGCCCGATGAAGAGACCTGAGTAGTTTCGAAAGCTTGCAATTTGTTGCCATCTCTTCAGTTAGCCATTAAAAGGTATCAACCACTGAGGACTCTCAACTCTAAATAATTTTCTATGTAGAGTGCAGCACTCAATGACAAACTCATCTTTCCTTTACGCTCTACATTAGCAGTTTTGGGAGGGGAATCACTGTGTTGCTCCGAGGAGAAGCTGTGTTTGTAGACACTGATCACTTGACAGTGGGGGCTGGGGTGAAAGGGCAAATTTTGCATCCCCATAAACTTGGCACCTGGAGTAACCGCCCCTCTGGTCATCATTGGTCATCCCCATGATACACCATTGGATGCAGCTGTCAATACCTGTACACCAAGTGCGACAATAGTCAGAAAACCCACACTCTGAAGGCAGATGTGAGTCCTACCTGTCCTGAGATGGAACCCAGATCAATCAAACATTTCAAAGGCTATGCTATAAATTCCTATAACAGGAATATCCTTTCAATGACAAAGAAATTCTCCAAAATGCAAATTTGCTAATCCAAAAATAGATTTCTGGCTTCCAATTTTAACGTGCATGGGAACCCTTTCTAGACAGGATTAATATGCAAATTGCCTCTTCACAGAAAAAGAGGACTTGAACTCCATACAAGTCACAATCAACCCTTTAACGAGTCTTGCAATATGACTTAGGATAAAAGCCAAATCAGAATTTTAATTTGCAGACACGGTGTTTCGGGCTATTGGCCATCGTCAGTGCAAAGTATGAGAACTGATTTGGCTAGGTGAGAGGCTCTGGACTGAGGTCTAAGGGGTTAGGTTCCTCCTTGTGAAGAGTGACATACCAGCTCTGGCTTGTCAAGGTAAGGAGGCTTATTCGCAATGCAATGCTCCTCTGGGAAATTTAATAACAGGATGAAAGAAGAAGCCGCTGATGACAGACTGGCCGTCTGCTGTCCGCTACTGCCATTAATCATTATCCTCACTGTGCTGGAACAAGAGTGGTTGAATACAGACTAGGAAGACCTTCTAACCCTCAACCTCTCACCTTTTCTCTGTTCCTTCTCCCATCCAAGTATGATTGTGTCAGATCATAAAGAAAGCTCATCTTGATTAATTCACCTTTCCTTTCCCCTTGAAAAGATGATAGAACATGCAGTAGCTGATGCGGAAAACATTACAGAACCTCCTGACACTATGGAGAACCTGTTTCATCAAATGCTTTAAACTTCATAACTTTGGACCTAAAGAGGACTTGTCACTTGTCATAAATATGTATTTTTTTTCCTGGTGTAAATGCCGCTGTTCTCTCGAATCTGGGGATGATTTTCTTCTGTTCCTGAAATATGGCTTCCTCTTTCCTTTATATAAATCTAGTCTATTAAGCCAAGTGGGTGTTGCTCTCAACTTATCTCAGTTAGCTTTTGCTAAGGATCACGCCCAGTTGGCCAGAGAAACTAGATTTACATACAGGGAGGAAGGGGCCGTATCTCAGGAATGGAGAGGCTCAGGAACAAAAGAAAAACATCACTGGATTCAGGAGAACAGCGGCATTTACACCAGGTAAAATAATTACACATTAATGGCACGTGACCGGTCCTCTTTAAAGGGATCCTATCACCATATTTTTCTCTATATAAACTAACTCCACAACTTTAACTCAACTCTCTTCTTATCAGCAATCCAGCAAAATTTTAATAAGATCCCCAGCGTATATAAGAAAATGTCTCAAAGATTGTGGATTTAGTTTATATAGGAGAAACATGGTGACAGTAATGGAGCGGATTGTCATGGTATATCTGCAGGAAAATATAGGTGAACCCTAGCCATTGTTTGGTGATAAATCATGGTGACTACATATAGGCATAAACTAGGTTGTGATGGCTAAGGAAGTGACATTCATTCACCCAAAGATTGGGGGGTCCAGAGGAGAGAACCAGTCAATCCTGTATTTATGACATCGATGTCTGTAGTCTGCTTACTTCTTAAAGAGGAAATGTCTGCAGGACATTTGACCCTTAACTAAAGGCATGAGTGTAAAGCCCCTTTATTATTATTATATTATTATTATACATTATATAGCGCCATTTATTCCATGGCGCTTTACATATGAAAAGGAAAATATAGACAGATACAATAAACATGTGCTAGACAAGGACAGACAAGTACAGAAGGAGAGAGGACCCTGCCCTTTAATGCTTATTTCATTCATACCTGGCTTCGTTGGTCATTTCTAAGAAATCCGTCGATAAAGTTTTAATTGTAAACAGGCTATGCTCTCTCCCTTTTCCTCACCCACTGCTGATCATTAACTGACAGTTCGCTCTTATCTCAGTGACCTTTTTTCCTGCTCAGGGGTTGGCACATGCGCAGTGAACTCCTAATGACGTTGCAGGAGCTTGTCCATTGATTTTGAAACATTACTAGGAGCTCACTGCACATGCTCCTTTTCTTCTGATGAAATGAACCTGCGCAGGGAAGGCAGTACACCTAGAGAAGAGTGAACTGTCAATCAAAGACCAGACTCCGGTGGTGGGAGGGAGAAAGTGAGAGGGCACCGCAGAACTGTTAGGGCTGCGCCTTTTGCTCTGCACTTGCGATTAAAACTTCAAGGATGGATTTCTCAATTATTCCCTAACAATATACTACAAGCAATGCATGAATGTATTAAGAATTAAAGGGCTTTACAGCTATCACTTTAGTTTGAGTTTAGTTTAGTTATTTTTATTTATAAAATTTGAATAATCTTTGTTTCCTTTTTGTTTTGTTTAAGATTGTTTTAAGTCCTTATTTCATTATTAATCATCTTTACATTATTATAATTATCATTAATTTATTTTTATTTTTAATGTAGCAATATGTCTTTATAAGTTTGGAACATTTTTTCCTTTGCATATTATTTTTTACAGGTATCTGCAGGTGAATAACTCAATTGCCGCACTCTCCTGCGGTTGTATGATGTGGAAAATTGGTCTTGCTCATGACTTGTATGCACATGCATGGGTTAAAAATATTTTAGGTAATGGGGTCTTATACATATGGTTCATTATGGTATTTTATGACCTAACAACCCCCAAAATGTTTATATTGTGTCATATGCTGCAGGAATTCCCAGCAAAACATTTGCATAGAGTAAAAGAAGCAAAAAAAAAGGTCATAAAAGTCCACTCATGTGTAATTCTGTACTATACGTACATTTGTTACCTACTTTAAATGCAAATTTCCTAAGAGTCTCTCCAGCATCTAAGCCATACTGACCTACTTATCTCCTTTCTTCGGTGTTTGTTACTCTGACAGTTTTCCCAGTTGAGTTTTACATGAAAACTCAGCACAGCCTGTAAATTTCCAAAGTAAAAATAATAAACTAAAGAAAAGACACAAACAGATTTTTGTTGTCCAATGGTAAACTGTTTCCATGAATAATTTACTACCGCACTCATCATTAATATGCAAGTAGCCTCCAAGTCAGACTCAACAAATTCGGCATTGTTTGGGCTCGCTGGAAAACACAAGAAATTATAAAAAGTTCTCTTTTTTTGCAAGCCGAGACATAAAATGGGTTTTCTTAAGAAGACAACCCCTTTAGAAAGCTCTGTATTTCTGTCTGCCACTTTTAAACTGTTAAGTTATGAAGTTGCCCCAATAGATTTATACTAAAAAGCTCATTTTCTATACAAGACCATATACATTTCTCAGTAAGGTTGTTGTTCTTAAAAGAAAAATCAACCCCCTCCGCCACCCCCAAAAAGCCATATATCAATAAATCAGACATGAGAGTAGCAGTCAAAATTTGGTAATTATGATTGTTAACAAAGACATTGGCATTTTTTATAGGGGCAGCCAAATGACAAAAGGGTCCACATTTCATTGTAATCCCTGAGCTTTTACAATGGCCCAACAATGGGGCATGAACAAGGGGCAAGGGCTACAAATGAGTCTACCTTCAGAATCCCCTTTATTGAGATTTAGGGGGTGTAGAGGCAGCAATCGCTCCCAAGCCTTGATGTTTTAAACCAAAAGCTAATCTGCCATAATATGAGTGCTGTTATGATTTGGTAGCTGAGGAGTGCAGGTAAAAAGGCAATACACCAGAGCAGTTGGAATCTATGAGATTGCAGTACCCTGACTAACCACCACAACTAGAGGCAGCCGTGGAGCGTTCCTACGTTGGTCCTAGACGCCTCGTCACAGCCTGAGAAACTAACTATACCTAAAGATAGAAAGATGAAAGCTATCTGCCCCGGAGCAGATCCCCAAAGAACATAGAAAGCCCCCAAACATGTAATGGCGGTTAGACAAGAAGAAATACTGACACAGACAGAAAATAGTATGAGCAAACGTTGGGGCCCAAACTATCTAAATAGAAAAGGATAGGAAGGGCACTTACTGCAATCCCAAAAAACCCTGAAAAGCACCAACTTTACTAATTTCAAAAACACCTGAGATCACACGACCTCTACCACCTAAATTAGTTCTCTGGTGTAACAAAATCAAAACAGCAGCCACTGAAAAAACTGGAAAAAGCAAATATACAAACATCAGTGGCTGAACAAAACTGAGAGGGCAAAAGCCCCCGAGGGGACCCTGAAGGCCCCCACAGAAGTGCAGGACAAAATGCAAAAATCAAGCACAAAAGCAAAAAGAAGAAAATGTCTTATCTGTTAGCAGGAGATGCAGACACGACACAGCAGGCTACAAAGGAAACAGGAATCAAGGATTGAGACCAGAACAATTGATCACCGGCAACCCTGATGGGAAGGTGACTCCCTTTATAAGACCAGTCAGTAACACCTGATTCCCAATCCTCACAATCTTCACTAGACAGTCCAGTACCGCTTGTAACCACCAGAGGGAGCCTCTGCTCAGAACTCATCTCAAGTCCATTCACAACAGTACCCCCCCTTGAGGAGGGGTCACCGAACCCTCACTTGAGCAACCAGGTCGGTCAGGATGAGTTCTATGATACGCACGGATGAGTCTCCTAGCATGGATGTCCGAAGCAAACACCCAAGAATTGTCTTCCTGACCATAACCTCTCCACTTAACCAAATACTGGAGTTTCCGTCTAGAAAAACGAGAATTCAAAATTTTCTCAACCTCAAACTCCATATTGCCCTCAACCAGAACAGGGTCAGGAGGCAAAGCAGTAGGAACCACTGGCTCAACAAACCTCTTCAACAAGGACTTGTGGAACACATTATGGATCTTAAATGTCCCTGGAAGAAGCAAACGAAAAGAAACAGGATTAAGAATCTCCATGATCTTATAAGGTCCAATGAACCTAGGCTTAAATTTAGGAGATGCCACTCTCATAGGAAATTTTTTGAGGACAACCAGACCAAGTCCCCCACTTTAAACCGAGGACCATCAGTCCTATGCCGGTTAGCAAACCGCTGGGCCCTCTCCTGAGAGAGGGACAACCTCTGCACTACCTGGTCCCAAATCTGTTGCATACGCTCCACAACAGAGTCAACACCTGGACAGACAGAAGCCTCCGTCTGTCCTGAAGAAAATCGAGGGTGAAACCCAGAATTACAGAAAAATGGAGACATCAAAGTGGCAGAGTGTCACGCGGTCTTATGATATGTGTACGATGTCAGTAAACTATTCTTAAAAGAACAACACTCTATACAACATATAGATTAGCAACATCAGCATGTAAATATAGAATAGATTTACCTGACACGATATCCGTTGAACTCAGGGTTAATCTTGAGGACTTGATACACTGTCACAGGAAAGAGGAGGACCGGGGTCTAACCTGACCCTAAACTGGGGTCCTAACTAATCCCTCACCTTGGAGGTACTGATAATGGTTCAGAGGTCCAAGTCTCCAGCCTAACCCTGTCTCCTATCAGTCCCTGAACCCTGTAATCAGTCCTAAGAAGGATTCTGATTACCACCAAAGGGATATGGGCTGATCTCTGCTAAATACACAGATTAGACATATAAGACAGACTGGAGAAAACACAGACTTGCATACACACTCAAACACAGAAGGAACATAAATGATCTGGGATATTAAACTCTAAGCAAGGTGAGCTTAAAACAACTAAGGAGCTCTTTAACTTAAGTCTATACAGATACAATCCTATCTGTGGTCTGCATGAAGAATTTCACTGGCAACTCCCAACACAGACAACCAGAGATTTAAAGGAAACCAATCAACAAATAATTAATTGCAGCCGGGAGAAAACTGCACCCAGTCCCAGAACTGAGCACAGACAGAATTAACTCCCTAACTGCCAAACACAAAGAAACAGCAACTCAGCTGTGAGAAGTCAGAATGTGCAACCGCGACGATCTTCGTGGCGATGCACACATGACAGTACCCCCCCTTCTACGAGGGGCCTCCGGACCCTCAGGGCCAGGTTTGCCCGGGTGAGTTCTGTGGAAGGTCCGCACCAAACGATCTGCGTTAATGTCAGACGCAGGAACCCACGTCCTCTCCTCTGGACCATACCCCTTCCAATGCACCAAGTACTGAAGGGACCGGCGATTCAGACGTGAGTCAATGATCTTTGACACTTGAAACTCCAAGTTACCATTGACCACCACTGGAGGAGGAGGTAGAGGTGATGGTATGACTGGTGCCACGTACCTCTTAAGTAATGACTTGTGGAACACATTATGAATTTTAAACGTAGGAGGGAGGTCCAGACGAAATGCCACAGGATTAATTATGGAACTGATCCTGTACGGCCCGATGAATCTGGGGCCCAGCTTCCAGGAGGGAACTTTAAGTTTTATATTCCTGGTAGACAACCATACCAGATCGTTCACATTAAGATCTGGACCAGAAACTCTCCTCCTATCAGCCATACGTTTATAACGGTTCCCCATAGCACTCAGATTATTCAATACACCTCTCCACACTGAAGCAAGTGACGACGAGAAACGCTCCTCCTCAGGAACCCCAGAAGGGCCCCCCCCAATTGAATGTACAAAACTGGGGATGAAAACCATATGCCCCAAAAAACGGGGACTTACCAGTGGACTCGCTCCGCCTGTTGTTAAGAGCGAACTCTGCCAGAGGCAAGAAAGAAGACCAGTCCTCCTGGTTCTCTGAGACAAAACACCGAAGATAAGTCTCTAGCTTTGATTCAGACGCTCTGTCTGACCATTGGTCTGCGGATGAAAAGCCGAGGAAAATGACAATTGCATCCCCCGACGTAAACAAAATGCCCTCCAAAACTTGGACACAAACTGAGACCCCCTATCTGACACCACATCAGAAGGCAACCCATGAAGTCTCACAATCTCCCCAATGAACACCTGCGCCAGAGTTTTAGCATTAGGGAGGGCAGGAAGAGCAATGAAATGTGCCATCTTACTGAACCTGTCAACAACCACCAGTATGACAGTCTTCCCTGACGACTGAGGAAGGTCCGTGATGAAGTCCATAGACAAATGAGTCCATGGACGCTCCGGAAGTTTCAAGGGTAAGAGGGTCCCAGACGAACGGGTATGAGGGGTCTTAGAGCGAGCACAAACCCCACAGGACGCGACAAAAGTTAAAACATCTTTATTAACGTTAGGCCACCAAAACCGGCGAGAAAGGAGATCTAAAGTAGCCTTACTCCCTGGATGTCCTGCTAAAGCAGAATTATGATGTGCCTCAATAACCTTTTGTCTCAACTGATTTGGACAAACAGTCTCCCTGGAGGTCCTGCAGGGGCGTCCCCCTGAGCCTCTAACACCTCCTCCTCAAGCTCAGAACATACAGCCGACACTACCACCCCCTCCTGAAGGATAGGAATCGGGTCATCCATTTTCCCGGCCCCTGGGAAACTGCGAGACAAGGCATCCGCCTTAACATTCTTAGATCCAGGGCGATAAGTGACAACAAAATTAAACCTGGTAAAAACAACGACCATCGAGCTTGTCTGGAATTCAGACGCTTAGCAGATTCCAAATACAGCAGGTTCTTGTGATCAGTAATGACGGTGACCGGGTGGACTGCCCCCTCCAAAAAGTGACGCCATTCTTCAAAAGCCAACTTAATGGCCAAAAGTTCCCTATAGCCGATATCATAATTCCTTTCGGCGGACGACAATTTTTTAGAAAAGAAAGCGCACGGATGCCATTTACCAGGGGACGGACCCTGGGACAATATTGCACCCACCCCTACGTCAGACGCGTCCACCTCCACAACGAACGGCTGTGATGCATCTGGTTGGATGAGAACGGGTGCTGAAGCAAAACATTTTTTCAAAGAGGAAAAAGCTTGGCAAGCTTTGTCCGACCATTTAGAAAAATCCGTCCCTTTTCTTGTCATGTCAGTGAGAGGTTTGACAACAGATGAGAAATTACAAATAAATTTCCGGTAGTAGTTAGCAAACCCCAGAAAACGCTGCAGAGCCTTAAGATCCTCTGGCTGATCCCATTCAAGCACTGCTCTCACCTTTTCAGGGTCCATACGGAAACCGGAGGCTGACACCAAGAAACCCAAAAACTGAAGTTCCTGTACGGCGAATACACACTTTTCCAGTTTGGTGTATAGTTTATTGTCTCGCAAGATCTGCAACACCTGTCTCACATGCTCCTGGTGAGACACAAGATCTGGTGAGTAAATTAAAATGTCATCCAAATATACGACCACAAACAGCCCCACCAGATGACGAAAAATGTCATTAACAAAATGTTGGAATACTGCTGGTGCAGTAGTCAGACCAAAAGGCATGACAAGGTTCTCATAATGTCCCTCCGGCGTGTTAAACGCCGTTTTCCACTCATCCCCCTCTTTTATCCTAATCAGATTATACGCCCCCCTGAGATCCAATTTAGAGAACCATTTGGCGCCAACAATTTGATTGAAGAGATCAGGAATCAGAGGGAGTGGATACGGATCTCGAACAGTAATCCGATTAAGTTCGCGGAAATCCAAGCAAGGGCGTAGGCCTCCATCTTTTTCTTCACAAAGAAGAACCCCGCGGCCACTGGGGAAGATGAAGGTCTAATATGCCCTTTGGCCAGACTTTCCGAAATATAATCTTTCATAGCCTGCCTCTCAGGACCAGAAAGGTTATATAACCTAGCTTTAGGTAACTTAGCATCAGGAAGTAAATTAATAGAGCAGTCATACACGCGATGAGGAGGCAACTCCTGACACCCCTCCTCAGAGAACACATCCCCAAAGTCCTCCAAAAAAGGAGGCAAAGTACTAGGCACGACCGCACTGATGACTGTGTTCATGCAGTTACTTTTGCAAAACTCCCCCCATTGGCTTATATCTCTGGACTGCCAATTAATCACAGGGTTATGTTTAACCAACCAAGGAAGTCCCAACACAATAGGAGTAGGTAGACCCTCCAACACATAACAAGATAATAGTTCCCTATGTATTGCCCCTACCCGAAGGTCAATGTTATGAACCTCATGAACAAAGCTACCTTGGCCGAGAGGCCTGGCGTCAATGGAGAATATAGGGATCGGTTTGACCAATACACTCAGATGCATACCTTGAGCCTGAGCAAACTGAGCGTCAACCAGATTAGCCCCGGACCCACTATCAAGAAGAACAGAAAATCTCTCCACTCTCGTACCAACCACCACCTCCACTGGTACAAGGAACTGAGAAGAACTAGCGGACGAAATACATACTCCCAGGTTGTCGTCCACCACACAACCTGGGATTAACAGTTTTCCGGCGAATTTTTGCTCAACAAGGCACGGGATGGACATCCCCCAACAAAATGTCCCTCTTTCCCGCAGAAGAAACACCTTCTAGTCCTGCGGCGTACCGCCAATCCCCCCCTACGAAATGATGTCCCTCCCAACTGCATAGGCTCCTCCGAACAGACAAGGGGAACCTCAACATAAGGGACTTTAGTAGTAGGTGGAGTAACAACAGGGGGCGGAGTTACCTCGCACCTCTCCCGGAGCCGTCTATCAGTACGGATAGCTAGGGCCATAGCAGCCTCCAGTGATGGAGGAGAATCATACTGAGCCAAAACGTCCTTTAATTTGTCAGAAAGCCCATGACAAAACTGGCTCCTAAGAGCTGGGTCATTCCACTGAGTATCTGTGGCCCATCTACGGAACTCAGAAGCAAATTCCTCCGCCGGACGATCTCCCTGCTGTATCTTACGTAATTTTGTCTCAGCAAGAGAGACCCGATCTGGGTCATCATATACCAAACCCAGGGCAGTAAAAAATCGATCTACTGACTGTAGAGCCGGGGATCCCGGAGGAAGGGAGAAGGCCCAGGATTGAGGGTCCCCTTGTAGGAGCGAGATAACAATTCCCACTCTCTGCTCTTCACTCCCTGATGATCGAGGCCGAAGCCGAAAATACAATTTACATGCTTCCCTGAAGGTAAAAAATTTGTCTCGCCCACCAGTGAACCTGTCCGGGAGAGCTACTTTAGGTTCAAATCTGGTTTGCTCCGAGGGAGACAAAACTTTGGACTTAATGTCCGTCAGCTCCATGGATAATCCCTGCAACTGCAGAGCCAGCTGGGCTACTGGATCCATGGCAACTGGGAATAATTTTATGGGCCAGTGAAAATGTCACGCGGTCTTATGATATGTGTACGATGTCAGTAAACTATTCTTAAAAGAACAACACTCTATACAACATATAGATTAGCAACATCAGCATGTAAACATAGAATAGATTTACCTGACACGATATCCGTTGAACTCAGGGTTAATCTTGAGGACTTGATACACTGTCACAGGAAAGAGGAGGACCGGGGTCTAACCTGACCCTAAACTGGGGTCCTAACTAATCCCTCACCTTGGAGGTACTGATAATGGTTCAGAGGTCCAAGTCTCCAGCCTAACCCTGTCTCCTATCAGTCCCTGAACCCTGTAATCAGTCCTAAGAAGGATTCTGATTACCACCAAAGGGATATGGGCTGATCTCTGCTAAATACACAGATTAGACATATAAGACAGACTGGAGAAAACACAGACTTGCATACACACTCAAACACAGAAGGAACATAAATGATCTGGGATATTAAACTCTAAGCAAGGTGAGCTTAAAACAACTAAGGAGCTCTTTAACTTAAGTCTATACAGATACAATCCTATCTGTGGTCTGCATGAAGAATTTCACTGGCAACTCCCAACACAGACAACCAGAGATTTAAAGGAAACCAATCAACAAATAATTAATTGCAGCCAGGAGAAAACTGCACCCAGTCCCAGAACTGAGCACAGACAGAATTAACTCCCTAACTGCCAAACACAAAGAAACAGCAACTCAGCTGTGAGAAGTCAGAATGTGCAACCGCGACGATCTTCGTGGCGATGCACACATGACACAGAGCTAGCCCTATTATTAAGAGCAAACTCAGCCAAAGGCAAAAAAGAGACCCAGTCATCCTGATCAGCAGACACAAAGCATCTTAGATAAGTCTCCAATGTCTGATTTGTTCTCTCAGTTTGACCATTGGTCTGAGGATGAAACGCCGAGGAGAAAGACAATTGAAAGCCAAGTTTGGAACAAAAGGTCCTCCAAAATCTGGAAACAAACTGGACTCCTCTGTCAGACACAATGTTCTCAGGAATGCCGTGTAAACGAACCACGTGCTGAAGGAACAAAGGTACTAATTCAGAGGAGGAAGGCAACTTAGGTAATGGCACAAGATGTATCATCTTGGAAAACCTATCACAAATCACCCAGATGACGGTCATTCTCTGAGAAACAGGGAGGTCGGAAATGAAATCCATAGAGATATGGGTCCATGGTCTCTTGGGCACAGGCAATGGCATCAACAAACCACTAGAGCGGGAGCAAGGCTTGGAGCGAGAGCAAGTCCCGCAGGACTGCACAAATTCCCTGACATCACGAGACAAGGTAGGCCACCAAAAGGACCGACTAACCAAGTCTCTGGTACCAAAAATTCCGGGATGACCGGCCAACGCGGAACAATGAATCTCAGACATCACACTCTTTTTCCACTGGTCCGGGACAAACAATTTCCCAACAGGGCAGCGCTCGGGCCTATTCTCCTGACACCCCTCCAGAGCCAGTCTCAAATTGGGCGAGATGGCGGAAAGAACTACACCTTCTTTTAAAATAACAGAAGGATCAGATACCTCAGGAGAGTCCGCAAGGAAACTCCTCGAGAGGGCATCCGCCTTAAAATTCTTAGTGCCAGGAAGAAAGCAAACCACAAAATTAAAACGTGTGAAAAACAAGGCCCACCTGGCCTGTCTAGGATTAAGTCGCTTGGCAGATTCCAGATAAACCAGATTCTTATGGTCAGTAAGGACCACCACCTGATGTTTGGCTCCCTCCAGCCAATGTCTCCACTCTTCAAAAGCCCACTTCATGGCCAATAACTCCCGATTACCCACGTCATAATTACGTTCAGTAGGAGAAAATTTTCAAGGAAAAAGGCACAAGGGTTACTTTTAGAGGTCTCTGGATCTCTTTGGGACAAAACGGCACCTGCCCCAATTTCAGAGGCATCAACCTCCACCTGAAATGGCAGAGAAACATCAGGCTGCCGTAGAACAGGAGCAGAAGTGAATCTCTGCTTAAGTTCCTGAAATGCAGATACTGCCTCAGGAGGCCAATTCACCACATCAGAACCCTTTTTGGTCAAATCAGTTAATGGTTTAACAATAACCGAGAAATTACCAATAAATTTACGATAAAAATTGGCAAAACCCAAAAATCTTTGAAGAGCCTTTAATGAAGTAGGTTGGACCCAATCACAGATGGCCTGAACCTTGACCGGGTCCATTTCAATAACAGATGGGGACAAAATAAATCCCAAAAATGAGATCTTCTGTACGCCAAAAAGACACTTTGATCCCTTCACATACAGAGCATTCTCTCTCAAAATCTGGAATACAGTTCGAACATGTTTCACATGAGAGTCCCAGTCATTAAAAAAATCAAGATATCATCCAAATAAACAATCAGAAATTTATCCACAAAATCCCTGAAAATGTCATTCATGAAGGACTGGAAGACAGAAGGAGCATTAGTGAGCCCAAAGGGCATCACAAGGTACTCAAAATGCCCCTCAGGGGTGTTAAATGCCATCTTCCATTCATCCCCGTGCTTAATGCGAATAAGATTATATGCCCCCCTGAGGTCAAGCTTGGTAAACCAAGTAGCGTTTTTCACCCTGGAAAACAGGTCAGAAATCAAGGGTGTAGCGCCCGCGTCCCTGCCTGCTGCCAGACAGGGACGTCGCTCTCCTCACCTGCGCTCAGCGTCCTCAGTGCTCCCAGCCTCCTCTGCGCCTATGGCGTCCTCCTTCCGCCCTGCTGGTCCCGCGCGCTCCTTCCCTGCTACTGGCCTTAGGGCGCGCGCCCGCACCCTCCCCCGCTCTTAAAGGAGCCGCGCGCATTTTCCAAATCAGTCTCCAGCCAATGCTGGAGGACTCCACCCTATATTAAGGGCTTCCTCCTTAATGTAGGTGCCCGAGCAATGTTGTTCCTGTGCAGTCTAACTCTGTTTCAACCATCAGCTCCTGATTCCAGTTACCTGCCTGTTACCTGTCGGCTTGCCTGTCTGCCATCCGTCTGCAGTTCCATCCAGAGGTTCGGACGTCATCTGCAGAGATCCCCGGCTCTTGCCTGCTCACCTAGGAGCGATCATCTGCCATCCGACTGCAGCTCCATCCGGAAGTTCGGACATCATCTGCAGAGATCCCCGGCTCTTGCCTGCTCACCTGGGAGCGATCATCTGCCATCCGACTGCAGCTCCATCCGGAAGTTCGGACATCATCTGCAGAGATCCCCGGCTCTTGCCTGCTCACCTGGGAGCGATCATCTGCCATCCGACTGCAGCCTACCTGGAGGCTCCACCATATCAGGTCGTATATACCTGCCTGTCTAGAGTCTGCCTGGTCACTTGCCATGACAACCTGCCTGTCTAGAGACTGCCTGGTCACTTGCCGTGACAACATGCCTGTCCCAGAGACTGCCTTGGTCACTTGCTGTGACAACCTGCCTGTCCAGATACTGCCTGGTCACTTGCCGTGACAACCTGCCTGTCCCAGAGACTGCCTTGGTCACTTGCCGTGACAACCTGCCTGTCCCAGAGACTGCCTTGGTCACTTGCTGTGACAACCTGCCTGTCCAGATACTGCCTTGGTCACTTGCCGTGACAACCTGCCTGTCCCAGAGACTGCCTTGGTCACTTGCCGTGACAACCTGCCTGTCCCAAAGACTGCCTTGGTCACTTGCCGTGACAACCTGCCTGTCCAGAGACTGCTTCGGTTACTTACCGTTACAACCTGCCTGCCCAGAGACTTCCTTGGTCACTTGCTGTGACAAACCTGCCTGTCCAGAAACTACCTATATCCTCTGCCGTGAATCCCTGCCCTTTTCCCAGGTGCCACCCGCTCTCTTACAAGTAAAATCTCTTGTATAATAAAGCTTTGTGGTTCCACCAATCTGACCTGTCTCGTCAGTAGTTCCACCCACCAGACCCGTTACAGTTTGCTCGGGCCATGGAACCCGGTGGCACCCAAACCCCTTCACTCCCGGAACTGTGTCATGAGCTGTGTCGCCAGAGGTCTCAACAGGAGACCATCCTGGGTCACCTGCGGAACGTCAAATCCCGTCTGGACACTCTGAAATCATCACTTGCAACCATCGCTGGAGCCATGACTCATAATCCGTCAGTCCCGCTGATTCCCAATTCCGTGGTTTCCATTCCCGGACCCCGACTGTCAGCTCCTCCTAGGTTTGGAGGCGATCCTGCTCTGGCTCGGGGTTTCATTAATCTGTGCACCCTGCATTTTGAACTCCTGGCACACCAGTTTAACTCTGACCGGGCCAAAATTGCCTTCATCATGTCCCATCTCACCGGAGAAGCCCTGGCCTGGCTTAATCCTCTCTGGGAGAGAGAGGATCCTCTGGTATCTGACCTGCCTGCTTTTCTCTCGGCCTTCCGGAAGGTATTCGACGAACCTGGACGGAAGACTTCCTCTGCATCATCTCTGCTGCGTCTCCGTCAGGAGAGTCTCACCGTTGGTCAATATGCCATACGGTTCCGGACTTTAGCCTCAGAACTAGCTTGGGACAATGAAGCTCTAATTTCGGTCTTCTGGGAGGGTCTGTCCGGCCGTATTAAAGACGAACTTGCCGGTCGGGACGTTCCAACCTCTCTAGATGATTTAATAAATCTTGCCAATCGAATTGATCTACGGTTCCAGGAACGAGCCAAAGAGATCACCCGTAAAAAAGAATTTTCCCATCTTGCACCCTCGTGTCAGAGATCTATAACCTCTTCCGTTTCTCCTCAGGTGCACACTGCTGAGCCTATGCAGGTCGACCAGACCAAGATGGTCAAAGCCCGTCAGGACTCACGCCGTGCCGAGAAAAGTTGCTTCTACTGCGGCAGTAAGGAGCACTGGATCCAAACCTGTCCGGAGAAGTCGGGAAAACGCCTGTGTCTAGGTTCGCTTGGAGAGGTCAATCTAGACAAAATAAATCCTCTTCATCCCTGCTGCTGTCGGTTTCAATTCTGATCGGTAAGAACCGCCACTTCGAAATGGCCCAACTTGATTCTGGAGCAGCTGGGAATCTCGTGTCACAGGCTCTAGTAGAGAAGTATCACATTCCCACCAAACCTCTTGTTGAACCTGTATCTGTTGCTGCTGTGGATGGGGGTCTCCTACCTCGTCCCATCCGACTTATCACCGAAGTCATAACCCTACAGGTGGGAATGTTGCATTCTGAGAGCATCTCATTTCATGTTCTGCCTGGACTCTCTCATGCTTTCTTACTAGGTCTGCCTTGGCTCCAAAAACATGCACCTGTGCTCGACTGGCAGAATGGAGAGGTTCTTCGCTGGGGACAGGACTGTCATAAAACGTGTCTGGTGCCTGTTCATCCTGTGTATTCTTCTCCTACACCTGCTAATCTACCTGGACTCCCGATTCCATATTGGTCATTTGCTGATGTCTTCAATAAAAAGGAAGCAGAGACATTACCCCCGCATAGACCATATGATTGCCCGATTGACCTGTTACCCGGTACTACGCCTCCCCGTGGGCGTATTTACCCGTTGTCTGCTGCTCAGACCAGGTCGATGTCCGAATATATCGAGGAGAACTTAGCAAAGGGATTCATCCGGAAATCTACCTCCCCAGCGGGAGCAGGTTTCTTCTTCGTTAAAAAGAAAGACGGATCTCTCCGTCCCTGTATTGACTACAGAGGCCTAAATTCGATCACGGTGAAGAATAAGTACCCTCTTCCGCTCATTCCAGAACTGTTTGATCGTCTTAGAGGGGCTAGAGTCTTCACCAAACTAGATCTTCGTGGAGCATACAACCTGGTTCGTATCCGTCGAGGAGATGAATGGAAGACGGCATTCAACACCCGGGACGGCCACTACGAGTACTTGGTGATGCCCTTTGGTCTCTGTAATGCTCCAGCAGTCTTTCAGGAGTTGGTCAACGACATCTTCCGGGACCTCCTCTATTCCTGCGTTGTGGTGTACCTTGACGACATCTTGGTCTTCTCTCCGGATCTTCAGTCTCACCGGAGGGATGTTCGTCAGGTTCTGCTCAGGCTCAGGCAGAATCACCTCTTTGCCAAATATGAGAAGTGCCTCTTTGAGCAGACATCGCTTCCGTTTCTGGGCTACATCATTTCTCAGACAGGCCTACGAATGGATCCGGAAAAATTGTCTGCCATCGAGAAGTGGCCCCGACCGGAGGGGTTGAAGGCCATTCAGCGGTTCCTGGGATTTGCCAACTATTACCGTCTCTTCATACCGCACTTCTCTTCCAGGACTGCTCCAATCTCAGCGCTCACTCGCAAGGATGCTAACCCCAAACAGTGGACGACCGAAGCAGAGGAGGCCTTCCTTTCTCTGAAACAGGCCTTCTCTTCCGCTCCAGTGCTGCATCGCCCGGATGGCAACAAGCAGTTCTTCCTGGAGGTGGACGCTTCCTCTGCTGGAGCCGGAGCGGATCTTACCCAAAAATCGCCATCCGGGAGAATGGTATCCTGCGGTTTCTTCTCCAAACTCTTCTCCTCCTCCGAGCGCAACTACTCCATAGGAGATCGAGAGTTATTGGCCATTAAGTTGGCATTGGAGGAGTGGCGTTACCTACTCGAAGGGGCTCTTCATCCGGTAATCATCTACACGGACCACAAAAATCTGGCATACCTCCAGCAGGCACAGAGACTTAATCCTCGCCAAGCCCGGTGGTCCTTGTTTTTCGCCCGCTTCGATTTTCTTTTGCATTTTCGCCCAGCTGACAAAAACGTCAAGGCGGATGCCTTGTCTCGGTCTTTCCTGGTGTCGGATCTCGAAGATGAGCCTAAACATATCATCGATCCCGCCAGAGTGATGCAGGTGGCTCCCGTGAGTCTAAATCGTCTCCCTCCTGGTAAGACGTTCGTATCAGAAACCGATCGGAAGAGAATCCTACATTGGGGTCACTCGTCTAAACTCGTTGGCCACGCTGGTCAAAAAAAGACCCTCCAACTCATTACCCGGCATTATTGGTGGCCTACCCTGCACAAAGACGTAATAGACTTTGTTTCTGCCTGTGTTTCCTGTGCCCGCAACAAAGTTCCGAGACACCTGCCTACCGGCCGTCTTCTTCCGCTTCCTGTACCCGCTGCCCCCTGGCAGCATATAGCCATGGACTTCATAACAGATCTGCCCGTCTCTGCCGGTTGTACGGTCATTTGGGTGGTCGCTGACCGCTTTTCCAAAATGGCTCACTTCATTCCTCTGCCAGGTCTTCCGTCTGCACCCGAGTTGGCTAAAGACTTTATCCGCCACATCTTCCGTCTTCATGGTCTGCCTCGTCACATTGTGTCGGATCGTGGGGTTCAGTTCACCTCACGTTTCTGGAGAGCCACTTGTAAGTTGCTAGACGTCACCCTGGATTTTTCCTCCGCTTACCACCCACAGTCCAATGGACAAGTTGAACGAATAAATCAGAATTTGACCAGTTATCTTCGACACTTCGTTAATGCCCACCATTCTGACTGGGTGGAGCTCCTGCCTTGGGCCGAATTCTCCTACAATAATCATGAGAGCGAATCTTCCACCAAGTCTCCGTTTTTTGTAGTCTTCGGTCAGCACCCTCGGATCCCTGTCCCTGTTTCCATCTCTGTGGACAATCCAGCTGCGGAATCTCTGGTTACAGAATTCTCCTCCATCTGGGAGAGTACCCGGTCCGCACTCATTCAGTCATCCGAGCGCATGAAAAGACATGCTGACAAAAAACGTCTGGATCCTCCTCAATTCCGTCCTGGGGACAAAGTCTGGCTTTCGTCCAAATATGTTCGACTCAAAATTCCGTCCTACAAGTTAGGTCCTCGGTTCATCGGTCCTTTTGAGATCATCAGTCAGATCAATCCGGTGTCCTATAAATTGAAACTCCCGGCCAATTTGAGAATTCCTAATTCTTTTCATGTATCTCTCCTCAAACCTGTGGTTCTTAACTCTTTTTTTAAGTCTACAGGTACACCTCCTGCTCCAGTGTCTGCTGATGATGAATTTGAGGTAGAGAACATTCTGGCCACAAAAAGGGTAGGAAGAAAGACTTATTTTTTGGTGGATTGGAAGGGGTTTGGTCCTGAGGAGAGAACCTGGGAGCCTCGGGAGAACATCCATGCCCCTCTTATCCTAGCTAAATTTCTTTCTGGCCTAAAGAAGGGGGGCCTAGAGGGGGGGGTACTGTAGCGCCCGCGTCCCTGCCTGCTGCCAGACAGGGACGTCGCTCTCCTCACCTGCGCTCAGCGTCCTCAGTGCTCCCAGCCTCCTCTGCGCCTATGGCGTCCTCCTTCCGCCCTGCTGGTCCGCGCGCGCTCCTTCCCTGCTACTGGCCTTAGGGCGCGCGCCCGCACCCTCCCCCGCTCTTAAAGGAGCCGCGCGCATTTTCCAAATCAGTCTCCAGCCAATGCTGGAGGACTCCACCCTATATTAAGGGCTTCCTCCTTAATGTAGGTGCCCGAGCAATGTTGTTCCTGTGCAGTCTAACTCTGTTTCAACCATCAGCTCCTGATTCCAGTTACCTGCCTGTTACCTGTCGGCTTGCCTGTCTGCCATCCGTCTGCAGTTCCATCCAGAGGTTCGGACGTCATCTGCAGAGATCCCCGGCTCTTGCCTGCTCACCTAGGAGCGATCATCTGCCATCCGACTGCAGCTCCATCCGGAAGTTCGGACATCATCTGCAGAGATCCCCGGCTCTTGCCTGCTCACCTGGGAGCGATCATCTGCCATCCGACTGCAGCTCCATCCGGAAGTTCGGACATCATCTGCAGAGATCCCCGGCTCTTGCCTGCTCACCTGGGAGCGATCATCTGCCATCCGACTGCAGCCTACCTGGAGGCTCCACCATATCAGGTCGTATATACCTGCCTGTCTAGAGTCTGCCTGGTCACTTGCTGTGACAACCTGCCTGTCTAGAGACTGCCTGGTCACTTGCCATGACAACCTGCCTGTCTAGAGACTGCCTGGTCACTTGCCGTGACAACATGCCTGTCCCAGAGACTGCCTTGGTCACTTGCTGTGACAACCTGCCTGTCCAGATACTGCCTGGTCACTTGCCGTGACAACCTGCCTGTCCCAGAGACTGCCTTGGTCACTTGCCGTGACAACCTGCCTGTCCCAGAGACTGCCTTGGTCACTTGCTGTGACAACCTGCCTGTCCAGATACTGCCTTGGTCACTTGCCGTGACAACCTGCCTGTCCCAGAGACTGCCTTGGTCACTTGCCGTGACAACCTGCCTGTCCCAAAGACTGCCTTGGTCACTTGCCGTGACAACCTGCCTGTCCAGAGACTGCTTCGGTTACTTACTGTTACAACCTGCCTGCCCAGAGACTTCCTTGGTCACTTGCTGTGACAAACCTGCCTGTCCAGAAACTACCTATATCCTCTGCCGTGAATCCCTGCCCTTTTCCAGGTGCCACCCGCTCTCTTACAAGTAAAATCTCTTGTATAATAAAGCTTTGTGGTTCCACCAATCTGACCTGTCTCGTCAGTAGTTCCACCCACCAGACCCGTTACAAAGGGTAACGGGTATTGATATTTCACAGTAATATTGTTCAAAAGACGATAATCAATACACGGCCTTAATGAACCATCCTTTTTGGCCACAAAGAAAAAACCGGCACCTAAGGGTGAAGAGGATGGTCTGATATGACCTTTCTCCAAAGACTCCTTGATATAAGACCGCATAGCATCATGTTCAGGTACAGACAAGTTAAAAAGGCGACCTTTAGGGAATTTACTACCAGGCACTAATTCAATAGCGCAGTCATAGCTCCTATGGGGAGGCAAGGATGCAGATTTACTTTCGCTAAACACATCAGAAAAATCAATCAAAAAGTCAGGAACATCCTGAGCCTGGGGGAGGCAGAAAAAACAGGAGTGTTGGTATTAACACATTGGCAGCCCCAACTGGTTACAGACACAGATTTCCAATCTAAAACAGGATTATGAGACTGTAACCAAGGGAAACCCAGCACGATAATGTCATGCAGATTATACAGAACCAAAAATTTGCAGCTCTCCTGATGATCAGGGTCAACCCTCATTATCACCTGAGTAGAGAACTGAGGTTTATTCTCAGCCAAAGGGGTAGAATCGATCCCCAGTAGGGGAATAGACTTCTGTAGGGGTATCAAGGGAAACCCACAACGTTTAGCGAAATCAAAATCCATCAGGTTAATAGCTGCTCCCGAATCAACGAAAGCCTGAGCAGAAAATGAGGACAGAGAGAATATCAGAGTAACAGTTAATAAAAACTTAGTCTGAACACTACCCAAGACAACTGAGCGTGCAAAACGTCTTCCCCGCTTAGGGCAGACTGAGATAGCATGAGAAGCATCACCACAGTAGAAACATAACCCATTGCGCTTTCGAAACTCATGACGCTGTGCCCCAGAAACCACTCCATCACACTGCATGGGTTCAGAAGCAGGTTCACAAGGCAACACTATTCCACGCATACTTCTCCGCTCACGCAAACGTCTGTCAATTTGAATCGCTAATGACATAGAATCATTGAGACCAGAGGGAGCAGGGAATCCCACCATAACATCCTTTACATTATCTGACAGACCCTTCCGAAAAAGGGCTGCCAAAGCGTCGTCATTCCATTTGGTCAGGACTGCCCACCTACGGAATCTCTGACAGTATAACTCAGCGTCATCAAGCCCCTGATTTAATGCCAACAAGGCTTTTTTAGCTTGATCAGTGACATTAGGCTCATCGTACAATAACCCCAAGGCCTGAAAAAATGTATCAACATCACTCAAAACAGGATCCCCAGGTGTCAGGGAAAAAGCCCAATCCTGAGGATCGCCGCGCAGGAGAGAGATGACAATTTGAACCTGCTGCGCTGCGTTCCCTGAGGACTTAGATTTTAAGGCAAAAAACAATTTACAATCATTTTTGAAATTCAGAAACTTGGATCGATCCCCCAAAAACAAATCTGGCATGGGAATCCTAGGTTCCACAACAGGCAACCTAGCAAGATAGGTAGCAATACTCTGAACCTCAGTGGCAAGCTGATCCACACGGCCAGACAACTGTGCAAACTCCATTGAGAGAAAAAATCCTCCCCAGCACCCAGAGATACAGAGGGAAAAAAAAAAAAATGCAACAAACAGAAAAATATCTCTGACAACTCTGACAACCCTTTTTTTTTTTTCTTTCAAAATATTTTTTCCCTTCTGTGAGTACCATATAAATTTCAGTTTTGGCCGGTGATACTGTTATGATTTGGTAGCTGAGGAGTGCAGGTAAAAAAGGCAATACACCAGAGCAGTTGGAATCTATGAGATTGCAGTACCCTGACTAACCACCACAACTAGAGGCAGCCGTGGAGCGTTCCTACGTTGGTCCTAGACGCCTCGCCACAGCCTGAGAAACTAACTATACCTAAAGATAGAAAGATGAAAGCTATCTGCCCCGGAGCAGATCCCCAAAGAACATAGAAAGCCCCCAAACATGTAATGGCGGTTAGACAAGAAGAAATACTGACACAGACAGAAAATAGTATGAGCAAACGTTGGGGCCCAAACTATCTAAATAGAAAAGGATAGGAAGGGCACTTTAACTGCAATCCCAAAAAACCCTGAAAAGCACCAACTTTACTAATTTCAAAAACACCTGAGATCACACGACCCTACCACCTAAATTAGTTCTCTGGTGTAACAAAATCAAAACAGCAGCCACTGAAAAAACTGGAAAAAGCAAATATACAAACATCAGTGGCTGAACAAAACTGAGAGGGCAAAAGCCCCCGAGGGGACCCTGAAGGCCCCCACAGAAGTGCAGGACAAAATGCAAAAATCAAGCACAAAAGCAAAAAGAAGAAAATGTCTTATCTGTTAGCAGGAGATGCAGACACGACACAGCAGGCTACAAAGGAAACAGGAATCAAGGATTGAGACCAGAACAATTGATCACCGGCAACCCTGATGGGAAGGTGACTCCCTTATATAAGACCAGTCAGTAACACCTGATTCCCAATCCTCACAATCTTCACTGGACAGTCCAGTATCGCTTGTAACCACCAGAGGGAGCCTCTGCTCATAACTCATCTCAAGTCCATTCACAACAGAGTGCCACTTGGTTGGTGAGAGGCGTTGGTATAAGTCGTACATTGGGGCATGAGAGGGTGAAGTTAAGGCCACCATACATATTAGATATCTGCTGAATGATCATTTGGCCAGCAGCTATCTCCCCCATACACAAAACCTTTCAGCTGTGCCGAGCGTTCCTGTGTTCTCTAGAGAACAAAAGGATCAGGGTTTGGGAATCCAACATGGATCCTTCTTTGGGTTAGCAAGATGCCCTCATACAAATTAGACTGTCGGCCAATCCCGCCAATATTGGTTGGTTAGGCCAACTTTAGTCAATGTGTGTTGGGCCTTTTACAACTCTTTAGGAACCGTTGAGATGGCAGAGTCTTGGGCACACACTTGCCAATTCTCCTAGAAAACGAGGAGATCTCCTGAAATCCTCGAAGAGCTGGCAAACTCCTAACCTCTTGAAGACCAGAGTTTTCAGAAAGTTTTTTCTATGATGGGGTAATGGAAAAGGAATGGATCGGTGAAGCCTAAAAGAGAAGGTGCAGTAAAAAGGGAAAAAAAATTGAGCACAATCTCCTCCCAGAAAACTTTGCCTAAAGCATGCTAAGTATGTTCTTGGGGTTTTGTATTAAAGCACTTAAGCTCTATGGTGGCCCTGTACATCACTCAGGGGCATGTGGAGGAACATTATGTATCACAATGAAAAGAAACCATACAAAGCACCATTCCCCTACGAAACAAAATTCTATATTTTTCTTCATTTGATACTGAAATAATCTGCATAATAATTGCCGTGAAATCAGATTCCTGGATGAGCCATCTGTAGTATTTAAGAAATAATAACCCAGGACACAGCAATTACCTCAACGAGCTCAAACATAAATTAAACATTCATTTAACATCTTAAACCGCGCTCGGCCCTCGGGATCATAAAATCGGGCAGTGAAAACACCTGCTCTGGATAGATTGCTCATACAAGTCTCGTGGTGTAGGTGAGCCGAGAATAAAACAGAGCTGCGCTCCAGCAATGGGGCTTAATGCTCCCCATAAAAGACTGGATGTGGCGCGATAGACAAAACACAGGACAGTTTATGGGAATCATATAGAATCTTAATGTATTGTCATAGTAAGTGCTTCAGGCTCCCAGATCCTCAGTAATGGTTTTCTTACAAGATATTGAGCCCGTCTTTTGGTTGGGCGGCTGTTTTTGCAAGGTTTACTGGTGCCTTCACTATTTTCTCCAGCAGTTTCACCTTAAAGTTTGTCATCTATTATTGGATAGAAGGAGCAGAGCTGGATTTATCATGTAAAGTTTATTTATTTATTTTTATATAATATATTTAATAGACACCATGTAATACTTCATTTTTCCTATGGGAGTGCTGCAGGGAAATGAAACACTTGCTCCAAAGATTACCCGTGGATTACAGCTGATCACTGGAGATTTCAGCAGTATGATGAGCTTAAAGGGGTTGTCCAGACTAAATAAAAATTATTCCGACAGGCAGTTAAAGGTCAAAAATAATAAATGACGCCATACTCCCCATGTTAAACCTCTGTACATAAATCGCAACTGCTCCCGTGTTCTTGGCCAGTACCTGAATTAATGATGTCCCGTTTTTTGGTCAACCTGACCACTGAGGCATGTGATTGGCTGTATCGGTCAGGCGGCTGGATTTGGACGTCATCAAATGCACAATTAATGACCTGACCGATGCAATCAGAGACCTCAGCAATCGTGATCGTTTCTGATCATGGCCTAGAAATGTAATATTTCAGACCATTGCTCTCCAATTATGGAACTATGTCCTGGCTTAGAAGATAATTAATATATAAGCAATGTTAGAAAACTGTCCGAAATGCTAGAAATCACCGTAGGCCCAAGGCTTGGATTTCCTCCAGTATAGAAGGGGGGGTCAAATAAATAATAAAACATGTTTATAATATATTGAGCCCAGTGTTATCCATGTGCAGCGGTGGCCTTTCTAGTCCCTGGTACCCTGCAGGCAAATAAAAGCTTGAAGGAAATCGGCGGTCCGGAGGGATTTTCATCACTCTTTGGGTGCATGTGTGATGGCTTGGCCAGCGTTCTGCTCACTGCGATGGCTGCAGGAAATAGAAAACAGATGAGGTATGTTTCCTTAAATCCAGAGCTGTAGCAGCCAGTGAGGTCCAGGGGTCCGGGGGGATTGCAGCACATGCAGCAACACTTAGATCAGATTAAACTTACACACTTTGACACAGAGAGAAATGACGGTTATTTTCCCTGGCGACCCTCTGGCTGATCGCTGCGGAACAGTCGCTGTTTGTTGCGGAATGTTTTGTTCCAACTTCCTCATGTAACATTTTTATAATAATCTGTGAGTCCGCAGTGTTTACATTCCGGGGAGATTAGTAGATATGCCCCACCAATTTATATAATCACTATGTCCCCTGCTGCCCCCCCAAAAAAAATAAATAATAAAATATGCAAGTGATCGATGCTGAGTGTCAATCACGATCCTATCCAAGGCTCATACAATGTCAGTGCCGCCAAACACGTCAGATAAAAGTCAAACTAGGTGATAACCTGCAAAGATGGGATAACCCTAGAGATGAGCAAATTGATTCATAACAAATTGAATTTGTTATGAATTTCCCCAAACATTCAGATTAGCCAGAACCCAAATTTTTCAGGATTCAATTCATATGAATACTGCAAAATAATGGTGAATTGGCGAGATTTTTTCTGGATTATTTTGTGAGTTGGGCATGAGTTAAAAATAAATACAAATTATACGATGTGAAGAATTGGTAATACGGAAAGGTACGAACAACAAAGAAGACTCGGGAGAGCCAGCTGAGGGTCAGGCAGGGAGCAGGGGCAGCAGGACCGGAGAGCATAATTTTTTTATATTTTTTGAACATGAAAATAGATGGTCAGAAGTCCCATGAGTATGGAAAAGAAGTGCACATACTGTACGAGAACACTGCTTTATTTACTTCTATGAGAGTAGTGTACAATTGTCCCCACCATGACCATGGACAGTGAATGGAGCTGCACTAACGAGAGCCCTGTTCTAGTGATTGGTCGGTCCCTGCAGTCAGACCTCGCCAATCACACATTTGTCACATACATATCCTATTACTGCTTGTATGTTTGTCAATGCAACTTTCCATTGACCGAGACTCTGCGAAGAGAACAGTGTCCAGTGCATCATTTTGGCCAAGCCCCCACTCGATATTCATGCTCTGTGCACCCTCAACATTTGTGCTAGCATAGAGGGCAATGCTGCATTACACAATTGATACGTCCCCTGTGAGACTGATAGTATTTCCAGGCTATGGATGATGAATGCTTTTCCATATGTTAGTGATTACCTTTAGCTAATAAAATTGCAAAAATAAAGTTCAATTCTGCAATTATTATTGTTTCATTTATTTTTAGACCCCCGGATATGACGTTCGCAGCCTGATCCAAGTTTCAGATTTCTCTCTTGATGGAGTATCTCTCCAGTAATATAGGCTGGATGTGAGCTCTGTATGGATTCACCCAAGAAGCACAGCTTCTATCCTGCTCTTATTTCCTCTTCATGTGTTTACCTCATTTTCTTCATCTAGGGACTGTACATGTTTTCTCCACTCTTGAGATCTTTGTACCAAGCTCCTTCCTGCTGTCTCTAACACTGAGAGAAGAGAAGGGGAAGCAGAGGGCCATCAGGAACAGCTCTAATGGGTTGGTAACATTTGAGCAAAGCAGTGAGCTGGATTAAGGTGGACCTGTCACCAGGACATACTGTAGGTGGACAGTTTTTGCTTTCATTTTATTCCCACTGATATTTTGAGAATTCCATTTTTTTCTTTTTAGATCCGCCATACAGTTTTATAGATATATTTTCATTTAGTGATAAATTTTATGGCTTTTACCATGAATCACCGGGAATCCTATGAGCACCACTTCTTTAATAAAGACCCTAAAAATAAGAACTATATACAGTACAAAAAAAGCCCATGTCTTGGGAAGCGTATGGCTGATTTAAAAAAAGGAATACTTGGGAGCAGAGGCAATAAAATAAATACAAAAATTGGTCCCTTTTGACCTGTTTACAGGTCCTCTTTAAGGGCTTACAGACATTCTGCAGCAGCAAACTGCTTGAAACATTTTAAGGAATAATATTTAGAAAGTTACTCAACTTTGCATTTAGGAAGCAAACAAAAAGTCTTAAAAAAATCATGTGTGATGGTTTATATTGCTTTCAAGCACAATAATATTATTTACAAATTGTAGACGGTACTGTAATAGGATTGGAATTTCTACAGTGTCACAGTACGGGCTATTTCACAGCGATTATACAGGGTCTGAGATATCAGTGACAGTTCAGTCCCCTCTGTGTAGGCAGCTGCTCTTCGTACAAAGCAAAATCTATTTTAAGGGAGATTTCACTGTAGCTATTACTCAAAAAGTGTCATATAACCTTAGTCCCAGCAGATTTATAGCAATTTCACAAGGGATAGCCAAAAGCTCACCGTCATGCATCATAAAGTGTCTTCAAACTTCAGCCCTGTAGGGCGTAAGGGGCAGTTTGCACTTTTTATGAAATGCCTTGAGTTGGAATAATTCTGTAAAAGACCCAACAGGATGATTTTATTTAATCATACTAGTGGTATGCCTGAATAAGTCCTAGTATACCAATAAAAATGATACCTGACTTGTACAAATTCGATGGTCCAGCGCTGAGATATCGAGCTTTGAGCTGGATGCAATTTAGCATGGAAGTGCATCAACACGCCCCCAATGCACTTCCAGGCTAATTTGCATGTGGCTTCAAACCTTGATTTCTCAGCATGGGCACATCGGATTGCTACAAGTCAGGTATCATTTTTACTGTTGTACTGAGATCTATTCAGCCATATCATTAGTTTAAGAAATATAATCATCATGATGAGTTCTCTTTAAGGGTAAAGGTAGAGTTATTTACAAGTAGTGGAGCAGCAGGTCCAGGAAAAAGCAAGTGTTCATACCATTATAAGGCAGCATTATCAGCTCCTTCAGCCTTTAACATGTTCATTAGCCTGACGCACCCTTAAATATACATTTTCCATAGAACAAAAGACACTAACACATTTACTTATTGTGGTCTGCCACAGCTATTATTCACAAAACATCAAAGGTTGTCGCCCACATTCTCAGCGCTCTGCGTGTTTTCAGCTGGCACTCATAAACCACAAGTAAACAAAATTCATATAGAAAAAACTCAAAACCTTATTTTTATATTTCTACATCATATAAATTCTAAACAACAAGTAGAAAATGCACTTAATAATAATAATATTGAAGGGATGGCCATGGGCACCAAATAACGCCAGGCAGCCAAAAATTACCAACTACACATTTAGGAGAGAATTATGCATTTATATACCTAACCCCATGCTAATAATCGAAAGATGTTTTCTAATTTTCTAAAATGCTTTCTCCAAAATTTGCAACTGAATACAAATGTAACACATGCGAACTTGATCACAGATTTTGGTGCAGATTTGTCGACCGGTTCCAAAGTGTAACATTTATGTGGTGTGAGAACGTTGCCATTTTACTCAGTTCAGTAATGAGGGGCAGATGTACCACATGCACGTGTAACATTATCTGAGTGCCATCATCAATCACCGGGCAGCAACGCTGTTTAATCAGCGGTTACTGCGTCTCATTACATGGCTCCCGATGATAATTATCAAGTGACAGAGGTGCCGCAGGAGTGACGACAAGCATCGCTACATCATATGAATATTTGTTTACATATGAAAAGGTACTAAATGTAGTAATACAGAGCTATAAGAAGTCACAGAGGACTTTAAAAGGACTAGGCTCTTTAAGGCTTTTATGAGTAAGGATTGAGATTCAGTTCAAAATGCGTAGGAAAGCTCGTACTTTCATGCTACCACAGAGCAGGAGAGGTTCTTCATCTGAGCCAAGGATTCGCTGGCTACTCCATTGTGGGTGAGCGGGATTGCACTTTATCTTCCTATAAGGTACCATCTTCTCGTGAGTCCAACTTGGCTCAATGGGCCATATATGACAAGTGTCGTGACTGCCGAGTGTTACTAATGGTAAACTAGTGGACCGGCTTTTGCTCTTAGTTTAGAGTTGTGAGTTTCCAAAAAAGTGGACATAAAGAAGCGTGTTTCGAATCAGGCAGGTGGGGTGCCGACTACCTCTGCAGAATGGTAGTCAGGAATCTCCCTGCAAGTTTCTGTTCATCTAGTAGTGTCCATTGCCTTTGGAGATAGAGTTTCTCGGAAATTGCAGCCGTTAATGGGGAGAAGTCACCATTACCACTACAGAAGCCATGTCGCTTCACCTGTCATTGCTGACTTTGCTTTCAAAAGACTGTTCAAGCAGCTTGCCTCTGCGTGAAAACCAAAGTATGCAGCATACCCAGAGCTGAGTAGTAATAAGTGTGTACCCTATCTGTGATATACTGTAATTATCTACTTATATTTATTTTCCTAGCCCAGTCCTTCCTCCACCATACCTCCTGCAGGGTGGTTACCTCTGAACCCGAAGCCTAACCGCTGGTCCGGCAATTGCATCTTTTTAATAGCCCTTTCAGTGATTTAAAGCAGCATTTAAATGATTAAACAACAGCAATCGGAGCAAACAGCTTTTAAAGGCAGATGTCGGCGATATAACATGACCGGCCTCTGCCATGTAAGATACTCCCGTGCCCACTCTTGAGCCCACTCTTTAGATTTCTTACGTTGGGAAGGAGTTAAAGGGGTTGGCCCTCAAAAAATAGTTACTTATAGCCACAGGATAGGTGATAAATGTGGTCCCATAAGTGGAATCTAATTGGAGGTTTCCCAATAGATTGAGATGAGCATGCATGTTTGTGAGGAAGATGGATGCGAGATGGTTACATCAGGTGCATGGAAGGGTTTATATATAAAAAAAAAAAGTTGAAGGAAGGGAGTCAATAATATCATTCAGCCTGTCTACTGGGTGATGAGAAATATGGCTGATATCCATAGAGCTTAGTATAGGATAGCAGGACATTGCTATAACAGACATCACACCAATCGCACAAGACGGGTATGTTCCAGACATCAGCCATCGAGTCCTTCAACTTAGAATATTTCTCTGTTTCATATCAGTTACAGATAACTATTGGTCCATTGTTTCTTCTCATACTGGCAGATACGTAATTGATGCGAAAGGGAAATGTATTTGAGAAATTCAGTCTGACCTTTAGAGTCAATTGCTTCACTGCTCTAGGGCTTCAGCCAAATATGTCCCCCCTTCTTCCCTATCCTTTCTACCAAATCATCATGTCCAGGGCCGGAAGGGTGACTTCCAGCTCCCAACAAAACTATTTGGGTCTGTAAATGATCACAAGAGGAAAGTGTTGCTTTGTTGTCGATGAACTTCCGTTCATAGAGAGTTTGATTGTTCTCCGGGAGACCTGGATGAACATTTGGATTCTCGCTTTGGCTCGTTTACAATTACTCCAAGTTTCATGGAAGAAATTCTAATTGGAAAATCTAAAATAGAATAAATTATTATAAAAAAAAAAAATGTATATAGAGAGTCCTCAGTGGTTGATACCTTTTAATGGCTAAATGAAAAGATGGTAACAAATTGCAAGCTTTCAAGACTACTCAGGTCTCTTCATCAGGCAAAGACTAATACAAAATCTGAAGAATCACATATTTATGCACAACACAGCACAGAAATCAATGCAATAGATAAGACAAGTGACATGAAGCAGAACTGTCATTATGGGAGAGTGATAGACAGTTATGGCCATAAATATTGGAACAGTTAATGAATAAGGAGTGTGAATGTTTTATTGTCCTCTGATTGGGGTCTGGTTCTGTGTTGTGATGACCCCAAAAGGTCTGAGGAGCAAATTCATCTACATCAATTAAGGAATTTGCTTCAATGATTTGGTTCAATGATGCCTCAGCTACAGCTTCCTTACAAAAGGAATTTTTACTCCTATTATTTCTTGATACTTGAGAAGATCCATCTTGGTTGTCATGCTTCAGTGCAGACATCACCAAGCCACCACCATGCTTCACTGTGGGCATCACCAAGCCACCATCATGCTTCACTGTAGGCATCACTGACCACCACCATGCTTTACTGTAATCATCATTAAGCCACCACCATGTTTCACTTTAGGCAACAATGAGCCACTACCATGCTTCGCTGTGGGCATCATCAAGCCTCAACCATGCTTCACTGTAGGTATTACCAAGCTACCACCCTGCTTTGCTGTTGGAATAACCAAGCCACTGTCATACTTCACTATTGATCTCACCAAGCCACTACCATACTTCACTGTACACCTCACCAAGCCATCACCATGCTTCACTGTAGACCTCACCAAGCCACCACCATGCTTCACTATGAGCAGGGTGTTTTTTTTGAAGTGTATGCTTCATTCTTCCTCCTTCAGACATACCGCTGATACATAGTCCAAAAAAGTTCTAATTTTGTTTCTTTGCTCCACAGTTATGAATCCCAAAGCATCTGTATCTTATATGATTTGAGCATATTAAAGCCATTGATTCATGTGATTTTGGGTTAGTAGAGGTGATGTCTTGGAGTTTGAACATGGAAACCTTCACTGTTTATTATGCGCTTTATTGTGTAAACTGAATGCTCAATGCCTACTACCTATATATTTTTTTCAGGTGTTTTGCAGTTGTTCAAGGGTTTTTGACCACCAACCTCCTCAGCTATCTGGTTGCAGTCAGTGACAGCTTCCTCTCTTTTTTTGCATGTCCAGGTAGTGTCACCCTAGTTCCTTTAACTTTCAACTATACTTCCAGCCTTACCTCTAGGAACGTTCAGTTTGTAGAAGAAGCCTTGGAAAATTTTGGAGCCGCTATCACAGTTGCCTGACTTAAGCCCTATAGAAAATCTTTGGCGGAATGGTAATGGGCTAAGCTTCCTTAAGAACGTGCATCACGATTGTAGCAGCTCATAACAGCCAAAGGTGCTCTACTGTGTGCTGAAGACTAGATTTGGTGGACAACCCGATCCATTGGCCACATAAGTAATGTCACCTCTGGAAAGTAGACGTGAGAAATGCTCTTACCTGCTGGCATCCTCAACTATTCTCTTGATTAACCGGCCTGTACAACATCATCGTAGCGGCGTGAAACACGTGATGTCATGTTAAGCCATGTCAGGTAACAGGTGGTTCTCAGGGCTCCTGCCCTGTGGATACAGATTACTTTTACTGCAAGCAGAAATGGACAACACAGACATTTTTCAGAACCATTTTTATGCAGAAAACCCTAAATAGATTAAAAAGTTTTTTTTTTTATTATTTGCAATGAAGTTTTATACAGATGAAACCAGACGCCCCCTCTAACATTCAACCTCAGACATTTACATGGTTCTTGACATATGAGTTTCTCTTGACTTCTTTTTATCTATCACACATTTCATGAAAAATAATCCTTTCAGCCTAGATGTTGTGTGGGAGAAATAAACCTTTTCCCACTGCAGGTATAAACTAAGACTTAATTTCCACTATCCCCGAGGAGGTGTAAAACCAAGTCCCTTTACAAGGGTAAACAGGTTTTTTTGTTGTTGTGGTGTGTAAATTAGGGAACTCATGGGCTGACAACTTGATGGAGATGCAAAAGTAAGAATCTCACCTTCTCTGCCTGCTAAGTGCCCGACAGAAAGAATTTAGGGGCCTCTGTGGATAAACACTTACTTCTGACCTTTGAAAGTACATTTGACTATTTTTCCCTGTTTTATCTCCTTAATTGTATTAACCACGTCATTACCAGAGTATTTCAGCAATCAACGACCTAGCAAACATTTTTGTTTTGTTTTGTTTTTTTGTGGGTTTGATGGCTCTATCTTTTTTTTTAGTTTAGTTTAAAAAAATGTATGTTTATTTGATAATAATAATAATTGAAAAAAAATGTGCTTCAATTCCTTGCATAGCCAGTGAATGGGAGCACTGCTGTGCAGGACATAAATTACTTTTTGGATATGCTTTTTCCTATGCTCTGAAGGTCAGGAAAGGGGGACACAGCACACCACTGCAATATTTTTTGGCAGCTTTCCCACAAATCTAATCAAGCCCAGTCTTTTTTTGTGCATCCACACATTAATAGTGCCCCTAGGAAAGCCTCTTCCAGCACAGTTAATAACTCTATTGTCAAATCCACAGAGTATGACACCTTCGTTACACCCCTTTATACAGTATGATGCCCCAAAGATGCCCCCACACAGTATGTCACCACACACAACATTATACCCCCAGTGTCCCTCTACACAGTAGGGTGCCCCTAGTCTCACCCACACAGCATGATGACCCTAGTTTCCCTCCCACACAGCATGATGACCCTAGTGTCCCTCCCACACAGCATGATGACCCTAGTTTCCCTCCCACACAGTATGATGACCCTAGTGTCCCTCCCACACAGCATGATGACCCTAGTTTCCCTCCCACACAGTATGATGTACCTAAAGTGCTCCCCACACATTATGATGCCACAAATGTCCCCACACAGTATAAAGACTTCACAGTGTCCCCAAACGGTGAGATCACTCCACTTTGCCCACCACACAATCAGATTTTCCACAGTGACCCAAATAGCATGATATCCCTGTATTCCCCCCCACAGAGTAGATGACTTCAGGGTCCCCTGACAACCTCCTATTTAGCCATGTCCCCCACTCGTCTTCTTCTTGCTTCCTCTGCTGGTTGGGTTGTCAAGTGACAGCCGCAACCAATCAGTGAACACTGATTGGCTGCATCGGTCACATATAGTCTGAGCTGGAACAACCTCTTAGTTTTCTTTTCCAAGTCGGACACCTTATCTTTTGGAGAACAAAAGGATTGACCATTAAAATTCCTAACTTATCAGTCCTACAGTTCTCCAACATCATCTCTCAAGGGAGAGTTGGAAAGACTATTGGTGAGTTTGGCAAACTTTCATGTGGTGTGTATGGGAGCCTTAAAAGGTTAAAAGATCATTTCACTGTATCTATAGAAATGTGATCCCGTTCCAGCTGAACGATATGACACCTCGCGTGGGTTCCTCAGTAGTAGTCATATTGGTTGTCACTCAGGTTTCCCATACACAGATATAATTAGGAAACAGATGAATATTTCAGGAGTAAATACTTATATTTCATTCCAGTGTAAATGGAGCTGTGAAAACCGGTAAAACGGTGCTACAGAATGATTTTCTGTTTATCTGCAGGATGGTGTCTGGCAGGAGATGGAAACTCCTAATGAGATGTCTAAGTACGTCTGAATGCAATGTATGAGGGAAGCGAGCTGTTTGTCTCCTACAGGGGGAATGGTGCCACTAAATTGGCTCTGGAAGCACATCGTACATTGGAGATGCCCACTGGCGCACACGCCGCAGCCGGCACACAAACATAAGATACAGAACTCGCTTTTGTCACACAGATGTGTGGGTGGGTTGGACTGAACGTGGCACAAATCCAACAGTTAGAAGCAAATTCATACGCTGACAAAGTCACGCTGAGTTACCACCAAATGGTTTTATATCCGTCATTTCAGCTCTGTAACAAAAATGACATTTCAAGAAGCATGCATCCTAAAAATAGGTGATAAATAATGGCAGCAGGATCATACACACATAGACATATACATATTCTCACATGCATACATTCACACCACATACACACACACGTACATATACTCACACATATATATACAGTATACTCAAACATATATACTTACACATATACATTCACACATACATACACATTAATACTCTTTATTGGCAGGACCAAACAACATTAGTTTTGCTAAAGCACGTCTACAAATATACAGGTACATATATATTTACACACATACACTCACACCTACATACGCATAAATACAAACACATATATATATGTATATGCAGTATATATACTGTATACACACACATATAAAAGTGCTTCTCACTAAATTAGAATATCATCAAAAAGTTAATTTATTTCAGTTGTTCAATACAAAAAGTGAAACTCATTCTATAGAGTCATTACACACAGAGTGATCTATTTCACGTGTTTATTTCTGTTAATTTTAATGATTGATTTTTTCTTATAGCCAATGAAAACCCAAAAGTCATTATCTCAGTAAATTAGAATAATTAACAAAAAACACCTGCATAGGCTTCCGAAGTGTTTAAAAAGGTCCCTTAGTCAGTTTCAGTAGCTCCTCAATCATGGGGAAGACTGCTGACCTGACAGATGTCCAGAAGGCAGTCATTGACACACTCCACAAGGAGGGGAAGCCACAAAAGGTCATTGCTAAAGAAGCCGACTGTTCACAGAGTGCTGTAACCAAGCATATTAATGGAAAGTTGAGTGGAAAAAGGTGCACAAGCAACCGGGATAACCGCAGAATGAAAGGATTGTTAAGAAAAGGCCATTCAAAAATTTGGGGGAGATTCACAAGGAGTGGACTGTTGCTGGAGTCATTGCTTCAAGAGCCACCACACACAGACATATCCAGGACATGGGCTACAAGTGTCACATTCCTTGTGTCAGCCACTCATGACCAATTGACAACACCAGAAGTGTCTTACCTGGGCCAAGGAGAAGAACCTGACTGTTGTCAGTGGTCCAAGGTGTTGTTTTCAGATGAAAGTCAATTTTACACTTCATCTGGAAATCAAGGTCCCAGAGTCTGGAGGAAGAGTGGAGAGGCCACAATCCAAGCTGCTGGAGGTCTAGTGTGAAGTGTCCACAATCAGTGATGGTTTGGGGAGCCATGTCATCTGCTGGTGTAAGTCCACTGTGTTTTATCAAGACCAAAGTCAGCGCAGCCGTCTACCAGGACATTTTAGAGCACTTCATGCTTCCCTCTGCCGACAAGCTTTTGGAGATGGAAATTTCATTCTCCAGCAGGACTTGGCCCCTGTCCACACTGCCAAAAAGTACCAATACCTGGTTTACAAACAACAGTATCACTGTGCTTGATTGGCCAGCAAACTTGCCTGACCTTAACCCCATAGAGAATCTATGGAGTATTGTCAAGAGGAAGATGACAGACGCCAGACCCAACAATACAGACGAGCTGAAGCCTGGTATCAAAGCAACCTGGGCTTCCATAACCCCTCAGCAGTGGCACAGGCTGATCGCCTCCATGCCACGCCACATTGATGCAGTAATTGATGCAAAAGGAGCCCGACCAAGTATTGAGTGCATTTACTGATCATACATTTCAGTAGGACAACATTTTAAATTTTATAATAATTTTTCATGCTGATGTTATAAAGTATTCTAACTTACTGAGATAATGACTTTTGGGTTTTCATTGGCTGTAAGCCATAATCATTAACATTAACAGAAATAAACACGTGAAATAGATCACTCTGTGTGTAATGACTCTATAGAATATAGGAGTTTCACTCTTTGTATTGAAGAACTGAAATAAATTAACTTTTTGATGATACCGTATATACCCATGTATAAGCCGAGATTTTCAGCCCACTTTTTAGGGCTGAAAGTCCCCCTCTCGGCTTATACGCGGGTCATATACGGGGGTCGGCGGGGGAGGGGGAGTGGGGGTGTCGGATCATACTCACCCCTCCGCCTTCGCGGTCTCTGCAGCCCCCCGCTTCTCCCACGATCTCCGGCTCCTTCCTGCAGCGGTCACATGGCACCGCTCATTAAAGTCATGAATATGCACATATTCATGACTTTAATGAGCGGTAGCACGTGACCGCTGCAAGACTGAAGCGCTGCGGAGAGCGCCGGGAGAAGAGGAGAGGCTGCAGGGACACGGGGCGGAGGGGTGAGTATACCGATATTTACCTGTCCCCGTGCCACCGCTGCGCTGCTCCCTCAGTCTGACTCCTCTGGCTGTGAATGATCAGGCAGAGGGCGCGATGATGTCGTTAGTGCGCGCCCCGCCCCCTGCCAGATCATTCACAGCCAGAGGAGTCAGACTGAGGGAGCAGCGCATCGGTGCAGAGAGGACAGGTAAATATCTCAGGTGCCGGGGTCCTGAGTGAGCGGTGACACCGGCACCTGTCCCCATAGCGCGCCGCTGTCACCGCCTGCTCAGGACACCGGCACCTGGCCCCCAGCGACGAGAGGTGAGTATGTCATTTTTTTTTTTTGCGCAGCAGCAGCATATGAGGCCTATACTATGGGGCATAATTGTGCAGCATATGGGGGCATAATATGAAGCATATGGGGGCATAATCTGTGGAACATATGGGGCATAATCTGTGGAGCATATGGGGGCATAATCTGGAGCATATGGGGCATAAACTGTGGAACATATAGGGGCATAATATGGGGCATAATCTGTGGAACATATGGGGCATAATCTGGAGCATATGGGGGCATAATCTGGAGCATATGGGGGCATAAGCTGTGGAACATATGGGGGCATAATATGGAGCAAATGGGGGCATAATCTGTGGAACATATGGGGCATAATCTGGAGCATATGGGGCATAATCTGTGGAACATATGGGGGCATAATCTGGAGCATATGGGGGCATAATCTGTGGAATATATGGGGGCATAATCTGGAGCATATGGGGGCATAATCTCTGAAGCATATTGGGCATAATCTTGAGCATATGGAGGCATAATCTGTGCAGCATATGAGGGCATAATCTGTGGAGCATCATATGGGGGCATAATCATTTTTCACCCTAGGCTTATACACGAGTCAATAAGTTTTCCCAGTTTTTTGTGGCAAAATTAGGGGGGTCGGCTTATACACGGGTCGGCTTATACATGAGTATATACGGTATTCTAATTTTGTGAGAAGCACTTGTATATACTTACACACATACATTCATACATATATACAAATATATAAGTGTACTCGCACATACAAACAAATATACATACATACAAACTTACATACATACTTACACACATGCATCCACTTGCACATACATACACACAAATACACACACATACATATACTCTCATATATATACTTACACACATACACTCACACCTAGACACATAAATACACACACATGCTATATATATTTATATACTCACACATATACACTTACACGTACATAAAAATATAAACAGTGTACTCACACATACTCACATGCATCCACTTGCACATACTGTGCATACACACATATATACAGTGCACTCACACACATATTATTCGAGCACCCCAAGTCACTCTGTTTGCACCTGAGCATGCTCGGATAACGCCTTATCCCAGCACGTTTAGTCGTCACTACTAGTCGATGCTATAGCGTTATTATTAGTAGAGCAACGACCTCTGAAATCCTCAGGTTTTTTCCTGGGTAAAAGTGCTATCTGCCACGCATCCGCAATTCAATTGATGTGCAGCAGTGCCAAAAAGCATCGTAGTTCTTTCCATATGGGTCCAGGCCTGGGCTGAAGCATGTACTTCTGAATTGCTGCTCTATTGCAGATGGCATGTAAATTCATTCTTTCCAACTTTAACAGAATGTCCATGAGAATCCCGGAAAAGGAAAGACTTCCCGGACTCCTTCAACAGTTAACAAATTTCCTAGCTTTTGCAAAAACTTTTTTTAGGCCACGTTCACACGTTGAGCATGGTCATACCGAGTCCTCCAGTGGAGAACTACTTATTCATTTGCCTATTAGAAGAGATTATGGGACTGGGACATCCCTCTATGATATCTACAAACTCTAATAGAGAAGGATTGCCCTGAGAGTCTACCCCCTCCAGCCTGTGCGGCTTTCCTCCATCTCTATCACTCTGATATAGGGCAGGATTCTTACTAAGTGCGGCTTATTAACTAGTTCATGCTCGGATAAACCCCCTTTTTTCTGGCTCAGATTTTCCTTTCTGTTGCACGGCAAGTATAAAAGCAAAAAAAATTCTTTTTTTTTTGCCATAAATTACGTTGGATCCTGAATCATCGTTCTTATCCAAGTTCTCAAAATATCACTTTATGGCTTTATGCGCTATTTTGAGGGGACGAAAGCTGCCAGCGCCACCGCACCAAGCTGTTTTCCTCAATGATGTAGGTGTTATGTACAACACTCTACCTATCACGAGTTACATAAAGCGATGAATCATAGAGACGTGCGAGGACGGAGCATATGGTCCATTTCAATATTATCATGATCTACAACCCACCACGTGTGGATCATTCAATTAACACTACTTTCTACTACTGTGTGTTGAAAATTATTTTTTAATACATTTTTTTTCTTAAAGGGGTCGCCGTTCCGTTTAGCAAAAAAAAATTCATATTCCCTATAATAAAAAATTGAGTTAATAGAGGGGGCTACTGTTCAGAGTCCTCATCTCTTGACCAGAATGAAGAATGATTACAAGGTATGATTTCATCTTTGGAGGACCTAACAAATTTATATTAAGGGACACTGTGTAATGCTTAACATCCCCTGCGGAGGCACTGTAGATTGTCCATAAGCTGCCGGACTGGGAAACCGTGAGGGAGACGGGACGGGACTCTTGGAAACTGTGAAGCGGATGGAGTATCCCAGGAGCCGAGGGAGCCATTAAGCAAAGGGATTGCTCAGCAGAACAGAGAACGTAGACATGTACTGTGCTGTAACATCAATTGAACTCAAGATACTAAGTAAAGGTGAACCGTTTGTTATCAAGCGAGCGTCCCCCGATTTGCGTGGATCCGGGAGTCTGGAGACAGCGGATGACTGCGGACGAAACGTAAGTGTTCCGCACCACATCCACAGAACATGGGGATATGGACACTGGTTATTTGTAGGGTGCCAGGGTATGGGAACAGAGCAGCCCCTCACCCATGACTACCACCCAGTGTACCTTACAGAGCTGGAGGAGAAAACTGCATACATCGCTTGGCTTTCCGGCACCCCCGTAGACAATTAATGGATCACAGGCCACGCATGAGCAGTTACGCTCCATTCAAGATGGGGCTGTCCAGCACTATTCTCAGGGTTACATAGCCCCAATGTCAGGATCGTTGGAGGGTCCATAGGTCATATGGATACAGGAAAACTTGCTGTTTTTTTGCAGGGGGCAATAGCCTTTATCTAGCTGAAACATCACCTGATGATGCATCGTCACTTCCAGGCAGCAATATTTTAGGCTCTTCCCTTGGAGGAAGGCACGGAAGCAAATTACTTTCATACCTTTTTTTGAATTAGCGTTCCCTATGCATTTCTATTCTCGGAGTATAGTGGGAAGGTGAATTATTATTCGATACAGGTTTCAATAAACGTTCCGGCATTGATTAGCGCTATTTGTCATATTTATTTTACCGTCTGACTTTGTACGCAGAGAGGGGAGAATGAAAACCAAACGCGGGAATAAAAGGGCTTTATTGGTTATAATGATGGAGGTAATAGGGTTGAAGGCGCCTTTCAATCTCACAGAATTGCTTTACAGTCTCATGTTCCATTCTCTGTCGGCCCCTAACTCGATTTGCACTGTCTCAAATCTGGTCTTTTCCTTACTGATGAGAATTTTGTGGTTTCCTAGCAAACGTGCGGGGAGTTGAGATCACCTAAACGGATTACAGGTTAGGCAGGGAACAATTTCCACTTTCAAGTGTTTTAGACAGATATTGTGCCTTCATTTATTCCTATTCCTCAGTTGATAACATGATAAAATAATATAATGGTGGAAAACTTAGAGAATAAAAGAATGTAATCCTATAATAGAGGAATACAATGATATGATACAATAATACAAACATATAACAGTACAATTATAGTATAATAATACAACAGTAATATAATATAAGAAAACGGTATAACAATAATACAATGATATAAAAGTACAATGATCATATAAAACACAATGATGTAATACAATGATAATATTATCGATAATACAGAGATATAAAAATATGCAAATACAATGATAGTATAACATAATACATTCTATAAGACAACAATTCTAATATAATATAATTCAATTATATAAGAATATAATAATATAATGTAGGAATACTGTGATAATATAATATAAAAATACAGTGATATAATAATACAATGATAATATGATAGTACAGTAATAAACTTTAATAATACTATAATACAACAACAAGCAAATACAATGATAATATAATACAATAACATAATAAAAGAATACGTGACAATATAACATAATAACAAAATTATATAAAAGTACAATGATATAATGTAGGAATACTATTATAATATAATATAAAAATACCATGATGTAATATGAGAATACAGTGATAATACACTTTAATAAGACAATGATCTAATAATATGAGAATGATAATATAACATAACACAATAATATCACAATGCAATTATTTAAGAGTTCAATGATAATATAATATACCACAATAATATAGTATAAGAAATGAATAATCTCATGATAATGGCATATGGGGTCTTTATAGTGAGATCAACCACTTTGGTCTTCCCACTATAAATTAGGTGGCTTTTGACTCTGTATCCCCAGTTTGGCTATATATTACATGGAAGGTCCTTTATTTGTATGGCTGGTTAATTACCGTTTTTATTGAGGATGATCGCTAAGGAAACCCCTTTTTTATTAGGAGGGTCCTCAAACGATCAGTTGATCATGGAGGGTCCTCCTGCCAAGACCTTTTGTAATCAGTTGAAAATTTTGGTGGTACCAAATAGCAAATGTACAATTTCCCTGCAGCGCCCCCACAGGGTAAATTTAGTATTACACTTTTTTTTTTAAATCAGTAAGTTGTTAATGTAGTGCATGGATGTGGCGGACCCTCAGAGATGCTCTTTACTGCCATTCTTCTTTATGGCTTAAAGATGAGGGTCCAGAACAGCAGAACCCACTTTGCATACTGTAATCTATAAATGGGAAGACTTCCAGGTTTTTCATTTTGTTACAGAGGCTCGCAGTATTTTCTATGACTTTTTATTAGATGGATTATTGTTTTTTTTCCAAGCTCTGAATGTTTTATTTTTGTTTCCTGAAGGAATCTGAATGTCAGTGACTTTTCTGCTGTGAATTTTTCATGAGTGATTCAATATCTGATAAATAATAAGTGAGAGACCAAGTTCCAGTTATTTTCATTGAGCATAATAATAATAATGAGAAGAGCTATATAAGATGAACTTTTGTAATCCATAAATTTCCCAACCTCCCTCTTAATGGTGCCCTAGACAACCACCTACACTGACGAGCCCTCATCCCGCTCTTGTATGTAAGTCAAATCAGGACTTCTCCTTATTAATAAGGTGACCATACAATTGCAAGAGATGTCGGATTAGCAAATGGCTGTCTCTATAGGCAGCCATCTCCCCTGACGCTGCTAAACACGTGAGCCTTCAACTTGACCGAGCGTTCATGTGTTTTCAAAAAGAGCAAGAGGAGAAACTCATTGCCCATTGCCAAAATCCCCTGGTAGCTTCTTATCTCCTCTGAAAACAAAAAAGGATGACTTTTAACAAATGCGCATGGGGGGGGGATTTTAGACTATCCTCAGGTTTACTACAGAACTTAGTGCAAGACTTCCTTAAATTCCCCACGTGTCCCTACCTAATTGTCAACAGATTAGACTGAAGATGTCTCTAAAGTGATAATTCGGAGGCCTTGAAGACATTTTTTATATATTGGATTCAAACTTTAGAGTTCAAGACGCTGATGCAGAGGAACCTCTAAATAAGGAGGAAGGAGGCTGTGTTGACTACTGAGGTTCCTACCAAGACCAGCATTCAGGATGTGCTGGTCCTGGTAGGAACTTCTATAGTCATCTCAGCCTCCTTCCTCCTTTTTCGGAGGTTCCCCTGCATCAGCGTCTTGAAGCAGATAGTAGAATACTTCAGCGGTACCACAAAATTCTTTATACATCACTAACATTGGAGGCCCTGGTGGCCTGGTCACCCAGACTTTACATTTAGGATCCCATACTCTATACCTGAATCTATTGAAAATTATAGGAAATAGTTTTTTGGCAACTATCTCCCAGTTTTTGGCCTTACACCAATGTTCGTTAAGCACATTATGGCTGTAATATGTGAAGCCAATTAAGACTGGCCATTTTTCTACTTAAGGGTGAAGAGATTTCTCATGCACTGGAGACCACATGCACTTGGCCCCTCTAACTTCTCCATTTGGTGCTAGTAAACAAAATAAGACAGATTTACTAAAATAAAATTAAGAAATTCAGACATTCAGACTAGGCAGTCCTAACATGTGCCAAAAGGATCTTAATGTTTGTGCGGTTTGTTAAATTTGGTGCATTATTAGACCGTCTCTAGACCTGATCCAATCTTGTATTTGTTCCTTTTTCTTTTTGTTTATCTTTTGGTGTTTTTCACCTTTTTTTTTTCATTTCTGCTGTAATCATCTTTTAATTTGTGCTTTTTTTAAAAGTCTATTTTATGTGGTTTTTGCCTGTGTTTTTTTTATATGTTCTCTATTGCGGGCCAGGCTTTTGCTTTCCAGATATAGTTCTTGTGCATATTCCACTTTGGTTCCACGCTTGGAGTAATTTTATATTCATATTTTGGGGAATGATCCGGTCCTGTCGATGGATATATCTAAAAACCCTAGTATTGTGTACAGAAGGAACAAGAGTTTGAAAAATCTAATCGTCCCTGCTAGGGTTAATAGTAGGGTAAATCTTCCAATAATCTCTCAGCGAATCCTGAACGCAGGGACATGTTTAAGTGTGGAAACAGTAAGGCCTCTTTCACACATCCATTTTTTTCCCTTCCAGCGTGATCCGTCTTGCTTTTAACAAAACGTATCCGTTTTTTTCTTCCACCGGATCCGTATTTTTCTCATTGAGTTGCATTAGCGCCGGATCGCGCCGCATTTGCTTGCGTTTCGTCCGTTTTTTTCCGGATCCGTCTAAAAATTAGTTTCCGGCTGCCGGACACAACGCGAGTTGTAACGTTTTTTGTGTCCGGCAAAAAAACCGGACAGTAGTGGATGCGGCGCAACCGGCTCTTGGGTACAATGCAAGTCAATGGGCGAATCCGGCGACCGGATCAGTCTTTTGCCTAATCCGGCCACCGCATTCCGTTTTTGTGTTCGGAGCTCTCTCTCTCTCTCCATCCACATTGAACCTTAGTATTGAGCACACCCATTGATTGAACATTGTATAACTTAGCTTAATAGTATTAAAAGTAAGGGTTCTGTTAATGAACACAAATAAGTCCTGCCAAACTAATTTTGATCCAGATCTGCTGGAGCCGCCCAGGTGGATGAGATCTTAGGAGTATTTGAATTGTACTTACGGTACTATTTTTTCTCCACTTTCAAACAATTAATTTTTAGTTTATTATTGATTTGTTTTATTGTTTTGTCTTATATGATCTGTAATTATTTACATTTTATGTATCATGATTTTTAAAGCCTGTATGCAATTAAGTATCAACCAATCACAGCCTGTATGCAATTAAGTATCAACCAATCACAGCCTGTATGCAATTAAGCATCAACCAATCACATCATTGCCTGTCTATTTAAAGCACTGAGCGTGTTACACATTTTGTAATCACCTGATCAAGGGGACGGATCGTCTCTGAAACGCGTTGTGCGTTGAGTAAATCGATTTTTCATTTCTGACCTGGGGCGTTCCTGATTCAGAGCGTGACGCCCTGTGGATTTCCACCGCCCACCTTTCATTGTTTTTCACCATAACAAAAATGGTGCAAGGCATGTGAAATCGCAACTGGGGCCCGGATTTTGACCCCGTTGGCTTAATAACTCTCCCGCCGCGTCTCCGATAATAACGTATTAGCGTGATGCATAATAGGGATATTTTGAGCATCTTTCACATATGATAATGAGCCTTTTTTTCGGCAGCAGGATCCCTAAAAAAAACAAAGCATCACATCTGGATTGTGTCTACAGGTAAGTCCCATGAAGGCTGGTAAATAAAATCCCCAAAGAGAGAGGGGAAGGCGGAGGGGGGTGCATTAATCCCCAGAGCTGAGGTCATTGAGAAATATACGACCCAGCGGAGGGGCGAAGCCGAGAAGCAGGAATTTAAAGGCTGTGTGAATTGTTTGAACAGGTGCAATAAATACAAAGACATAGAAATGTGATAAAAGAATATACACTCATTTTAATAGCTCAACCTCATTACTAAGTGTCATAAATGTCAGCCGCTGTTGAGAGCAATCATTCAATGTTCTTACTGGGAGATTTTTATTTTATTTTTTTTCTTTCTTAACTTCATTCCCCCATTTGTAAGTGATGTCGTTTATAAGAACATGCAAAGAGTGGCGGCATTTTACTGCAAGTAATAATTTAGAGATCAGCGGAGCAGGAATGGAAGAGAGAAATGGCCATAAAATTGTTTTACCTCTTACCGAGAACAAGGAATAGATGCAGAAGGGGGCAGCTCTGATATTCCAGCAATTCAGATGATAAAATCAATACGCAGCTGCGTTCGGCTCCACTTGGTAAAAAAAAAACAACATATTGGTATTTTTCTGTGCAAGCAAAAACGCCGCGTGCTAACATTTATGGCAGGTAAGAAACCGTGCCCCATATGCTTCGTAACCTTAGCTCGTGTTTAATGCCAGTCGTCCTGCAACATCAAGAAAAGCCAAAGAATTTTCCAACCTTCATCCACCTGCAGCGGCAGAAATCACTTATTTATGAGGCACAGTGGAGTCTGGAGAGAGACTTTAGCTTTTTTATACAAGATCATAACATACTCCTTTTCCAGGTATGTGGCCACTATTAAAAATATATAAAATTAACCTTTACGTAATGAAAGCAAAAAAAAAACTTATTAATATCAACCATAATTCAGTCATTTTATAAGACATGAAAGGGACTTGTCCTCCTTATGGACATCAGTCTAAGGGCTTGTGCAGACGACCGGATCTTCGGTCCGAGTGTGATCCGACAATACTTCAGATCGCACTCGGACCAATGATATTCTATGGAGCTGTGCACATGTCAGATTTATTCCCCCTATCAAGTCTGTCTAAGGAATAAAAATGACAGCATGAGTTTGACCTGATATTCAGATCGCACTCGGCCATGCTAGTCAATGAGTTCGTGGAAAACATCGGACTGCACTCAGATGACATCCAAGTGCTGTCCGATTTCCACAGATTGACAGAATGGAGAAGATGGAGAATTATTTTTTCCCATCTTCTCCTCATCCAAGAAAATCGGATCACACTATCAAACTGAGATCAGAGTGTGATTAGCGTAATCTGCGCGATTCTCTCGGATGAGAAACAATGCTGTCGTGTGACCCTAGTTTTATAGCCAATGCTCTTTTGGGAAAAAATATTCAAATTTGCTCTGCACCAGAAGTTGGAAAATTGTCTCTTTATTGTCATCCATAGCTGGGCTGCTAAACATCCAGAAATTCCAGGACCGTCCGTAAAAATAAGGCACTTTTTTGTCTTGTCTGTAAAATAAATTTGAAGTGTCCGTGATTTTTTGAGTCTCAAGAAAAAAACAAAACACTATATAGATTATTTTCACTGTAATTATCTCTAGTTGGGTCTCAAGAGACTTAATTGGGTTCTGTACATTGATTTACCGGTAGCCACCTATGGGGAACATTACATTACACATTTTGGTTTCTTCTGGAGAAGAGCTAATTTGCCTTCGTATAGCACAATAATTGATGTTTCCAGAATCTTCTTTGTAGTTTTGATTTTCTTCTATTTATTACAATTGACCAAAATGATTTGCAGGACCCTGATCTCATGGCCACATCAATAGACCGCTCCTAAGGTTCGCAGAGCTCTGATCAGCGGGCACTGACTACCAACATGGCCACTGGACCAGGGTCCTGGAAATGTTTTTGCTCAACTATCTATCTATCTATCTATCTATCTATCTATCTATCTATCTATCTATCTATCTCTCAGGGACATATTACTCCTTTGTGACCTTGACTGTAAGTGACTGGCGGTAATGAATGATTATATAACAGACTCATACGCACTTACTATTAATCCCAGCCGTGACGCTGACATGCAGATAACGCCTCAATGTAACGCAGCTACGCGGCAGACATTGTACTGAAGGTCAGTATTAATGGTGATTAAGCCGTAAACCACATTTAGTGTCACACAAGAGCAATAAGCAATGTAATGCCGATTCCGTCCTTCTTCCTTAATGCTAAAATGACACTGGTTCTGTTTCTATGGCAACTCCTCTCAATCAATATCCTTTGATTTGCAGCACTCTGCAGTCATGCGCGGTTGTACTGGTTCTTATTTTACTGGTTATGTTGCGGAGGGGAATCAAAGACAAGAAGCGGGTCACCGAAATTATGCAGAGGTTCTCTGCCACCGTAATTACTGAGATACGACTGTAAGTCCCTTCTCTTATCAAAGGAGCCGGCTGAAGTGCAGGTAAAAGTGGCCGAGTTGATTGGTAGAGAGTGGATCGATTTTGGAACATTGATATATGCGCTGCTCTGTTTCTCCAGTAACTGTTCAATTTATTATCTTGAGATGTGTCCAGATGACAGCGAAGGAGACGCCGCACTCGCGTCCTCCATTTAATTGGCGCTCCTTCCAATAAACCCGCACTCAAAAGTTATAGCGAGCTCATGGAAACCATTGGATTCGAAGATAAAGGAAGGTTCAAGAGGTTCCCCACTTAATTTATAAAGAAAATCTGATTACTAATGCAGATTTACTCATTAGTCAGGCAGGTTGCTAGGGAAATACTGCCTAACAACAACAGCTAAGGAGTGGCCAGGGAGCGTGGCCATAGCAACCAGGCTGTCTCAGATTCCTAGCCTTCAGTGCAGGGCAAGTCTCTTACCAGAAAAGGGATCGGGAGGGTGAGCTGTCCTCTTAGAAAAGTTTGTTTTTACTGCCATATTTATCCTCATTTGTCAAAAATCAGAGTCAGATTCTAAATTTGTTCCAAACTTGATGAGGTAGTAATGGTGGTGAATTCAACGTGTTTCAGAGTCTTAATGACCCCTTCTTCAGGGTATGCCACACAAAACATACAAGGACAGTACACTTATACTCCTTAAATACATGTGAAATTCAAAAAACGGCGCCAAGCATTCATGTGACACGTGATAACAAAGTTCAAAAGTAACAGATAATTCATATAAATTTGTCCACATTAAATTTGACAAGTTGATGAAAAACTAGTATCTTACTAGTGATCGCTTGCAACATCAGGTTTAGTACGTCTCTTTCGTTATTGCTTTTTACTTCATGTAATTGTACATACCATATTGTTTTGTTCCCATTTTGTATCATCTTTGTATATTTTTTATTTGAGAGTCCTCAGTGGTTGATACCTTTTAATGGCTAACTGAAAAGATGGTAACAAATATCTACTGGCTAACACGGTACGAAGATACACATCTTTCCTATATCAAATATTTTTTATAACACTTCCTACCTTTCCAGATTAAATACACTGTATATAAAACTTAATAGCTCTGTTCCTTTTGCTCTGTAAACCGCACCCCTGAAGCCATATGCTACTTGTAACAGGTGTCCAACTGGCTTGTATAAGCAATGGGTGGTGGCAGCTAGTGGTGGCTTCTTTTTTTTTGCTATTGCGGAGCTGGCAGTGACCGTACCGACATATATGTATTGTGAGACAGTGAGAGCGTATGTATTGAATGGGGTGTACATTTCACAGGTACTTTGCTGACTTGTATGAGGGAAATGTGTGCCTTTGTAAAACTAGTGGTGGAGAAAGGTCATTACACCATCCATTCAAGTACACGTTTGCAGCTCAAACCTGTGGCCACTCAGGTATTGATTAGGAAGCCAGAAGTAGGTGCTTGGGAGCACAGTCAGTGAGCTAGTTTAGCCTGGACACAGGGAGGTGTCCTGGCACAAGAAACAGTCTCCAAGAGTGTTAGAGCTGTCTTTAGCCTGGACACAGAGAGGTGTCCTGGCACAAGGAAGCAGTCTCTGTGAGAATGCATGCGGATAAGCTACTGAAGAGGAGGAGAGCCGTCTCAGTCTGGGTTAGATGTACCCCGGACACAGGAGTGTCTCTGTGAACCTCCATGCTGATGATTACTGAAGAGGAGGAGAGCCGTCTCAGTCTGGGTTAGATGTACCCCGGACACAGGAGTGTCTCTGTGAACCTCCATGCTGATGATTACTGAAGAGGAGGGGAGCCGTCTCAGTCTGGGTTAGAGGTACCCCGGACACAGGAGTGTCTCTGTGAACCTCCAGGATAATGACTACTGAATAGGAGTGGATCTCTCTCAAGTCTGGACGTCGGGTGGACCTTCAGACATAAGGAGGAGTATCTGGGAAACTCCATACTGGTAACATATATCATATGTGTTGTTTTGGGCACAGACTGATAGAGTCTGGGTTCCTGATAGAAAGGGACATTACATAAGTGTAATTAGTGGCTAGACAAGCCTAGGTCTTTTGTTTATGCTTTGTTTTATCTGTGTGCTGTGGACTTTAATAAAACTGGTTGCGGCCAGTTTTTACCATAATTGCTGTCTGAATGAACTGTTTCCGTGCCATTCTGTCTACCCAGACAGCGATCCTAGAGCTAAAACCCCCGGAAATGTCACAATTGGCGGAGAATGCTGGGGCAGCGCAGTGGCTGGTACAGTTAGTGCTGGAGTGTGCATGCGGCACAGTGGCGAGAGACAGCAATAAAGGTGAAGTCTGTTGAAATAGCAACAGAGAAAAAAAAAAAGTGTGTCAGCAGAAACGTCTGTTTGGAGCAGTCTTAAAGAGACAGGAGCCCTAATAGACTTTGCAAAGAAAAAAAAAAAAAAAGTGTGTCTGCACAGCAGAGCTGAATTTTTCTGTGGAAAAGACTGTAGAGTGTGTATGTCTTGAGTGAAGACTGCCGTTGTTGAGACAGAGAAGTCTGACAGCATGGAAGACGAGTGTGGATACAAGCATCTTGCTGTGACTCAGTGGGGTCACGAAGGCATCTTGCTGTGACTCAGTGGGGTCAAGAAGGCATCTTGCTGCAACTCGGCGGGGTTGTGAAGATTGTCGTCGCACTCAAATCCAGTTTTGCTGTGGCTCGGCGGGGCCACGAAGATTTTTCAAGGGAAAGCGGTGAAGTTCTGGTGTGAACAGTGCTCCGCGATGGCTGTGAACGGAGCAGCGAATGGGTCTGACGAGTCGGACCGCATATTTGAGAAATGTCTACTGGACATGCAACTGGACATGGTGCGGGAGCTGTGGGCACCGTATGGAGTGGCGGCAGTGGACCATTCTATGGACTCTCCGGGGGTGCCAGTGTTGTCACAGAGTGCCTGGGGAGGTGGTAAGAGATGTTGTGAACTGAGTCCTAAGACTACTGCTGATTTTTTGTGTAAAAATTACCCTGCCGGTGTGGTTGTTAAAAAGGAGGCGGAGTCTAAAAAAGGGGCGGATTTTCACAAGAGTGTAGAGTGTGGAAAAATGAAAATTGTTACTGGTGGTGGGCTGGGACCTCCTAAAAATGACAATGTGACCGTTGATAACGGGGTAGCTCCAGTAGAAGGGGGTGACGTCAAAGTGGGAGGTGACCTGTTAGTCCACAACACCATGGGGAGTGACACAGACCCTGTAGCTGACTGGGACACTATGAAAGTAAAAAGTGAGTTCAGTCAGGAGAGGCTAGACGAGGGAAGAGAGTCCTCCTCTCGTCGTAGACGGCGCAAGGGCCACAAAAAGGTTGTTCCGGTAGTACTCGCTGAAAATGAAAATGAAGAGAATGTAGTACTGTCTGCCTATGCTTCAAGTATGGATTCTCCTTTAGAGGTAGAAAAGGAGGGGGCCAGTCATGGCCAAGAGCTGGAACATATTCGGCTGCAGTATCAGAGTGACATGCTGCAATTATGTGAAAACCTGGAGGACGTGTCCTCAGACCAGCGAGATCTAAAAGGAGGCAACGAGGAAGTTATCCTGTGGCAGAATATGTTCTTTGCCATTAAAGAGGACCGCCGCAAAATCAAGGAAGAGGTTTTGCAGTTGAAGCGTGAGAAGGAGGCGCTGCAGGATGGAGTTTCTGGAAGTGAACAAATCCTAAAACGATTGCGCGAACAGCTCAACCAGGAGCTGTGTGACTCCAAGAAGGAGTGTGATGAACGCAGTAGGGAACTGCAACAGATGAAGAGAGATTATGTGGATCTCCTCAGGGTCAAAGAAAAACTAGAAGAGGATAAGATGGATGCAGAGCAAATGCGCCAGGTGGTTGAGACCACTCTGCAGGACACCCGTGATGAAAATGGTGATCTGCGCAGAAAGACCCTAGGTCTGGAAGCTCAGGTGAAGGAGCTACAGATGTCCTGTGATACTCTCCAGAAGGCGGAGATGCGCCTTAAGGAAAAGCTCAGCCAAATGGAAGCTGAGCGGGAAAAGATGGAGGAGTCCATCAGAGAAGCTACAGACCAGGTCCAGGAGTTGGCCACTGGAGATGGGAGGTGTAAAGCAGATACTTCCCGAGTGATGTGAGTTCGGATGATTCGGTGGATGTCGGAGCCGAGATCAAGGAGCTCAAGGAGTGGTTACAAGCCCATTGGACGCAAGAGAAGCTTCAGAGACGGGCTGCTGAGAGGCGAATGGCGGAACTAGAGGAAGAAGTTCTCGGGCTTAAAAGTCGCCTGATACAGTGTCACTCGCTGAACAAGGCCTCCTTGGAGAAAGAAAGGGGCAACCACGTTGCACTCGCTTCCCTTGGCCAGGAGAAGATAGACCTGAGGAGAGCTAAGAGTGTGGTAACGGAAGATAATTGTGAAATGGAAGTGGTCCGGACGGAAATTCACGAAATTGTAGCTGTGAGTCAGCTCAGAAGAAGTGTAAAGGGGGAAGAAGATGAAAGTCAGTTGTCCCTGAACCCTGAGCTGATTGATCGTCTGGAAACCACTGGTGAGACAGAAACGTGTCGGTACAAGTGCCTCGTAGATGTACCCGAGGACTTGAGAGAAGAATGCACCCGTGAGTCTGTACATGAAGCGTTTAGGAAGGCCGTGGGAGCCTGTAAGGTGTACTCGACCTCAGGAGCTAAACAGCTGGTGGTCTTGTCCACGACTGAAGTTACAGTGAAGAGGGTGGCAATCCTAAGTGACATGCACTGGCGATGTATTCGCACAAAGCGGTTTCTCCGGTTGAAGACAGAACAAACCGTTAGACAACTAAAGCTTATGAGAAAAGCTCACAGTCTACAGGAAGAGGTCATCCGGGTGCCTCATGTTCTGGTGAGAAAGCTAATTGGGAGAAATGGCCGAGCCATGCAGATAATGGTGAAAAAGTCTGGTGTGGTGAAAGTAAGCAGTCCACGTGATCGTCGGGACTGGATACCAGATGAAGACGGCATGGTGTCATTCTACGCTATCGGAACGGAAGAAAGTCTTGAATATGTGCGCATGCTGGTGGCGTACCGTGTGACCTACCTGCGAGAGGTAGAACCATTGAATCTCGCTAGACAGCAAGTAGATAGACAGCATCATCTGAGCTGCAGAAGATGGCAGCCGTCTAAGAATAGTGAGACCCGACAGAGAAAGGGCCCCCTAAATAACAGAACAGCTAAGGCTGAAGTTAGGGACCTTTCAAGACGTCCTGAGGGTAGTGGGCGTGGGTTTAGAGGTAGTGAGACCTCCAGTAACTCAGGTTTGAGAGGCCCATACAGACGACCCGATAGAGTACAGGACAGTACGGAGTCTAACCGGACCTTAGATACCCAGGCAAGACCTGACAAGGTTAAGATTGACCACTGGGAGCGAAGGGGAGACCTGACAAGGTTACGTCACAGAAATGTGACTGGACGAAGTCTGTGACAATGACAGACGGTAGGTCCCTAAGGAATGAGCGAATGTCATTGACTAATATTCCGGGGCTGAAGAGAGCAAGGGACAAGTACATGGTCTCTGTGTGAACTGTGGGTTGAGGTGATTGGATATATTATGTGTTCAACCCCACAAGCTTAAACTTATGTGATGATCATGATAATGATGATGATGATAATGATGATGATGATCATAATGATGATGATAATGATGATGATGCTAATCATAATAGTGATGATACTGATAATGGTAATGACCGTGATAAAGATGAAATTCCTTTGCAGGTGATGTTGGGAGACGAGTATGGTGGTTCTCGGGAACCAAGTGTCCCTGACCTATATAGAAGTATAGTGCTGAGGCAGTGTTCGGAGTTCACTGTCTTTTTTGGGTTGTTGACCAGCCCTCCGGTCTGGATGACCAGCCCTCCGGTCTGGAGAAGAGGGAGGGAATATGTGAGACAGTAAGAGCGTATGTATTGAATGGGGTGTACATTTCACAGGTACTTTGCTGACTTGTATGAGGGAAATGTGTGCCTTTGTAAAACTAGTGGTGGAGAAAGGTCATTACACCATCCATTCAAGTACACGTTTGCAGCTCAAACCTGTGGCCACTCAGGTATTGATTAGGAAGCCAGAAGTAGGTGCTTGGGAGCACAGTCAGTGAGCTAGTTTAGCCTGGACACAGGGAGGTGTCCTGGCACAAGAAACAGTCTCCAAGAGTGTTAGAGCTGTCTTTAGCCTGGACACAGAGAGGTGTCCTGGCACAAGGAAGCAGTCTCTGTGAGAATGCATGCGGATAAGCTACTGAAGAGGAGGAGAGCCGTCTCAGTCTGGGTTAGATGTACCCCGGACACAGGAGTGTCTCTGTGAACCTCCATGCTGATGATTACTGAAGAGGAGGAGAGCCGTCTCAGTCTGGGTTAGATGTACCCCGGACACAGGAGTGTCTCTGTGAACCTCCATGCTGATGATTACTGAAGAGGAGGGGAGCCGTCTCAGTCTGGGTTAGAGGTACCCCGGACACAGGAGTGTCTCTGTGAACCTCCAGGATAATGACTACTGAATAGGAGTGGATCTCTCTCAAGTCTGGACGTCGGGTGGACCTCCAGACATAAGGAGGAGTATCTGGGAAACTCCATACTGGTAACATATATCATATGTGTTGTTTTGGGCACAGACTGATAGAGTCTGGGTTCCTGATAGAAAGGGACATTACATAAGTGTAATTAGTGGCTAGACAAGCCTAGGTCTTTTGTTTATGCTTTGTTTTATCTGTGTGCTGTGGACTTTAATAAAACTGGTTGCGGCCAGTTTTTACCATAATTGCTGTCTGAATGAACTGTTTCCGTGCCATTCTGTCTACCCAGACAGCGATCCTAGAGCTAAAACCCCCGGAAATGTCACAGTATATATATTCCACACGTTGGAATCGGAGGTGTATATACCATACGCTCACTGTGAGTTCCACAATAACAACCTAATGGTGGAAACAGCCATGGCCGCAGCCATCACTCATCAATCAATTGCGTAATTGTCCTGATGATTGAAGAAAGCAGAGTTGTGTCCCCTGACAAACTGGTGGCAGCGGTGGGATCTGTGTCATCTGTCTGGTGTCATCTGTAACTTATTGGTGACAGCGGTGGGGGTAACGCGATCCCCCTGGCTGTTATCTATGACAAACTGGTGGCAGTGGTAGGATCTCTCTGGTGTTATCTGTGACATATTGGTGGCAGCAGTGGGAGTAATGTGACCGTCCCCCCCCCGGTTGTTATCTGTGACAGTGGCAGTATCAATTGTAATGATGAGCCCCAGTGTCAATACTATCAGTATAATCCACTGCGGGGGTTCGGTAAAGAAGTAGAGTAAATCTCGCCACAAATGTGTCAAGTGAAAGTGGGGTAAAGAGCAAACAGCGTCTAAATATTCATGCTATGTACTAACATTATGCATCTTTACTGACTGCCGTGAGCTGCTAAGAGCAAATGTGAGTTATCTGCACTTTACGTCTTCTGCTGTCTCATCGAATATGCCCGGTAGAGTTTAAGTACTACAAGCGGGCACAGTCTGCCCTGACACGCTGACAAAGAAATTATTGTCATGGCGTTGTAAGAGTAATAGGATAGTGGCAGAAACTCGCCATTACCGGGATGTATAAAGTAGGACAGACACATGCTTGCAGCCTGGATGGAAGTTATAAGTACATTACTAAATATAGAAAAAAAAGTTAATAAACTTTATTTCATGTTGAAAGGGTATATGTCAGTTCTGTGCCATTTTATAGGATTTCTTATTGCGGGCAGCGAACAGAAACATACTTATGCCATGACCATATCCTAGTTCCGAGAAGCTAAGGTGGCGACCAGAAGATTTGTCGACTAGAGTTGAACAGTAAGATTTGCACTGCCCTGGTCCAGTTTAGTCCTCCGTGGCACCCGCTCAATGGACCTGGTAAATGCTAGAGGTGCCAAAATGTCGGTATGATATTGACAGAACTAGATCACTTTAGACTATAATAGGCCTGTAGTCTATCATTACGCCCTTCTCCATCGGTACACATGACCAAATACATGTTACAACCATATTTTATGCAACTTTATGAAATCTTAAAAGCAAAAATGGGAGGGACATGAATGTCATAAAATTCAAGAACCGATATTTTACCGAAATTATTGTAAAGTAGATCTATCACCAGATTTTAAACAACATACATTATTAGATCTCTAAGATTATTAGACCTGATGAGGCTGGCAGAGGTGTACATAGAAATAATGGAGCCCCATAGCAGAAGTTCTATTTGTGCCCCCCGCCCGGCAAAAAACCCCTTAACATTTGGCAAAGTCGCAGAAGAGCATATCTCACAACTTTGCAGTCCTTACAAAGTCATTTTGTCTCCTATATAGTCATCCATACAGTATTATGAGCACCACATAGTCCTCCATACAGTATTGTGGGCCCATATATTGCTCCATACAGTATAATGGGCACCATATATTGCTCCATACAGTATGATGAGCCCCATAAATTGCTCCATACAATATAATGGGGCCCATATAGTGCACAATTCAGTATTATGGGCCCTACAAAGTGCTTTATATGGTATGATGAGCCCTATAAATTGATCCATACCTTATGATGGGGCCCCTATATTGCCCCATAGAGTATAATGGGCTCCATATAGTGCTCCATTCAGTATGATTTGCCAAACATAGTACTCCATACATTATAATGGCCCCCAATATTGCTCCATACAGTATAATGTGCCCCCTATACTGCTCCATACAGCATGATGGGCCCCATATATTGCTCCATACAATATAATGGGCCCATATATGTCCATACGTATAATGCCCATATAATGTCCATACAGTATAATGGGCACCACATATTGCTCCATGCAGTATAATGGGCAACCTATATTGCTCCATACAGTATAATGAGCACCATATAGTATGATGGGCCCCCTATATTGCCCCATACAGTATGTTGGGCCGACTATATTGTCCCATACAGTATGATGGTCCATATATAATACTCCAAAAAAATCAAATACTCATCTCTCCCCACTTCACCAGTCTCTGCATTGCATCTTCTGACTCCCTGTACTGCTTAGCACAGAGGGCGCGCTGTAGTGACATCATCGTGCCCTCAACGCTGAGACGTCACAGAGCTCAGACTCAGAGGTGGAATGATGGTGAGGGAGAGTCAGCTGATGCTCCCTCTGCCTTCATTGTTTTCAACTGTTTTGGCATCCAGGATATCGAAATAGTTACAAGTACGATGCGGGGGGGGGGGGGGGCCCATAGCAGGCGCGTGGTCTGCTGCCATTGACAGTACGCCACTGGAGGCTGGTGCAATTACTTTGAAAATCTATGTTAGATTGGCTGTATACTCATTCTTGAAGTTTTAAACAAAATCTCCACCCATGAGCCCGATTAACAGCTTCTCGAAGACCTCCTCCCTGCTACTGTTGATCCTCCATCAACACAGCCCGATTGACAGCTCTTCTGTGCCTCTCCTGCTGTTCTATCATAGAATCATAGAATCATAGATGTAGAGATGGAAGGGACCTCCAGGGTCCTCGTGTCCATCCCCCTGCTCAATGCAGGATTCACTAAACCATCTCAGACAGATGTCTGTCCAGCCTCTGTTTGAAGACTTCCATTGAAAGAGAACTCACCACCTCCCGTGGCACCCTCAATGCCAAAAAGTTTTTTCTAATATCTAATCTGTATTTTCTCCCTTTCAGTTTCATTCCATTGCTTCTCGTGTTTCCACGTGCAAATGAGAATAAGGATGATTCTTCTACACTGTGACAGCCGTTCAGATATTTGTAGACAGTTATTAAATCTCCTCTTAGCCTTCTTTTTGCAAGCTAAACATTCCCAGATCCTTTCCTCTTAGGATATACTTTGCAGTCCACTCACCACCCACCAAGCCTGATTACAAGCTCCTCATTGTCCCTCCTCCCTGCTGCTGCTGCTGAATATCCATCCATTTAGCCTTATTGATAGCTCTTCAGTGTCGGTCATTCATGCTGCTAAATATCCATCCAAACAGCCGGATTGATAGCTCCTCAGTGTCACTTCTCCCTGCTATTTCTGAAAATCCATTCAACAAACCAGCTTGATAGCACCTCAGTATCCTTTCTCCCTGCTGCTACTGAATATCTGTCCATTTGGCCTGGTTGATAGCTCCTCAGTGTCCCTCCTCCCTGCTGAAATCTCACTGCTCAGTACAAGCTGCAGCTCTCAGTCAGGCTGGTTGGACATAGAATGAGTACAATTGAACTGGTGCACGCTCACTCTTTAGCTAGACTCAACATGATCATCTCAATATCAGGATCATACGGCCATTCTGACATGGGTTTTCAGAGTATGTACTCCAGCCTCATCAGGTCTAAGATATCTATTTAAAAAGGTATGAAGTTTGTATTGTGAAAGTCGGAAATGAGAGTAAGAATGTCTTTTGAAGAACAAGGAAATGAAGGCTGTGCATAAATTAGACTTTATCGTATCGATCGCAGCTACAGAAGACATCGAATATGATGAAAGGTAACTAGTCCGAAAAATAAATTACAAAAGTTATTGCATGAAGATTGTGCATACAGTATAGATTCAGCCATCTGGATGGAGAAAGCCATTTATCTATGTCACACAGATATTGACCTGAATACAGTGGTTGCAGGTTACTGTGGACCCGCTCTCCAGTGAATACAAAGCATCTCCCGGCGGCATTCATTACTTGCTATTTTTACAGTGTCTTTTTCACTAGCGGACACATTAACAGAAGAGCTTACAGGCAACTTTCCAGCCTTGAAGGTAACTTTTGTAATCTTGTATTCACTGTATAGACCAAAATATAAGCACGCAAGAGGCCTGCATATCAAGGCTTTTATCTTCTCGATTCATCCTCATCTTGGACTCTTTTCCACCCAATTACTGCTCACAGGTAACATGACGGAGGAGCCGGCATCAAATGCATAGCATATAATGGGATTTTTCACACTATTGAAAGCTAATTTGGACTAGTTATGATGTGGCTCCAATACCTGGCTCTAAAGTGGGTCTAGTATGCACACCTGAGCGCTACATTCGACTGCTTCCATCAGATGATCAGCATCTAGGACATGCGTAGACGTTGGGTGCACCTAAAAATGTCAGCGTAACCAGGCCACTTTTGTGTGACCTGCTGCTATGTCTCAGTTGGTGTGGTGGATCTTTGGAGCCGTTGATCCAGATGAGTAGATTTTACGCAGCACGGACAAGTGATGCTGGTGTAGCAGGGCAGACGAGATGGAAAAACAGTGGCTGATGTAGCAGAAGTGGAGCAATGCTAAATGGTGTAGCAGAACTGAAACAATGGCATCTGGTGTGGTGGATCCTTGGAGCCACTGATCCAGATGAGAAGATTTTATGCAGCATGGACAGGTGGTGCTGCTGTATCAGAAAAGATGAGTTAGAAAAAACGTCAGCTGAGCTGGAGCAACGCCAAATGGTGTAATAGAGCTAAAACAATGGCAACCGGTGTAACAAAGTCATTGATGTAGCAGAGTTAGAACCAGGAATATAAAAGGGTATTTAGACTTCCACAGTTATAAAAGTGTAATGTCACCATCCCTTTAATACGTCCAAAGTAAAAAGATAAGGAGGATTTGGAAAATACCAGCGACTCTGTGGAAATAACCTCATAAATCTAAAGTATTAATTGAGTGAAATTCTTCTTTATGTCCCAATCGAGGGCAATGTCTTACAGTTCTCCAGTGACCCGGACCATCTGCCTGGAAATGTTATGTTCCTTAAATACAGACAGAGGGTGAGTGCAATAGGTTCTCCTGCCCCTGGGAAATCAGACGAGTCTTGTCCACAACGAGGTTTGATCTGCTCGCAAAATATATTATCACCCATGACATTGTGGTCACACGTTTATTACTTGTACAGTTGGTTTAAGTTATCACCAGGTCTTAATATACCGTAATTAGTTGCTCCCACGTCTTTCAAGCTGCTGCTATATGAAAAAGTAAAAGCCTCCAAGAGATTCTGCAGGAGCTGACAAACTGTAGCTTCAGCATGCCTGCACGCTGCCCCTCTCCCCCGGCAGGGATGCGGTCACGCAGAGTCACTCACCTCCATGGCCCTGTCCCGCACTTCCTCCTTCCTCTCCGGCTGCTACCTGGGGTCCGGGCACTGTGCTTAAGGTGCACGCAGTCTCTCCTTCTTAAAAAGGCTGCGCGCGATGTCCTAAAGTGTCCCCTGCCAATGACTGGGAGACACCTATTATTTAAGACACCTCCACCTGCATGCATTTGCCTGTGCAACTTTGTTAAGATTGTTCCTTACACAATTGCTAGTTCTAAGGTCCCTGTCCACTAGTACCCGCAAGTTTCTGTCCGTCCGTCCCTAACCTCCTTGCTAGTACCTGCCTTGTCAGTCTGTATTTCTGCCAGAACCTGTCTGCACCTGTCATTCCAATCTGTATATCAGCTGGACCCGACTGCACCTGCTGTGCCAGTCTATTAGCCGGTCCCACCTGCACCTGCCATGCCAATCTGTATACCAGTTGGACCTGCCGAGCCAATCTTTACATACGCCAGATCTGCCTGCACCCGCTGTGCCAGTCGGTATATTTACCGGAACCTGTCTGCACCTGCTGTGCCAATCTGTATACCAGCTGGACCTACCTGCATCTGTCGAGCCGATCTTTACATATGCCGGATCTGCCTGCACCCGCTGTGCCAGTCTGTATATTTGCCGGAACCTGTCTGCACCTGCCGTGACAATCTGTATACCAGCTGGACCAGCCTGCACCTGCCGCGCCAATCTTTAAATACGCCGAATCTGCCTGCACCCGCTGTGCCAGTCGGTATATTTACCGGAACCTGTCTGCACCTGCTGTGCCAATCTGTATACCAGCTGGACCTGCCTGCATCTGTCGAGCCGATCTTTACATACGCCGGATCTGCCTGCACCCGCTGTGCCAGTCTGTATATTTGCCGGAACCTGTCTGCACCTGCCGTTCCAATCTGTATACCAGCTGGACCCGCCTGCACCTGCCGCGCCAATCTTTAAATACGCCGAATCCGCCTGCACCTGCCATGCCAGTCTGTATATTAGCCGGTCCCGCCTGCACCTGCCATGCCAGTCTGTATATTAGCCGGTCCCGCCTGCACCTGTGTTCTGTTTCTTGTTTATGCCTCTGACACGATTGTGGTAACGGGTTACTTTATTGTGTGCACGTTCTCTCAGCCACATTACATGAATGCTTCCTGTCTCATGCTCTTACCAACGAGTCCCTCCTCTCTATCCTCTGAATACATCCAGGTAGTGAGACCCCTAGAGGCGGCTCAGCATATAACATATTGCTACATCCTTTGTCTTTTAACTGAAGAAATAACTAAGCTAATATAACTAACATACATGTGAACATTTCAATATTCAAGATATTGGTGACATAAACATAACTGGCAAGCATCATGCTATTAAGATACTTTAAAATACTTGGTTGTATATATAGTCCTTGAGGTGTGCTGGCTTTGTGATCATTCTGCCCGATCTAGTAACATACGAAGCGTTACTGCCACTATTCGGTGGTTCTCTCGATTCGGGCGTTACCGCATCTGGTATTGCCTGTCTCCGACCGGAATCTCCACACTGAACCTGGGCCATCCCTGTAGCCTCTCTGCTTAGACTTGCTGTTTCCTCATCTTGGATATGAGGATACTGTTCATATGACCATGTATCAGATCCTTCTTGCGTTTTCCTCAGATGTCTCCGATTTCTCCTTAGTTTTCTTCCCTCCTCTGTCACAATCTCGTAGGATCTAGGTCCTAGTTTCTGGAGCACCTATGCTTTTCTCCATTGTTTGTCATATTTGCTCGGCTGCATCCTGATGTTGTCATTTTGTCTCAGTTCTGGTAGATCTTTTGCCGACTGATTATAATAGAACGCTTGTCTATCCTGATTTTCCTTTAGTTTTGACCTCATTCCCCTCACCAGATTTGGCTTCAGAAGACGACTAGCTGTTGGTATGAGTGTCCTTGTCCGTTTATTCAGAAGCCTCTGTGCTGGGCTGCTGTCTAGACCTTGGGAAGGTGTGTTTCTGTGGTCCAGTATAGATAGATATACATCTGTCCCTGCCTGTTTCGCTCTCTTAATCAACTTCTTTGCTGTTTTCACCGCTGATTCCGCTTTGCCATTGCTTTGAGGATATCCAGGAGATGATGTATTGTGTTCAAATTCCCATAACTTGCTGAACTCCTTGAACTCTTCTGACCTAAATTGAGCGGCATTATCAGTAAAAACAATCTCTGGAATCCCATATCTGGCAAAATGAGCCTTGAGTTTTTTTAATAACTGTTCTTGCTCTTGTATCCTTCAAATGGTCCACTTCCCAAAAATTTGAAAAATAGTCCACAGTTACCAGGTATTCTCTTTCCTCCAATGTGAACAAATCTATTCCTATTTTTGACCATGGTCTATTTGGAACGGCATGCGGTTGCAATGGCTCTTTCGGTTGTTTATCCCCGCCGGAAGCACATATCTCACATTGTGCTATGTAACTTTTTATGTGATCATTCATACCCGGCCAATAAACTGATTCTCTTGCTCGCCGCAAACATCCTTCAATGCCCAAGTGGGACGAGTGTAATTTCTGTAGTATGTCTCTTCTCAGAGTCTCCGGTATCACTGCCCTTTCTCCCTTTATGATGATTCCTTGGTGTACTGACAGTTCATCTCGTATATGGAAGAATGGAGCAACTTCCTTTGGAGCATGCTGCTTATATTTTGGCCAGCCCTGCAGGATCACAGTTTTTAATATCTGTAGTGTTTTATCTTTTTCTGTGAAGGTCTGTATTTGTTTAAGTTTATCTTTAGATACTGCAAGATAATCACACATATTGATGTTGTCCATTTCTTGTCCTTTATCCTCTGAGTTGGGTAAGTACGCTCTGCTTAGAGTATCTGCAATCAACAAGTCTTTTCCTGGACAATATCCAATTTCATAATCATATTTTTGAAGTCGCAGAAGCATGCGCTGCAGTCTCTTTGGTGCATTTAGTAGTGGTTTTTTTGTAATGCTCTCCAACGGTTTGTGATCGGACTGTACTGTTACCTGTCGACCGTATGTGTACTGATGAAACCTTTCCATTCCAAACACCACAGCTAGTAACTCCTTTTCGATTTGGGCATATCCCTGCTCTGTCGGTGTTAGCGCTTTGCTTGCAAATGTGATTGGTTGCCGCTCTTGCATTAATGTGGCACCTAGGCCTTTTTCTGATGCATCACATTTGACTACCACCTCTAACTGTGGATCAAAATATTTTAAGGTTGCTGTGTCTGCAATGGCTGTCTTTACTGATTGAAAAGCAGTCTCCTGTGCTTCTGTCCATTCCCACAACACATCTTTGTGAGTTAGCTGTCTCATTGGCTCACACATGTCTGATAGATTCTTGCAAAACTTGGACAGATAATTCACCATGCCCAAAAATCGTTGTACTCCACACACATCTGTTGGGGTAGGCATATCTTGTATAGCCTTCACCTTTTCTGGATCCACTTTCACTCCATTTGAGGTTAGAAGATGTCCTATATATATGGCACTTCCGTCATTTTCAGTTTCAACTTTTCCAAGTTCAACTTTATCTTTTTTTCTCTACACCTATCTAAAAATCGTAGCATCTTTGTATCGTGATTCTTTATTGCAGATTGCATATCGTCACCTTCTCCCACTATTAATATATCATCTGCTATCGTCTTTACCCCTGGGAGTCCTTCCAAAGCTTGCATCAACTTCTGCTGAAATATTTCTGGAGCTGGTGTCAGTCCCATGGGCATTCTCAGCCATTTACGGCGACCAAATGGAGAAGAAAACGTTGTCAATAAACTGGATTCTTCATCCAGTTCCACATGCCAAAATCCATTTTTTACGTCACAAACTGAAAATATTTTTGCCTTTGATAAATCTGGTAGCACATGCTCTATTGTAGGCATCGGATAGTGATTCCTTTTGAGAGCTTTGTGAGTGGTTTGGGATTGATACAAATTCTTAGTTTTCCTGATGGTTTCTGCACTATGACCAAACTACTTATCCAGTCTGTGCTCTGATGGATGACTTCTATCATGCCTCGCTTTTCTAAATCCTGTAGTTCTTCTTTCAATGGCTGAAGTAGCGCTACAGGCACTTTTCTTGTCGGTAATCTGGTAGGTTGTACTGTGTTATCAATTTCCAGTTTGTGTTTTCCTTCAAAACATCCATCACCCTCAAATACATCCGCATACTGTGTTTTTATAATCTGTAAATCTAGATTGCTGTCTGCTTTTGGGATATCCTTCATACTCTGTTTGACTTCCACAGACATAATGTTATGGAATTGTACCTTTATTAAGTCCATTGCCTGAACTGCTTTTATACCTAGTAACGGTATGTGGTCACCACCCTGCAGCACTGTAAATTGGGCTCTATAACTCTTTCTGTTGCATGGGTTACTAACCTTCAGTTTGCATGTCCCAAGAGGTTTCAGTATCGTTTTGTTGTACATCATAAGTACCTTATCAGTAGGTTCAATGGACACCTGTTCATTTAGTAGATCCTCCGGTATGACATTGCAACTTGCTCCACAGTCCAACTGAAATCTAATGGGTTTGTCATTTAATAAAAGAGTTGCAAACAGTTGTCTTGTATCTTTAGGTTCTGGCTGTCTGACTGTATTGACATTCTCTGTTGCAGACTGTAGCTGTATCCATGTAATATCTTCTGCACTGTCACTGTTATTGTCCTGTGTCACACTGTGAATTTCTCTGTGCTTTTTAAAGGGCTTAAGTCTGCAGAGAGCTGCAAAATGATTCATCTTACCACAGGTCCTGCAGCTTTGTCCATATGCTCGACACTTCTCTTTGTCTCTCTCATGTCTTCTGCCACAGTATCTGCATTGGACTGTTGTCGCTTGGTGCTCTGCTTTTCCTCTCATGGTTACTGCATGTACTGGCTCCTCAGTGGTGTCTGCCATCATCTTCAGGCTGTCTCTTGTTAGCTCTGCAGGTCTGCTTATTTGCATGCATTTCTCTAGGGTTAACTCCCCCTCTCTCAGCAGTCTCTCTCTTAGCTGTGGCTCTCTGATGCCGCACACTATTCTATCTCTGATAAGAGAATCTCTGATCTCTCCAAAGCTGCATGTTGCTGCCAGTCTTTTCAGCTCAGTCACATATGCATCTATATTCTCTCCCATCTCCTGATTTCTGGTGAAAAACTTAAATCTTTCCACTGTCTCATTCTTCTTGGGGTCACAGTGCTTATCAAATGCCTGTACAATGTCTGCCAGACTGTCCGTACCGTCCTGGATCAGGGTCTGAGCAAGTTCTCTGCCTTTTTCTCCAAGCAGATAGTAGAAGAGCTTCACCTTACGCTTCTGATCATTGGTGTCTACTGTAAGATCCACATACAGAGTAAACTCCTCCTTCCAATGTCTCCAGGTCTGCGATAGATTTGAGGACATGATGTCTAGTCTCTGAGGAGGTTTTAATGCGGTCTCCATAATGCTGTACTGTGGGCACTGTACTTACAGTTGAGCTTTGTACCACAAGCTGCCTGGATTGTCTGTCCACTTGTTCTTTATAGGTTCAGCCCTGCTGCCACCATGTTCTGTTTCTTGTTTATGCCTCTGACACGATTGTGGTAACGGGTTACTTTTATTGTGTGCAGGTTCTCTCAGCCACATTACATGAATGCTTCCTGTCTCCTGCTCTTACCAACGAGTCCCTCCTTTCTATCCTCTGAATACATCCAGGTAGAGAGACCCCTAGAGGGGCTCAGCATATAACATATTGCTACAACCTGCTGTGCCAGTTTGTAAATCAACCATACTCTCCTATTGGGTCATTCCAGCTACCTGTCATTTGGGGGTCAGCTGCCGTGTGTCCGAGGTCTGTCCTAGAGTAGCACCTGGTGTCTATTGGGAGCCGAGTCTTACCCCACCATCAGGGGCTTGAGTGAAGAGTCAGGTGCTCACCTACTCACACCCCATCCCAGCTCTCCTCAGACCATGACACAGAGGTTCCACCACTGCCGTTACACATATCATGAGATGCTATATTGCACTGCGCTTTCTCATCCAGCTGCTCTAGAACATCTTTAAAAATAAAAAAGCTTCACCAAAAGTGTGATAAGGACAAAAGAAAGCTAGGAGTGCTCAGGGAGGATGACTAATAATACAAAAGATGGAGTGCAATGTTGATTCTACCGTGCAGTCCTTGTGTAATTTCCAAATTGGTTAATGCAGAAGGGCGCATTAGGTCCTTCTTCCTGGGAGAGAAAACCCGTCACCTCATTAGAACTGAGACATAGAGCTTGGTTGTTGCACATTAGAACTGAGGCACATAACGTGGTGGTTACATAATAAAAATGAGGGACAGAACGAGGTGGTTACATATTAGAACTGAGGGACAGAACGAGGTGGTTACATATTAGAATTGAGGAACAGAATGAGGTGGTTACATATTAGAAGTGAGGGACAGAGCTTGGTGGTTGCACATTAGAACTGAGGCACAGAACTTGGTGGTTACATAATAAAACTGAGGCACAGAGCTTGAAAGTTACACATTACAACTGAGCAGCAGAGCTTGGTGCTTGCACATTATAACTGAGGCACAGAACGTAGTGGTTATATATTAGAACTGAGGGACAGAACGAGTTGGTTACATATTAGAATTGAGGGACAGGGCTTGGTGGTTGCACATTAGAACTGAGGCACAGAGCTTGAAAGTTACACATTACAACTGAGACAAAGAGCTTTGAGGCTACAGTTAACAACAGGAACAAATTATTATTGCATTTTGTGGCAGAGGGAGACAACAGGACACAGTTTGATAGCTCGTTACACCAGCTAATTCACTCCCAATACTTCACAGGATAGCAACAGTACAGCCAACACAATCAGATCTCAGAGTATCTGCTACAATCCTCAGGCCAAACTCTAACCTGCAGGCTTCTCACAGTACTAACTCAGACAGGTGCACTTTTGCTGTGATGCCCACTGTCACGTAGTCACTGACTGCCCATTTCCTACTGACCATCAGGCACGGTAGCTGCCTCCTTAAATACTCCAGTGCCACCTACAATGGAGCCTGTATGGCGCAACGCTCTGCAACCGCACATGTAACCATTGACCTCAGCCAACCCGAATACCCATCGATCATACAACTTTTCTGCAAAACTTAGAAGAACACAGAACCCGTACTTGCCAACTTTCACAGCCGCACCCTGGGGTATAAATGACTCTGCTATCTGCATATCAATCAAGAGCCATGCTTGCTTTTTGGTGGTCGAGCATCTTCACGGCCATTTTCCCAAACAATTCAGCACCACGGCTGCATCAAATTACATGATGATAACTCATCATGCACAGGAAAACGTGAGGAAAGTCTAGCTTGCAGGAGACTAAGGCGGCACCCAGGAGCTTTGCCAAACCTTCCAGTCGTCTAGGAGGTCTCTCTTTTTTTTCCTGGAGCCTCTTGAACATTTCGGGATAAACCTAAATCACCTTTATTGCAAGTAAACTTATGTTTTAAGAACAATATACAATTAGTATATGAGTAAATACATACAAAACGTTACACCCAAGAGAATATGATATAAAGTCCGAGACAGAAAGTAGCACATGGAACTGCAGAAACTATATTTTATTTCATTACCGTTTCTTATATAAATTTCTTCTTAAATTCCCAAAGTTTACAATATCCTGGAAAGTATGGAATCCGTCTCGTATAAGTCTGCAGAGTTTTATGGTGGAGGCTCCGTGGAGGTCAAGCAGGCAGCTAATGAGAAATTAAATATCTTATAATCAACCATTTTAGATTGGACCGATGGTGACCTAAATCATCGGGGGCCAATCCCCCCTCTTATTAACCCCATAAAAATGCAAAAATTTCAAACCCATTTCATTTCCTGATCTGTAAAAAGTATAAAAAAAAACAACTTTATGATGGAGGTTGTGCAGAGATTTGCCCTCTCCTGTATATAAGCCGGTGACTTTACCAGACAAGCTGAAATTTTGCAGAAACTGAAATTTCCTGAATGCCTGCGTTTCACCCTTGGGATCCTCTTGTTGCTGAAATATGGGACTGGCTACGATATAACATCTGGGTTTTATAATCATGTCAAAGCCCAACTCCAGCTGGAGAGTTTCAGGCCGGTCTTAACACACACGCTTCCTGTAAAATTCTAACTCTCCAGCCAAATGGATGAGGCTGAAATTAGAAACACATTTTCCAATTTTCTCATATTTTATATATACGACGTTTAAACATTTCAAGAGAAATAATGAAACAAAATGACGGAGAAAAAAAAAAGTGAATTATACAAAATAGGCTCAAAAACAATATGTTTGTGTTTGTGACAAAGATCAGGACGCAACGGAATTTGGGGGTCATAGTGTTTACGTGTCGCCCGCTGAGGGTTCTGCTCTCGGAAAGATGAGATGTTCTAGAACATAAATAAATTTCCTGTTTAAATTTTTTGATAAAATTCTCATTTTTCTGGTTATGATCTCATAAGCCGGCGTGATACAGAACAAAGGAGCGATGTATATATAACATACTAATAGATGGGCTGGATTATGGGATGAGGAGACATCCTGGTGGTCTGGGAGGATTCCGGGATACTTTGGGGGAAAAATTAATGACCAAGATTGGAAATTCACAGCTGCTTTATTTCATAAATAGCGCCACACCGGTCCACAGGTTGAGTCTGGAATTACAGTACGACTCTACTGCAGGAAATGGAGATGAGCTTTAAAGACACACACAATGTGTGCACTGGTGGAGCCTTGTTTTTGAAAGTCGGAAGCCATGTTTTGCCAATTCTGGACCTCCCTTTAAATCGTAAAAGGAATGTCCATTTTTGAGAATCCCTTGCTCAAAGAGATATAATAGTAAAGTCAGGTTTACACGGGCATTCCTGCCCATAACGGGTGCCAGTTGCCGATATATTGATTATCGTTCAATTAATGGTCCTTACAGTCACATGGGACTAAAGATCGTTTGGTCCCAATACACTTTGAATACGTTTACAAATCATCTCCCCTATATACAGTATGGGGACCCACAGCTCCCCTATATTCAGTATGAGGACCCACTGCTCCCCTATATACAATATGGGGCCCCACAGCTCCCCTACATATGTGTAGCCCTGGTACACAATACCAGGAGGATGAGTGGAGAGGTAACGGTTAAGGGCTCTCCATGATATCACGTACACTTCGGACACACCCAGCAGGGGTGTGGAGGGGAGTGCTGAGTAGTCTGAGTTCAGTTCAGTCAGTGACTCGTAGGAGTTAGGAAGTGCAGTCTTTGTGCAGTTCAGAAAGTGGAGGCCAGTACAGGTGAGCCAGTTCACCTCAGCCTGGTCAGAGCTGTGCCCCACTAGAAGACGACTGAGACATTTGTTGAGAGTCTGAGCAAATCGAAGGGCATAGTGGAAGAGAACAGAAAAGTGCCATAGGTATAGGATACCTGCACATTGTTACCGGTCACTGGGGACCGAAGGATCACTATAGCTGCACGCATAGTGGTAAGAAAACCAGAGGCTTATCGGACCTTAGGTCGCGGAAAGCAGCCCCTGAAGAGTCAGTACGTAACTGGGGTCAGGGAGAGTGAGAACCTTGAGTCAGTGCACGACAGGAATTGGAACTCAGCTCTCTCAGAAGAAGGCTCTAACCACAAAACTGACCGGGCAGCACAGCTTTGGAATAGCTGGAGTTATAGAGGGAACTACGCTTTACGCTGGTTGGACTCATCATCATTGGAAAGTAAAGGAGGCCCCTAACTTGCTTAGCCGTTGCCTCAAAGCTCATCCTCCATCAACCCCATCAGCCTCCCTGGGACCTGCCTGAACAACTTGAAGTAAAGGTATGGAAAGACGCTGACGGTGTGAGACTGAGTTATTTAATTGCATGCCTGCACAACCCTGCCTTAGCCATCGACCTGAGGGAAGAGTCCCACCTGTAGGGGACCCGACATCTAGCTGCCTCACCATCCCCTCAGATCTACAGCAGCGCTGGTACAAATTACCAGAGACTACAGGTGGCGTCACGAACTGTATATAAATCTATCCCCTGTAAATATTCCCCCAACATACGCCAGACCGCTAGGGCCACAGACCGAGCCACCGCTACCTGTGACAATCCCCATAGACTTCCATGGGCTCGGCTCTGAGTACCCCATTGCCCTGGTAACCCACAATTGTGGTGGCGGGTCGACACACATACAGAATGGGACCCCACAGCTCCCCTATATACAATATGGGGCCCCACAGCTCCCCTACATACAGAATGGTACCCCACAGCTCCCCTATATACAATATGGGGCCCCCACAGCTCCCCTGCATACAGAATGGGACCCCACAGCTCCCCTATATACAATATGGGGCCCCACAGCTCCCCTACATACAGAATGGGACCCCACAGTTCCCTATATACAATATGGGGCCCCACAGCTCCCCTACATACAGTATGGGACCCCACAGCTCCCCTATATACAATATGGGGCCCCCACAGCTCCCCTACATACAGAATGGGACCCCACAGCTCCCCTATATACAATATGGGGCACCCACAGCTCCCCTGCATACAGAATGGGACCCCACAGCTCCCCTATATACAATATGGTGCCCACAGCTCCCCTACATACAGAACGGGACCCCACAGCTCCCCTATATAGAATATGGGGCCCCCACAGCTCCCCTACATACAGTATGGGACCCCACAGCCCCCCTATATACAATATGGGGCCCCACAGCTCCCCTACATACAGTATGGGACCCCACAGCTCCCCTATATACAATATGGGGCCCCCACAGCTTACAGTTGATTAGCGTTTTATTTACGTTTACAAAGGCCAACAATAATTATCTATTAGGCCTCCTTAAAGGGATTGTCTCACCTCTCCCTCAGCTCCTGGCTTTCTGATTGCCACAGGGCACTGCGTTGCGCTCCTCATGATTGACAGTGGACCTGCGGCATTGTTGAGCTGTGGATCCAAGCTGTGCACTCTGTGATGTTACTATCAGAGGCAGCATTACTTCTGAAGCATTGAAGGGGCACTGAAGCTGGCCGGATCCAGCTATCTGGACAGCTTCAGAGCAGCAATGCAAGCTCCATAGCAAAGAGCTTGCAAGCACTGCGCTCCTTACCTAGAAAACAACCAACCTCTGATAACTACAGACTGCAGTGGTCACTAGTAAAATAGAGAACAAGCAGTAAACTATACAAATAAAAATCATTCGGTTCTTGAAAACTAAGAAGATTTGTAATAAGAGGATAATTGCAAAGGAGCCTGATTTTACAAACACTTTGCAGTTTTAACCATTTAAAATGTTGAGAAAACTCCTTTAAAAATGCAATCAGCAAACTTTCTTTTTACTCTTTTGCCTTTTGATGGCTGCCAAGATCATATAGGGCATTGATTATGATGAGGCAGCCTCTATAGTCACGTCTTTGCACTTCTCATATTAATGCTTTCCAGTTCTCCACTTCTTGTGGGTTTATTTATTATGTCAGAAAGAACATAAGAGCCACAAATGATCAAATATCTAAACTCCCCATTCAAATTCTTTAAAGTAACAGTTTGTGTGCAGCTTCTATTCAGACTTTTGCGTTTCCAAGGTTACAGACTACAAACAAGCAGTGTGTAGTCGGATTTTGCAATCCTATTAAAAAAAATTTTTGTTAATCTGCAGGCACAATAAATTAAAGCAAGCGACAAATGGTTAAAAGCATAATGTACCCAACTATATAAGTAGGACAGATTATGAGTAGGTGTTGGTAAAATTTATTTACCCAAGTCAGTCTGAAAGTTCTTTCAGGAAGAGCAATAGTTAATAGAGGAAGCAGGCGATTTCAAAAACATAGCTGCCTCCTTCCAGAAACAGCGCCACTTGTGTCCACTGGTTGCTCATGATATTGCGGCTCAGACCGCGAACAGTGGACACAATTGGCGCTGTCTCTGGTGGGAGATTGCTGTATTTTAGTAATTTTCTGCCACTCCTATAATAAATATATAAACCTATAGTTGTACAGTTCAGCTATCTTTTATTATTTTATTTCTTTATAATAAGGCACAGGCTGAATACTGCCATTGTCTGAACGTTCACTGTAAAATATGTCAGGAATGTTTCTACCTGGCTGATAGTCATCTTGTCAAGATGCCAGAAACTGATTTTTTTTTTGTTGGAGAAAACTAATACAGTTTAATTAAAAAGAAAAATAATCCTTATAATTTCAAAGTCAATATTTTTATATATTCGATGCATTGCCATAAGCCAAGAGTGAAAAAAAGCTTATTAATGTAGATTTCATAGGACAGTGGCTATGTCAAATAAAGGGCTATTTTCTCATCCATCCATAGAGGATTTGCCTGAGGTCCCACTACCAATTCCTACAGATAGGATCATGTTGTCTTAGGTGCAGGATTCTGATTTTTTTTTCTGTGAATGCTATGCTCCCGAGCTCGGAATAAAGCCGGCATAGACATAGATTTAAAATCTAACTGCCTGTTGCAACCACTAGAGGGAGCTCATGAGCTTAGTGCATACTGTGTTATTATGGAGTTCAATGTATAAACTGTATGCAGGAAGCTCCCTCTAGTGGAGGCTGCAGGTAGCCTGAGTTGGCATTTTAAACTCATATAAAGAGGATTTGTTAGACTAGTGTGATGCTCGTCACGGATAAGCCGAGGTCCGAGGTCAAAAGTCAAGAGAGTACGTTATAGACAGAGGAGTGATACAAAGGAGTAGTCAGGAAACAGTCCGAGGTCAGAATTCCAAGAAGGTAGCGGATCATGACAAAATGGCTAGGCAAAGGGATGGTCAAGACAAACTCAAGGTCAAGCAGCAAAGATCAGGATACCAGACAAGGAGCACAGAGCACGTACACACCTCATGAGCAAAGCTACAATTGGCAGCAAAGGCAGAGAGCTGACTAAATAGCCAGGTAATTACTCTGGACAAGAGACACATGGATGAAGCCTTGGTACATCCTGGTCCTGATTGGACGGCTAAACTGTCACTCCAGACACTGACAGCTCAGTATGCCCCAGCATCCGATTGGACGGCTGAGCTGTCCATCACTATACTGACAGCTCAGTATACTGTCATTCACTGCGCGCAGACACTGATAGGAGGAATAGTGACAGCTGGATAGCAAAAAATAAAATAAAATCTGACTTTCAGAATTTGTAACCAATTTAGATTCAAAGCAAATAATGGTATTGAAGAGTGAATGTTCTCTAAGCAAAGTATCTAGTGGACAATCCAAGAATAACACATCCTATTTCTTTTTCTGATATCACTTAAAGGGTTTCTCCGGTCTATGGCAAATCCTTACAATAGAACCTCATTACCGGATTATCCTTTTTGCACTTAGGTTACATTAAAAATATTGCACTGTTTTGCTTTTTCAGGCTCTTTGTTTCCTGCATATTCAACTTTGATGTGGTCCGGGGTCATAAATCAGCTGAGAGGAGGCCAGCAAATGGCAAATAAGGAGCTATAAACCCTCCTGTCAGGCCATCAATGTGAGCTCACTGACAGATTCTCAAGTTAACTCATTTGCAGCACGCAATGGACAGTGCAACACCGAGACTATAGAAGGCAAACGGTGCAACATTTTAATGAAACCAGTTGCAAAAATGATTTTTTTTTTTGTTTGCTCTAAATACATGCATTTAAATGCAACAAAAGTGTCCCGAGGTTCCCGTCCCATACTTGTCACGTTCCATTTCTATACGCTCTACACATGTCCTGTTTGTCCAGAATTCTTCTTGCACCATTACTGCGTGTCTCTGGGACCAGACGGTGCCAAAATGTAATCCAGATTAAACTGATGACATCGCTCTTAGTCTTGATTGGGAAACGTTGTCTCCAAGGTTCAGACACTGGAGTATATTGTAAGGCAGGTAAATGTGCGCTTGACATGTGGACTCGCGGTATTGACATTTTGCCATTCGGTGAGGGCGCACTCCTCGGGTAAATAGCGCTTTTGTTATTTGTGCTTTGGGATAATTAGGCCGTCAGTCTAAGCTCAGGGAGAGGAATGCTGAACATTCTGGATCCAGTCCACTTCTCTGGAAATAGCACTGGTTTACAGCAGGACCCATACAGTACAGAAGTCCCTAGACATGGCATCATTATAATTGCTTCTATATCGCCATCTAGTGGACAATCTGAGTAGAACAAGTCCTATATCTCATTTTCAAGGGCTTCTTGGGTGAATTGATGGCCTGTTCTCATAATTAGCCATCTTTATTAGGTCTGTGAGGGTCCAGATCTCAGCGTTCCTGCCGAGATGAGGACCTGTGTCCCCTTCGTTGCCTACAAGGCTCTACTCTATGCTTTTGATAGTGGTAATGCCTGGTGTTGCAGTTCAGTCCCTTTCACTTGCATGGGACAGATATACATTAAAGGGGTTGTCCAGACTTAGAGAACAAGTCTGCAGTCACTCTACAAGTGCGTGACTGCAAGTATTTAATTTACATACATACGGTCACAAGCCAACTAGACGTGCATAGCCTTGCCCAATGCAAGTGTATTAAGCAAGGATGGGCACCTCTAGTCGAAAAGTGGACAGAAATATGCAAATCGCAGACTTGTGGTGAAATGACCGTCCGGAGAAGCAGTGCGCACAATGTTAGGATTCACAAGTCTGCAGTCACATAGAGTTCCCCTGTATTTGTGTAATTCTACAGGGGAACAAATACTTTGCAACACCGCCACGGGGAAATAAAATATGACCGAGCGCCTGTATGAATTAATTTGACTGTTGGGAAACTGCGCTTCTTCTTCCAGACTCAGCAGTCATGTAATCGCAGTGTACAGTGATGGAGTCGGAGCTGCTGGGTCAGCTCTGTTATTAAGCCAGAAAGCTGCATTTCCACTGTAACCTGGGGCTAATATACCAGCCCCAGTTACAGGGGAAATCAAACTAAAAAAAAAATAGTCAAATATTGAAATGCCCCCCCAAAGATTTTGTATGACCCTTTTGTGGGGTCACGACAATGTGTGAAATGCAAAAAATATTTTAAAAGTTAAAAAAATAAAAAGCCTCTGCCAATACACAATGCTATTACTAACTGTGGCCCGTAAAAAAAAAATGTGTCCGATCTATAAAAATAATTGTTACTGAAAGTTGGACACATTTTTAAATGTGTTAGTGTGATCATCAAACAAAAAAAAATTGAACTGCTGGACCAAACTAAACCCAAGCGGTATTATTTTTAAGTGGATGGTGATTAAATGGAAAATGGATTGCGGTAATGCGAGGATTATGTAACAGGATTTTTTTTACTCTAAAAGGGAGTTTGATTTTAATATTTCATACTTTGGGGCAATAGCTGGTATTATTAATTTAGCTGTATAGGCAGTATTATATTGTCAATATATAACAGTATTATATTAGCTGCATATGGCAGTATTATTTTGGCACTCTATGGTAGTATTATGTGGACTGTATAAATGGCAGTACTATCTAGGAACTATATATGGCAGTATTATTTTATCACTATATGATAGTATTATGTGACACTTTATTGTTGTATTTTGTGGACTGTATATGACAGTATTATATTGGCACTATATGGTAATATTATAAGGGCTGTACATGGCAGCTATTTGGGAACAATACTATAAAGTAGTATTGGGTGGAGTGTATATGACAGTATTAGCTTGTCTTTATATGGTAGTATTATGTGAAATGTATACAGTAGTATTATTTTACCACTATATGGTGGTATGTAGGCTATGTATAGAATTTTTATTTTGGTACTTTTTCGCAGTATTCTGTGGGTAGTATATTGCAGTATTATCTTGTCACTATAAAGTGGTATTATTTTATTATGTGAACTTTTGATATTCCCAATCAGGGATTCTATGTTGTGCCAAAATATGTTAAAACTGTAAAAATAAATCTATTTAATGTCTACCTAGACAGCGCCACTTTTGTTCATGGGCTGTGACTGGTATTGCAGTCTTCAATTAAATTGGAAGGAGATTCAATATTATGCACAGCCTGTAATAAAATGCTAATTTTATTTTCTAATCTTGTAGATCCTTTTAATGTAATCATAAAATGATAATAAACCTGACCGGTGTCCTGCATAAATTCTCCCGTGTCCATCCCCCGGTCTATTGTCCTACTGTCATACAAGTCGTCAGAGAAGCTCATTGACCATTCGCCAGCGTTCAGCCTTTGTGCGGCGTCCCAGTCCAGATGGAGGCTGATACCGCTGCTGCTCCCAGTAATTGTCATTGTTCCAATGCTTATAAATGGCTTAAATTACCCCATCTGCTCGCTCAGCGCGCCAGAGAACCGGCTTTATGTGTTACATTTTCTATGTATTTGTCAATGAATTAAATATAATGGACAGACATTTCCAAACAGCTGATGTGAGCGCCATATAAACAGATTGCTATCAATATTTACCCCACACATTACTAGGTAATCCAGTGCAAGACGTCCACCGTGTGCGCCCCCCACTGACAAAGCTCTGACCTACATTAGGGGTCATTGCCGTGTAACATTGTCACCTGTGAACGTTGGTCTGAGAGACGTCCTGGATAAAAATATAATTTATACATTTTAGTTTAAACTATTTTCCATTCATTATCTATATATATCTGTATATCTATCTATGTTTCTTGAAAACTGCTACATTGACTTTATTCTACTAATATACAGTATGGTGGTCCCCACAGACCCTTACATACAGTATGATAGCCTCCACAGCCCTCCTGTAAACAGCATGATGGCCCACAGACCCTATATACAGTTTAATCCCCTCTATATGCAGTATGGGTCCCACTGTTATCAATACATAACATGGGCCCCCCACAGCTCCCCTATACACAGCATGATGGTCTCCATAGCTCCCCAATATACAGTATGGGGCCCCATAGCTCCCCTTCCCCTATATATAGTATGGGACCCCAAAACTCATCTATATACAATATAGGGCCCCACAGTTCCGAATAAACAATATGGGGCCCCAGAGCTCCCCTATATACTGTACATTATGGACCCTAACAGCTCCCTATATACATTATGGACCCTAACAGCTCCGCTATATACATTAAGGGTTCCCCACAGCTTCCTTGTATACAGTATAGTGCCTCTATAGCTTACATTTATGGGGCCCCACATCTCCCCTATATACATTATGGACCATCTCCCCTATATACATTATGGACCCTAACATCTCCCCTATATACATTATGGTTTTTCCACAGCTCTCCAGTATACAGTATGGGCCACAGAGCTCATTTATATACAGTATAGTGCCACTATAGCTTACATTTATGGGGCCCCACATCTCCCTTTCTTTAGTATAAGAGACACCTGCTCCCCTATATGTAGTATGAAGATCCCACAGCCGTCCTTTATACGTTATGGACCCTAACATCTCCCCTATATACTGTACATTATGGATTCCCCACAACTCCCCTGTACACAATACGGGCCCCTACAGCTCCCCTATATACAATATGGGTCCTCTACAGCTTACAGTTAGGGGGCCCCACATCTCTCTGTATAGTATAGAGACACCTGCTCCCCTATATGTAGTATGAAGATCCCACAGCCGTCCTATATACGTTATGGACCCTAACATCTCCCCTATATACTGTACATTATGGATTCCCCACAGCTCCCCTGTACACAATACGGGCCCCTACATCTCCCCTATATACATTATGGGGCCTCTACAGCTTACAGTTAGGTGGCTCCACATCTCTCTGTATAGTATAAGAGCCCCCTGCTCCCCTATATGTTGTATGAGGGTCCCACAGCTGTTCTACATACAGTGTGGTACCCCCACAAGTAATGACTGATAGAATGATAATAAATACTATGGACCTTGGCGTGTTCCCTCGGCGTACGGCTCCATTCTCTGCAGTGAGTGGTCTGAGGCTCGGTGTGTCATGATCTTGTGATGTTATCACGCCTGCTGTTTCCAGTCTCAGACGCACAGGTCGAATGGTGGAGGATGGAGCCATCGACTCACCTCTCCGTCAATGTATTCAATGGTATCCGCATTCTTAAGATGCAGATGCCGTAGAAATCTAGATGGCGGATGGGGGCCTGATTCCCGCTTCCCCCAGCTCAGGGGCCCCATAGTGGCCGCTAGAAGTGCCGCTAATGACACCCCTGAAGAAGAGGCAGGGCCCTTCGGGTTGATCTCCAGTCCTCTGATTGGTCAGTCCCATGCTGCTGCCTACAAGGATGGAGAGAAATAATTTTGTGCATGCCGGGGCATTTACAGAAACCATATTTCCATGGATTTATACAGGATCTTACTGCCTTTGAGATTTACGATATCGGAATTCTTTTCCTTTTAGTGTTTTATTTATTTATTTGCTGAATACACATTTCTGCTGTAAATCCACTGTCTGTGATCTTCCCTGCATGTTACTATGAAGTAGAGCGAGCGGCGTTGTCTCTCGCAGTGGGTTCTGTGCGGATCTGTCAGCATTACCATTTCAGGATGTGGAGACAGGTGTCGTACTTCATTATTTATGCTCCTGACATGTTTGAAGTCGCTATTTCAGCTGATGAGTAAGAAAAACATTATACAACTAAACTCTGAATATTATATCTCAGCCTGTGAGTCAACGGGAGCGCGTGCGGGGATAGGAATCAGTGCTGAGCGGTAACCAGTGTAGTCATGTGATTATTTAAAGGGGTCCCTCACTCCCCCCCAGTCGGGAGCTGATCGGCACATTCCTGCCAGGTCGTGCGCGATCGACAGGTATCACGTCCAAGTGTGATTGTAATGAATTGGAACGATAGAAAATAACTGGCGTTCGTGCACGTAACGCTGCAGATCGGTGTACACACAAGACAACTCCTTTACCCAGAGACAATGGATGAGCACGAATCAGGGACGGTTTTAGACAAAGTTATGCTCGGGTGCTAACCGAGTGTCTTCGGCGTAATAAAAAAAATATCTTCGATTTCCCACGGCTGCATGACTCGCGGCTGTTAATTGGTGCTAGAAATAATTTCATTTAAAAAAATGCATCCTCCAAGATGGCTCCGCTGGCGCACGCGCATTAGCAGCAATCGCCGATCCGACAGATGCTACTGCGCAGACGCCATCTTGGAGGGGGCTTTTTTTTTTCTCTAGCAAGCTACTGTGCAGGCGTCAGCGGCGCCATCGTGGAGGAGACCTTTTTATGAATTTATTTATGAATTATATGCACATTTTACATACGGATCATGCTGCATCACAGGCGCCGCCTGCCTGCTGAATGTGATTTTTTTTCTTTTTTTTCAATATATAATATTCATTATGCAAACTAGGGGGCCGGTCAGTGAGGGATCAGTGACATGTCAGCAGTCTGCATTATAATCAGAGCACCACATGAAGACCCCCAAAGGCCGCCCCGGAGCACGAGTATATCATTAACTGAAAACTACAAATAAAGATTAAACAAGAACCACAAGACGGATTTCATCACTAGGTATCACTGTAATCAGTATCAGCCGACCTGACATTGTCTGTAGGTTACTGAGCACAATCCTGCTGACAGATTCCCTTTAACAGTGTTTTTGGTGTCTTTGTATATATTCTATTTGTAGATATTTGGATCATAATGCTCCTTCATTTGACAGGGTATTATTACTGTTATTATTTTGGAAACAAAATGCGTCCCTTATTAATTTCTATATGGCACAGTTGGGACACTTACTTTTAAAGGGTCACTATTATTTTCGAGGGCTCTATCTCTGACACAGAGTATATATAGCACTTTTTTGGGGTGATTATAGTAAGGACACAATTTCTGAAGTATTGGGGGTCCCTTTCTCACAGCGCAGGCGCAGGCAGGATGGGGAGTTTGTGCAGGTTGGGAATAGATGGAGACGATGCTGGAAATGTGAGAAGTCAGATGTGTCTCTCTTATAATCTCCGCAGATGAGTCGAGGCTGGAAGAAGTCGTCAGTCGGTCTGGGCCGGATGGAAAAGATGGGAAAAGTGAAGGAAGCCAATCAGACAGAACATCCGCTGTGAGTCGCTATCTATAACAGCACTGCAATCTCATGGTTGGCAGGTACGGTACAAACCTCTATATGGTCACTGTATGGCGGTGATATCCATCTTTTTAATAGTGATTTAATTTGTTATTTGGTGACAGTTTGATACAATTTAGTCACTATGTAGTGATAGAAGTACAGTGGTATTACTGGCGTTTGCGCAGTGTGTTGCTTTGTAGAGGTATGGTAAGCGGGGGCAGACATATCATTGGTGCATATACACAGGGGCCAAAGAGGCAAGAAGGGCCCACTGCAGGTGGGATTGTGCATTACGAGGAGCTATTGGGCTACAAAGGGCCCATATGTTGTTCTTGTACAGGGCTCCTCTGTGTCCACCAGTGCATGGTAATATGATGTATTCACTATGTAGCGGTATTACATGGCGGAGTACGGGAAAACATTTACTTTGCGTCTTGGGCTCCTGATGACCATGATGAGATACCTTTGACTGTTTGGTTCCTTTTAATGGTGCAATTGATATTAATCGCAGAATATAAGAGCGAGACCGGGGAGGGAATCTACTCTGATCGCATCACAGGGATTCCCCATTAATTGATTAAGACCGAATTTACATTAGTGCTAAACCCGGACTGTGCTCAGATTGCAATCACTGGCCCAGCCGGCGAGTTTCCGTACCCAAGCATGCAAAACTCCTAGTCATATGACTTACATGATGGGGCTCATCCAAATCTCTGGGGGGCGACCGCCACTCTTAATTGTATCAGCGTGTATAAGACTGTAGGAATTTGTGCTGCGGTCTCGGGCTAATTTCCCTGGTCACGGAGCACAACTTGCTGTGTGCACTGGTCACAGGCATGATGGAGCAGGAAGGGGCCGTCCCCAAACTGTTTCCCCAAAATTAGAGGAGCTAATTGTCTACAGTGCGTGTTGTAGCATTACCATCGCCCTTCATCCGACCGCCAGGTAGCGACATGTGATTGGTGACTCTAGATCACCTGTTTAAGTGACAATGTGCTTTATACCACTCCATCCGACACTTGGCATTGTGCTTGGTGATCTTAGGCTTCTTAGTGTGCCTCTGCTTGACCATTATATTCCATGATAATCCAAGTCTTCAAGCCTCCAATTAATGGAGTACAGACCAGCCATGAATACAGATTTCGACACAATTTGTTCCACAAAGGGGACAGCACTTCGCAAAGAAAACACACTCAAAGTCGACATTTGGGGGATATATGTGGCTATTTTGTGATTTTGTGGCTGTTGCTTTGTGAACGTTACTAGAACTATTATATTGTGGTGGCCATGAGGTCCTCAGGCACCGGGGGCCCAACCCCATCTGGACACAGGAAAGCAAGAACATTTTCATTGTAGGCTCAGATGCAAATTCTGTCAACAATGCAAAAAAAAATAAAAAAATAATGCAACTTTTTTTTTTCTGCCAAAATGACAGTCATCATGATGGATCTATTATAGACAATGGCGTACACCAGGTACCTGTGAATTCAGTTTTTCTTCTCCTATCACACAACAGAAACACGCGTGGAGAAAGCCGCACAGAGGACGCACATTGTACAGGTCTATAGCAAAGGGACAGTTATACAAATCCAGCAGCCTCTGGTGCCCTCTAGTGGTCAAAAAAGCAGAATCCATTTTTAAAGGTAAACTCCAGTCATATTTCTTCTTTTTTGTACATTTGTAAATTAAACCTTTGAAATGCAATAAATTATATAATTAAGTAACTCGCCCGCACCTCAGAGACTTGTAAATTGACAAAATTTATTATTTATCAGCAGTAAATCACAGACAAAACTAGGAGAAAGTGCAGCATGGGAGTGCAGAAACACCGATGCAGTGAGCGCCCCCTAGTGAGACTGTATTCACTCACAGTTTTAACATTTCAATTTTCCGGCTGGATGGAGGGAAGAATTCTGCCGGAATAACGATTAAAGGTTAGTGTTTTGGAAAGTTTTCTTGGCTCTTTGCTGGCACTGTTTTTAGGCTCTCTCTGACACTATTTTTGGGCACTCTCTGCGGCACTATTTTTGGGCACTCTGCTGGCACTATTTTTGGGCACTCTTGCTGGCACTATTTTTGGGCACTCTCTGCGGCACTATTTTTGGGCACTCTTGCTGGCATTATTTTTGGGCACTCTCTGCAGGCACTATTTTTGGCACTCTGCTGGCACTATTTTTGGGCACTCTGCGGCACTATTTTTGGGCACTCTCTGCCGCACTTTTGCACTCTGTGCACTATTTTTGGGCACTCTCTGCTGCACTATTTTTGGGCACTCTGCTGACACTATTTTGGGCACTCTCTGCTGCACTATTTTTGGGCACTCTCTGGCACTATTTTTGGGCACTCTGCTGGCACTATTTTTGGGCACTCTCTGCTGACACTATTTTTGGGCACTCTTGCTGACACTATTTTTGGGTACTCTCTGCTGACACTATTTTTGGGCACTCTCTACTCATACTGTTTATCAAAGGACACGCAAATAAGACTGCTTATCGGGGAACTCTGTTGGCATGATTTATGGGGAGGCACGCTGCTGGCACTGCTATTGTGATCACTAACGGCATCATTAATTGTGGCACTGTGGATCCGATTATTTGGGAATGGCCTTCATTTTTTTATGGGTTTTACATTCCGCGCGCCATCGCACATATTCTTTGTGTAAGCATTAGATATATCATTACTCTATGATCGGTAGTGTAACAATCTCTGGGCTCTGCTCCAATCCTGAGAATGAAGAAGGCACTGCCCTGACGTGTTTGTATATGCTATATACGTGTGTGTGCATCTGTGTACGTGTATGATGGTATTATTGGTGTGCATAGTGTATGACAGTATAGGATACATTTTCATTATGCACTGGAGATATACACATGAGCAATAAGAGCTTTCTTATATGGCGGTTTATGTATGTGTTCAATGTATGGCGGTATTATTTATGTGTTCAGTGTATGGCTGTATTATTTATGTGTTTAGTATATGGCGATATTATGTAAGTGTACAGTACATGGCCTATTATTTATGCGTTTAGTATATGCAGTTTTATTTTTGCATTCTGTGTGTAGCCTTCGCTTCTATTTATACACTATCTGGTTGTATTATTTATGTGCAGAGTTTCTGATGGCGTTGTCTCTGTGTTCAGTATATGATGATGGTATATACTTTTTTATCTAATATTACAGAGACCTGTTGGAAAGATCATCAGATACTCCTGATTTTAAAAACATACAATTAACGTATTTTTATTTTATTGTCGTCTGTGAACTATTTCTCTCTGTTATCAGCAACATTTGACTGCGCTTTACTTGTTGTATAAACCGGCTTCAGTTCTTTTAAAATTACGAGTGAGCTGAGTATCTCTTTTTTTCCTTTCGTTGCTGCCAATTTAATTCCATATCTACCTCAAAGTGCGCCAATTTATTCTTTCGGGAAAAAGCAAGGCATTCCACCTCGCCTCCTCCATTACTCTGTTTCTGAAAATGGATCTGCACTAGATCCTGAATGTCGTCTTCACTGTCCTTCTGGTTTCTTATATCTGCCAGCAGCACCGTTTTACGGCAAAAGACAGAATATATCTGAAAAAAACAACAATGAAATAATATATTATCACGTAAGATACAGAAACATCAACACTCTTGTCCGTGGTCTCTAATCCCAGTAACACCAGACACCCTTTAACTCCTTCATAGCGCAGGCTCGGCTGCTGAGCCCGCTCCATACAGTGACACAACAATGACTTCTATGTATGACTCACATAGAAAAGGGTTGTAAAGACTTGGGGCTCGATTGATCATTTGCATTTTTTTAAGTCACTTTTCTTTTTTGTTAATTTTCTGGTATCGTTTGACATTTTTTGCACCAAAGTCTTCAGAACGTCGTACGTGAAAAGTCCAAAAATACTCTTTATTATTGTCTTTAACCTTTATTGTGCCTTCATAGCATGAAAAATCTCATGTTCCATTAAAATTTCAGTTGGGCATAAAATCACTACAGGGATGCGGGGAGGGGGAGTACATTTGTGCAAAAATTTAGCGACTTTATGAAAAGTTGCAATTGAATCATCTGATAACACTAGTAAATCCAAGACTCCTGCCGCGACTCTGCAGCTCCATGTCAGCAGAGCAGCTCCTCTTCTTCTGGGCTGCTCTGTCGATGGGGTTGACTGCCGACGTCATGCTGATTGACAGTCAGCTCCCTGCTGCCTTACTGCGGGGAGCCAGCTATCAATCAACGTGACATTGTCAGTCAAGTCCCGTCAAAAGAGCAGAAGGGAAGAGATGCAGCTGCTCTGTCAACATAATGCCACAAAAGCCAACGAATTAACGACAAGAGTGATCTGTGACTGACCTGTGCTGGCAGTAATGGGAGCCAGGCACAACAGGCAGGTAATTCATTTCCCCTGTTAGCAACTGCCTGCCTGTTAGTTCTTAAGCACATAGTAAAATAATAGTCATGAATAACCCCTTTAAGCATCCTGGGAAATAGGGATAAAATAGTAATAAACCATAAAAAGGTAATTGTGCCCAAAATTTGGGTAGCAATCACAGAGTTCCTCTAAAAAACACCATGCACTCCATAAGGTCAGAATCTTACCTGTAGTTTGTCCAGTTCTATTTCCATTACTGGTGATATTCCAATCTTATACTCGGCACCTCCAGCTGTTAATAGATGCCGATTTGCCTTTAAGACACGATGAGCCACTGTAAAAATATATATATATATATATATAGGTCATGAGAAAAGGAAGTGCTACTTCCAAAGCACCAAGTACCATAAATACTTCACCCACCCACCAAACAAGGTGTATGTATGAGATTCATATAACCACATTGATATTTGAGTTTGTGCTGAGACTTTCCGCTGGGATAGAGGAGAGAGAGCTGCTTCATGCACAGTGGCAGGCTACATACATTAATGTGACTTTCGGCATTTTTTTTTCTGGGGGCACAGGTGTTGTGTTTCTCTATAAAAATTGATGTCTATAGTTTTTTCATTCACAGTGAACACAGGCCAAACACTCACCTCCATCCTCCTTATAAGCAATGCAGGCGGTATTGTTATTCCGGTTGTGTTCCACAAACTCTATTTCTCCACCGCCTACATTAGATTTGTAGAAGGTGAGCTCCAGCTTATCCTTCAGGGTCTCCTCAGAGAGGTTCGTAGGGAGATTAGAAACTAGTATTTTTGTGTTGGAGATGGTCATGTTGACCTATGAAATAGAAGAATTAGGAGGTCAATCCAGATCTGTCCATTTGTGAGTCATCTTTGGCCTCATTCAGACGTCCATGAATCACGTTTTATTCCTGATTTTCACTGATGGAATGAGTATCCATTATAATCTATGGTGCTATTCACATGTCTGTGTTTTTTTGTGGACCTTGTGCATGTGCAAAAATCCCAGAGACATGTCCATTTTTTATTGGCGTCATGGGTTAAAAGGCCAATATTAGTCTATGAATCTGTGAAAATCACAGACAGCACCAAGATGGCATCAGTGTGGAGTCCGCATGATGTCTGTAATTTATATTCCAATGTATAGAAGTTTTGTCATGTATTTATCCATACGTGAAAATCATCGTTGAAACTCTCACGCTCGGATCCAAAATACTGATTATTATTTCATTTTAGCACCCCATTGATTTCATCATAAGAAGGGGTTACAACATACAGGATACAAATATAAAACACGGTAAACAAATTAACAATGACAGACTGGTACAAAAAGGAGAAGGTCCTGCCCTGCTTATAGTCTACAGGATAATGGTAAAAGGGACAGTAGGTTGGGAGGTTGCGGCAGCTCCGGTGGTGGTGAGGTAGCCTCTCCAGTGGTGGTGAGATGGCAGAGGGGTCATTGCAGGTTGTAAGCCTTCCTAAAGTGGTGGGATTTCAAGTTTAGTCTGAAAGTTTCGATTGTGGCAGATAGTCAGATGTGTTGAGGCACAGAATTCCAGAGGATGGAGGGCACTCGGGAGAAGTCTTGGAGACGATTGGGTGAGGAACATATGAGTGTGGAGGAGAGAAGGAGGTCTTGGGAGGACCAACGGGTGCGTGTTGGAAGATATCGGGAGATTAATTCGGCGATATATGGAGGAGACAGAATATAGACAGCATTTGTAGGTCAGTGTTAGCAGTTTGAACTGGATATGTTGGGGAATTGGGAGCCAGTGAAGGGATTTTCAGAGGGAGAAGCAGAGGAGTAGCATGGAGAGAGGTGGATTAGTCGGGCAGCAGAGTTAATGATGGACTGGAGAGGTGCGAGGGTGTTAGCAGGAAGGCCACAGAGGATTGTGCAGCAGTCAAGGCAGGAGATGATGAGGCATGTACTAACATTTTAGTATAGTCAGGGTTGTGGAAAAGATGGATTCTGGAAATATTTTTCAGTTGGAGGTGGCAAGAGCTTGGATGTGCTGTTTGAATGACAAGGCAGAGTCGAGGGTACCTCCAAGGCAGCGGACTTCTGGTACTGCAAAAAGGGTGGTGTCATTAATTGTGATAGATCGAGGAGGAGGGATAGGCGAGATGGAGGAAAGATGATGAGTTCCGTTTTGTCAACGCTGAGTTTTAGGAAGCGAGAGGAGAAGAAGGAGGATATGTCTGATATATACTCTGGGATTCTGGACAGCAGAGAGGTGACATCTGGGCTAGAGAGGTAGACCTGAGTGTCACCCTGGTCCCTGGTGGTAATGGAAGTCATAAGTTGTCCTAGGCCAAAGTATAGATTGAAAAAAGTTAGGGCCCCAGAACAGAGCCTTGAGGAACACCAACAGAGAGAGGCCGGGGTGAGGAGGTAGCATTGGAATAGGAGACACTAAACGTGCAATTAGAAAGGTATGAGAAGATCCAGGAGAGGCAAGGTACTTTACGCCAAGGGAAGAGAGGATATGTAGTAGGAGGGAAAGATCGACTGTGTCGAAGGCAGAGGACAGGTCTAGAAGAAGCAGTAAGTAAATCATTAGTCACTTTGGTCAGGGCAGCTTCGGTGGAGTGGTGGGGATGGAAGCCGGATTGTAGGTCATCAAAGAGTGAGTTAGATGTGAGGTGAGAGGAGAGTTCAGCATTGACATGCTGTTCAAGGAGTTTGGAGGCGAACAGGAGCAGCAATATGAGACGATAGCTGCACGTAGAGGTCGGGTACAGGGATGACTTCTTCAGGATAGGTGTGATTGTGGCGTGTTTGAAAGCAGAAGGGAAGGTATCAGAAGTTAGTGATAGGTTGAAGAGATGAGATAGGGATGGGACAAGCATGGGGGTCAGGTTGGATAGGAGATGGGATGGGATGGGGTCAAGTGCACAAGTGGTGAAGTGGGATTTTGAGAGAAGATGAGATGAGAAAATTCTCCTTCAGTGATGGTGGAGAGGAAGGTTGTGGGTGAGGGGCAGTAGTCTGTTATTCGTAGGGGTTATTGTGGTTGTGCAGTACAGACTTGTCTTGTTTGGTCAATCTTATTTTTGAAATATGTGGTAAAGTCTTCTGCAGAGAGGAGGGAGGGATGAGGGAGGTTGTGGGGGTGGTGGGCGGAAGAGGGAGCTAAGTGCTGAATAGCTGTTCGGGGTTATGAGATAAAGAGGATACAAGGGTGACGAAGTAGTCTTAAGCAGAGGAGAGGGCCGACATGAATGTGAAAGTTCTTTTTTGAATGCGGTGAAGTCTTCCTGTGAGTGCGTTTTCTTACAGGGCTGCTCTGTAACCCTGGTCACTTGCCAAAGCTTTTTAGTGAGATTGTTGTGCCAGGGTTGTCAATTGATTTATCGCACGAGAGGGGCGACCGAGTCAATAGCTGATGCGAGTGTGGCATTGAAGAATACGGTGGCACTGTCTGTGTCGTGAAGACCCACACTGACGACCAACGTACCTTTTTTTGCATACGTGAGGAGTCAATGATATCTGAATAAGGCCAAAAAGGGTATTTGTCACCACAAACTGACATAGTAACTACCCCCCATGCCTTGTAGCTCATATATATGAAAGACACACTTTTGCTTTTAAAATTGCTTCTTTCGTTGTCCAGAAAATAGACTTAAAGAGGTGGTCTGACATACAAATCAATTTTCATCCTAAATCACTGTCTATTTAATGCCATAATTTAAACTAGGTTTCTAATATACTTTAATTAAAAATTCACTATCCTTATATGTAATTTGTGCTCTCTCTTCTTTAACCCCTTTACCCCAAGGGAGGTTTGCACGTTAATGACCAGGCCAATTTTTACAATTCTGACCACTGTCGCTTTATGAGGCAGTAACTCTGGAACGCTTCCATGGATCCTGGTGATTCTGACACTGTTTTCTCGTGACATATTGTACCTAATGTTAGTGGTAAAATTTCTATTAGTGAAAAAAAAATGGAAATTTGGCAAAAATGTTGAAAATTTTGCAATTTTTCAACTTTGAATTTTCATGCCCTTAAATCATAGACATATGTCACACAAAATACTTAATAAGTAACATTTCCCACATGTCTACTTAACATCAGAACAATTTTGGAACCAATTTTTTTTTTTGTTAGGAAGTTATAAAAGTTAATCAGCGATTTCTCATTTTTACAACACCATTTTTTGGGAGGGACCACATCACATTCGAAGTCACTTTGAGGGGTCTATATAATAGAAAATACCCAAAAGTCATACCATTCTAAAAACTGCACCCCTCAAGGTGCTCAAAATCACATTCAAGAAGTTTATTAACCCTTCAAGTGCTTCACAGGAATTTTTTTGAAGGTTTTTAAAAAATGAACATATAACTTTTTTCACAAAAAATTATTTCAGGTCCAATTTTTTTATTTTCCCAAGGGTAACAGGAGAAATTGGACCCCAAAAGTTATTGTGCAATTTGTCCTGAGTATGCGATACCCCATATGTGGGGTAAACCACTGTTTTGGCGCACGGCAGAGCTCGGAAGAGAAGGAGCACTGTTTGACTTTTTCAACGCAGAATTGGCTGGAATTGAGATCAGACGCCATGTCGCGTTTGGAGAGCCCCTGATGTGCCTAAACAGTGGAAAGCCCCCAATTCTAACTCCAACCCTAACCCCAACACACCCCTAACCCTAACCCTAATCCCAACCCTAACCCTAATGGGAAAATGGAAATAAATACATTTTTTAAATTTTATTATTTTTCCCTAACTAAGGGGTTGATGAAGGGGGGTTTGATTTACTATTTATAGGGGTTTTTATGATTGGCAGCTGTCACACGCTAAAAGATGCTTTTTATTGCAAAAAATAGTTAGTCATCACCACATTTTGAGAGCTATGATTTTTCCATATTTTGGCCCACAGAGTCATGTGAGGTCTTAGTTTTTGAGGGACGAGGTGACGTTGTTATTGGTACCATTTTCAGGCACATGACTTTTTTGACCGCTTTTTATTACAATTTTTGGGAGGCAGAATGAACAAAAACCAGCAAGTAATGAATTTCTTTTGGGGGGTGCCTTTATACCGTTCCGCTTGTGGTAAAATTGATAAAGCAGTTTTATTCGTCGGGTCAGTACGATTACAGTGATACCTCATTTATATCATTTGTTTATGTTTTGGCGCTTTTATACAATAAAAACAATTTTATATAAAAAATAATTATTTTTGCATCGCTTTATTCTGCGAGCTATAACTTTTTTTATTTTTTGCTGATGACGCTGTATGGCGGCTCGTTTTTTGCAGGACAAGATGAGTTTTCAGCGGTACCATGTTTATGTATATCCATCTTTTTCATTGCGTGTTATTCCACTTTTTGTTCTGCGGTATGATGATAAAGCATTGTTTTTTTGCCTTTTTTTCTTTAAGGGGTTTACTAAAGGGGTTAACTAGTGGGACAGTTTTATAGGGCGGGTCGTTATGGACGCAGCGATACTAAATATGTGTACTTTTATTGTTTTTGTTTTTTTTTATTTACATGAAGAAATGAATTTATTTGGGGAATATTTTTTTTTTTATTTATTTAGGAATTTTTTTAAAATTATTTTTACACATTTTAATTTATTTTTTTTTCAAATTTTTACATTGTCCCAGGGTGGGACATCACTATATAGTGTCAGATTGCTGATCTCAGAGTTTGCACAGCACTCTGTCAGAACAGCGATCTAACAGGCAGTGCAGGAGGCCTGCCGATGCCTGCTCTCAGCAGCATACAACCACTCCCGCAGGACCCGGAAGGACCCTGCGGCCATCTTGGATCCAGGGGCCTGCAGGGAGGAGGCCCTCAGAACAACGCGATCACATTGCGTTGTTCTGAGGGTCTCAGGGAAGCACACAGGGAGCCCCCTCCCTGCGCGATGCTTCCCTATGCCGCCGAAACACTGTGATCATGTTTGATCGCAGTGTGCCGGGGTTAAAGTCCCGGGAGCGGTCCTTGACCACTCCAGGCACTTAGTGCCGGGTGTCAACTGTGAGAATCAGCTGACAACCGGCCGCGATCAGCTGCGCTCCCCCCGTGAGTGCGGCTGATCGCATATGACGTACTATCCCGTCCACGGTCATAAGGGCCTGGGTCACCTGGACGGGATAGTACGTCAGATTTTCAGAAAGGGGTTAAAGGATCCACAGACAATATTTTGTATCTCACTGCTGGCTCACTAAGTGATCAGCAGCATTCAGTTGGGAAGCAGGCAGCAATGTGCTCATTTTCCCTGCAGTGCCTCCACAGGGCAATAATGCATTACACAGTTTCCAATCTATGGATATCTTGGGTCCCTAAAAATTAGCCAAAAAGCAGAGCTGCTATAAAGAGAAGGTTCTGAAGTTCTTCCCTCTATTAAAAAATAATTTAAAAACAGGTTTTGTAAACCAAACAATTATTTTTGTACCCCAAATGTCACAGCTCTCCCCAGTTGGACTCTGTATGCTCTCAGTTCTTCCAAGCCATCAGTGAATTCAACGTTATGTTTTCCTTTCTCAATAACACTTGGGCAACTGTAGAAAATAAAATATAAAAATATAAATTACATTACATTTTATGATAATGATTCTGGAAAATGTTGGTGCCAGGATCGGTTCCCAGAGAAGGGATGGAACTCTCCACTAAAATCTATGTAAGATGTGTAAATGGCTTTACGACCCTATATTAGTGTGAACGAATGTTTGATAAATCGCATTACTGGATCGAAACAGAATCTAGGATCATGCAGAAAAGCAATTATGGAAATGGTTTTACATTTCTAATACAAATTTGGCCCCTTAATGCAAAAATAAGTTTAAAAAGTAACAAAAGGTTGAACAGTCGTAATTCTAAAGTGTCCGACTAGGTTTCTATGGGAAATGTATCCAATTATTTGACTGCACTGGTTAATATATATATATACAGTATATATATATAATTATATATATATAATATATAATATATATTTATATATATATATATTATAGCCGTTTGGATATTTGTAAAAATTATATTTTTTTGGCATCAAAAATTAAGCTCGTTTTTACAAAGTAGTAATATGGCTATGTAGACGCTTGTCCCCCAGTAAAAAAATGATCTTTTTGGAGAGATCCCTTGTGCCAGTCCTGAGAAATTAAGAGTAAAGTCATATATAAATCAGGCTGCAAGTGCACTGGGGGCGTGTTGGGGCAATTAGACTGCTTGTCCCAAGTGCAGTGACACGCCCCCAGTGCACTTCCAGCCTACTTTACATATTGCTTTTTCACTCGATTTCTCATTCAAACTTTACACAAAAAGGTATCAACTTTATAGGGGGACAAGCACCTATACAGATATACCACTACGTCAAGTTCCCTTCAAAGGTACCTTCTTCATTTTCAAATGTTATTAAAGCCTGTCCAGCCTGCAAAATGTACGGTTTTGAACAACGATCTGACAGGAGTAAGAAATATTGGACATATTTTGGTTTTCTGCAGTCGGCTCTTCCTTTGTATAGTTTATATCCTTATGTGGCAATCTGTTGTCAACCTGGAGACAAGAAAAAAAATAATTAGGGAAAATGCATAGATGACTAATTTATGTAAAGGGAATCGGTCACCAAGTTTTTGCTACCCCTATCTGAGAGCAGCATAATGTAGGGGAAGAGACCCTGATTTCAGCGATGTATCACTTACTGGGCTGTCTGCTGCAGTTTTGATAAAATCATAGTTTTATCTGCTGCAGATCTAGCATTTCTCTGAATGCTTAGCCCTGTATAACCTCATCCACACCATTGATTGGCAGCTTTCAGTGTACGATCTGCATAGGCCAGAAGCTGCCAATCAGTGGTGGGAGGCGGGATTATACAGAGATGAATATGTAGGACTTCATGGCAGCAGGTTTACTAGTCCTTGTGATAATCTTTCTGCTGATAAAACTGTGATTTTTACCAAAAGTACAGCAAGCAGCCCAGTAAGTGACACATTGCTGGAATCAGGGACTCCGTCTCATTATGCTGTTCTGAGATTAGTGGAAAAAACCTGGTGACAGATTCCCTTTATTATAAATAATAATGGAATTGGATAAATTATGTAAATTTTCTTGGGATGATTCAATTAAATGAGGTCTATTTAAATGTTTAGTAGCCTATTGTATTAAGGAAATGTTACATAGGAGTGAATGAGTCACTTTGCCTTCTAAAAAAATGGTAAAAAAAAACCACATAAGAATAAACCTCAAAATTATAATGATAAAAGCGACAGCTCGTACAAAAGTCCTCAATAAAACAATAGCAAACAAAAAATGGAAAAAGCTATAACTCTTCTATGATGAGGAGGAAACATCTTAAGCAAAGAGGGACCCACTGCCCAAAGGTCCGCAAAAACCAAACCTAAGACCGGACAAAGCAACCGGTGGCTAGAAGACATAACTTAGCGGCTTCCTTTACATGCTAGAGGGGCGAAGACTTTTTTTTATAATGACAGCAGAAAAATTGGATGAGTTACCTACAGCAGCCAATCAGACCTCAACTGTCATTTTTTTTACAAGAGTTACAAATATGAAAACCGGATTGTGATTGGCTGCTCTGAGTAACTGTTCACTGTGCAACTTGAAACATCAAGGCTTGAAACATAGAATTTAGTGAACAATTGTATTCTAGGTTAAAAAAAAATAAATCTGTAGTATCTCTCCATAGAATCCTCTGTTACTCCTCATGGAAACTGATAAATATTTGACATTTGGCTGTTAGCAGTTGGGGGTGTGTCCCTTTACAGTCTGACATTGGCCAATCAGTGCTGATGATGTAGGGACACACCCTTTTAACAAGTGGAATAGTAACACTCATGTATCAATTTACTGCAACGAAAATTCTAAATCCTTAAAGGCTTTTTCCCACTAAACAACAAAGTACATTTTAGTTAATAGATTTTGCAATAAAAATAAGTTGCACAATTGAATGTATTAAAAAAATGTTCCTGTGCTGAGATAATCTGGTGTATTTATAGCTGGAAACACCTGGGGGTAGAGCGGGGACCGTGCTCTTATGCTCCCAGAGCTGTTCTACCGTATTACACAGATTGCCCCAATCATTCAGATAATCCGTGAGCTGTGCTGTAGGTATCTATAGGTTTTGAAGACCGCCCAACTTTATTTTATAAGAATGAGATCTGAACAGTATTTTTTTCAGGGATCTTTTTTACTTCATTCTATGTTCACATTTTACCGTTACTTACCTGTAATTCATTCCTTGTCTTCTCAAATGTCTTCTGACATTCCTTCACCCTATAGTCCAGTTTCTCAATATTTCTCTTCAATTCATCCCTTTCCCTTTCCAGGTCTTGCATCTCCCACTAAGGTTTGTATGAAAAAAAAACAGAAAACATTGTGTGATATGAAATAGAAAAAGTCATGTTTTTTTTCCTGTAGACAGCGCCACTTTTGTCTGAAGGCTGTGCCCAGTATTGCAGTACCAACCTTCTGCAATTAAAGGGAATCTGTCACCCTAAATTGGCGGGATATTTAAATGATGGCAGTCAGGTCAGATGGGCGGTGTTTTGGGTACTTGCCTTAACATGTTGTTCGCCGCTGTCTCCATTATTTCTGGGAATTGTAGTCGTTGCCCTTCATATAACGCGCCTGCGAATTGCAATCTTGAATTGCGCACGCGCAGTATGCTTTGCCCGCAGATTGCAATGCGCAGGCGCGTTATATGGAGGGCAACGACTACAATTCCCAGAAATAATGGAGACAGCGGCGAACAACATGTTAAGGCAAGTACCCAAAACACCGCCCATCTGACCTGACTGCCATCATTTAAATATCCCGCCAATTTAGGGTGACAGATTCCGTTTAAGAACTGCAATAACAGACATAGCCCATTCTTAAAGCAAACCATTTTATCTCTAATCTCGGTCATGACTCCATTGAATGGTATGAGAATGTTCTTACGTTGTAATGAGCGTTCCTTTCGCACATGGCCGCCTCAATTTCAGATGACTTCTCTATCAGCCCATTGATTTGTTTTTCTGTCTCTTTTTTTAAATCATCCGCGTCCAGTTTCTGTAACGTTGCCATCGATTTGCGGCTTTCTTCTTCCTCACATTGTTCCTAAAGAAATGCAAGCGGTGAATTATTACTACTTCTAAAGCATCGACTGTAGCATTAGTCTGCTGAAAAATTAAAAGTTAAGGAAACCCTCCGCCTCAATGCTAAACATGTATTGAAAGAGCCAAACGACAAAATATTCAGGGGTGTAAGAACTTTTGGAACCATTTTGATTGATCTTAGGCCTCATTCACATGCTTATTTTTTTGCACGCAAAAAAAACAGTGTGATTTTCTTCTGTGCGCTGGATCTGCTTTTTATAAATTTTTTCTGTAGGCAGAAAAAAAAAATCTAAGCTTCTCCTACCTATTAAGCAGCAGAAAAACAGACGGCACTCGGAAAACACACGGATGCCATCTGTAGTTTGTCCATTTCTCCTTCGTCTCATTGGGGGACACAGGACTGTGGGTGTATGCTACTGCCTCTAGGAGGCTGACACTAAGTAAACATAAAAAAAGGTTAGCTCCTCCTCCGCCGTATACACCTCAGCACTGGCCACAGGCAAATCCAGTTATTGCTTAGTGTCTGATGGAGGCACACGTCTGGTTCTTTTTCCAGACCATTTTTTTTTTTTTTTTCCCACGAAGATGAGATAGGGGCGACGGATCCTATTGAAAGGGTCCGATCTCCCCAAACCATCAACGGGCGAGCACGTGGAGTAAAGCCTCCAACGTATCCTCTCCCGCAACGTGGGACATAAATGCCGGACTCAGCCCTGACCACCCTAAGGTATTGAAGCCCTAGGCTGTACAGAGGCAGGAGTTAGTCCGTGCGGCCCCCACTGCACCACCAATGCTAGACTGCGGTGCTGCAAGGTGGCGGACGGTCCCTCTCCTCATCCCCTGAAGGGGTGATGGAGTTAGGGTTCCTGCACCGTCCTTTTCCTTTTTACGGAGAGTCCCCCTTTAATGCGCTGCATGTGAAGACGAGGAAGAAGAATCTCACCTTCAAGATCCAGGACGGCCGCCGCCAAAGGACAGCAGCGCTCCGGGTAAAAATTTAGTCCCCGGCTTTACCCTGGGACTAGGCCGCGGGCTGGAATATGGTCCGGCGTCGGCCGGAGGGGGGGCCGCGGTCGTGAGTATGGGGACCGCTCCCGGCGGCGTCTCCTTCCGGCGGGGCCGCTCTCCGACTTTGGGGCCGCCGCCGGAAAATTTAGGCCGCGGCTTCGGATGGCGCTAGGCCGCGGCTTCAAATCTAGTTCCCGGCTTTTCCCGGGGACTGGGCCGCTGGCCGGAATGTAATGCCGGCGTCAGCTAGAGGGGTCGCGGTCGCGGGGGTGGGCTCCACCCCCGGCGGCGTCTCCTTCCGGCGGACCCGCCCTCCGACTTGGGGCCGCCTCCGCCGGAAATTTAGACCGCGGCTTCGGCGGGCGCTAGGCCGCGGCTTCAAATTTAGTCCCCGGCTTTTGCCGGAGATAGGCCGCGGCCGGAAGTTGGTGGGACGGAAGCCCTGACGTCTAGGCCGCGCCTCTTGCCCTCCCTCCTGAGGCTCGGCTACATGAGCACTTCCTCTCTGACAGAGGAGCGCTCTTTTTTGAAAGATTGGAGCTCGGATGTCCTGTTTTTTCTGCTCGTTGTACACGAAAGGACGCTGGGGATACTGGACTGGGGTAGGTGCTACTACCTCCAGCCTAATTGTTGCGCACTTTTGCGCCCCTTCCGCTGACTGACACATCCAGTTTATTGTGTACTGTGGGTCTGTGAAGCCTGTGACTCTGAACGGGCTCAGGAACCCTCTCCTATAGCCGAGCCTAGTGCGTCAAGCCCCCCTGAGTGGGCCCTTTCCCTGGCTCAATCTGTGGCGTCATTGACCAGAGCGGTCGAGTCCCTTCAAGCTCCCGATAGGAGCAGGGACAGTGGTTCACCTGTCTTGGCTACATCTCAGGAACCTCAGGCCTGCAGGAGCCGCGCTCTCACCAGGCAGACACAGGGGAAACGAACCCACACTGTGTCGCCCATGCCGTCTGGAGCCTCGGCATCTTTTAGTTCCGTCTCCCGCTCTCCCTCTCCCTTGGCAAGTGATCAATATTCGGATTCCGATTTGGAAGAATCACTTAATCTAGAGGCACAGTATAGTCAAGAGACAATTGACAGTTTGATCGAAGCTATCAATCAAATTCTGGGGATAGACGATGAGTCCACCTTGACCTCTGGTCACAAGGTGTCCTTTAAACGAGCCAGGCAAGCCCATAAGGTTTTTGGTGCTCATCCTGAGTTTGAGGAATTAGTACAGCGCCACCGGGAGAAACCGGACAAGCGCTTTGCTGGACAAAAGGCTCTCAATACTAGATATCCTTTTGCTCCTGAGCTCCTTAAGAAGTGGACAGAATCTCCTTCGGTTGATCCTCCTGTTTCGCGTTTGGCATCTAAAACGCTCCTCTCCATTCCCAGCGGTTCCTCTATTAAGGAGCCAATGGATCGTCTAATTGAGAGTTTGGCCCGTTCGGTATTTGAGGCATCAGGTTCTGCTCTCTCTCCTTCTTTTGCAGCGACTTGGGTTGCCAAGGCCATAATATCCTGGTCGGAGTCTCTAAATAAAGCTCTTCACGGCATAGAGGTGCCGTCTGAGGTAACCCAGATTTCTAATCAAATAGCTCTTGCTGGAGACTTCTTAATTAATGCATCCATGGATGCGGCAAATTGCTCAGCATTAGCCGCTGCTAATGCAATTGCCATTAGAAGATCCTTGTGGCTAAGAACCTGGCGAGCAGATTCAACCTCAAAGAAGTCGCTTACATCTTTACCATATCAGAGTGGTCGGTTATTTGGCGAGAGACTGGATCAGCTCATATCTGATGCAACGGGAGGGAAGAGCAATTTCCTTCCTCAGCAAAGGGTTAGACAACCTTTTCGTCGACAACCTCAGCCTCGTTTTAGGGCCTTTCGTAACCCAGGCTGGGCCATGCCAGCCACCTCCAGCGGCTCAGGTCGGCCTAATCAGGCCAGAGATCGCCAGGTCACCTACAGGACCAACCCTCTGGGAAGAGGGAGATCTTATCAGCCAAAATCCAGAGGGTCCAAACCCCAAAGATATTCGGACAAATGACTGGAGGCAGAATCCGGTCAATTTTTCCAGGGTAGGCGGCCGCTTACTCTGGTTTCGCCCCACTTGGCTATCAGTGACTCACGACGAGTGGGTCAGGGAGTTAGTCTCCACGGGGTACAAAATAGAATTTACCAGCCTTCCCCCAAATCGTTTTTTTCCCTCGCGCCTTTCCAAGGAGGAGTCTCGGGTTCGTGCCTTATTCAAGGCGGTCGAGTCTCTTCGGCATAGCGGGGTTGTCGTACCTGTACCGGAGGTCGAAAGAGGTCAGGGATTTTATTCCAACCTGTTCATTGTACCCAAGAAGGATGGTACCGTAAGGCCCATTCTAGATCTAAAGCGATTGAACCGGTTTGTCAAAATTCGGCATTTCCGAATGGAATCTCTCCGTTCGGTCATTGCAGCCATGGAAAAAGGGGAATTTCTAGCATCAATAGACATCCAGGATGCCTATCTTCACATCCCATATTTCCCCCTCATCAAAGGTTTCTTCGGTTTGCCATCGACAAACTTCATTTTCAATTCGCAGCCCTGCCATTCGGGCTAGCCACAGCCCCCAGGGTGTTCACAAAGGTCATGGCTGCTGTTGTGTCCATTCTGCACTCCAGGGGGATAGTCATCTGCCTTACTTAGACGACCTCCTCATCAAGGGTCCGTCTTTTCAGACCTGCGAGGAAAGTGTCAACATTACGTTAGACACCCTTGCTCGTTTGGGGTGGCTGGTGAATATGAAGAAGTCATCTCCCGTGCCATCTCGGAAGATCACCTTTTTAGGGATGAATTTCGACACCGCTCAGGGGTTGATAATTCTTCCTCAGGACAAGGCCTTAGTTCTCCGCCAAGAGGTACGGATCCTTCGCCAACCAATTCCTCACACCATCCGATTTTGCATGAGGGTCCTAGGAAGGATGGTGGCGGCAATCGAGGCTATTCCGTTTGCCCAGTTTCATCTTCGCCCCCTTCAACATGCACTCTTGGCAGTATGGGACGGGAGCCCTTACTCCCTCAATCTGCGGTGTCGTCTGTCCCTGCAGGTCAGGCAGACTCTTACGTGGTGGACGAGGGACACCACTCTTCGACAGGGTCGTTTGTTTCCTCCAAATTTTTGGTTGGTAGTCACAACGGACGCCAGCCTTCTCGGATGGGGAGCAGTGTTTCGTCACCACACAGCTCAGGGAATTTGGTCTCAGCAAGAATCGACCCTCCCGATCAATATTTTAGAGATCCGAGCGGTTCGCTGGCTTTGAGGCATTTTCACCAGCATCTGGCGGGCCGCCCAGTCCGAATACAATCGGACAATGCCACGGCGGTGGCATACATAAACCATCAGGGAGGTACCCGCAGCAGGGCGGCCATGCACGAGGTAAAACAGATTCTGACCTGGGCAGAGGTAAATCACTCTGTGATTTCAGCAGTCCACATACCAGGCGAGGAAAACTGGGCAGCAGATTTTCTCAGCCGTCACGGCATAGCGTCAGGGGAATGGTCTCTACATCCCGAGATTTTTCAGCAGATATGCCGACGCTGGGGAACCCCAGATGTGGACCTGATGGCTTCCAAGATAAATGCCAAGGTGCCCAACTTTGTTTCCCGGTACCGGGATCCGCAGGCAATTGCAGTGGATGCCCTGGTTCTACCATGGAATCAGTTTCATCTTCCATACTTGTTTCCACCAATAGCTCTGCTCCCAAGGGTGATCAGAAAGATCAGGTTAGAAGGGGTCCCAGCGATATTAATCGCTCCAGATTGGCCACGTCGCTCATGGTACGCGGAGCTGGTACAATTGCTCGCCGACGCACCCTGGCGACTGCCAGAGCGCGCGGACCTTCTCTCTCAAGGCCCAGTTTACCACCAGAACTCAGCGGTCCTGTGTTTGACGGCTTGGCCGTTGAATCTTGGATCCTGACCAGGGCTGGATTCTCTAAAAAAGTCGCCGCAACGATGGCTAGCGCCCGAAAGCCTGTCTCGGCTCGCATCTACCACGGGACTTGGAAGGTCTTTTTTGCTTGGTGCAGGGAACATGGTTGTTCCCCGCTTCGGTTTTCAATTCCAAACATTCTGTCATTTCTCCAGGCAGGCCTAGATTCAGGTCTAGCACCAAGTACGCTTAGACGCCAGATATCAGCCTTATCAGTGCTTTTTCAGCGAAGGATCGCGTCTAATTTTCAGGTTAGGACCTTTATTCAGGGGTTGTCCATATAGTTCCCCCCTACAAGGCTCCCTTAGATGTTTGGGATCTCAATCTAGTCCTGGGAGTCCTGCAGGAGTCTCCTTTTGAACCTTTGCAGGAGGTTTCTCTGTCATTTCTTTCCTGGAAGGTGGTGTTTTTGGTAGCCATAACTTCCATAAGGCGGGTTTCGGAGCTTGCCGCACTGTCTTGTCGAGCTCCGTACTTGCTTTTCCATCAGGATAAGGTGGTGCTCAGACCAACACCACCTTTTTTGCCTAAAGTCGTGTCCTCTTTTCATATTAATGAGGACATTGTTTTGCCCTCATTTTGCCCAGCTCCGACGCACCGAGTGGAGAAGGCTCTCCATACGCTGGATCTGGTGAGAGCACTCAGGAGATATGTATCGCGGACGGCGTCTTTTCGACAGACGGACACGCTGTTTGTCCTCCCTGAAGGTCGCAGGAAGGGACTCGCTGCCTCTAGATCAACCTTGGCTAGGTGGATTCGGTTAGCCATTCAGGAGGCTTACCGCATCAGAGGCGCGGTGGTTCCCGCAGGGATCAAGGCTCACTCAACCAGAGCGGTGGGTGCCTCCTGGGCCCTTCGGCATCAGGCTTCGGTGGAACAGGTTTGTAAGGCAGCAACCTGGTCCAGTCTGCATACCTTTTCCAAGCATTATAATGTCCATACCCAGGCTTCTGTGGATGCCAGTCTGGGTAGAAGGATTCTTCAGGGCGCGGTTGCGCACCTATAAGCAATGCTTGATTATAAACTACACTGTGGAGTCGGTTTCCCACCCAAGGGACTGCTTTGGGACGTCCCACAGTCCTGTGTCCCCCAATGAGACGAAGGAGAAATACGGATTTTTGTGTTACTCACCGTAAAATCCTTTTCTCCGAGACGCTCATTGGGGGACACAGCTCCCTCCCTAATAGCCGGATGGCTTTGTTTTGAGTTAACTCTATTCTCTGATTAATCTGTATCAGCAGTTTTTTCTTCTGGATATGCTGTATCTGTGTTAACTCTGATTTATTTTAGCCTCCTACTGCTTTTTGCACTAAACTGGATTTGCCTGTGGCCAGTGCTGAGGTGTATACGGCGGAGGAGGAGCTAACCTTTTTTTATGTTTACTTAGTGTCAGCCTCCTAGAGGCAGTAGCATACACCCACAGTCCTGTGTCCCCCAATGAGCGTCTCGGAGAAAAGGATTTTACGGTGAGTAACACAAAAATCCGTATTTTTTTCCACAGACCTATTGATCTGAACAGGAGAGTTTGAGTCATTGTTCGGACATTTCTCCCAAGTGTTCACAATACACAGACATGTGATCAGCCCCAAAGAATATAATGGGTACATGAAATATAAGGATAGAATACATATGTGAACATGTGCCCAGCGCATCAAACAACAACTTTGCATCCAGTGCAGACCTATATATATCAGCATAGCTACCCGCTCTAAACAAACCCATTCCTGCAGTGATATTTTAGTTAAATGGACGGTTAAATGCAACAAACTTTGCATCAATCAATAGTACGGTTGAATATAAGAAACTGTAATATATAGTATATTATCAGAGAATTCTTCTTCTTTCTCCTCTTTTGAGCCACTTCTTCACCGTTCACTCTGTAATACAGCTCAAATCCATCCTGGCCAAAGCAAAAGGGAATCTCAGCACAATGAGGTGCTCTATGAACTCTATGGACAAGGGAAGGAGGAGGAAGAGTGAGCAGCACTCACAGTACGAGATCAGTAAAAAAAAAAAGGCAAATATCAAGCTGATTCTGCTATTCTATTTCATCCTAGTGCTGGATTCACAGTTACACTGTTCAGTACTGCTCTATATCATCCTCCATGCTGCTGCTGATGTTGCTGCTTTTTGTCTGTATCCTACAGAGAAAGGAGAGAAGGAATCCATCTCTCTCTGTGAACTGGGTAGAGAAAACATCATGGCGGTGAATTAGAGATAGAGACTGAAGAGGGGAAAACTGGTGAAAATGCAGAATATAAGGCCGGAGTCACACTGGCGACAAAATCGGACGACTGCAATGCGATGAAATATCGCATTGCAGTCGGACCTATGTTAATCTATGGAGCAGCTCCCAGTATCCGATTTTTTGTGGTCCGTTTTAAACGTCCGTGTACAATCGCAGCATCCTGCGATTGTCACCGATTGTCGGTCGACAATCGCCAATGCAAGTCTATGGGAGCGATGAAAAATCGGATTACAAACGGACCACACTGTGTGACTTGCGATGAAATCGCATCGGTGTCCTTTAGAAAAGCCGGCAATTCATCCCCGGCTATACTGTAAAATCACACTGACAGCTTTAATAAAGACTAGAAAGAATAGATATATACACATAGAACACACATATATATATATACATGTCATTGTGACATGTACATATACATATATTTATAGTTCCTAGACTTCTACATACTGTAATAGCCGCTAATTCAATTGCCGGGTTTTGTGAAATCACAGAAGCCGACATGAAATGATACATTGTTTCCACACATTTAACCATGTAATTTCATGTATTTTTATATATGTTTGAAACATACAATTACATGAGTGTATTTGTGCAAAATTTCAGACATGTAGGGGTTAATTAAAGGTGTAATTTCGTTGAAAAAAAATGCGTGGGCTCCCGCTGTATTTTCTCCACCAGACAGACAAAGCAAAGCGAGTGGGGGCAGATAATAATAGCCTAGGGAGGGTACATTTTTTTTGTGCCCCCCCTGGCTACTAACATCTGCCCCCAGACACCCCAGAAAGGGCAAATCTATAATTAGATTCGCCCTTTCTGGCACTTTGCCCGTCTATTCCCATTGCCCTGTAGCGGTGGCGAATGGGTTAATAATCTCACCTTACTGTCACCTTGCAATTGAAAGGTGACCTTAAGGCAGGTTAATAATTGATAGCTGTCAATTAGACAACTATCAATTATTAATCCTATTGAAGTAAATAAAAAAACACACACACTTTAAGAATAAATAATTTTAATGAAATAAAAACACATTTTTTTGACCATATTTTATTTTACACTTAATCCGTGCGAAGCCATTGATCTCCTAAAATAAAGAAAAAAAAATAAAACAACATTATTCTTACCTATTCCGCCGATCTGTCACGTCCCACGCTGTAATCCTTCACAAAGGGTTAACTAGCTTTGAGCCAAGCAGTGCAAGTAATCCTGCATGCTCAGCTCAAAGCTCATGAATGAATAAGTTCCTCTCCTGGTGACAGGAGAGGATGTGTTTCATGAATGAAGCTTAATTGATTGTGTCCACTTTCCCTTTAGGTCAGGTCACTACAGTTAAATTGGCAATAAATCAATTAAGCTCCATTCATGAATCTATTCCTCTACTTTCTGTGGTAGAGGAACTTATTCATTCATGGGGAATACAGGTCTGAGACAGCATTATTAGCTCTCTGCGACCTGTAACCTGTTAACCCTTTCTGATGGATTACACCGTGGGACCTGACTGTACATCGGATTGGTAAGTATAATTTTGCTTTTTTATTTTATTTTTATTACAGGAAATGGTTTTAGCAGGAAAATAAAATATGGTCAAAAACTGTGTGATTATTTAATTAAACTTATTTTTTATTAAACTGTGTGTGTTTGATTTTTCTTTCATACAATAGGATTAATAATTGATAGTTGTCTAATTGACAGCTATCAATTATTAACCTGCCTTAAGGTCACCTTTCAATACTAAGGTGACAGTAAGGTGAGATTAACCCATTCGCCACCGCTACAGGGCAATGGGAATAGACGGGCAAAGTGCCAGAAAGGGCGAATCTAATTATAGATTTGCCCTTTCTGGGGTGTCTGGGGGCAGATGTTAGTAGCCAGGGGGGGCACAAAAAAAATTTACCCTCCCTAGGCTATTATTATCTGCCCCCACTCGCTTTGCTTTGTCTGTCTGGTGGAGAAAATACAGCGGGAGCCCACGCATTTTTTTTCAACGAATTTACACCTTTAATTAACCCCTACATGTCTGAAATTTAGCACACATATACTCATGTAATTGTATGTTTCAAACATATATAAAAATACATGAAATTACATGGTTAAATGTGTGGAAACAATGTATCATTTCATGTCGGCTTCTGTGATTTCACTGAAGCCGGCAATTGAATTAGCGGCTATAACAGTATGTAGAAGTGTAAGAATTATAAATATATGTATATATATATGTCACAATGACATATATATAATATATATATATATATGTGCTCTATGTGTATATATCTATTCTTTCTTTTGGCATTTAAATACTATTCTTTTGGATCCATTATATGTCAGTTTTGCAAGCCTGCAAGAAAATCTCGCAAGTCGGATGAAAATCGGATGTTACAAGGTACACACACATGCGATTAAATCGCATCTTTGAAGGAAAATCGGATGCCAGAAGGATGTGTGATGTTTTTATTTTGATCCGATTGTCGACCGTCTAAAACGGACCGATTTTTTGTGGTTGTGTGTGACTCCAGCCTAAGTGATATAATGGCCAGGGATGATGTTATATCTCATGTGCACACACAACAACTTATCTGAAAAGTTATCTGAAATGACAGCCTTTTGTTCCCCAATTTTCTTGCCTATCTACAGACTGCCATGCCCTAAGCTTTGATTCTCAAAACTACAACTCCCATCATATCCTGATAGTCTGCAGTTGTCAAGATATGGTGTGAGTCATAGTTTAGCAACAGCTGGAGAGATGGAGCTTGGGAACAGATCTACAGACAGGTAAATGGAAGGCAGTAACAGGATCAGAGTGCACAGAATAGTTTGCAACCTGTAACTATGTAACACCTTAGTCCTGTACAGTCAGGAGCAGTGTACACAAAACAGATTTTATATATATATATATATCCAAGACTATTAAAAATCACATCTTTTTGGTTTTCAATGCATTAAAGCAATAAAAAAAATACTTTGCACTAATGTATAAATGAAGATCTGTAACAATATTACCTTCAGTTTTTCCAATTCTTCTCTTAACTGTTGAATAGTTTCCATGGTTTTTGCCAGAAATCTGAAATAATAATAAAAAAAGAATACTTTACCATCTATTTACTGTAGCAATTCTATAGCACGGTATTTGTGTAGGATGATATTGGGGGACAGGCAGGGCGCACACACACTTCTGCCACAGTCTCTCTGGCATTCACACCTTTGTACATTGTTGGTAGTGTTCAGTGCTTGTGTGATCGAGGTCGCCCATGCACAGTATTTGCTACAGATGTCCATGGAAGGAGTCTGCTGTTCACGGGTTGATAAATGACATTATGTAAGAGGTAGAGAATATTGTATGATTTATTAGATTAATTGACTGATTTATCTTCTATAGTTTATTTTTTAAGTCACTGTTTTTTGTTTTTCTTGTGGTATGCATTGACATTTTTGCATCAAATTCTTCAATATGTTGCAAGCAGTTCCTAAATTTTTTGCAAAGCCAAAAATACTGAGAAATAAAATTACAGCTGGTGCTTTTAAAGGGAACCTGTCACCAAATTTTTGCTATGGAATCTGAGAATGGCATAATGTAGAGGCAGAGACCCTGATTCCAGTGATGTCACTTACTGGGCTGCTTGCCGCAGTTTTGGTAAAATCAATGTTTTATCCGCTGCAGATCTAGCAGTTCTTTGAATGGTGAGCTGTGTATAACCCCACCCATACCACTGATTGGCAGGTTTCTGTATACCTGTATACACTGTGCATAGGCAGAAATTACCCAATCGGTGGTGGGTGTGTGGTTGGACTATCTGGCAGCAGATTTACTAGCCCTCTAGTGATAATCTCCTGCTCATAAAACAATGATTTTATGAAACCTACGGCAAACAGCTCAGTAAGTGACACATCGATGGAATCAGGGTTTCTACCCCTATATTCATTATTCTGCTCTCAGAACCATGTGACAGATTTCCTTTAACAATTTATTTGTTTCAAGCCTTTTTCTTTTTTTTTTCAGACAGCTATGACCTGTGTAGAATATTCAACCTTTTGTAACTGTTAGGCTGTGTGCACACGTTCAGGATTTTTCGCGGGTTTTTTTGTTTAGTTTTTACGGCGGTTTTCTGCTGCAAAAACGCATGCATTAAGCATCCTATTATTAGAATGCATTCTTCAATTTTAGTGCACATAATGCGTTTTTTTCCGCAAAAAAACATACTGCGGTAAAAAAACACAGCATGTTCATTAATTTTGCGGTAAATCTGCGGATTTCCCACTATATTATTGACCTAGGAAGTTCAGGAAAAAAAAACCCCGAAAAATCAGCAAAAAAAACGCACAAAAACCGCGATAAAAACATGTCCGGATTTCCTGGGAAAAAGTCCGGTTTTTCTCATGAAATTTCTGCTAAGAATGCTGAACGTGGGCACAAAGCCTTACAGTATATAGAAACATAGTTATAAACACGTTGTCCTTCATGCAAAAATGTGAACCACGCCGCCTTTAATTGTCATTTGTAGGTTTTGGCACAGCTGCTAAAAATGGTGCATTATATGGCATAATTGGCGCACGCATTTAAGGCAAAGAAATGTTGCAAATTGAGAAAAATTTTGAATGCAAACACAAAGATAAATGTCCTTCTTTGTGTTGTGTTTGAGCCAAAACTAGTCTTGTCCTGGAAGGGCTAAAGTATAAGGCTGGTGATTCCATAATCCCCCAGTAAAGAGTCAAAAGCACAAGATAGAAGCAAGGAAGAAGAATGGAGGTGGATAGGCGGGAAGTAACATGGGAAGTGTCCAGACAAGAGAGTCTTGTTACACTGTTAGATATTTTGTATCAGAAGAACTTGGACTAAAAGTAGCCGGTTACTTACCCCTAAAGCAGGAGACTCCACTTCCTTGTTCTCTGCTCTTCCTGCAGCAGAATAGAAACTGCAGCCCTCACTTTCACTTTCTATATTCTTAGTGGTAAAAGTCAGAGACAATGGGCGGGATTCATCGTTTGCAGTTTTTCTAAATCACTTGTTTTTTTTTATCTTGTGGTATTCGCTGATGTTTTCTTTTTGTTTACCCCTGATTCATCGATATGGAGCAAACGGTTCATAAATTTTATGCAAAGTCAAAACTGGTCTTTTTTTCTGTCTTTGAAAAGTTGCAAAACTGGTTAAAGAGTTTTACGCCAGTTTTCTGGTGAGCTGCCGCAGAAGGAGCGCAGACGGGGGGAGCGGGATCTGATGGCGAGCGCTGGATGGCTCCATTGTGGTTTCTGAATTGTAAAGTGCTGCGGAATATGTTGGCGCTATAGAAATAAAAAAAAACATTATTATTGTTTCTGTTCTACAGCAATGTTCCATTCTGAAAGACAATGTAAAGAAAATTCAAGCTGTTTTTTTTAAGAATTTCTAAAGTTTTGTCAAGTGTCTGGTCCGGGAGCAAAGACTGTGGCTCCGAGTCCGACATGACTATGTTTTGGAGAGTAGGTAGAAATAATTACCCCGGTGGAAAGCCTCACAAACATGGGGAAAACATAGATAACCCCACAGATGATGAAAATATCACCAAGAGGAGATGTAAAGTACAGACCGTGAAATGTTACAGTGGGACTAGAATTCTCCCATTAGCAGGGACAACGGAGACCGGAGACCCCCACTAGCAAAGTACTTATGGTGCCAGAGATCCCCTACAATGAAAAAAGTTTAGTTGATCTCTGATAATTAGGAGCCCCAGCAAAGGGCCCCATATAATATTGCCAGCAGAGTTACCCCAATAATACAACCGGTAGTGTCCAAGTTTCGCATCCTGGACCCGCATCTGTTTCGAGAACGGGGGTTAGGGAGCAGAGAGAGGTGATGGTGCATGCGACGACTCTCTCAATTCATTGCTATCAGAGGTTCAACTTTAGATGAGAATATGTACAATTTGACAGCATTGTGCTTCATGCGTCGCTATTGCTGAAACAATGGATTAACTCCTTTAATAGAAGCAATGTAAATAATGCACATAACCCAACCTTTACAGGAGAGATTCCTGCTCTGTGCCTAGTGCAAGAGATCTTATCCAATTACCTAAAATGGAATTTTGCAAAGATGAGAATAAGAAATAATCTATGACAATTACTTACAAAATGTGTAGTCAGGTAAACTGATGGAAAAAAATAAATAAAAATAGACCTGTAATACATCTAATGATCACTAGGTGGCAAACAAGCATATTATATTCCAGAAAAGGGATCAAGAACTTTTCATCAAGAATTTATTTATTTGAAGGTAACGTGAAATTCCTTCTCTCTTATCATTAATCTCATCAATTCACCTGGATTTGGAAAATACGATACATTGACAATTCTCCAATTTCTAGTCTATTCTCAAAATGCAATTCCTTCAGTAGATTCTGATTATGAACAGACTTGCAAACTGCTAAAACTCAAGAGAAAGTTTATTTGACGTGGTGATTCGTGAATTGAGATAAAAGAGCAGCTAAAGATTAATTTTATATTTAATCACCGAAAAGGCGCACTAGAAAATTACAGGTATATATCCAAGAGCAAATATATACAGTCAGGAGTGTAGTACAAGGGTATTGGAATTACCGTGTTATGTAGCATGTGACCACAGGGAGGCGCTGATGGATCACAGGTCCAAATCTTAGTTGCGTGATTCCCTGGCCGCGTCAGGTAACAGACCTCCTGCCAGTAGAAACACTGGGTCCAAAATGAGGAACTGCCTAATATCTCCTAGGCTGCTCCTTCCCACACTCTGCGCCCACCCCTGGGCTGGCTCGCCTCCCTCCTCCCATATCTGAGAGTATGGTTTTCCAGGCAGAACCGTGGATGGCCCATAACTTTCCACCCGAAGGTCCAAATAAGATGGCACTGGCGCCAAAGGGTTCGGTTGGATTTTATCTGTGCAGAGAGCCCAAATACGGCTTTAATTCCTGGTAGCTATGCTTTGTAACTCAATAACGCAGCGTGCTAGGGGTGGCTGGATGTTATGGGCTCCTGGGAGAGGAATGCAGAGTCCGATTATGTGCTCAGCTAGGCTCAGAGATATTGTTTATTATAGGTCATTTTCCAGATTCCATATCTCAGAGCCTGGTTTAGCCTGGGATCTGGAGTGCCACATGTCAGCCTGAGTTAAAGAAAGGACGCCTGCTGACTCATAGCTGCACAAGAGTTCACACACCCTGTGATAATTGCTGGGGACACAGAGTCTAAGGCCAGGATCACAAAGGGCTAACAAGTGCTAAGCATCTCTGGGAACTCCTTCAAGATTGTTGGAAGACCATTTCCGATGACTACCTCTTGAAGCTCATCAAGAGAATGCCAAGAGTGTGCAAAGCAGTCATCAAAGTAAAAGGTGGCTACTTTGAAGAACCTAGAATATAAGACATATTTTCAGTTGTTTCACACTTTTTTGTAAAGTGTAATGTATAATTCCACATGTGTTAATTCATAGTTTTGATGTCTTCAGTGTGAATGTACAATTTTCATAGTCATGAAAATACAGAAAAGTCTTTAAATGAGGAGTGTCCAAACTTTTGGTCTGTACTGTATATATATATATATATACACACATACTGTACATACACGCACACATATACTGAATCTTTTGAAAGTCACATTAGCCCAGCTTCTACATATTTTTCCAAATAAATTTGCCACAAATTGAAAGTGCTGCAACTGCTGTGCTGTCAAACACTATTTATATCAGTACAGTTTATTAACTTTTATAGCTTTATTTCCCTATATCCATGGCTAAGCTGTGCTGTCTTTTTTTCACTATCGAAATTGACGCAAAAATGTCTGCTGTATTTCCTGTCTCTTCTTTTCTACAGGCTCTCCCTCCTGATTAAGTGTGCCATACCATGCGATGTGATAGCTGCAAGACATTGTGAGGTAGCCCATCTCACCATGCCCGAGATCATGTGAACTCTGGATGATGCTGTGTCGACCCGCCACCACAATTGTGGGTTACCAGGGCAATGGGGTACTCAGAGCCGAGCCCGTAGAAGTCTATGGGGATTTTGTCACAGGTAGCTGTGGCTCGGTCTGTGGCCCTGGCGGTCTGGCGTATGTTGTTGGGGAATATTTACAGGGGATAACTATATACAGTTCGTGACGCCACCTGTAGTATTCTGGTAATTAGTACCAGCGCTGCTGTAGATCTCTGAGGGGATGGTGAGGCAGCTAGATGTCGGGTCCCCTACAGGTGGGACTCTTCCCTCAGGTCGGTAGTTAGGTAGGGATTGTGCAGGCATGCAGTAATAACTCAGTCTCACACAGTCAAAGTCTTTCCATACCTTTACTTGCAGAATGGTAAAGCAGGTCCCAGGAGGCTGATGGGGTTGATGGAGGATGAGCTTTGAGGCAAACGGTTAAGCAAGTTAGGGGCCTCCTTTAACTCCAATGAAGCTGAGTACGACCAGCCTGAAGCGTAGTCCTCTCTATGATTCCAGCTTATCTTTAGCTGTTCTGCCGATCAGTGTTGTGGTTGGAGCCTTTTTGTGAGAAAGATGATTTCCTATATTGTCGTGCACTGACTCACGGTCCTCACTTCCTCTGACCCCAGTTACGTACTGACTGTATGGGCTTATCCGCCGCGACCTAGGGTCCGGTAGATTTCTGGCTATCTTATCACCTTGCTTGAAACAAAGATGATTCTTCGGTCCCCAGTAACCGGTAGATTCGTGCAGGTATTCTTCACCTATAGCACTTCCTTGCTTTCTTCCACTTTTGCCCTTCGACTTGCTCAGTTCTCAGGAGATATTTCAGCCTGTCTCCAGTGGGGCACAGCTTTGACTAGGCTCGGGTACGTTAAAGTACCTATACTAGACTCCACAATTTTAAGCTGAAGATAGAGCAGAGTCCCTAAGACGTCTTGTCTCTCCTGAGTCTGGACACACTCTCCTCTGTCCAAGGACAGGAAAACACAGACTTCTCACTCTGAAGTCCGGACACAGACTAACTAAATCTCTCTCTTCCACACCCCTACTGGGCGTGTTTTGAAGGTACATGATGACATGAAGAACACTTAACCTTTACCTCTCCACTCATCCTCCTGGTATTGTGTACCAGGGCTACACATTCCCCCATGGTAAACGACAGCACTCCCGGGCTGTGGAATACAAAAGACAGAAAAATTTTGTTTATGCAATAACATTTGGAACAATAACATCTTCCCATCCGGGAGGTAAGACTACTTTGAACGTTACAAACTTGATAGAAAAATACAAGTAGTATCAAATAGCATTTTCAATAAATAGATATACAAGATACTTGTGAAGGACCCGCACCAAACCTTCAACGTGGGTCCTGGGTGGGCTGCAGGACATCCAAATGCAGACCTCACTCAGTGCCACACCACACGGGTTTTTGGTTCAGAGGTGAGTCAAGGTTTCATGTGAAACCATTAAGAAGGCACTTTAGTGCAACTATTTACAGGATACAGTTTTTGGGCTGGCTCAGTCCTCAGCCTCTGAGTCCATTGTAAACGAAGCTTGATAGGGAAAAACACATTTATATATATAGACTTTTCACAATATATTTACATCAGTTCGTCATAACTATTGCTGATATCTAATGGGTAATTTCCCTTTTGTGATTCTCTCTGACTCTACGTGGTGTAGTTTCAGGTATAACAAGTTGCGATCTGTCTGCACTGGTAACGGCAAACTATAGAACTGCCTTAACCTTTCTATGGATCTGGCAAGCGTACTGATGGCTGGGCGGTGTGAGTCAGCTTCACCAGGAGATCCCATAGTATGGGGCGCTGCTTCAGATGATCCATCTTGAGGTTCACAGGTTGAGGTGTTGCTGGAATGGGTAACTCCTGAACGGCTCAACTGGCACCACAGGCACAACTGGAGGTAGAACTTCCTCTTGTGGCTGATAAAACTGCAACACTGGAATTATCACAGCATCTCCCAGTCGGGGCCAATCCGCAGGAAAATCTCCCAGATCGTGTGTATGACCTCTTCCTTTCTTTCTCTTTGATTGAAGACAGGGTTCTTTTCACAACTCTTTAAGTGTTCTGGACACAACTTCAAATGATCTCTGGACACAGTGGTTGTTGTTTTCCTCCGTCTTTACTGACGACACAAACTTTTCCGTTGTCGTACTTAGAATCTTGTATGACGTAGGGTTCTTGCTCCCACTGATTATCCAGTTTGTGCATCTTTCTTTTTCTTTTTAATACTACCTCTCCAGGCATCAGAGGCTTGGCAGGAGCATTTCGGTTGTAAACATTTTCCTGTTTCTCCCGTGCCTTATTGAGACTTTCCTCCACACAGATTTGTACTCTTCTGTATTGCTCTTGCCGATTGACGTCCCAGTTCTCAACAGCGTCGTCTGCCTCCGGTTCTACCACTCCAAGTTCTAGATCCATTGGTAGTTTTCCGGGCCTTGCTCTCATAAGATAGGCTGGAGTGCAGTTAGTTGAGCTTACAGGTATATGATTTACAAATCAACCAAATCAGGTAGTAAATCCGGCCATCGATTCCTGTCTTCCAACGGTATGGATCTCAACAAGTCAAGGACAATATGGTTCATCTTTTCACAAAGACCGTTGGTTTGAGGGTGATATGGTGTTGTTCTTATTTTCTTGCACCCGTACATATGACAGAATTCCTTGAATAAATCGGCTTCAAAGCAGGTCCCTGATCGGTTAAGACTTGCTCGGGATACCCATGCGGTCTGCAGAAGCTTGCTTGAAAGGTCTTCGCGGCCGTCACTGCGGTCTGGTCTTTCACTGGAACGACTACCAGAAATCTGGAGTAATGGTCCACCATGGTCAAGGCGTATGAGTATCCAGATCTACTCGGCGACAATTTGACGTGGTCCAGGGCCACAATCTCCAGGGGACGAGTCGTCCGGATAGGTTGCAGGGGGGCCTTTTGACTACCGTAGTCCTTTCTTCTGAGACCACAGGGTCCACAGTTCCGACACCACCTCTCGATGAGCTGCGCATCCCTACCCAGTAGAACCGGCATCTCAACAGGGTCTCCAGCTTCCTCCAGCCAAAGTGTCCTGCTTGATCGTGGTACGCTTCCAACACCATTGGGACGTCTGTCTTTGGGACCACGATTTGCCAGACCATTTCATGGGTTCTGGGGTTGACGTATCTTCTGCACAACTTCTCACGGTACAGGAACAACCTGCTTCTCTCGTTCCACAGGAGCTTGGCGGGCATAGGTGCATCCTTTTCCAAGGAGGAGCCTTCTTGCTTTAACAACTCCTTGATGTGGCTGACCACTGGATCACTGTCCTGAGTCTCTTTCCAGCTGTGATGGGGTAAAGGATTTAATGTTGCACCATTTTGCTTTCTGTGGACTTGATGCTCGTGGACTACCCCATTTCGATGGAACGCGGGTAGCTCAATTTCTTCCAGGTCGTCCGATTCTTCTTCCGTATCAGAGTCATGCGGCATACGGGACAACGCATCAGCATTAGCATTCTTTCGACCTGCCCGGTACTTGATAGTAAACTGGTAATTGGACAACCGAGCCATCCATCGCTGCTCCATGGCACCCAGCTTGGCGGTTTCCAGGTGCGTTAACGGGTTGTTGTCTGTAAACGCAGTGAACTTATTGGAGGCCAGATAGTGCTTAAATCTTTCAGTAATGGCCCAGACCAGCGCCAGAAACTCCAGCTTGAAGCTGCTATAATTTTCCGGATTCCTTTCAGTTGGCCTGAGTTTTCTGCTAGCATATGCGATGACTTTTTCTTGTCCATTCTGCTTCTGACTGAGAACGGCTCCCAACCCTTCATTACTGGCGTCGGTGTACAACAGGAACGGTTGGCTGTAATCAGGATAGGTTAAGATCTCATCACCTGTAAGGATCTCTTTCATCTTTTGGAATGCTTCAGCCTGTTCTTTACCCCAATTAAAGGGAGGGTTTCTGCTCTTTAAGGATTGTCCTACCAGGAGGTCCTGTAAAGGAGCTGCCTTCTTCGTGTAATCTTTCACGAATCTCCTGTAGTAACCCGTTAGTCCCAGGAACTGTCGCACTTCCTTAAGGTTCTTCGGCTCCGGCCACTTCTGGATGGCAGTGACTTTCTCTGGGTCCGGCGCTACTCCTTCCGAACTGACGATGTGCCCCAAGTATTGTACCTTCTGCTTGAGTAGATGGCATTTTGAGGGTTTCAACTTCATCCCGTACCTGGACAGGGACTCAAACACTTCTGCCAGGTGCTTCAGATGGTCCTCATATGTCTTGGAATACACGATAACGTCGTCTAGGTATAGCAGCACGGTTTCAAAATTGAGATGTCCCAGACAGTTTTCCATCACTCTCTGAAATGTTCCTGGGCACTACTGAGCCAAACGGCATTCTGTCGAACTCACAGAGCCCCATTGGGGTGGTGAAAGCCGTTTTCTCACGATCCTCCTCAGCCACAGCCACTTGCCAGTAACCACTAGTCAGATCAAGGGTAGAAAAGTAGTTAGCCGTTTTCAGAGCAGCTAATGATTCCTCTATACGTGGTAGCGGGTATGCATCCTTGTGTGTTATGCGGTTCACCTGCCTGTAATCCACACACATTCTCATACTACCATCTTTCTTTTTAACCAGAACTAGAGGGGCTGCCCAGGGACTACAACTATCCCTTATCACCCCAGCTTTCTTCATATCATTCAACATTTCTTTAGCCTTCTGATAATGAGCTGGAGGTATGGGCCTATACCGCTCTTTGATGGGAGGATGATTGCCTGTAGGGATATGATGTTGTACTCCCTTAATGATCCCAAAATCAAGTGGATTTTTGCTAAACACTTGGGCGTACTCTTGCACCACCCGTAATACCCCTTGCTTCTGGTGAGCGGGAGTGGTGTCCGTCCCAACATGGAGCTGCTGACACCATTCCGCCACCTGAGTTGCTGGGTCATTGTCCTCCTCTATTTGACAGGAGTCTAAGGACTCAGCCGGGAGAATGGAATTATTGTCGACAGCATGAAGTTTAGCAATGGTTGCATAACGGGGTAAATTTACCTCATCATCTCCCCAATTGAGAAGCCGTACAGGTACTCTCCCATTCACCACTTCTACTACTCCTCTAGCAGTCATAAGTGTAGGTCTATGTTCTGAATGGTGGGGTTCTACTACAGCTTGGTAATTCTGTCCTCTCAGACCTATGGCTGCCCTGCACCAAATGATCATTTCACTCATTGGGGGTATCACAATAGGAACTGAGTCAGTGACCCGTACATTACCAATTTCGCCGTCGGTAAGCTTCGCTTGCTGCTGACACACCAGGGCCCGGATCTCTCTTTGGATGACTCCTCTCTGCCTTGGTCGGGCAATCTCAGCGAGCTGTTGGAGCAAGAACACTACTTCTTCCAAACAATTACCAATAACATTAGTACCCAATATTATATTTAGACCATTCTCCTCATTTACAGTCTTCACTACCAGAAGTCCCTGGTCTTTCAACTCCTCTCTTCCCACCTTTACATCTACACATTTTGTTCCAAGTACTTCTACAGGAAGACCATTAGAAGCATACACGGTAAAGTCAAGGCTCGGGGGTTTAAGATCGTCCATTGACCAGTACTTGGTATATAGGGCATCAGGTATGAGGGTGACTTGAGACCCAGTGTCTAGCAATGCTGGAACAGCAATCCCATCTAAAATAATGGACAGGTAGGGTCGCCCGCCCACATACCTGCGGTTCCAGTCTAGGGGGCCTGGCGGGTATTCTCCTGGGTGTTGGCCCTTGGACCCAGGTTCTGCCCGTTTAAAGGACACTGTGGAGACAAATGACCTTTTCGGTTGCAGCGAAAACAGACGATCTCTCGACGAGAAGGGTGTTGATCAGAGGTTGCTCCTGGGGGTGGCGTTGTCCTCCTCCGGGGGGGCGACGTCTTCTTTCTTCTCCGGTGCATCCACGGGACGTCTTCTGGGCAGTCCGCTAGCAAGATTTTTCCTTCCTCTTCTTTCCGCAGTTGCAGGGCACTCATAACAGCAGCCAGATTTTTAGTCAGCTGGCGCACCTCTGAGCGCAGACAGTCCAATTCACTAGGAGATGTCACCTGCGCTTTGGCTTCAGCCACTAGCGGGGAACAGGGGGTTACTGCCGGTTCCGGAGTGACTTCACCCTGATGATGTTGGGTGGCCACCTCAGGTTTGCCCAGGGGCCGCAGCCCTTTTATTGCCATGTCCTTTAGGGCATCAAAGGTAGCATCCGGATGATCTAAGGACCACCAATTTACAGTTCTGCGTTCCTCTGGGGATCTCAATCCCTGTATAAACTGTTCTTTCAACATTTATTCTCATGGAGAGCATTTAAATTGTTAACTTGCTTGAGTGCTTTCAGGGCTCCTTGCAATCGGCAAGCATAGTCCCGGATGCTGTCACCTGGCTGTTGTGAACAGTGATAGAAGGCCATCCGGAGATCCGTTTCTGTGCGGTCTTCAAATATGGCATTTAGTTTAAGGAAAATCGCAGGTACCGACTCCAGATCAACGGTATCCCAAGTCTCCACTTCCCTCTCAGCAGCGCCAGTTAACTGCCCTATTAACACAGCAGCTTTTTGTTTCTCAGGCATGGAGTACATTTCCAATAGGCTGCTTAACTTCCGCTTGAAGCCTGATAATGTGCCTGGCTCACCGCTGTACTGGGGAAGCCATTTCGCCCCAGGCATATATGGAAGCGTTAGTGGCATGATCGGGACTACCGGACTAGGTGCTGGGCCTGCGCCTCCATCTGGCGCTACAATACCAGACGGTGCGGGATTAAGCCCTCCGGCCGGGGCCGCACTGTCAGCCTGTTGTTGTGACATCTTAGCGCCCCCTTGGTTAAACGGAGCCTACCGGTTTCAGACGCTGCTACTTCACAGGCACCGCAGTGGGAACAGGACCTTCGTCGCAGGCGCTCTGATGTCAGAGCGTTCACTTCCTGTTGCAGGACCTGCCGCTCTATTTTGCGATGCAATTTGCTATGCGGATTGCAATGCAGATTGTGATGCAGTTTGCTATGCGGATTGCGATGCGGTTTGCGATGCAGATTGCTATGCAGTTCGCTATGCGGTTTGCGATGCAGATTGCTATGCAGTTCGCTATGCGGTTTGCGATGCAGATTGCTATGCAGTTCGCTATGCGGTTTGCGATGCAGATTGCTATGCAGTTTGCGATGCGTTTGCGATGCAGATTGCTATGCAGTTTGCGATGCGGTTTGGGGTGCAGGTTGGGGGCGTGTCCAAGACTTCTGCGCGCTTTTTCAGGTCCGCCCACCTTCTTCTCCAGCGCCTGAGGGCGCGAATATGGCGGCAAAATGGCGGATTTTAGCGCCAAAAATAGCAAACAGTCCTTTTTCACAAAAACAATCCACAGGCACACAGGGCTCGCAATGCTGCAAGTTTCGTATCCTGTTCGTGACGCCAAGTAGTTGTGTCGACCCGCCACCACAATTGTGGGTTACCAGGGCAATGGGGTACTCAGAGCCGAGCCCGTAGAAGTCTATGGGGATTTTGTCACAGGTAGCTGTGGCTCGGTCTGTGGCCCGGCGGTCTGGCGTATGTTGTTGGGGAATATTTACAGGGGATAACTATATACAGTTCGTGACGCCACCTGTAGTATTCTGGTAATTAGTACCAGCGCTGCTGTAGATCTCTGAGGGGATGGTGAGGCAGCTAGATGTCGGGTCCCCTACAGGTGGGACTCTTCCCTCAGGTCGGTAGTTAGGTAGGGATTGTGCAGGCATGCAGTAATAACTCAGTCTCACACAGTCAAAGTCTTTCCATACCTTTACTTGCAGAATGGTAAAGCAGGTCCCAGGGAGGCTGATGGGGTTGATGGAGGATGAGCTTTGAGGCAAACGGTTAAGCAAGTTAGGGGCCTCCTTTAACTCCAATGAAGCTGAGTACGACCAGCCTGAAGCGTAGTCCTCTCTATGATTCCAGCTTATCTTTAGCTGTTCTGCCCGATCAGTGTTGTGGTTGGAGCCTTTTTGTGAGAAAGATGATTTCCTATATTGTCGTGCACTGACTCACGGTCCTCACTTCCTCTGACCCCAGTTACGTACTGACTGTATGGGCTTATCCGCCGCGACCTAGGGTCCGGTAGATTTCTGGCTATCTTATCACCTTGCTTGAAACAAAGATGATTCTTCGGTCCCCAGTAACCGGTAGATTCGTGCAGGTATTCTTCACCTATAGCACTTCCTTGCTTTCTTCCACTTTTGCCCTTCGACTTGCTCAGTTCTCAGGAGATATTTCAGCCTGTCTCCAGTGGGGCACAGCTTTGACTAGGCTCGGGTACGTTAAAGTACCTATACTAGACTCCACAATTTTAAGCTGAAGATAGAGCAGAGTCCCTAAGACGTCTTGTCTCTCCTGAGTCTGGACACACTCTCCTCTGTCCAAGGACAGGAAAACACAGACTTCTCACTCTGAAGTCCGGACACAGACTAACTAAATCTCTCTCTTCCACACACCCTACTGGGCGTGTTTGAAGGTACATGATGACATGAAGAACACTTAACCTTTACCTCTCCACTCATCCTCCTGGTATTGTGTACCAGGGCTACACAATGCAGTCTTCTGTAATTTATAAAATAGAGGTTGCCATTTTCGCCTGAAGCAAAATCGCAAATTGTTCCATTTTGCTGGGTCCAATATATGTAGCATACCTGAGGTCATGTGCATCCTCTGCTCGTATCAGAGCATTGAAAGAAGCAGATGAGAATCCAGTCGGCTGAAGGTATGCAGACAGCGTCGGACTGGAACACCTTGGGCCCACCAGAGAAAATCATTCTTGGGGCCCACTATGTAGCTACATAGAAATAAATACAAGACCACAAATTGTGCAGTAAAACACACTAATATCAGGGTATAATATAAGGTAGTACATGTCTTAATTATGTAGCAGGAGTTGGGGTAGGCTCCCTCATAGATTATAAAGCAGCCCCCTCATAGAGGATAATGCTGCCCCTCTCATAGAGGATAATGCTGCCCCCTCATAGGGGATAATGCTGCCCCCCTCATAGAGGATAATGCTGCCCCCCTCATAGGGTATAATGCTATATATATATATATAATAGATAGATACCATATATACTCGAGTATAAGCCGACCCCCCTAATTTTGCCACAAAAAACTGGGAAAACTTATCGACTCGAGTATAAGCCTAGGGTGGAAAATGAGATTATGCCCCATATGCTGCCCCATGTATTATGCCCCCATAGATGCTCCATAGATTGTGCCCTCATAGATGCTCCATAGATTATGCTCCCATAGATGCTCCATAGATTATGCCCCCATAGATTATGCCCCCATAGATGCTCCATAGATTATTCCCCCATAGATGCTCCTTAGATTATGCCCCCATAGAAGCTCCATAGATTGTGCCCCCATAGATGCTCCTTAGATTATGCCCCCATAGAAGATCCATAGATTATGCCCCCATAGAAGCTCCATAGATTATGCCCCCATAGAAGATCCATAGATTATGCCCCCATAGATGCTCCATAGATTATTCCCCTATAGATGCTCCTTAGATTATGCCCCCATAGAAGCTCCATAGATTATGCCCCCATAGATGCTCCTTAGATTATGCCCCCATAGAAGCTCCATAGATTATGCCCCCATAGAAGATCCATAGATTATGCCCCCATAGATGCTCCATAGATTATGCCCCCATAGATGCTCCATAGATTATGCCCCCATAGATGCTCCATAGATTATGCCCCCATAGATGCTCCATAGATTATGCCCCCATAGATGCTCCATAGATTATGCCCCCATAGAAGCTCCATAGATTATGCCCCCATAGAAGATCCATAGATTATGCCCCCATAGATGCTCCTTAGATTATGCCCCCATAGAAGCTCCATAGATTATGCCCCCATAGATGCTCCTTAGATTATGCCCCCATAGAAGCTCCATAGATTATGCCCCCATAGAAGATCCATAGATTATGCCCCCATAGAAGCTCCATAGATTGTGCCCCCATAGATGCTCCTTAGATTATGCCCCCATAGAAGCTCCATAGATTATGCCCCCATAGAAGATCCATAGATTATGCCCCCATAGATGCTCCATAGATTATGCCCCCATAGATGCTCCATAGATTATGCCCCCATAAATGCTCCACAGATTATGCCCCCATAAATGCTCCACAGATTATGCCCCCATAGATTATGCCCCCATAAATGCTCCACAGATTATGCCCCCATAGATTATGCCCCCATAAATGCTCCACAGATTATGACCCCATAGATTTTGCCCCATAAATGCTCCACAGATTATGCCCCCATAGATTATGCCCCCATAGATGCTCCTTAGAATATGCGCCCATAGAAGTTCCATAGATTGTGCCCCCATAGATGCTCCTTAGATTATGCCCCCATAGATTATGCCCCCATAAATGCTCCACAGATTATGCCCCCATAGATTTTGCCCCCATAAATGCTCCACAGATTATGCCCCCATAGATTATGCCCCCATAGATGCTCCTTAGATTATGCCCCCATAGAAGCTCCATAGATTGTGCCCCCATAGATGCTCCTTAGATTATGCCCCCACAGAAGCTCCATAGATTGTGCCCCCATAAATGCTCCTTAGATTATTCCCCCATACATGCTCCATAGATTATGCCCCATAAATGCTCCACAGATTATGCCCCATAGATTATGCCCCCATAAATGCTCCACAGATTATGCCCCCATAGATTATGCCCCCATAAATGCTCCACAGATTATGCCCCCATAAATGCTCCACAGATTATGCCCCCATAAATGCTCCACAGATTATGCCCCCATAAATGCTCCACAGATTATGCCCCCATAGATTATGCCCCCATAAATGCTCCACAGATTATGCCCCCATAGATTATGCCCCCATAAATGCTCCACAGATTATGCGCCCATTGATGCTGCACAGACTGTGCCCCCATAGATGCTGCAAAAAAAAAAAAGACATACTCACCTCTCGTCGCTGGGGGCCAGGTGCTGGTGTCCTGAGCAGGCGGGGACACCGGCGCGCTATGGGGGACAGGTGTCGGTGTCACCGCTGGCTCAGGGCCCCGGCACCTGCGATATTTACCTGTCACCGGGTCCACTGCTGAGCGCCGCTGTCTTCGGTCCTCCGGCAGTGAATGCTCAGGCAGGGGGCGCGGCGCTCACTAATGACGTCATCGCGCCTTCTGCCTGAACATCGCAGCAATAGAGGACGCGATGACACAGCGGCGCTCAGCGGTTGGAGCGGGTGAAGGTAAGTAATGATATTCACTGCTTCCCACGCCCATGTGGGCGTGGGAAGCAGTGAATATTCATTTCTCTTTAGCAGCGGGGACAGGGGCTCCTGCCTCCTGTCACCCGCTGCTGCTCCGCTGGCACGGGGCCCCCATGGCAGCTGCGTGGTGTGCCGCTATTAGCGACACGCCACCGGCTGGGGGCCCCTGGAGCAGCGGGGGCCCTAGGCAACTGGCCCCTGTATGCCAGCAGGTGCCAGGGCCCCCCAGATGCCAGGGCCCACCGGAGAATCCTCCGGTTCTCCGGTGGGCCAGTCCGACACTGTATGCAGATCACAATCTCACAGTCACGTGACTCCTCAATCGTGCTGATTAATAGCGGGGAATCCTGACAGTGTGCACTTTGCACAGTTATTGGAGAAATTTATCTTGTGCTCGGAAAATCCCCTTAAAAAAAAAAACCATTGATAACTAGAACCTTTTTTCACTTTCATTTTATACGTACTACTAAAAGCAGACTTAAAGCAGTAACTTTACAGTATCTAGTATAGCAGATCATTCTCATTCACTTGTTTGTTTTTTGTTTTTTTTACTTGTTGAATTTGCATAAAGGCTGTTTTTTTTCTATTTTTATCCTACAGAAGAAAGTGAAAATGAAAACGGAAACCTCCATAAACAATCTCTTTCACTTTGTGGAACTCTTACGAGACAGCATTACGCTTCATATGTGAAGGAGAACATCCAGCTCTGAAGCACCGCTCGATTCTCAAGGTAAGTTTACATGAAGACGTACTGTGGGATCTATGTGTCATGTTTAGTGTTTAAGCGGATAAAGCCCCTTGGACCCAATTCAGAATCTGCAGCAGAGACCCCACCTTCTCCGACTGGTGTCTTATTATACGGCAGAGGTCTTTCTTCCCCTTTGGATTTCAACAACCAGAGATCTGGTGTAATTTCCACTTTCGCATTACTTTGAAAGCAAAGTTATAATAATAATCAGTATAACAAACAAGTGTTAGATGTGTCGGTGACGTTCCACACCCAAAAACAAAGTGAGTCCACATACGGTAAATATATTGGGAAGACAAACCAGAAGAGAGAGAAATTACATCAGTATTATATATCTGGTTATTCATCCACCTAATATGTGATTTATGTCTCTGTTTATGTGGAGTCCCATCTTCTGTTGTTTCACTTTGCTGTGGAACTTAATAAAGATTTCATTTTTTTAGATTTTGCTTTATGCCTTCTCAGTTAGACTAGGTGGACTAGTGCCTTTACTACACATCATCATCTTGTTTTTGTTTAGCCAGTGTGAACATTCTCCTATTTTGCATGCATACCAACTTATACTCCAGTAGTTGATTTTTTAGGTTAAGTTTCAGGTTTCTGCACTCAGTGTCGGTAAGGGTGTGGCCTCCCTTTCTTTGAGCTGGACATTGCGTTTATATAGCTTCCCATTGTTGGGCATCCATTTTCGGGACCCATTCCTGCTCGGCCCTTATTCACATTGACGTCACTTTGACACATGTTAAGGTTATAATACTAGATGTTAGGACCATCCGGACTTAGGTACACCTTGGCCCCGGTGGGATGGCTTTTACACTTTAACATTTTTTCAATCTAAAATGTTGTTTAGTGAGTACCCTATGTTATTTATATGCACTATTGCTTTTACTTACAGCAGGGTATATGTTCATTTTGTTTGTATTAAGTATTATTAATAGTAGTAATGTAGCATGACTTCATGACTTCTCAAAATTGTATGTTGACCGTAAAGTGGTGTTTTGCGTAAAGTGCCACTCCAGCGTGTTGTTGTTTGTTTTTTATTGCACCACTGGAGTGGTGCTTTAAATGTAATTCCCTTGCCCCCGGTCATATACTCGCCTTTTGTTTTCACCACCACTCCAGTCCAGGGAAAAATGACCTGCTCGCAGCTCCAGTGTTTCATGAAGCTGCGCGGAGGTCACTTTACAATACAAGTCTGTACTGTGAAGATGCTGGGGTGTGAGTAATTTGACTGCGGTTCTGGGGGCTTAGATTTGAAGCGCCACTCCAGAGCTGAAAATAAATAAATTGCTGTAGTGGTGCTATGCACAAAATCTGTTGAACACACGAACATTAAATGATAAATTGTTATTCCACTGAAAATACAGAACATTCAGCAGGGCAGCAAAAAAAGTTTTCCTATATTTATGTATCTGACTACTGAAAAAGGTGAAAAAATGCCAGAAAACGCAAAAATAAGTTCCTTAAAACATCACATTTATTATAGTGTGTAAAAAAAACATGAGAAATTAAAAATAGATACCAAAGCTGAGACTTCGGGTCTACTCGTTTCGAGATGACCATCCTAGTCTCGAAACGCGTAGACCTGGTGACTTATCTTTTGTACATATTTTTAATCTCACCTTTGGATTTTTACATAACATTTATTACAGTATGTTTTAATCTACTTACTTTTGTGGTAGCTGGCATTTTTTCTCCTTTTTCATGCTTCATATACTCAGAAATGGGCCTGAGGCTGCCGTGCACCGCACCCTACTTTTAAGATATTTTTCTACCCAGTGAGCTGAGGTTTCTGTTTTTCTTTAATTCTTATACTGTCCTAACACTATGGGAAAATATTACTACTATATCTTAAAAGGATTGTCCCCTTTCAGAAAATGTTTTCTAGCCATCTCAGTTCATTGCAAAAAAACGAACCAAACCATGCTTTACTTACCCTCCCCAAGTGCCATGTTGTGTCCCCCAATGCTTCCCCAGTCTCTGATCAGCTGCAGTGGTGACTTCATGTTAACAGCGCTGAAGACAATTGCAAAGCTCAGCAGTTTTGCCAATGTAGACAGCACAAGCCTCTGAGCAGTGATTGGCTGCAGCGTTGTTGACCTTACATCACCGTTGCACCCAGACAACAAAGACCGGGGCAGCAAGGAGGATAAGAAAGGTGCAATTTGGTTTGTTTGTGGGAGGTTTTTACAACAAAGTTTTTTTGAAAGGGGATAACTCTAAATAATTCTGTAATACTATGGCCAGTTGATACCACCAATGACTGAATAATACCACCATACTGTTAGTTAAAGGGGCGGTACATTTTAAGAAAAAAATGGGAAAAATTAAGGAAAATAACAAACCAAGCATTTCTTTCTGTTGAAGTCATTGGCGCTCCAGCATGGGCTCTCTACTGCCTTACATTGGTGATGTCCTGTCTACAACATGTGACCACTCCAATCTCAGGTCTCAATGTTGATACTGAGTTAAATGGCACAAGATCACTGTGACCAGTAATGGGCTGCGGGACCAGTAATGGGCTGCGGGGACCAGTAATGGGCTGTGGGGACCAGTAATGGCCTGCGGGGACCACTAATGGGCTGAGGGACCAGTAATGGGCTGCAGGACCAGTAATGGCCTGCGGTGAGCCATAATGGGCTGAGGGACCAGTAATGGGCTGCGCTGGCCACTTCTTCTAGACGGGACTGCAACCCTGTAAATAAAGATTGGAATGCTCTGCTCTCTTGGAAAAACTCCACTTCTCACCAATCACACATTAGCAGTTCCCATCACCAGATCATACATATAGCCAGCAGCTTTTGTTTCGGCCAGAAGATTTTTAATCTGCCATGACGACAAGGTAGACTCTTTTTGCCGGGCCCTTCTCTACTCTAACCTATTAAACAGTTGTTAAAATATGCAATACAATTTAGGTATATTTTTATTTATTTTTCAATTTTTAAAATTACCAATAATATCACATCCAAGGGACAAATACCGCCACACCATGATCAGACACCGTATTACCACCACAGTGACCTATAATACCACATACAAGGATATGTGAAACTTGCGCATCAATACCCGGCACTGCCACCGGCACTCTGGACCGTAGTGTGAGGCTGCATAGAAATACACGCAGCCGCACACTCCGGTCCCGAGTGCCGGCGGCAGTGCCGGGTATTGATGCGAGAGACTTGCGCCTCGCATCGCACTCGCAAGTGTGACCCCGGCCTAAGGCTATGTGCACACGTTGCGGAATTGCCATGGAAATTTCCGCGGCAATTCCGCACCTCCCTGCCGCGGGAAATACGCATATTATAGGTATGCGTATTCCCGCTAAACACTAGCGTTTTACAAGCGATCTGACAGGTTGGTCACACGAGTCAAACAAGTGTTTGACTCGTGTGACCAATTTTTTACTATTGATGCCGCCTATGTCGCATCAATAGTAAAAAGATCTAATGTAAAAATAATAAAAAAATAATAAATAATGATATTCTCACCTTCCGGCGGCCCCCGCAGCTTTCCCGCCTCTCAGCGACGCTCCCGGCCAATCCCGTTCCCAGGCGTCCTTTGCGACAATCACCCCGATGACGTAGCATCACGCGAGACCGCTACGTCATCTGGGTAATCTCGCAAAGCATTACTGGGACCGGGATTGACGGAGCGTCGCTGAGAGGCTGGAAAGCTGCGTGGGACGCCGGAAGGTGAGAATATCATTATTTTTTATTTTAATTATTGTTTTTACATGGATATGGTACCCAGGTCTTAGAGGAGAGTCTCCTCTCCTCCAGGCCCTGGGTACCATCCGCACATGAACCGCTTACTTTCCGCATGGTGGGCACAGCGACATGCGGAAAGTAATCGGTTCAATGCATTCCTATGGCGGCGGAATCGCCGCGGTTCCGCAAAAAAAGAATGAGCATGCTGCGGATTCTCCCGCGATGCGATTCCGCCGCGCATCATGTGCACAGCATTGCGGAATCCCATAGGCCTTAATGCGTTGTATTGTGTAAGCGGTTTTGCCGCGGTTTCGCGGCGTTTTCGCCGCGCAAAACCGCTAGGAATCCGCAACGTGTGCACAGACCCTCACACTGAATCTCTGCGGTTTCTGTTGTAAGAACATGGACTCTCATATTTAGGAGGAGATAAACCAGGGTCTCTCGGTTCAACTTAGGAAAAGTTTATGTCAGTCTTATAAGCTGCAATATTTTTGATAAACTCATAAAAGTAGGAAAACTGAGGAAAAGAGACTTGATTTTCCTGTTTTGTATCTTGACCGAAGTGTGGTCCACCTTTCTGTATTTATGCCTTTCCTTAGAAACCATTGGATTTACCCCAGGAGAAGTGTCCAGGTAGCTGAAGCCATTTAGGAGAGTTTCTGAGTTTTTGGCCAGCTGGAGCTCTAACAGTAAGTTACCTTGCAAAATCAGTCATGTCAGTCTTCTCTTATTTTGGGAAGACAATTGTTGGCTGGGTAGTGTTATTCGTATGGTCTGTAGCATCTTGCCCTAGAAACAAAGGAAAGTATGGCGCAGCATAGGCTTTAAGTCCAGTAACTGGTTTAATGTGCATACTTTCTGCCACACATGGAACTGGAACTGTGTGGCTATCCGGATTGTGATGACTTTCTGGCATATTAGCTGGCACTTGGGTGTCTGTGTATAGAGTTTGCTGAGCTGCAGGGGCCTGGTACTTTCTGGTGCATGAAAAATGTTCAAGATGAGGGATTGCCAGCACATTATACTGACCTTGAATGCAGAATTTTGAGGAAGGATCTACTTTCTTGCTTTAGAGAAATGTTTGTACTGTTGGAAACAATTGTAGTAATCTGGGATGCGTTATCTTGACTTAATAAGTAGTCTCTTATTCTCTTAAGATGATCTTCTACATCAAAATCACTTAAATTAATGCTGTCTCTTTGACTCCCATCTCTAGCCTGTGCCAGGACCTTTAACCTTGCCATGGCTGTGGCATGTTCATGTTCCTCTTCTAGAGCCTCTATTTGTGCCCACCTGTGTGTTGCGGTAGCTTCCATTTCTGCTTTCTTGCATGCTGCTTCAGCTGCTGCACAAGCCTCCAATGCATCAATTTTTGCCTTCTTGTGCGCTACTTTGGCTTTCATCTCAGTTTTGTTTTGTGCAAAGGCGGCTTGTATATTAGTATTCTCAGCTTCTGCGCATGCCCTTATAAAGCTGCTCATTGAGAGTTGAATATTTCGAAGAGCATGACTTACGGTAAATGATTGTTTTGACTGCTTGGTGGACCTAGAAATGAGAGATCTCATAGACTTAATATCACGTACAGTGCTGTAGCTCTCAGAATTAAGATGCTGGAAACTTTGTGGTTCTTCTACAGAATCTTGTGTGTTAACGTTCTTCAGAGTTATAACATATTCCTGGCTTATCGCTATATAAAGGTCATAAGTTGCACACAGTTCTCCTACAGCTCCCTCCGTTGGTATTCCATGAAAAGCAGGCTGAGAGATGGTGGTAATGTGTCAGCAATTTTTGCTATAAGTCTGATACATTAAAGAATGGTCATGTTTCACACTTTCAAGGTTTTCTCTGACTTTCCATGTGAGTTTGGTAGAGCGTTTAGCCTGCTCACTGGACTGTGGATTACGATCCATAGTTTCTTCATCTGACTGTGAACCTTGCAAAGTGTACCTTTCTCTTCATTTTGTCTTACCTATTGCATTATTCCTGTGTCCTCTTGTGTATAAATATGTGATTCTTCAGTTTTTGTTTTAGTCTTTGCCTGATGAAGAGACCTGAGTAGTCTCGAAAGCTTGCAATTTGTTACCATCTTTTCAGTTAGCCATTAAAAGGTATCAACCACTGAGGACTCTCAACTCTAAATATTTTCCTTTCTCTTCAGACAGAATTAATCTGTATACAGATGTAGGACTGCTGGATTCTAGCAGGATCTATGCTGAAGGAAACTGAGCTGTGATGGCTTTAAAGACTCAATGTTCATTTCTTCCATTCTGACAGCATACCTTCTATGTCTGTGCTCTACCTGTACACTGTGTCGACCCGCCACCACAATTGTGGATTACCAGGGCAATGGGGTACTCAGAGCCGAGCCCATGGAAGTCTATGGGGATTTGTCACAGGTAGCGGTGGCTCGGTCTGTGGCCCTGGCGGTCTGGCGTATGTTGGGGATATATTTACAGGGGATAGATTTATATACAGTTCGTGACGCCACCTGTAGTATTCTGGTAATTTGTACCAGCGCTGCTGTAGATCTCTGAGGGGATGGTGATGCAGCTAGATGTCAGGTCCCCTACAGGTGGGACTCTTCCCTCAGGTCGGTAGTTAGGTAGGGATTGTGCAGGCATGCAATAATAACTCAGTCTCACACGGTCAGCGTCTTTCCATACCTTTACTTGCAAGATGATAAGGCAGGTCCCAGGGAGGCTGATGGGGTTGATGGAGGATGAGCTTTGAGGCAACAGCTAAGCAAGTTAGGGGCCTCCTTTACTGTCCAACAATGATGAGTACAACCAGCCTGCAGCGTAGTTCCCTCTATAACTCCAGTTATTCCAAAACTGTTCTGCCCAGTCAGATTTGTGGTGAAGCCTTCCAATTGATGAAACTAGGTTCTTGCTTTTGTCTGCGCTTGACTCAAAGTCCCTATTCCACCTGACTCCGGTTACGTACTGACTATATGGGGCTGTTTCCGCGACCTAAAGTCCGGTAAATCTCTGGTTTTCTTGCCACTATGCTTGTAGCTAATAGTGATCCTTCGGTCCCCAGTGACCGGTTGCAATGTGCAGGACTTTTCCAAGCCAAAAGCACTTTTCCAATAATCTTCCTTCCACTTTGCCCTTCGATTTGCTCGACTCTTAATAGATAGCTCAGTCTGTCTTCCAGTGGGGCACAGCTCTGACTAGGCTGAGGTGAACTAGACCACCTGTACTAGCCTCCACGTTCTGAACTGCTAACAGACTCAAACTGGACACGTCTACTCTGTCCAAGGACAGGAAACTGACTGACTAAAATCACTCCCTTCCACACCCCTGCTGGGTGTGTCAGAAGTGTACGTGATGTTATGAAGAGCCCTTAACTGTTACCTCTCCACTCATCCTCCTGGTATTGTGTACCAGGGCTACACATTCCCCCATGGTAAACGACAGCACTCCCGGGCTGTAAAATATAAAGAGACATTTTTGTTTATGCATGAAAACATCAACAATAACATTAATTCGTCCCATCCGGGAGGTGAGGATATCTTAAACGTTGCGAACAATAACATTATAATAGAAATACAAATATTAAATAGCATTCAATAAATATACAGTATTCTTGTGAAGGACCCGCACCAAACCTTCAACGTGGGTCCTGGGTGGGCTGCAGGACATCCGAATGCAGACCTCACTCAGTGCCACACCACACGGGTTTTATGTTCAGAGGTAAGTCAAGGTTTCATGTGAAACCATTAAAAAGGCACCTTAGTGCAACTATTTACAGGATACAGTTTTTGGGCTGGCTCAGTCCTCAGCCTCTGAGTCCATTATAAGACATAATAGGGAAAAACACATTATATATATAGACTTTTTACAATATTCACATCAATTCGTTATAATCACTGCTGATATCTAATGGGTAACTTCCCTTTGGTGGTTCGCTCTGATCTACGTGGTGTAGCTTCAGGTATATCAAGTTGCGATCTGTCTGCACTGCGTAACGGCAAACTATAGAACTGCCTTAATCTTTCTATGGATCTGGCAAGCGTACTGATGGCTGGGCGGTGTGAGTCAGCTTCACCAGGGATCCCATAGTATGGGGCGCTGCTTCAGATGATCCATCTTGAGATTCCACAGGTTGAGGTGTTGCTGGGATGGGTAACTCCTGAGCGGGCTCAACTGGCACCACAGGCACAACTGGAGGTAGAACTTCCTCTTGTGGCTGATAAAACTGCAACACTGGAATTATCACAGCATCTCCCAGTCTAGGCCAATCCGCAGGAAAATCTCCCAGATCGGTGTGTATGACCTCTTCCTTTCTTTCTCCTTGATTGAGGACAGGGTTCTTTTCACAACGCTTTAAGTGTTCTGGACACAATTTCAAATGATCTCTGGACACAGTGGTTGTTGTTCTTCCTCCGTCCTTACTGACGACACAAACTTTTCTGTGTCATATTTAGAATCTTGTATGACGTAGGGTTCTTGCTCCCACTGGTTATCCAATTTGTGCATCTTCCTTTTTCTTTTTAATACTACCTCTCCAGGCATCAAAGGCTTGGCAGGAGCATTTCGGTTGTAAACATCTTCCTGTTTCTCCCGTGCCTTATTGAGACTTTCCTCTACACAGATTTGTACTCTTCTGTATTGCTCTTGCCGTTGATGTCCCAGTTTTCAACGGCGTCGTCTGCCTCCGGTTCTACCACTCCAAGTTCTAGATCCATTGGTAGTCTTCCGGGCCTTGCTCTCATAAGATAGGCTGGAGTGCAGTTAGTTGAGCTTACAGGTATATGGTTATACAAATCAACCAAATCAGGTAGTAAATCCGGCCATCGATTCCTGTCTTCCAACGGTATGAATCTCAACAAGTCAAGGACAATATGGTTCATTTTTTCGCAAAGACCGTTGGTTTGAGGGTGATATGGTGTTGTTCTTATTTTCTTGCACCCGTACATGTGACAGAATTCCTTGAATAAATCGGCTTCGAAAGCAGGTCCCTGATCGGTTAATACTTGCTCGGATACCCATGCGGTCTGCAGAAGCTTGCTTGAAAGGTTTTCGCGGCCGTCACTGCGGTCTGGTCCTTAACTGGAACAACCACCAGAAATCTGGAGTAATGGTCCACCATGGTCAAGGCGTAGAGTATCCAGATCTACTTGGCGACAATTTGACGTGGTCCAGGGCCACAATCTCCAGAGGACGAGTCGTCCGGATAGGTTGCAGGGGGCCTTCTGACTACCGTAGTCCTTTCTTCTGAGACCACAGGGTCCACAGTTCCGACACCACCTCTCGATGGAGCTGCGCATCCCTACCCAGTAGAACCGGCATCTCAACAGGGTCTCCAGCTTTCTCCAGCCAAAGTGTCCTGCTTGATCGTGGTATGCTTCCAACACCATTGGGACGTCTGCCTTGGGGACCACGATTTGCCAGACCATCTCATGGGTTCTGGGGTTGACGTATCTCCTGCACAACTTCTCACGGTATAGGAACAACCTGCTTTTCTCGTTCCACAGGAGCTTTGCTGACATAGGTGCATCCTTTTCCAAGGAGGAACCTTCCTGTTTTAACAACTCCTTGATGCGGCTGACCACTGGATCACTGTCCTGAGTCTCTTTCCAGCTGTGATGGGGTAAAGGATTTAATGTTGCACCATACTGCTTTCTGTGGACTCGATGCTCGTGGACTACCCCATTTCGATGAAACGCAGGGAGCTCAATTTCTTCCAGGTCGTCCGATTCTTCTTCCGTATCAGAGTCATGCGGCATTCGGGACAACGCATCAGCATTAGCATTCTTTCGACCTGCCCGGTACTTGATAGTAAACTGGTAATTGGACAACCGAGCCATCCAACGCTGCTCCATGGCGCCCAGCTTGGCGGTTTCCAGGTGCGTTAACGGGTTGTTGTCTGTGTACGCCGTGAACTTATTGGAGGCCAGATAGTGCTTAAATCTTTCAGTAATGGCCCAGACCAGCGCCAGAAACTCCAGCTTGAAGCTGCTATAATTTTCCGGATTCCTTTCAGTTGGCCTGAGTTTTCTGCTGGCATACGCGATGACTTTTTCTTGTCCATTCTGCTTCTGACTGAGAACGGCTCCCAACCCTTCATTACTGGCGTCGGTGTACAACAGGAACGGTTGGCTGTAATCAGGATAGGTTAAGATCTCATCACCTGTAAGGATCTCTTTCATCTTTTGGAATGCTTCAGCCTGTTCTTTCCCCCAATTAAAGGGAGGGTTTCTGCTCTTTAAGGATTGTCCTACCAGGAGGTCCTGTAAAGGAGCTGCCTTCTTCGTGTAATCTTTCACGAATCTTCGGTAGTAACCCGTTAGTCCCAGGAACTGTCGCACTTCCTTAAGGTTCTTCGGCTCCGGCCACTTCTGGATGGCAGTGACTTTCTCTGGGTCCGGCGCTACTCCTTCCGAACTGACGATGTGCCCCAAGTATTGTACCTTCTGTTTGAGTAGATGGCATTTTGAGGGTTTTAATTTCATCCCGTACCTGGACAGGGACTCAAACACTTCTGCCAGGTGTTTCAGATGGTCCTCATATGTCTTGGAATACACGATGACGTCGTCTAGGTATAGCAGCACGGTTTCAAAATTGAGATGTCCCAGACAGTTTTCCATCACTCTCTGAAATGTTCCTGGGGCACTGCTGAGCCCAAACGGCATTCTGTCGAACTCACAGAGCCCCATTGGGGTGGTGAAAGCCGTTTTCTCACGATCCTCCTCAGCCACAGCCACTTGCCAGTAACCACTAGTCAGATCAAGGGTAGAAAAGTAGTTAGCCGTTTTCAGAGCAGCTAATGATTCCTCTATACGTGGTAACGGGTATGCATCCTTGTGTGTTATGCGGTTCACCTGCCTGTAATCCACACACATTCTCATACTACCATCTTTCTTTTTAACCAGAACTAGAGGGGCTGCCCAGGGGCTACAACTATCCCTTATCACCCCGGCTTTCTTCATATCATTCAACATTTCTTTAGCCTTCTGATAATGAGCTGGAGGTATGGGCCTATACCGCTCTTTGATGGGAGGATGACTGCCTGTAGGGATATGATGTTGGACTCCCTTAATTATCCCAAAATCAAGTGGATTCTTGCTAAACACTTGGGCGTACTCTTGCACCACCCGTAATACCCCTTGCTTCTGGTGAGCGGGAGTGGTGTCCGTCCCAACATGGAGTTGCTGACACCATTCCGCCACCTGGGTTGCTGAGTCATTGTCCTCCGCTATTTGACAGGAGTCTAAGGACTCAGCCGGGAGAATAGAATTATTGTCGACAGCATGTAGTTTAGCAATGGTTGCATAACGGGGTAAGTTTACCTCATCATCTCCCCAATTGAGAAGCCGTACCGGTACTCTTCCATTCACCACTTCTACTACTCCTCTAGCAGTCATAAGTGTAGGTCTATGTTCTGAATGGTGGGGTTCTACTACAGCTTGGTAATTCTGTCCTCTCAGACCTATGGCTGCCCTGCACCAAATGATCATTTCACTCATTGGGGGTATCACAATAGGATCCGAGTCAGTGACCCGTACATTACCAATTTCGCCGTCGGTAAGCTTCGCTTGCTGCTGACACACCAGGGCCCGGATCTCTCTTTGGATTACTCCTCTCTGCCTTGGTCGGGCAATCTCAGCGAGCTGTTGGAGCAAGAACACAACTTCTCCCAAACAATTACCGATAATGTTAGTACCCAAAATTATATTTAGACCGTTCTCCTCATTTACAGTCTTTACTACCAGAAGCCCCTGGTCTTTCAATTCCTCTCTGCCCACTTTTACATCTACACATTTTGTTCCGAGTACTTCTACAGGAAGACCATTAGAAGCATACACAGTAAAGTCAAGGCTCGGAGGTTTAAGACTGTCCATTGACCAGTACTTGGTATATAGAGCATCAGGTATTAGGGTCACCTGGGACCCAGTGTCTAACAATGCTGGAACAGCAATACCATCTAGAATAATAGACAGGTAGGGTCGCCCGCCCACATACCTGCGGTTCCAGTCTAGGGGGCCTGACGGGTATTCTCCTGGGTGTTGGCCCTTGGACCCAGGTTCTGCCCGTTTAAAGGACACTGTGTAGACAGATGACCTTTCCGGTTGCAGCGATAACAGATGATCTCTCGACGAGGAGGGTGTTGATCAGAGGTCGCTCCTGGGGGTGGCGTTGTCCTCCTCTGGGGGGGCGACGTCTTCTTTCTTCTCCGGTGCATCCACGGGACGTCTTCTGGGCAGTCAGCTAACAAGATCTTTCCTTCCTCCTCTTTCCGCAGCTGCAGGGCACTCATCACAGCAGCCAGATTTTTAGTCAGCTGGCGCACCTCTGAGCGCAGACAGTCCAATTCACTAGGAGGTGTCACCTGCGCTTTGGCTTCAGCCACTAGCGGGGAAAAGGGGTTTACTGCCGATTCCAGAGTGACTTCAGCCTGATGATGTTGGGTTGCCACCTCGGGTTTGCCCAGGGGCCGCAGCCCTTTTATTGCCATGTCCTTTAGGGCATCAAAGGTAGCATCCGGATGATCTAAGGACCACCAATTTACAGTTCTGGTTCCTCTTGGGATCTCAATCCCTGTATAAATTGCTCTTTCAACATTTTATTCTCATCGATAGCATTTAAATTGTTAATTTGCTTGAGGGCTCTCAGGGCTCCCTGTAGTCGGCAAGCGTAGTCCCGGATGCTGTCACCTGGCTGTTGTGAACAGTGATAGAAGGCCATCCGGAGATCCGTTTCTGTGCGGTCTTCAAATATGGCATGTAGCTTAAGGAAGATCGCAGGTACCGACTCCTGATCAACGGTATCCCAAGTCTCCACTTCCCTCTCAGCAGCGCCAGTTAGCTGCCCTATTAGCACAGCAGCTTTTTGTCTCTCAGGCATGGAGTACATTTCTAGGATGCTGCATAACTTCCGCTTGAAGCCTGCTAATGTGCCTGGCTCACCGCTGTACTGGGGAAGCCATTTCGCCCCAGGCATATATGGGAGCGTTAGTGGCATGATCGGGACTACCGGACTGGGTGCAGGGCCTGCGCCCCCATCTGGCGCTACAATACCAGACGGTGCGGGATTGGGGCCTCCGGCCGGGGCCGCACTGTCAGCCGGTTGTTGTGACATCTTAGCGCCCCCTTGGTTAAACGGAGCCTACCGGTTTCAGACGCTGCTATTTCACAGGCACCGCAGTGGGAACAGGACCTTCGTCGCAGGCGCTCTGATGTCAGAGCGTTCACTTCCTGTTGCAGGACCTGCCGATGAGTCAGAGCCGGGGGCGTGTCCAAGACTTTGCGCGCTCTTTCAGGTACGCCCACCTTCTTCTCCAGCGCCTGAGGGCGCGAATATGGCGACAAAGATGGCGATTTTGGCGCCAAAAGTGCAAACAGTCCTTTTTCACAAAAACACTCCACAGGCACACAGGGCTCGCAATGCTGCAAGTTTCGTATCCTGTTCGTGACGCCAAGTTTTTGTGTCGACCCGCCACCACAATTGTGGATTACCAGGGCAATGGGGTACTCAGAGCCGAGCCCATGGAAGTCTATGGGGATTTGTCACAGGTAGCGGTGGCTCGGTCTGTGCCCTGGCGGTCTGGCGTATGTTGGGGATATATTTACAGGGGATAGATTTATATACAGTTCGTGACGCCACCTGTAGTATTCTGGTAATTTGTACCAGCGCTGCTGTAGATCTCTGAGGGGATGGTGATGCAGCTAGATGTCAGGTCCCCTACAGGTGGGACTCTTCCCTCAGGTCGGTAGTTAGGTAGGGATTGTGCAGGCATGCAATAATAACTCAGTCTCACACGGTCAGCGTCTTTCCATACCTTTACTTGCAAGATGATAAGGCAGGTCCCAGGGAGGCTGATGGGGTTGATGGAGGATGAGCTTTGAGGCAACAGCTAAGCAAGTTAGGGGCCTCCTTTACTGTCCAACAATGATGAGTACAACCAGCCTGCAGCGTAGTTCCCTCTATAACTCCAGTTATTCCAAAACTGTTCTGCCCAGTCAGATTTGTGGTGAAGCCTTCCAATTGATGAAACTAGGTTCTTGCTTTTGTCTGCGCTTGACTCAAAGTCCCTATTCCACCTGACTCCGGTTACGTACTGACTATATGGGGCTGTTTGCCGCGACCTAAAGTCCGGTAAATCTCTGGTTTTCTTGCCACTATGCTTGTAGCTAATAGTGATCCTTCGGTCCCCAGTGACCGGTTGCAATGTGCAGGACTTTTCCAAGCCAAAAGCACTTTTCCAATAATCTTCCTTCCACTTTGCCCTTCGATTTGCTCGACTCTTAATAGATAGCTCAGTCTGTCTTCCAGTGGGGCACAGCTCTGACTAGGCTGAGGTGAACTAGACCACCTGTACTAGCCTCCACGTTCTGAACTGCTAACAGACTCAAACTGGACACGTCTACTCTGTCCAAGGACAGGAAACTGACTGACTAAAATCACTCCCTTCCACACCCCTGCTGGGTGTGTCAGAAGTGTACGTGATGTTATGAAGAGCCCTTAACTGTTACCTCTCCACTCATCCTCCTGGTATTGTGTACCAGGGCTACACAACACAAGCTGTAAACTGGATTTACGGATGTATCTGGAAGATATCTTTTTACTATTCTGACTCCATAACTAGGCTTCGAGTGTGGAGCACGAGATGTTTTTATTGATGTCAGTATTTAACCAGTACTTGGACAAAGTGATTTCACCCGATAGCTTTTACTCGACTGCGGAGACATGTATGAATATTCAAGAAGTTTTAGTGTCAAACTGAACTCTTCTATTATACAATTGCAGTTGTAGTTCTTGCAGTAGATAAAAAGATCCTTCTGATCCAGAGATGTGCAGATATCAACCTCTTAACATGGCTGACATAAACTGGTGAAGAAGGGAGGGATTACTGACATCAGAGCTGGGCTACTGGGAGAGAGGGAGGACAAACTTCTAAAAGGCAAACTTGCTTGCAGAGCAGTGTAACAGTAATAATACAATGCTATATGGTTGCCAAGTCGTGGGACATGACATTTTTCTTTATATATTTTGCTCACTTTTTTTCTATTCATGCTAATGTTATTTGTTGTTGATGCTCTTTCAGGTATTGTTATAACGCAGTAACTAGTAATTGAAATCTCGGAGAAAACCGCCATCATGAGCAACATAGGGGTGTGTGAAGCCTCCGTGAAGTTGAAAAAGGGGGACATCACCGGTGAAAGTACAGACGCCATAGTAAATTTAACAAATGCAAAGCTTAACCGCAGTTCTGGTAAGGACTCTAAGGAGGTTTAACGAACAAGAACAATTGTTGGATCTGCTGTTTTTATTTATGTATAACATTAATAGGGGAAAATAATAAGGGACTTATCAAGTTTTACACTAAAAATTTAGTTGGATATTATTACATTTAAACACTGACCACATGTTTATAAAGCTTTCTCCATCGCTTAGAGTTTTAGAGATATTATTAATGCTTTCCTGGGGTACGGTGGGCACTGTCTTTGGCCTCAGGAACTTTTGAGCCATAGGTATTCACATCCCTTTTAGTTAGGTTGCTAAACTGGTAGCAACTTGCCACTTTTACCACTTGCCTTATATACTGTGGCTACTTGCCACATGTGGCACCGGGAAAATAAGTAGAGTACAGTAATTGCAGTGAAGGTTCGGCATAAGTGAAAGGTTGACACCTTTATATTGGTTTCAAGTTGAAAAAAATAGGGATGGGACTCAGGTCCTTTGTATTAAAAAAGACTTTACTGCCAAAGTACAATTATCATATATGAACGGATCAAAAAATGCAGAAACCAAAATTTGGCAACTTATTCTTTTACACATTGCGATATGGAAGCCATTTTTGCAAAAAAAAAATTAAATAAGAAAGTGTGGTCATTTTACATTTTTTGTCATATATCACAAAACAAACTGCATACATTATCATCTTGGACCTGAATAATAGACCGGTATGTCAGAATAAGATGTATAATCCTGATCTTGAAATGAGCATTTTATGAGTCCAACTATAAAGTGAGAACTAATGAACCCGACTGACAGCTGCAGCTTGTACTGAGCAGTGTGAAATCTCAGCAGTAGCGGGGAGGCGGGACACTGAGGCGCTGTCAAGCAGACTAAGTGGGCAGAAATTGAGGTTAAACCTTGACAAAGGACTATGCCATCCTGACAAGGAGTTTCTTGGAAGGGTATACCAGTCTAAACAAACTTAAGATCTATTTTATAATGATTTCACTTTCTAATCTGGTGATCCACTTTATTAGCCGTTTAACAGGTGACAACAAATTGCCATTCTTTCAGAATGCTGTAAGAGATATGACGGCTGTATATCAATAATTTTTTATTTTTTTTATATTATTTTAGGTGTAGCTAAAGCCATCTTTGATGCAGCAGGTCCTAACATGAAAGAAGAATGTGAACGTCTAGGTATGTCAACTTGCATTCTATATTACTACCTTTTAGAGTTGTATGAAAAAAATATATATTTATACCTCGGTCCATTGTGTTGGCTTTTTCACTGCAGATCTGATGGCAATGCCAGCTCTGACAGTGGTGCTGGCGTAGTATGGTATATATCAAGAGATAGTGTTTGGCTCACCTTATGCGGTGGATGCTCCAAGCTCAAGGTCTTGGTTGGTATACAGGCCATGGGTATTGGTGCAGCAGCCAAGGCACAAGGGTAATGGATAGCAGAGGTACTGGAAGTCGCAGGCAGACAGGTGATCACCTGGAGACTGAAGACAGGTAACAGAGGTACTGGAAGTCGCAGGCAGACAGGTGATCACCTGGAGACTGAAGACAGGTAACAGAGGTACTGGAAGCCACAGTCAGACAGGACTCAGGAACACTAGAAGTCTTCATATCAAGAAGACACAGTTGTGTGTCTTGGTGAGGCTTATATAGGTCAAGGCAGTCAATCACATGGGCGTATGCCAGGTCGCCTGCAAAGCCCAGTGTGGAGCACAACCGAGTCCAGTGGACCGGGATGAGGAGAGCAAAGCCCAGATCCGGGACAGGTGTGTAATAACAGATATATCAGGATTACTAATTGACACATTTTAAAATTGTTGGTGTCTGTGGTGGAGACAGACTGAGAGCTGACCATGTTCGGCTCATCACTTGATGACCTGAGGTTCTCAATTAATAATTGCTTGCGATTTACCAAGTTGTGAAATATTTGAGCAGCAGGGACGTTTGTCAGCACTTCAGGAAATATCGGCTTCTGAGAGTGCAATGCTTCTGTATAGTTAGAAGGTGGGTCCTCCGAGTCAATTCCTCAGGTGGGCCCGATGTACAGATCTGTCCCTTACGTTTGCTTTTGACGCATCCTATTCTGAGATGATTGACACTAAATTATCAGCTGAAAAAAAAAACAAAACAAACAATTTTATGATATTCGATCATGAACATTCAACATGTCTGATTCCTCTTTTCCACGGTTCATTTGTCAGTAGACAACCGCACATATAAAATAATCTGTCGGCACTACCAGAATTTTGATTAGGGACAATAGAACCCTATAAAAAACAAAATCATGCGTGGTTTATCATTTTTGTTATTTGGCTTTACAATTGTGAAATAATTGTTGTTGTTTTTTCAGCTAAGCTCCCCAATGAAGGCTACGCTGTGACCTCAGCTGGAAATATGAAGTGCCGCAAAATAATTCATCTAATTGAAGTACAATCACATAACATTGTGGCCTCGGTGATGAACGCTCTTAAAGCCTGTGATCAAAACAAAATGACGACTATAAGTCTTCCAGCAATGGGAACAGGTAAGTAATGTTTCTTCAAGCTGAAATGTTAACGTATTCATCTGTCAATGTATTTGTCTCTTTCGTTCATATGTGTCGAAGGATGGAGCCTGACGGAAAAAAAGTAATGACTCAAAATAACATCAGTGGAACCCAGCACTCCCCACTGTAAGTCAATGTGGTCCATTAGGCACCGGTAATGCGATAGATCTGGCACTGTCATGGTTTCTGTTTGACTGAAATCATAATGTGAACTGAGCCCAAGTCAAACTGGTAAAATGAGGCAATGTGTATTTATGGTGTTGATTTCAGTTGGCTGCCTGAACAAATGTGCAACGAAATGTTGGGTGACTAGGAGTAGGCAACCAGCAAGACCCTGGAGAAAAGACCAATATGGTTTTCAAAGCTTCTATCTTCTCTGCTTTCACATACAAAGCACTCTGCTCGCTTTATTGGCCCCAGATGAGTAGGAGGGTAACTAGATCCAAATCAAACAGAAGGATATGTAAACATGACGGCTTTTTCAGGTGGATGGTACCTGAAAGCTGTCTGCAAAAGCACAAAAAAGTCTATGCCTAGCAATGTAACAACACCTGTACATACGGTTTATTGAGTCTTGTTGAGCTTTTTGTAAGTCTCTCTTGACATATGACGTACAGTTGCGTCATTTGTTGGATCCCTTACTTTGATGCATGTTTGCAAGCCAATCCTGCATCTTTCCCAGCTGATGATGGCTGAATAATTCAGCTATCATATGCCTCTAATAGCTGCGGGTGGAGCGGAGGTGCGCCCGCGGCTGTTAGAGGCTGATGATGGCTGCCAATGATTAAGGATCCCAACTGATCTGAAACCCATCATTAACTGCACCTGTGCCTGTTATCCCAGCGATGTCATTTACTACTAGGCTGTGTGCTGTTGTTTCAGTAAAATAATTTTTTACTGAAATAAAACGCTATAGTTTGTTTTAAGCAAAAGTGCTGAAAAAACAATCAAAAAGAAGCTCGGGCATCTTACAGACATTTTTTATTCTTCCCATTGGCTTGTATTGTAAGTATTGAGCATCTTCGAAGGGGAAAACATTTGAAGAACAGATACGCCACTTCTATTAAAACTTGGCATTTTTGAAAATCTAAAACATTTAAAAAATAGTCAAATGCCTGAACATATGACCAGCAAGTAGATTTTCCATAGAAATGAATGGGGAGTTTCTCGTGTGAGCTTTTTTTTCTGACATTTTTTGGAATGGACCCGCTCAAAAACCACCAGTAAAAAAAAAAAGGTGGTGTGAACATATTCTATCGGCCTGTGCAAATGTCCTCTCTTAATAGTTCAGTAAAAGGTAAAATTTCCAATCAAAGTTCTTCTCTAAATTTTAAAAATCAAAGAAATAAAAATAAAATTATAAAAAATACATCAGATTAATCTACCCCCCCCAAAAAAAAAAAAACACACACCCCTGCACCTATCATTATCTAATAAAATGTAAAAAAGGCAAAACTGTGATTTGGTCCTGAAGGTGAACCTGGCCTTTGATTGTCAAACCTCCCCTGGTGTGCTGGCCAGCAGCTAATTTATCCCAATGCAGCTCCCACAATCCCTCTCACCTGATCCTCTACTCAGCCCTATATATTTGGTAGCATCCTAAGGGGTGCATGCGTGTGGGGTCTGCAACGCGTATTTCTGCAGAATAAGTAATAATTTTATTTCTATAGCGCCAACATATTTCGCAGCACTTTACATTATAGAGGGGACTTGTACAGACAATAGACATTACAGCATAACAATAAACACAGATAAAGTAGATACCAAGAGAAATGAGGGCCCTGCTCGCAAGCTTACAATCTATGAGGAAAAAGGGGAGACACAAAAGGTAGATGGTTGCTTTCATTAGTATAAGTATCAAGTAGCTGCAGTTATTTCAATGGCAGTTATTCACGGCAGGAGTCAGGACCCCACACTATGTCTCTTTTGGGTATGTGCTGAGTAAGCACTTTTTATTACTTGTACCTGGCTTTTCTATTTACCCATCTTACTCCTTTTCCATGTTTACATATGTCCTTACAGTGTTTGCTCCGTTAATCCTCACTCTACGTTGCTATCCACAAACACCAGCACCCTCTAACCAAATAATCATCTCCCCTTCCCTCTCCACCTGACCTCCTCTGCTGACCTGCTCCTCAACCTCAAATCTTTCCTAATAAAACATAAAACAAGCCGCCCACTCTCCTTCTCCCACCTGCTCTCACTTTCTCTGCTTCTCCTCACTGCTGGTGACATATCTCCCAATCCTGAACCCCTGCAGCTCATACCCACCATTACTACCCTTTCCTACCGCTCCCTATCTAATAAGAACTACCGCAATCTTTCCAACTTAAAACCCGTACCATTGACACCCACCCCCCTGCTCCCTATCTCTGGAGCACTCTGGAATGCCCGCTCCATCTGCAATAAGCTTTATGTGATTCATTACCTTTTCTTCTCGCAATTTTGCCTTGCTCGCCCTCACAGTAACATGGCTGATACCCTCTGACACCGCCTCCCCTGCTGCGCTGTGTTACGGCGGCCTCCACTTCACCCACACTCCTCGCCCTGGAAACAGACACGGTGGGTGGAGGAGTGGGTATTCTTTCCTTTAACACAATCCCACCTCTTCCCTCCCTAATCCTCCGCTCTTTTGAAGTCCACTCTGTCCACATCTACTCTCCCACCAACCGCCAAGTGGCCGTCATATACCGACCTCCAGGCCCGACCACTGCCTTCATTAACCAATTCTTTACCTGGCTTCTTCACTTTCTTTCCACTGACATCCCCACTATCATCAAGGATGACTTCAACATCCCCACTGATACCCTTCAATCAGCAGCCTCCAAACTCCTGTCCCTTACTTCATCCTTTGGACTTACCCAGTGGTCCTCCTCAGCCACCCACTCAGACGGACATACATTAGAAGTGCTCTTCACCCGCCTCTGCTCTCTATCTAACTTCACCACCACCCCTCTCCCTCTATCCGACCACCACTTACTCACTGACTCATTCCTGTCCTCTTCTCCTGTCACCCATGTCCAGCAACACGCGCACCTCACAGAAACCTTGCACACCTAGACACCCACACACTCTCTGACTCTATACTACCACTGGTATCCATATCCTCACTTCACGACACAGACAGTGCCACTGCTTTCTACAATGCCACTCTCGCATCGGCTATTGACATGGTCGCCCCTCTCGTTCATGGGAGAGTGTAACGTATCAACAGAAAACCCTGGCACAATAACACCACTAAAAAGCTCTGGCAGGTGTCCAGGATTGCAGAGCGGCATTGGAAGAAAACAAATTCGCAAGACGACTTCACTGCAGTCAAACAGGCAACACTCGCTTTCAAATCAGCCCTCACCTCTGCTAAACAGGCCTACTTCACAACCCTCGTATCTTCCCTATCCTACAACCCCAAACAGTTATTCAAAACTTTTAACTCCCTTCTCCGCCCACCACTGCCCCCTCCTACCTCCCTCATCTCTGCTGAGGACTTTGCCACACACTTCAAAAATAAGATCGACCAAACAAGGCAAGTCTTCATTGTTCAACCACCACAACCCCTTTGTATACCAGACCAATGCCCAAACCCCATAACCTCCCTCTCCAACATCACTGAAGGGGAGCTTGTCTCCTCTCCAAATCGCACCTCACAACCTGTGCACTTGACCCCATCCCATCCCACCTCCTCCCAAACCACCACTATTATCCCATCCCTAACCCACCTCTTCAACCTATCACTAACTTCCGGTACCTTCCCTTCTGCTTTCAAACTTGCCACAATCACGCCTATTCTTAAAAAGCCAACCCTCGACCCAACCACTATGTCCAGCTATCGCCCAATATCGCTGCTCCCATTCGCTTTCAAACTCCTGGAGCTGCACGTCCACGCTGAACTTTCCTACCACCTCTCATCGAACTTGCTCTTTGACGATCTACAATCTGATTTCTGCTCCATCACTCACTGAGACAGCCCTGACCAAAATTACTAACGAAATACTTGCAGCCAAAGCGAACGGACAATACTCTATACTCCTGCTTCTAGACCTGTCCTCTGCTTTTGACACAGTTGACCACTGCCTTATACTACAGATTCTCTCCTCTTTTGGCATTAAGGACCTCGCCCTATCCTGGATCTTCTCATACTTCTCCAACCACATATTCAGCGTCTCCCACTCCCACACTATCTCTTTGTCCCACCCTCTCTCGGTAGGAGTCCCCCAAGGCTCTGTTCTAGGACCCCTACTCTTCTCAATCTATACACTTGGCCTGGGGAAACTCATAAAGTCCCAGGGATTCCAGAACCACCTTTATGCTGATGACACTCAGATTTACCTCTCTGGCCCAGACGTCACCTCTCTGCTGTTCAGAATCCCGGAGTGTCTATCCGCCATATCCTCCTTCTTCTCCTCTCGCTTCCTCAAACTCAATGTGGACAAATCTGAACTCATCATCTTTCCCCCATCTCACAGATCTTCCTTACCTGACCTATCTATCACAATTAACAGCATCACTCTTTCCCCTGTACCGGAAGTCCGCTGCCTTGGAGTAACCCTTGACTCTGCCCTGTCCTTCAAACAGCACATCCAAGCTCTTTCTACCTCCTGTCGCCTCCAGCTCAAAAATATTTCCCGAATCTGTCCTTTCCTCAACCCTCAATCTACTAAAATGCTTAACTCTGCTGCCCGACTAATTCTACTCTCTCCTTGCTACTGCTCCGCTTTTCCCCTCTGCAAATCTCTTCACTGGCTCCCATTCCCTCAGCGTATCCAGTTTAAATTACTAATACTAAACCACAAGGCCATCTATAACCTGTCTCCCCCATATGTCTCTGAACTAATCTCCTGATACCTTCCCTCACGTAATCTCCAGTCCTCCCAAGACCTACTTCTCTCCTCCACACTTAATTGCTCCTCACCCAACCGCCTCCAAGACTTCTCCCGAATATCCCCCATCCTCTGGAATTCTTTGACCCCACACACATCCGACTATCAACCACATTCGGATCCTTCAGACGGAACCTGACAACCCTCCTCTTCAGGAAAGCTTACAGCCTGCAATGACCCTGCTACCTCCTCACCACTACCGGAGATATCGCCTCAACCAACACCGGAACTGCTGCAACCCCCCAACCTGCTGTCTCCTTCCCCACCATCCTGTAGAATGTAAGCCCGAAAGGGCAGGGTCCTCTCCCCTCTGTATCAGTCTGTCATTGTTAGTTTGTTTACTGTAAGTGATATCTGTAATTTGTAAGTAACCCCTTCTCATGTACAGCACCATGGAATCAATGGTGCTATAGAAATAAATAATAATAATAACCTGAGATTATTGTGAACCTCAGACTTTTAAGAAAATAAATGAGACACGTGGGATAGACAGTCTGTAGGAGCGCCAGCCAGGTGTAAGTGTTGTAAGCAATTAAGAAATCTAATGCTGCTCCAGCCGGGTATCCCGAATGGGATTACTATTGAGAAAGATTCTTGAAAACAAATATGCCACCTGAGGAAGACGGACTCACTCCGTTGAAACGCGTTGTGGATTCATTGTTTTACCATAATTTTTAATAATTTTTAATAAATGAAGATTGTCATTTACTAAGAAGATTCCTATCTTTTGCGCCCTGCTGACCGGGTTTTCAAGAATCTTTTAAGAAAATAAGTCTTTGCAGCAGTGTGTCCTTGTGCTACAAAATTGTTCTAATGTTTAATTTTTTTTCTAATTATTCCTATATATTTCATTGTGGCATTGAGATCAGGATTACTTTGTAAAGTTAATTTCTGTTTTTTTGTTTTTTTTCATTTTTAAGGAGAAGCTAAATTAGACCCTGATATTTCAATAAGATACATTGTGAAAGGCATAGAAGACTACCTAAGCAATCCTTCTGTCATGACCGACATTTGTGAGATCGTCATTGTTGTCTTCGAACCAGATATTTATGAAAAATATCAACGTTTTTTTCAGAATCACAAGGTGAGAACAACCAGCGCTCAGCGACCACAGTCTTATCATTTCTGTAAATAAGCTGCACTTACTATTTTCCATCCATACATTAGCAGTAAGAACCTCCACTTTATGATGGCACTGTACTTCTCCCCATCCATACAATAAAAAAACAATTTAAATTGACCACCTTCTGACCCTAAGACGGCGATGGTAGTGTAGAAATGCTTAACAGGGCCACCCCACCGAAAATTCAGCTTTATTACATGGATAAAAAAATTGATTTTTGGTACTCACCATAAAATCTCTTTTTTGGAGTCTTCATTGGGGGTGTATGCTGCTGTCACTAGAAGGCTGACACTAGGCAAAAAAGGAGTTAGTGCCTCCTCAGCAGTGTATACCCAGCGTCAGACATAAAGCTCGTCAATTAGTGAAAAAGCAGTAGCAAAAGCAACCATAGAAACCAAAACATCAAACAATCAGGCCCAACTGAAGGCACATAGGCCCAACATAGGCACAAAACAGGGAGGGTGCGGTGTCCCCCGCTGAAGGCTCCAAGAAAGAGATTTTACAGTGAGTACCAAAAATCCATCTTTCTTTATCGCTTAATTGGGGGACACAGGTAGCCATTGGACATCCTAAAGCAGTCCCAAGGGAGGGAGTAAAATAAATTGTAAAAGCTCAGGTCGAACGACGGACAACCGTCGTCTGCAAAACCTTTCTTCCGAGGCTGGCATCTGCCGAAGCATAGGTATGTGTTGTGAATGGGCTAGAAATGAGTTCTGAGCAGAGGCTCCCTCTGGTGATTACAAGCGGTACTGGACTGTTCAGTGAAGATTGTGAGGATTGGGAATCAGGTGTTACTGACTGGTCTTATATGAGGGAGTCGCCTTCCCATCAGGGTTGCCGGTGATCAATTGTTCTGGTCTCAATCCTTGATTCCTGTTTCCTTTGTAGCCTGCTGTGTCGTGTCTGCATCTCCTGCTAACAGATAAGACATTTTCTTCTATTTGTTTTTGTGCTTGATTTTTGCATTTTGTCTTGCACTTCTGTGGGGGCCTTCAGGGTCCCCTCCGGGGGCTTTTGCCCTCTCAGTTTTGTTCAGCCACTGATGTTTGTACATTTGCTTTTTCCAGTTTTTTCAGTGGCTGCTGTTTTGATTTTGTTACACCAGAGAACTAATTTAGGTGGTAGAGGTCGTGTGATCTCAGGTGTTTTTGAAATTAGTAGAGTTGGTGCTTTTCAGGGTTTTTTGGGATTGCAGTAGGTTCCCTTCCTATCCTTTTCTATTTAGGAAGTTTGGGCCCCAACGTTTGCTCATACTATTTTCTGTCTGTGTCAGTATTTCTTCTTGTCTAACCGCCATTACATGTTTGGGGGCTTTCTATGTTCTTTGGGGATCTGCTCCGGGGCAGATAGCTTTCCTCTTTCTATCTTTAGGTGTAGTTAGTTTCTCAGGCTGTGACGAGGCGTCTAGGACCAACGTAGGAACGCTCCACGGCTGCCTCTAGTTGTGGTGGTTAGTCAGGGTACTGCAATCTCATAGATTCCAACTGCTCTGGTGTATTGCCTTTTTTACCTGCTCTCCTCAGCTACCGAAACATAACAGTATCACCGGCCAAAAATTGAAAATTGTATGGTACTCACAGAAGGGAAAAATATTGTGAAAGAAAAAAGGTTGTCAGAGTTGTCAGAGATATTTTTCTGTTTGTTGCATTTTTTTTTCCCTCTGTATCTCTGAGTGCTGGGGAGGATTTTTTCTCTCAATGGAGTTTGCACAGTTGTCTGGCTGTGTGGATCAGCTTGCCACTGAGGTTCGGAGTATTGCTGCCTATCTTGCTGGGTTGCCTGTTGTGGAACCTAGGATTCCCATGCCAGATTTGTTTTTAGGGGATCGAGCTAAGTTTCTGAATTTCAAAAATAACTGTAAATTGTTTTTTGCCTTAAAATCTAAGTCCTCAGGGAACGCAGCGCAGCAGGTTCAAATTGTCATCTCTCTCCTGCGCGGCGATCCTCAGGATTGGGCTTTTTCCCTGACACCTGGGGATCCTGTTTTGAGTGATGTGATGCATTTTTTCAGGCTTTGGGGTTATTGTACGATGAGCCTAATGTCACTGATCAAGCTGAAAAAGCCTTGTTGGCATTAAATCAGGGGCTTGATGACGCTGAGTTATACTGTCAGAGATTCCGTAGGTGGGCAGTCCTGACCAAATGGAATGACGACGCTTTGGCAGCCATTTTTCGGAAGGGTCTGTCAGATAATGTAAAGGATGTTATGGTGGGATTCCCTGTCCCCTCTGGTCTCAATGATTCTATGTCATTAGCGATTCAAATTGACAGACGTTTGCGTGAGCGGAGAGGTATGCGTGGAATAGTGTTGCCTTGTGAACCTGCTTCTGAATCCATGCAGTGTGATAGAGTGGTTTCTGGGGCACAGCGTCATGAGTTTCGAAAGCGCAATGGGTTATGTTTCTACTGTGGTGATGCCTCTCATGCTATTTCAGTCTGCCCTAAGCGGGGAAGACGTTTTGCACGCTCAGTTGTCTTGGGTAGTGTTCAGACTAAATTTTTATTAACTGTTACCCTGATATGCTCTCTGTCCTCATTTTCTGCTCAGGCTTTCGTTGATTCGGGAGCAGCTATTAACCTGATGGATTTTGATTTTGCTAAACGTTGTGGGTTTCCCTTGATACCCCTACGGAAGTCTATTCCCCTACTGGGGATCGATTCTACCCCTTTGGCTGAGAATAAACCTCAGTTCTCTACTCAGGTGATAATGAGGGTTGACCCTGATCATCAGGAGAGCTGCAAATTTTTGGTTCTGTATAATCTGCATGACATTATCGTGCTGGGTTTCCCTTGGTTACAGTCTCATAATCCTGTTTTGGATTGGAAATCTGTGTCTGTAACCAGTTGGGGCTGCCAATGTGTTAATACCAACACTCCTGTTTTTTCTGCCTCCCCCCAGGCTCAGGATGTTCCTGACTTTTTGATTGATTTTTCTGATGTGTTTAGCGAAAGTAAATCTGCATCCTTGCCTCCCCATAGGAGCTATGACTGCGCTATTGAATTAGTGCCTGGTAGTAAATTCCCTAAAGGTCGCCTTTTTAACTTGTCTGTACCTGAACATGACGCTATGCGGTCTTATATCAAGGAGTCATTGGAGAAGGGTCATATCAGACCATCCTCTTCACCCTTAGGTGCCGGTTTTTTCTTTGTGGCCAAAAAGGATGGTTCATTAAGGCCGTGTATTGATTATCGTCTTTTGAACAATATTACTGTGAAATATCAATATCCGTTACCCTTGATTTCTGACCTGTTTTCCAGGGTGAAAAACGCTACTTGGTTTACCAAGCTTGACCTCAGGGGGGCATATAACCTTATTCGCATTAAGCACAGGGATGAATGGAAGACGGCATTTAATACCCCTGAGGGGCATTTTGAGTACCTTGTGATGCCCTTTGGGCTCACTAATGCTCCTTCTGTCTTCCAGTCCTTCATGAATGACATTTTCAGGGATTTTGTGGATAAATTTCTGATTGTTTATTTGGATGATATCTTGATTTTTTCCAATGACTGGGACTCTCATGTGAAACATGTTCGAACTGTGTTCCAGATTTTGAGAGAGAATGCTCTGTATGTGAAGGGATCAAAGTGTCTTTTTGGCGTACAGAGGATCTCATTTCTGGGATTCATTTTGTCCCCATCTGTTATTGAAATGGACCCGGTCAAGGTTCAGGCCATCTGTGATTGGGTCCAACCTACTTCATTAAAGGCTCTTCAAAGATTCTTGGGTTTTGCCAATTTTTATCGTAAATTTATTGGTAATTTCTCGGTTATTGTTAAACCATTAACTGATTTGACCAAAAAGGTTCTATGTGGTGAATTGGCCTACTGAGGCAGTCTCTGCATTTCAGGAACTTACCCAGAGATTCACTTCTGCTCCTGTTCAACTGGCAGCTGAGTTTCTCTGCCATTTCAGGTGGAGGTTGATGCCTCTGAATTGGGGCAGGTTGCCGTTTTGTCCCAGAGATCCAGACGAGACCTCTAAAAGTAACCCTTGTGCCTTTTTCTCTCAAAATTTTCTCCTACTGAACGTAATTATGACGTAGGTAATCGGGAGTTATTGGCCATGAAGTGGGCTTTTGAAGAGTGGAGACATTGGCTGGAGGGAGCCAAACATCAGGTGGTGGTCCTTACGGACCATAAGAATCTGGTTTATCTGGAATCTGCCAAGCGACTTAATCCTAGACAGGCCAGGTGGGCCTTGTTTTTCACACGTTTTAATTTTGTGGTTTCCTTTCTTCCTGGCACTAAGAATGTTAAGGCGGATGCCCTCTCGAGGAGTTTCCTTGCGGACTCTCCTGAGTTATCTGATCCTTCTGTTATTTTGAAAGAGGGTGTAGTTCTTTCCGCCATCTCGCCCAATTTGAGACTGGCTCTGGAGGGGTGTCAGGAGGATAGGCCCGAGCGCTGCCCTGTTGGGAAATTGTTTGTCCCGGACCAGTGGAAAAAGAGTGTGATGTCTGAGATTCATTGTTCCGCGTTGGCCGGTCATCCCGGAATTTTTGGTACCAGAGACTTGGTTAGTCGGTCCTTTTGGTGGCCTACCTTGTCTCGTGATGTCAGGGAATTTGTGCAGTCCTGCGGGACTTGCTCTCGCTCCAAGCCTTGCTCTCGCTCTAGTGGTTTGTTGATGCCATTGCCTGTGCCCAAGAGACCATGGACCCATATCTCTATGGATTTCATTTCCGACCTCCCTGTTTCTCAGAGAATGACCGTCATCTGGGTGATTTGTGATAGGTTTTCCAAGATGATACATCTTGTGCCATTACCTAAGTTGCCTTCCTCCTCTGAAATGGTGCCTTTGTTCCTTCAGCACGTGGTTCGTTTACACGGCATTCCTGAGAACATTGTGTCTGACAGAGGAGTCCAGTTTGTTTCCAGATTTTGGAGGACCTTTTGTTCTAAACTTGGTGTTCAATTGTCTTTCTCCTCGGCGTTTCATCCTCAGACCAATGGTCAAACTGAGAGAACAAACCAGACATTGGAGACTTATCTAAGATGCTTTGTGTCTGCTGATCAGGATGACTGGGTCTCTTTTTTGCCTTTGGCTGAGTTTGCTCTTAATAATAGGGCTAGCTCTGCCACTTTGATGTCTCCATTTTTCTGTAATTCTGGGTTTCATCCTCGATTTTCTTCAGGACAGACGGAGGCTTCTGTCTGTCCAGGTGTTGACTCTGTTGTGGAGCGTATGCAACAGATTTGGGACCATGTAGTGGAGAGGTTGTCCCTCTCTCAGGAGAGGGCCCAGCGGTTTGCTAACCGGCATAGGACTGATGGTCCTCGGTTTAAAGTGGGGGACTTGGTCTGGTTGTCCTCAAGAAATATTCCTATGAGAGTGGCATCTCCTAAATTTAAGCCTAGGTTCATTGGACCTTATAAGATCATGGAGATTCTTAATCCTGTTTTTTCGTTTGCTTCTTCCAGGGACATTTAAGATCCATAACGTGTTCCACAAGTCCTTGTTGAAGAGGTTTGTTGAGCCAGTGGTTCCTACTGCTGTGCCTCCTGACCCTGTTTTGGTTGAGGGCAATCTGGAGTTTGTGGTTGAGAAAATATTGAATTCTCGTTTTTCTAGACGGAAACTCCAGTATTTGGTTAAGTGGAGAGGTTATGGTCAGGAAGACAATTCTTGGGTGTTTGCTTCGGACATCCATGCTAGGAGACTCATCCGTGCGTATCATAGAACTCATCCTGACCGACCTGGTTGCTCAAATGAGGGTTCAGTGACCCCTCCTCAAGGGGGGGGTACTGTTGTGAATGGGCTAGAAATGAGTTCTGAGCAGAGGCTCCCTCTGGTGATTACAAGCGGTACTGGACTGTCCAGTGAAGATTGTGAGGATTGGGAATCAGGTGTTACTGACTGGTCTTATATAAGGGAGTCGCCTTCCCATCAGGGTTGCCGGTGATCAATTGTTCTGGTCTCAATCCTTGATTCCTGTTTCCTTTGTAGCCTGCTGTGTCGTGTCTGCATCTCCTGCTAACAGATAAGACATTTCTTCTATTTGTTTTTGTGCTTGATTTTTGCATTTTGTCTTGCACTTCTGTGGGGGCCTTCAGGGTCCCCTCCGGGGGCTTTTGCCCTCTCAGTTTTGTTCAGCCACTGATGTTTGTACATTTGCTTTTTCCAGTTTTTTCAGTGGCTGCTGTTTTGATTTTGTTACACCAGAGAACTAATTTAGGTGGTAGAGGTCGTGTGATCTCAGGTGTTTTTGAAATTAGTAGAGTTGGTGCTTTTCAGGGTTTTTTGGGATTGCAGTAAGTTCCCTTCCTATCCTTTTCTATTTAGGAAGTTTGGGCCCCAACGTTTGCTCATACTATTTTCTGTCTGTGTCAGTATTTCTTCTTGTCTAACCGCCATTACATGTTTGGGGGCTTTCTATGTTCTTTGGGGATCTGCTCCGGGGCAGATAGCTTTCCTCTTTCTATCTTTAGGTGTAGTTAGTTTCTCAGGCTGTGACGAGGCGTCTAGGACCAACGTAGGAACGCTCCACGGCTGCCTCTAGTTGTGGTGGTTAGTCAGGGTACTGCAATCTCATAGATTCCAACTGCTCTGGTGTATTGCCTTTTTTACCTGCTCTCCTCAGCTACCGAAACATAACAGGTATGAATTTGGTAAAATCTTGCAAAGGTGTGAAATGAAGACCAGGTAGCTGCCTTGCAAACTGAAGATGCAGAGGACTGGTGACGAATGGCCCAGGAGGTCCCCAACGCTCAGGTGGAATGAGCCCTTACCCCAGGAGGGGATGATCTATCCTTGACCTGATAAGCCTCCAAGATAGCCAAACACATCCAATGAGCGGTGGTAGATTTAGAGGCTGGAAGACCCTTACGATGACCCTCAGGAATGACAAGCAAAGAGTCAGAGCCCCGAAAGGTAGCTGTCCTAGAGTGGTAGAAGCGAAGAGGTCTGACCAGATCCAGCTTGTGGAGCGATCTTTCCAGGGGATGAACTGGGGAAGGTCAAAGGGTAGGCAGGACGATATCCTCATTGATGTGGAATGAGGAAACTACCTTTGGAAGAAACAAAGGAACCAGTCTGAGAACAACCTGGTCCTGATGGATAATGCGAAAAGGAGAACAAAAGGAAAGAGCAGCCAGCTCTGAAACACGTCAGATAGATGTGATAGCCACAAAGAAAGCAACCTTCCAGGAAAGAAGGGAAGTTATGTCCTGAATGGGCTCGACTGGAGAGTGTTGAAGGGCAGATAGGACCAAGTTAAGCTCCCAAAGATCTACTGGAGGCTGATAAGGTGAAGCCAGATGAGCAACGCCCTTGAGGAAGGTCTTGATCTGGAGCTGAGATGCCAGATCCTTCTGAAATAGAATCGAGAGGGCGGAAACTTGACCCTTAAGAGTGCTAAGGGAAAGCTTGGAGTAGAGGCCAGACTGGAGAAAAGCCAGTATGGCTGGTAGTGAAAAGGACATGGGGGAAGACTGATTGTCATCACACCAGGGAAATAGGCCGTCCTCATCCTATGATAAATCCAAAAAGATGTGGTCGTTTTCGCACTGATCATGGTCTGTATGACTCAACAGCCATGCTATTAAACTCAGCAAATGAGAATTCTGGTGGAAGAGGGGACCCTGTGAAAGAAGGTCCAGATGATCGGGAAGTTTCCAGGGGGTGTCTGCAAGCATGTTTACTAGCTCTGCGTACCAGACTTGTTTGGGCCAGTCTGGAGCCACCAGAATTACAGGTACCCCCTCTGACTTGATCTTCTTGATGACCCTTTCTAAGTCGCCAGGGTCTTGCCTTGGGTGAGTGGTCGCTCAACCCAGAAGTGTCCAACCAGATCTGTTAGAAGTGGGGCACCCCCTATGTAGATCTGATGGGATCTCAGATGAACGCCAAGGTGCGCCACTTCATTGCCAGGTCCTGTGATCCCCTGGAGATCAGTCAGGATGCCCTGGTCCAATCTTGGTCTCTCTTTTGCCTTCGCTATATCTTCCTGCCCTTCCCCGATTCCTTCTTCACACTGCAGAGGACGGTATCCGGGCCCTCCCTTGAAAGATAGGGTGCTTCCTGGTATTGATAAGGCATCCTCCTTCCCGCATAGTCCCTGACGGTACAGAAGAGGGTTGGGACCACCCTCTTCCTCCCGGAATGTATGTAACCTTTCTCATGTACAGCACCGTGGAATTAATGGTGCTATATAAATAAATAATAATAATTAAAATAATAATAATTGGTACAATAAAATATAGCACCAGTAATATGAGTAAAGAATCATTAGCATGTAAAATATATCAAATAAATGCTCATAAATGTTAGTCCACATACCCATATGATTATTAGAAATGTTCCATTGTAACCTCCTTTAAAAATTCTTATGGAAGGTGCAGAGTATAGGCTCGTCTGTGCGTACTACGGTGCATGTAATATAATGATGATCACTTGAGCTGGAGGTGCTATGAAGGGCAAGCAGCGCTGCAGTCTCTGGAGAGGTGAATATAACCACGGCGCTTCGGCCGGTAGCGTCCCTGGTAACCACGAGGGCAGAAGCAGAGGAAGCAGGTGAAGGTGTTTGAAATCTAAATCCATAGATATCTTTATATCTTCTATCGTCTATCAGATCTTCAGAAATCGTCATTTTAATTAATATGCAAACTAGGCATTAAGTGCTCTGGGTGTGACATAGCCCTTCCCGAGCCTCTACTTCCCAAAGGTTGTTATTGAGTTTCAATCTCTTTAGCTTGATTGATAGTTTACTTTCTGATTTTCTTTTCTGACATCACACAGTGAAATATCAATCAAACTAAAGAAGTTGATGATGGGTGGAGAAACAACCTTCGGAGGCAACATCTTCGTAAATGCCTTGTCACGCCCAGAGCACTTAATGCCTCATTTGCATGTGAATTAAAACGCTTATTTTTCAGGAATGAAGCAACAGATAGAAGATAAAGGTGTCAACGGATTTAGCTTTCAAATGCCTACAATATATACCCATATATGTGGTATGGCGGGATTGATCTTAATGCCAAATTCCCTTTAATAATATTATGCACTAGATATAATGTTAAAGAAGTCGCTGTATTGGAATCTGTGTATAATCATAGTTTGTGCTCTACATTCAGACAAATTACCCTCACTTCTCGGCTTTTGGAAAAATGATTGAATTAATCAAAGGAGACATCACTTATCAGGCGGCGGACTGTGTTGTGAACTTGGCAAATGCGTCACTGAATCAAACTTCTGGTAAGTAATAAAAATAAAGTCAGATATTGCTTGTATTTTGTAAATTGTTTTATAGAAATGATGTGTTTTCTAGTACAGTAGAAAGAAGGGAATCTGTCAGCAGGATTTCACACACCAAACTATTTTTATGAACATGTAGCTCTTTCAAAAAACAGGTCCAGCAATACCTTTACATTGCCAGTCCCTTGCTCTGTTACTGAGAAATCAACATTTGAATTGATAAGCAAATGACTATTGTAGACCTGAAGCCTCTGTGAATCCAGTGCTCTACCCCACCCAAAGTAGCCTCCTCCTGCTTGATTGATGGCTCTTTTGCCTTAAGTCACACAGCATAGAGGCCGTGGGTCCAACAGGAGGTGGTGGCATTGGGTGGGGAATAGAGCAGGTATGACCGAGGCTTCAGACCTTTTAAGGCCGGGGCGGCCCCAGACAGAAGAGGGCACTTGTGCAAGAACAATATATGGGCACTTGCAGCCCAATAGCTCCTCATGATGCACAATTCCACCTCCTTCAGATATAGAAATAGGCCCTTTCAGCTCCTGAGCCTCTATGCGGCAGCACAGGTTATACCAATTGTATGTCCGCCCCTGCTTTAAGGTGCATATATACTTTAGATAACTATCAGCTAATGGCTATCTCTCTTGACGCCCCCATATACATGAATGTTTGGCTCAGCTTACAGCAGAGTAAGGGCCCCGTCACACATAGCGACACACCAGCGATCCCGACAACGATATGCACTTGTCAGGATCGCTGGTGGTCGCTGTCCTGATCGCTGCCTGAGCTGCCAAACAGGCAGCGAACAGGACAGCGACACTGCGGGTAACGTCGCTTAGTTACCCACAGTGTAAGTTGGATACTAGCCCGCTGGTGCAGGGAGCTGGTAACCAAGGTATACATCGGGTTTCCAGGCGCTGCGCGGCACCTGGAAACCCGATGTGTACCTTGGTTACCAGCTCCCCTGCAGCAGCGCGCTGGTATCCAACGTACACATTGGGTTTCCAGGCACCGCCCGGCACCTGGAAACCCGATGTGTACCTTGGTTACCAGCTGATCGCTGGTCTCCTGCCTGTCACACGCAGCGATGCGTGCCTGCCAGCGGGAGATCAGCGATCAAAAAAATGTCCAGGACATTCAGTGATGATCAGCGATACCCAGCAGGGGGGCTGATCGTCGCTGAATGTCACACACAGCGATATCGCTGGGGAGATCGCTGTTGCGTCACAAAACTAGTGACTTAGCAGCGATCTCGCTAGCGAGATCGCTGTGTGTGACGGGGGCTTAAGTCACTGCCAGATAGCTCTGCCAGTGGTTTATCTGCCTGCAGAACAAAAGGATCGAGCATCTGAATTCACACTGCCTGATCCTTATCATTCTTGTCATGATCGGGGGTGAATCAAGAGGCCTTCATATATATTACGCGGTCATACAACAGAGAGGTGAACAATTATCACCAGTTAGATCACTATATTAGTGTGGATATTCAGTGAGAGAAAATCTGCATTACCTACTCACGAAGAGTGAATAAACCAAAAGAAAAAAATAATAAAAACATTTGTGTGAAAAAACATGATCGGTATTCACATAGTAAAGTAGGCACTAAAAACAAGGAAGTGTAAAAGAAGTTGTGTTTACCAGTAGTCAGTACCCAGTGGCTCCTGTGACTCCAACGTACGTTTCGCCTAGTGGCTTTCACAAGGAGTACTCCTTGTATTTTCACACAAATGTATGTACTTGTTTACAAATGCCATAGGCTATATGTATGGAAGTTCTTGTGTTGTAGAGTCATTAAACCCATTACCAACACTTTTTGCAATGGTTTCCCTATATATATTACCGATTTCCCTCCCGCCTCTCATGTGTTTTTTATTGTCTCTTATATTTTATTTTACAATTCAATAAAAATATGTTTGTTTTTTTTTCTTTTGGTTTATTCACTCTTTTTGAGTAGGTATGCATTTTATGTGGTCAGCCAATACCCACCAGTGGGTTAGGATGATTTTCAACAGAACAGCTAGGGAGATGTCATTTTAGTTAGTGGCTTGACTGTGAAGCTAAAGAGTGCTTTAACAAGAAAATAAATCTGGTTGAGTATAGTTTAGCAAAAATTCTCTTTGTGGTAACACAATTCTTTGTGTAAGGCCGGCATCACACTACCGAGTTTGATGCGAGTTAGTCGCACGACTAACTCCCATCAACACCCGGCACGGCCGCCCGCTCTCGGACCAGAGTGCGCGGCTGCATGTATTTCTGTGCCTCCGCGCACTCTGGTCCGAGAGCGGGCGGCCGTGCCGGGTATTGATGCGAGAAAGTCGTGCGACTAACTCGCATCAAACTCGGTAGTGTGACGCCGGCCTAAGGCCTCTTTCACACGTCCGTGTCTCCGGTACGTGTGGTGACAGTTTTCACACGTACCGGAGACACGTACACACGTAGACCCATTCAAATGAATGGGTCTATGTAGATGTCAGTGTGTTTTCACAGACGGTGTGTCCGTGTGCAAAATACGCTGACATGTCCGTTTTCACACGGACCGGAAAACGTCCCGCACACGTGCACACGGAGAACAGTGCACACAAGGTGTGAAGAAAAAAAACACACCAAAAACGCAGGTATCAGGTTTTGCTGTGTTTTTTTGAGCCAAAACCTGAATCCACAGAATAGAACTTTTCTTTCAACACTAAAGTTATCAGCATGCACAAGAGACAAATCTAGCATACCAAAACCACAAGAAAAACCAAGGAAAACTTGCCTAAAAAAACGCCTAGTGTGAACCTTAGCGTAATTGGATGCTATCTTCCAAGCTCAATTAGTAATACATTTTCAGGCTTCAAATCTCCTGAAGCTGATGTAGGGCACTCGTCTCAAAAAGTTTCATTATTTATCGATGTTAAAAAGTTATAAAGTTATTCCATACAATCAAAACAGTCCATGGGGAAAAAATAGTGTTGTCTTTCAAGCACAGCACTTGCTGAACTCATTCGTTAAGGAGCCTGATTGTTCCTCATGGGATCCATCACACTAAAGTATGCAATAATATGCTGTAAATAAGTGTCATCTTATAAAATATAAGGTATTTTCATGCATTTTATTCCTGTCTTTACAGGTGTTTCAGGGGCAATATTGAAAGCTGCAGGGGACGCTGTTAAGGAGGAATGCAATAAAATTGGTACTTTTTTTTTTATTTATCTAAATTTAGCTGAATGCACAATTGTATCTTTTTCTTTTGTACAATGATATATGAGAATAAGGCCGGAGTCACACTAGCGAGAAATGCAGACGAGTGCAATGCAAGAAAAAAATCGCATTGCACTCGGACCAATGTTAATCTATGGGGCAGCTCCCTTCAGCCGATTTTTTTCTCGGCCGTTTTATACGTGCGATGAAATCGCAGCATGCTGCGATTTGCACCATATATCGTCCGAGACTCGCCAATGCAAGTCTATGGGTGCGTGAAAACATCGGATTACACACGGACCATCAGTGTGACTTGCGAGAAATACGCACCGGTGTCCTTTAAAAAAGCCGGCAATTCATCCCCTGCTTGGCTATACTGTAAAATCACACTGACAGGTTTAATAAAGAATAGAAAGAATAGATATATACACATAGAATACATATATATACAATACATATATACATGTCATTGTGACATATATATATTTATATATTTATAGTTCATACACTTCTACATAGTATAACCATCAGCCACTAAAATTACAGAACCTGATATGAAATGACACATGGTTTACATACAGTAAACCATGTCATTTCATGTAGTTTGATATATGGTTTTCACTAATAATTACATGAGTGTATGTGTGCAAAATTTCATAAATGTAAGTGTTAATTAAATGTGTAAATTCGTTGTACAAAAATGTGTGGGCTCCTGCAGTATTTTCTCCACCAGAAAGGGAAAGCCAGTGAGTGGAGGAAGATAATAATAGCCTAGGGAGGGTGCATTTTTTTGCGCTCAGTCAGGTCCCCGCTGGAATCCTTCAGAAAGGGTTAACAGGTTTACAGCGGGGACCGGAGCTAATGCTGGCAGCCTCGCTGTAAACCCCCGAATGAATGAGCTCATCTCCCGGCTGACAGAAGATGAAGTGATTAGCTGGGAAGCTTAATTGAATGTTTCCCACGCTAATCAGTTCACTTCAGGTCAGCTGGGGACTCTCTGTGACGTCACTGATGCTGTGCGGAGTCCCCGGTGACCTGAAGTGAACTGTAAACCTTTTTAACCCTTTCTGAAGGATTCCAGCGGGGGACCTGACTGAACGCCGGAGAGTTAAGAATATGGTTGTTTTACAACAAAATATGGTCAAAAACTGTGTATTTATTTCATTAAAATTATTTTTAATTACTGTGTGTGTGTTTTTTTAACCATTTAATACAATAGGATTAATAATGGATAGTTGTCTAATTGACAACTCTCAATTATTAACCTGGCTTAAGGTCACCTTCCAATGCAAGGTGGCCTTAACCCATTATTAACCCATTAGCCACTGCTACAGGGCAATGGGAATAGACGGGCTAAGTGCCAGAAAAGGCGCTTCTAATCATAGATGTGCCTTTTCTGGGGTGGCCGGGGGCAGATGTTAGTAGCCAGGGGGGGCACAAAAAAATGCGCCCTCCCTAGGCTATAATTATTAGCCCCCACTCACTGGCTTTCCCTGTCTGGTGGAGAAAATACAAGCGGGAGCCCAAGCATTTTTTTCAACAAATTTACACATTTAATTAGCACCTACATGTATGAAATTTTGCACACATACACTCATGTAATTGTTAGTGAAAACCATATATCAAACTACATGAAATGAAATGGTTTACTGTATGTAAACCTTGTGTCATTTCATGTCGGGTTCTGTAATTTTGCAGAAGCCGGCAATTGAATTAGCGGCTATTATACTATATAGAAGTGTATGAACTATAAATATATATATATGT
>JARQOD010000007.1:79355521-79431461 GCA_033576555.1 Oophaga sylvatica | reverse complement strand
AAAAAAGAGGATAAAAAATAAAATCAAAACAGTATTTCCGCTTTAATAAAACACACTCGCAATACTATCGCAACACGTACCGGGGAAAATCAAATTTTGTGACAATGTTTGAATGATATCATGATTTTGTGTTAGGGGTGAGCACATAGTATTGAACCTTGGGTGAAAGAAAAAAAGAAAAAATCGCCCACATAAATTGCGAGCTAAATAAAAAAATAACTTCGCTAAAAAAAGGGAAGGACCCAGACCACACATTGCGCCTAAAAATGTGCCTTTTTTGGAAAAACCCTTTGGGGGAAGGGAAATCTCAATCCCAATATTTGAAGTGAACAAATGTGAAAAAAAATGCCTTTAAATAATACGACATAAGGGAAAAAAATTAAAAAGTCATATATTCAATGATTAAGGTGCCGCGTGCAATTTAAAGTGCATATTTCCCCCCCCCTACGAAAAAAAAAAATTTGATATATACCCATACCTTATAAACAACGTGAAGTGATAAAAAGAGAGTCCTGGTACTCCTATGGGACAAATGGAAGGGACCGGTGATATTAAAAAAGTCCACTAGGGGGTACCTTGTAAATAGAGTATTGATATAATAGTACCCTGACTGGAGAAAATGGTGATACTTATTTGGGGAGGGGCCTCCAAAAAATCCGATGGTTGTAAAAAAGGAAAGGGAGACAGGTCCTGGAGGCGCCCCCCGGCCGGGGGAACTCCCTCCACCTAGCGCTGTGCGCAGCAACCCAGGAGCATCGGAAGGCCCCAGGGAAGGGGGCCCCTCCCGCACTGGTTTCCCTCCCAGACGCCTGCCGTGAGATCGTTCTCTGGGGAGCGGTTTTGTGTCCGGGGCTCCGACACTGAGCGGCACGGATGTGTTAATTCAAGCTACGGGTCGAGAGAGCTACAATTTGGGTTTTTGTGCATCGTATTTCGGTGGTTTGATTAAAACGCGAGTAGTTTGTATTTTTTTATTAAACCCTCTATACGCTTGGCTAGGACAAACCTAAAGCCCATGGCTTTCAGTACCACCCGTAGCGGACGACCTAGTCTACCTTCTGGGCCCCAAGTCACCTCCTGCTGCCAAACCCCGGAGTTCTATCCCCATATCCTCCTTCTTCACCTCTCGCTTCCTAAAACTCAATGTTGACAAAACCGAACTCATCATCTTTCCTCCATCTCATGTATCTTCCCTACCTGATCTATCTATTATGGTAAATGGCATCACGATCTCTCCTGCACCTGATATCCACTGCCTCAGAGTAACTCTCGACTCTGCCCTGTCCTTCAAACCACACATCCAAACTCTTTCCACCTCCTGTCGCCTCCAACTTAAAAACATTTCCAGAATCCGTCCCTTCCTCAGCCCTCAATCTACTAAAACTCTCTTGCATGCCCTCATCATCTCCCGCCTCGATTACTGCAACATCCTCCTCTGTGGCCTCCCCGTCAACTCTCTTGCACCACTCCAGTCTGTCCTCAACTCTGCTGCCTGACTAATCCTCTTCTCCCCTCGCTACTCCCCTGCTTCTCCCCTCTGCAAATCCCTCCACTGGCTCCCAATTCCCCAATGAATCCAGTTCAAACTACTAACACTGACTTACAAAGCCGTCCACAACCTGTCTCCTCCCTATATCTCTGAACTAATCTCCCAATATCTTCCTTCACGTAATCTTCGATCCTCCCAAGACCTCCTACTATCCTCCACACTTATTCGTTCCTCACACAACCCCGCCTCCAAGATTTCTCCCGCATATCCCCCATCCTCTGGAATTCCACGCCTCAACATGTACGATTATCCACCACCCTTGGATCCTTCAAACGGAACCTGAAAACCCATCTCTTCAGGAAAGCTTACAGCCTGCAATAACCATTCTGCCTCACAGCCACCACCCGAGCTTCCGCCTCGCTGCCACCTCGCCGCCACCACCCGAGCTGCCGCCTCGCTGCCACCACCAGAGCTGCCGCCTCGCCAACACCACTACCAGAGCTGCCGCCTCGCCACCACCAGAGCTGCCGCACCCCTGACCTTCTGTTTCTTCCCCATTATCCCGTAGAATGTAAGTCCGCAAGGACAGGGTCCTCTCCCCTCTGTACCAGTCTGTCATTGTAAATTTGTTTACTGTAAACGATATCTATAACTTTGTATGTAACCCCTCTCATGTACAGCACCATGGAATTAATGGCGCTATATAAATAAATAATAATAATAATAATAATTCTCAAAATTTTTGGCCATGACTGTACTTCATGATATTGGTAAAATTTGGTCGATATGACTTGCGTTTATTTGAGAACAAATCTGAAATGTTGCAAAATTTAGAAAATTTCGCAATTTTAAAAATTTTAATTTTTATGCCCTTAAACCACAGAGTCATGTTACACAAAATAATCAATAAATAACATTTCCCAAGTCTACTTAACATCAGCACAATTTTTGAAACATAACTTTTTTGTTAGAAAGTTAGAAGGGTTAAAAATTGACCAGCTCTTTCTCATTTTTCTAGCAAAATATCTGTGACCTCAATAAATGGAGGATGCTCGATCTCTCTCCATGTACCTCAGATAATATGGAGGAGGCTCGATCTCTCTCCATGTACCTCAGATAATATGGAGGAGGCTCTATCGCTCTCCATGTACCTCAGATAATATAGCGGAGGCTCAATCTCTCTCCATGTACCTCAGATCATATGATGGGTCTCAATCTCTCTCTCTCTCCATGTACCTCAGATAATATGGAGGAGGCTCAATTCTCTCCATGTACCTCAGATAATATGGAGGAGGCTCTATCACTCTCCATGTACCTCAGATAATATAGCGGAGGCTCAATCTCTCTCCATGTACCTCAGATCATATGATGGGTCTCAATCTCTCTCTCTCTCCATGTACCTCAGATAATATGGAGGAGGCTCAATCTCTCTCCATGTACCTCAGATAATATAGCGGAGGCTAAATCTCTCTCTATGTACCTCAGATAATATGGTGGAGGCTCAATCTCTCTCCATGTACCTCAGATAATATTGAGGAGGCTCTATCGCTCTCCATGTACCTCAGATAATATGGAGGAGGCTCAATCTCTCTCCATGTACCTCAGATAATATGGAGGAGGCTCGATCTCTCTCCATGTAGCTCAGATAATATGACGGGGCTCAATCTGTCTCCATGTACCTCAGATAATATGGAGGAGGCTCAATCTCTCTCCATGTACCTCAGATAATATGGAGGAGGCTCGATCTCTCTCCATGTACCTCAGATAATATGACGGGGCTTGATCTCTCTCTCTCCATGTACCTCAGATAATATGGAGGCTCAATCTCTCTCCATGTACCTCAGATAATATGGAGGCTCAATCTCTCTCCATGTACCTCAGATAATATAGCAGAGGTTCGATCTCTCTCCATGTACCTCAGATAATATGGCGGAGGCTCGATCTCTCTCCATGTACCTCAGATAATATGGAGGCTCAATCTCTCTCCATGTACCTCAGATAATATAGCAGAGGTTCGATCTCTCTCCATGTACCTCAGATAATATGGCGGAGGCTCGATCTCTCTCCATGTACCTCAGATAATATGGCGGAGGCTCGATCTCTCCATGTACCTCAGATAATATGGCGGAGGCTCGATCTCTCTCCATGTACCTCAGATAATATGGCGGAGGCTCGATCTCTCTCTATGTACCTCAGATAATATGGCAGAGACTCGATCTCTCTCTTCTTACCTCAGACAAAATGGAGGACGCTTGCTGGCACTCTGCCTCAGATGAAATAAAAGCCTCTCTGTCTACCTCAGATAAAATAGAAGACACCTGTTCTTAGTGTCTCTCACTTTTTGTTCCTCAGAATGAAGGATTATGTCTTTGTCTCACTATATTTGACTTAAAATGGAGGAAGCTGCGTCACTGTCTACCTTGGATAAATGGAAGTTACTACTTTCTCTCACTGTTTCCCTCAGACAATTGGAGAATATGCTCTCCCTGTCTTCATAAAGAATGGAGTACGTTCTCTAGCTTAAAGGTAAAATGGAGGACGCCCAGTCAGACCACTATGGTGTACGCTTTCTTATTGCAGAGCTATGTCTGGCACCCCTGCATGGTGTCCCCTTCTCCCTCATTGCAGGTATGCCATCTTACTCACTGCCCAGGTCCTCGGCGCAGTCCCCAGCGTGCTTTTGTTTCCAGTCTCCTGGTCTGTGTGTGCACGCCACAGTTCCCAGTGTTTGCGCCTAGTGCATGCGTATGCGCTCCCCTGCTCTTAAAGGGCAAGCGCACAAAATCTAAGTCGTCTTGTATAAAAGACTCCCTCTCCCCTAGGGAGACGCCAAGAAATGTGTAGAATGATTAGTGAGTTGAGGTCCCCTTGTCCCGGTGCTGCCAGTTTCCTGAACCTGTACCCCTGGTAGCGGCGTGGCCAGTCCTGTATCCATAGTCCCCTGGTCCCAGAGTAGCCAGTCCTATTTCCATGGTCTCCTCCTGGTCTTGGAGTGGCCAGAGCCTGAACCTTCTCCCCTGGTCCCAGTGCAGCCAGTGCCTGAACCTCATCCCCTGGTCGCAGTGTGGCCAGTGCCTGAACCTTCTCCCCTGGTCTTGGAGCAGCCAGTCTTTGAACCTCATCACCTGGTGCCGGGGTGGCCAGAGCCTGGACCTCATCCCCTTAGCCTGGTGCGGCCAGTGCATGAACATTATCTCCTGGTCCTTGTGTGACCAGTCCCTGTTCCAGTACCCTAGACTGGTGTGTCTGAATTAGGCCCTAAATCAGTGTCAGGGTACCTGATGCCTGGGGTCAGCAGCTGCAGTATCAGGTTCTGCTCAGGAATGGTACCTGGGGGCTAAATGCAGCTCAGTCTGTGCCCACTATCAGGAGCTCCAGTGAGAAGTCATGTTTTCCGAGATGCTGCTATGGGGTATCTTTACTCTTTTTTGAACTCCGCTGTTACCTAATGGTAAAATAGTATCATGTGTGAGACAGTGAAGGAATATGTGGTGAATGAGGTGTATATTTCACCTAAGTACCTTGCTGACTGGTATGAGCGAAATGTGTGGCTTTGTAAACCTGGTGGTAAAGAAAGGTCACTACACCTGCCATTCAGTACACGCTTGCAGCTCAGACCTGAATCCACTCAGGTGTTGATTAGGAAGCCAGAAGTAGGTGCTTGTGAGCACAGTCAGGGAGCTCATTCAGTCTGGACAAGGGGTCCAGACACAGAAGGTGTCTCCAAGAGTGTGGGAGCTGTCTTTAGCCCGGACACAGGGAGGTGTCCTGGCACAAGGAAGCAGTCTCTAAGAGTGTGAGCTATCTCAGTCTGGGTGCAGGAAGTACCCCGGACACAGGAGTAGTCGCAGTGAGAATCCGTGCGAATAGCGACTGAATAGGAGGTGACCTCTCTCAAGTCTGGATATTGGAGTTGCCTTCGGACATAAAGAGGAGTGTCTGTGAAACTCCATACTGGTAACATATGTGATATGTGTTGTTTTGGGCACAGACTGGTAGAGTCTGGGTCCCGGATAGAGAGGGCCATCTATCTAAGTGTAATTTAGTGGCTAGACAAGCCCAGGTTTTCTGTTTATGATTTGTTTTTATCTGTGTGCTGTGGACTTTAATAAAACTGGTTGCGGCCAGTTTTCACCAAACTGCTGTCTGAATGAACTGTTTCCGTGCCATTCTGTCTACCCAGACAGCGATCCTAGAGCTAAACCCCCCGGAAAGCTTACAATTGGCGGAGAATGCTGGGGCAGCGCAGGGCCTGGTACAGTTAGTGCTGGAGTGTGCATGCAGCACAGTGGCGAGAGACAGCATTAAAGGTGAAGTCTATTGAAATAGCAACAGAAAAAAAAAAAAAAAAAAGTGTGTCAGCAGAAACGTCTGTTTGGAGCAGTCTTGGAGAGACAGTGGCCCTGATAGGGTCTGCAGAGAGAAAATGTATGCACAGCAAAGCTGAACTTGTTGTGAAAATGACTGTGGAATGTGCAGGAGCAAAAGAAAAGTTTGTGGAGCAGTCTTAAAGAGACAGTAGCCCTAATAGACTTTGCAAAGGAAAAAAAAAAAAAAAAAGTGGTTGCACAGCAAGGCTGAATTTTCTGTGGAAAAAAAGCTGTGTAGTGTGTATGTCTTGAGTGAAGACTGCCGTTGTTAAGACAGAGAAGTCTGACAGCATGGATGACAGCATGGAGGCGCTGTTTGAACAAATGGCACAAGTTAATGTGCAACATAAAACTGCCGTGGTTGAGACAGATAAGTCCGGCAGTATGGAGGAACTCGTTGAGTACCTGGTGCAGGCCCAGCGAAGCATGGAGCAGCAGCGCCTGCAGCACCAGCAGCACATGCAGCAGGCCCAGCAGCAATTCCTGCAGCAGCAGCAGGAGAATAACCGGTTATTTGTTGAGCAGATGACAGCACCAAAAAAGGATTTCGGTGCCGCGTCCCGAAGTAATGTTGTGAAGGCACCGGCGTTGTCCGCTATAAAGAAGGCGGTAAGACGGTCCTTGAGAAAAATGACACCTCGTGATGATGTGGAGGTATATCTTACTAGGTTTGAGAGACTGGCAGAGAAGGAGAATCTGCCACTATCTGAATGGGCCATGGCGGTCGTACCCTATCTGATTGGGGAACCCCAAAAAGTCTGGGCTGACCTGAGCAAGCAGGACAGCGAAGACTATGCCAAGTTGAAAGCGGCGATTCTTACCCGGCTGGGTGTTACGGTTGCAGCCCGTGCCAGGGGAGTCCATGACTGGAGATACAGTTGGGAGTCTGCAGTCAGCAGGCCTGATTATGGAGTTGAAAAGGTGATAGTGGACCGCTACACCCAAGCACGTCCTCCTGAGGTACAGCCGTCTGAGAGGTCGTCACTTCGGAGTTCCCGGACGCTGAACTCTCGCGGTAAGAGCGTTCCAGCTGTTGGGGACATGGGGTATGCTGATAAGCGGGTTCAGGCCCGAGGGGACATGTGGGTGGGAGAGTGTGATGGACAGTGTTGGAGCTGGCGTGAAATTGCAGCCAACTGTCCAATAGAGGGGGAGCCTATGTGTTGTGATGATGGCAGATCCCTCTCTCTCTGCGCAGAACCTGTGTGTGTGTCCACCTCAGCCGAAGAGACTGGACCACAGGGGTCCCCGGTGGTTGTAAGTGACTGCCCAGCACAGGCCCTCTTGGACTCAGAGAGTCCAGTGACTTCCGTATGTGACAGCCTGAGTGATAGGGACTTCATCCCTGATAAACACCTGAGTGTGGTGTGCATCCATGGAGACACCAAAGTCTACCAGAGACTGCCGTGGACTTGGTCCCCAAACTCGGGGAGGTTTCATATGAAGTGGGGGTAGTGAAGACCCTGGTGCACCCCGTTATATTGGGTAATGACTTTCCCCGGTCTAAGGATCTCGGGGGGAAAAATGTTTCTGATGGACAGTGTGATGAAGCTCCTACTGAGGGTGCGCAGTCCCGAGGGGCGGAACACAATGCTAGTGGGCCGTTAAACTTATGTGATAATGATGATGACCATGATAATATTGATAATGATAATGATGATCATGATAATGATGATGACCATGATGAGGATGCTGATATTGATAATGATGATAATGCTAATCATAATAGTGATGATACTGATGATGACCGTGATAAAGATGACATTTCTTTGCAGGTGATGTTGGGAGACGAGGATGGTGGTTCTCGGGAACCGAGTGTCCCTGACCTGCCTGGCTCCTGTGACAATTTTGGGAGTGAGCCGGTGCGAGACCCCACTCTTAAAACGGCACAGGAGAATGTAATTGTTCTGAATGAGGTTCCCCAAGAGCCTGGCTCTGAGGAAAGGTTTCCTCATGCTGCCATGAACAATAACCTATCGTATAGGGACACTGAAGTCCAGGGACAGGTTGTGAGTCAGCTCCTAGTGCCTGAACTATATAGAAGTGTAGTGCTGGGGTTATCACATAGTCACATACTTGAGGGACCACCTGAGGGAAACCAGGGACCAGATGGTGAAGTTAATGTTGTGGATGACATGTTAACTAAGGTTCCAGATCAAGATGTGAATGAGAATGAATTGTATAACCCTGACAGTGAGCCGGATGTGAATGAAAATGAAGTGTCTAACCCTGGAAGTGAGCCAGATGTGGCTGAGAAAAGGGGGTCAGACAGGGATAGTGGTGGTGATAGTGAGTCATCTGATGACAATAAAGCAACCAGTGCAAGTGAGGAAGGCATGGTAGCAGAGGAGATTGAGAGTCCTGAGAGGAAGGCTGAGGCTGACCTTGCAGTCGGACGGAGGATGGCATCTGAAGATGTTGTACCGTTGGCCGGTTCCCTGGCGAAGACTAAGGTGAAAGACAGGACTCTGAAACTGAACACAGCACAAGTGGATGCTGTTGAAAATGAGAAGTTATCAATGTATGGTGTGGATCTGCATCAGGCCAAGGACTCGGAAGGTGATGCTGCAGAGGTGGAGAAAGCCATGGAAGTGGTGGACACCAGGCCAGGTGCCTCACCAGAGGCTGATGTCTCAAGTGAAGCTGTGAGGAACAAGACTGAAGATGTGGGGAATGACTCTGCCCCGGAATATGTTTCTGTTGGAGACAGCGGCGTGGACGGTGTACTGTCCGGATCCGTGGCTGCGACTCGCGAAGCTCGGGCCGGAAGTTCGGCGCCCGGTGCGCCATCGGAGTTCTCGAGCGACCCAAAGGATCTGGATAAATCCCAAGATGAGATTTTGAGACCTCGGGTTGGCCTTGGTGAGCTCAGGCGCATTTTCATGGAGTCTACACTTGAACCACGTCCCAGTGAGTGGGAGGGGCGATGTGTCGCTCCGTTGCCGCTGCAGATACACGGGAGCTCAGATGGGATGCAGAACGTGGTGGAAAAGAAGACTGATGGTAGGGCTTCTGAGCATGTCCTACCAGAAGAGCCTGAAGAAAGGGCCGAAGACGTAAAGGACGTCCAACAACTACAGGAGAAGATGCGTAGCCATGAGGATCTCCTGGAGAAAGAAGTAAGAGCTCTGAGTCTTATGCAAAGTGAGCCTGTACCAGAAGAGGATAAATTATGTGTACCGACCAAGAAAAACGATCAGCTCCCTCTACAGTGCCAATCGTTTGAACAGTGTGGCTCGGAATGGTCAGAGACCATGACAGAGGCGCTTGGGTTCTGTGAGGTAGAATTTATGAATCAACTGATATTTAAGAAAGTAGATGTGCTAAAGAAAGTTCAGGGGGAATTAGAGAAAACCCCTATACCTCCTGTGACAGTTGGTGACACAGGGTCAGTGCCCCAAAAACAGGAGGTACGAAAGTTTCTGAGGAAGAATCAGCAGAGCTGTTCTGACGTGCCTGGTCGTACTTATCTGGTGAGCCACTATACCGAGACTGAGGCTGGCACTAAAGTCAAGATGAAACCGTGCAGGATACCCGAGGCCCGCAGAGAGTATAGGCCTGGGAGGGTACAGGGTAGTGCGGATGCTTCAGATGAAGAGAAAACTGATGTTGGCTATGACAGTGGTGAGGATGAAGCTGATGAGGGCCATGACTGGTCCAGAGTTCACTGTCTCTGTTGGATTGTTGACCAGCCCTCCGGTCTGGATGACCAGCCCTCCGGTCTGGAGAAGAGGGAGGGGATATGTGAGACAGTGAAGGAATATGTGGTAAATGAGGTGTATATTTCACCTAAGTACCTTGCTGACTGGTATGAGCGAAATGTGTGGCTTTGTAAACCTGGTGGTAAAGAAAGGTCACTACACCTGCCATTCAGTACACGCTTGCAGCTCAGACCTGAATCCACTCAGGTGTTGATTAGGAAGCCAGAAGTAGGTGCTTGTGAGCACAGTCAGAGAGCTCATTCAGTCTGGACAAGGGGTCCAGACACAGAAGGTGTCTCCAAGAGTGTGGGAGCTGTCTTTAGCCCGGACACAGGGAGGTGTCCTGGCACAAGGAAGCAGTCTCTAAGAGTGTGAGCTATCTCAGTCTGGGTGCAGGAAGTACCCCGGACACAGGAGTAGTCGCAGTGAGAATCCGTGCGAATAGCGACTGAATAGGAGGTGACCTCTCTCAAGTCTGGATATTGGAGTTGCCTTCGGACATAAAGAGGAGTGTCTGTGAAACTCCATACTGGTAACATATGTGATATGTGTTGTTTTGGGCACAGACTGGTAGAGTCTGGGTCCCGGATAGAGAGGGCCATCTATCTAAGTGTAATTTAGTGGCTAGACAAGCCCAGGTTTTCTGTTTATGATTTGTTTTTATCTGTGTGCTGTGGACTTTAATAAAACTGGTTGCGGCCAGTTTTCACCAAACTGCTGTCTGAATGAACTGTTTCCGTGCCATTCTGTCTACCCAGACAGCGATCCTAGAGCTAAACCCCCCGGAAAGGCTACACATGTTAAATACATTCTTGCGTCCCAAAGCTCTAGAGTCTTCATGTCTATTTGCCTGACGTGACACCTTTTAGAAATTTTGCACACTCCTCATTAGCTATTTTTTGGCTTGCCAAGAAAATGTTACAATTTTTTTTTACCTTTTTATATTTTTTTTTCTTCTTTTTTTTTAGTTTCATTAGGAGGATCTAATTGAACACAAATGTTTTTAATACACCATTCATTATTATTATTATTATTTTTTATGGTAGGATCACACAAGCCTATACAAAGTTCTCTTTGCCCTGAAACCCCCTCTTCTAAACAGGAGTCTGACCTTACTCACTTGTTGTTGAGAATCCTTGTTACCTCCCCGTCCATAGGACCAATCCAGCTGCAGACATAACAGGAGAACTTAGGTCCGATTTAACAGGTTAAGCTTTTCTGTGCAATTCGGTTACACATGGCTACAGCATACAAATTGAGACAGAGTCCCTTTTTGGTGATGTTCCCATTGTCTTGTGTACTATCAGTCTTTGCCTCTATTCTGCAGAACCTGCCCCCACCTCAACAACTGTTAATACCAGAAACCTTACATCAGACATTACAGCTTTCCTGAGGCTCACCATCCTTCCCTTTCACTGACACCTGGCTGACATCTTCCTCACAGGGTAGACAAAGACATGACACTCAATGTCTCTTCTGGACCCTAGGCCCAATATTGCCCCGGCGTCCTCACGAACCTTCAGATATGTCCTCATACTGTTTGCAGACTAGTGCTGACAAGACCTTTTGCCTCTGCTGCATGCACCATCTTAGAACCTGTTAACACTGCAATGTCTAGCCTTTCCTCTGAGCTCCACTCACACACTTGACCCTGAACTTGACTAGACTCCACACTCTACTGACTAGAAGCAGCAAGTGCTTCCCCGATTAACCCCTGCCAACAAGTGGGTTAATCCCTTGTGATCACTGTATACTTCCCTTGTGATGTAAACTATATCCCTATGCTTATAACGGTTCCCTTAGTGGACAGACCTCCTCCCATTCCTAGGGACGGCCTTGAGGCAAAGCCTCCAGGAGAAACGAGACACAAATCGGCCATAAGGATAAAATGAAACACACTTCATCAAACGTGTAATCATAATATTCACTTCTAACACTTATTTACATCCGCTCCTTCTTGCCACGTCTTTAGTCAAGCCCCTTACAGAACGATGGACTGAGTATCCTAATTAGCATATTTTATTAAATTTATGTTTCTGCATAATGGAGGCAGCGATTAGAACAATATGCTGTCACTATGTAACTGTTCGCGGAAGACTGATAGCTGTTAATAGAGCTTCCATGGACAAGCTTAGCGCAAGCCACTCCGTCTACCAGATCCCAGGGGTTGCCCTGGCCTTCACCATTTAAGCTCTGTACGGGGATTTGGACTTACACAGCACAGATGTTACAGGTGCAATATTTAGAGGGGCTATACCCCCTATAAGGCTATATGTTTAGTTTTTACTGTCAGTTTGGGCTGATGGACTCCCTTTTAAAATCACCCCAGGGATCTATTGTAAGTTTGGTTCATTGGACCATGAAAGTTCTGGATGTTTTAGGCACTTAAAGAGTCCTAACTTGTAGCTGTTTTACGGTCATTTGAAATTGGCATTGTTTTGAAATATTGGCCCCTATGGAGTATGTGAAGGCATTTTTAGGCTTCATAGGAAAAATATATCATGTTGAAAAATATAACAGTATTTTTTATTTCGGATTTCAACCTTTCATATAAAATTCTGTTTTCTCTTTAAATATTTTTAGAAGGTGATTTCATTTAGGAGTCACCATTTTCAAATGTAAAGCCGAATCCCATATGTAATGAAATGTTTCCAGGTCCGCCTATGTGTAAGCTGAAACATATGGATCATTGTCTTCTGTCTGAAAAACCACATAATGATGTCGTCAGCCTGACTAATGGGATCTGAGATCTTTCATGTATATTTCACGCAATATCCATTTTGCTGTAATCGGGTAAGTGTGATTCATTATATTCATGGGAAAAATTAGTAACGATAGTGAATGAATTAAACAGATAAACAACTTGAGCAAGATGTAATATTTTATTTTATTATATTTTTACTGCACATATGGTTTTATACGTTAGTAGTTGGCTTGCAGCCTAAATACGGTAAATGACTATTTTTTTAACAATGCTCTGATTCGGGGGCAGTGAAACAGGAGCTGAGAGGGCATGTCTGTGCCAGAGAGAGGCAACAACAAGCCTCTTACCATATCCAGGGTATTATACAAGGCAAGCAAAGTACAAACTTTTTAAACATAATCTATGGTAGAATAATATGTCCCATAGAAAAAGTGATTTAGGAAAGCGTGGTAATTAAAATATAATATTTTTATTTAACAATAATAAAAACTTAACAGTGAAACAATAGACAGAGTGGAATAACCAAAATAAACAATCATGGACCTCCGGGGCTACATCTGTCTATTGTTTAAATAAAAAAATAAAGATATTTGGTACTGTTGTGTGTAAAAAAAAAAAAAAAAAAAAAAAGTCTGATCTATCAAAATATAAAATTATTTCAACTGATACAAAAAGAGAGAAAAATTGGAATGGCAGAATTGCCACTTTTTGGTCATTACCAGGGATGAGCGGACCGTTGGAAGTTCTGGTTCGGCCAAACTTTAGTCCAAAGTTCGGTTAAGGTATCAGAACGTGACCCAAACTTGACACCAAAACCCATAAGTCAATGGGACCAGATTTTGTTGCTGTGAAATGGCTGTAAAATGGTTGTAGTAAGAGCTAAGAGGCTGAAAAAGAAAGCAAAATGGGGGTAATAGCAGAACAATTGCCCTGCAAATAAATGTGGATAGGAAAACGACTTAAAATAACATATAACAAAAAAATAAATAAATAATAATCTTAAACCATGAGGCGGGAGTACTGAGTGAAGCAGTGTCTTGTGTGTGTATTCTACAGTACTTGTTGAATAAATAAATGAAAAATGACGAGTGGTCCCCTATTTTTAATTACCAGCCAAGGGAAAGCAGACAGCTGTGAGCTGATCTTATGCTGGGAAGGGGCCAATATCCATTGACGTTCCTAGCCTATTATTATGATTTGCCTTTGCTGGTTATTAAAAATGGGGGACCCTAAAAAAAATATGTGGGTCCCCCTATTTGGAATAACCAGCTAATGCAAAGTATACAACTGGGAGCTGATATTAATAAGATGGAACGGGCCATGGATATTGGCCCCTTTCCCAGCCTAATAAGACCAGCCCTCAGCCGCCCCAGAAATAGTGCATCTATTAAATGCGTCAATACTGGCACTTAGCCTCAGGTCTTCCCGACTGCCTTGGTGCCTAATGTCAGCTAGCATCAAGCCAAGGGGTTAGTAAGGGAGAGGCAACTATCAGACACCCCCATTACTAACCTCACAAGTTAACATTTTGTGTGTGCTTTTTTATTTAAAAAAACACTCCCTCTCACCTCGCTCACCAATTTATTAAAAAAATACCCATGAAGATCCGACATAGTCCATCGAATCCGAAATAGTTCATAAATGTGACCATGAAAGGCATAAAAGAGAGTTAAGGAAATAAAAACATGAAATACTCCCTCATTCACCAATTTATTATATAAAAAAAATCCCTGCAGCTATGATGTAATCCATTGGGGGTCCCACGACGTCCAGCAATCCTCTCCTGCAATCTATGGAGCGTTGTTCTTAGAATGAGGCTCCATAGGTTACTCACAGTCATGTCACACGGGTGATGACATTACCGATTGGGAATCTCTATGGTTATCTGGCCCTTCCCAACATAATAATACCAGCCCAACACTGTCTGCTTTCTCTTGGCTGGGCATTAAAATAGGGGAGGACTGCATATCTCTTTAATTATTTATTTATTTACATTGTCAGGCCGGGTCACGTGGTGTGCTGGCCAATCACAGCCAAGCCAATACTTGGCATGACTGTGATGGTGCTGGAAGTGCCTACAGCCTTAAATCTTGTTGATTGCACTGCAGCCTTTCAACAACATTTATTGGGCTGCTGAATCTGAAAAGTAACACGGACGTACAGTAAGAAGTCCGTGTTCGGTGTTTGGGACCGGACACTAGGTACGAACCCTGAACTTTACCGTTTGGGTTTACTCATCCGTAGTCACAATTTCTCCCCCAAAAAGCAATAAAAATTTGATAAAAATGTCATACATACCCTAAAATGGTATCAATAAGAACATTAGCTCATGCACAAAAAAACAAAAGATTATAAAATTCCTTTGCGGAACATTTCAACATTTCACCACAATTTTTTTCTGATTTCCTGTGAAACTTGAGCCGACATAATAGCCTAAATTACAGGACAAATTAAAGAGAACCTGTGTGTTAAACTAACGGTATGGGCATAATGGGGCTGATATACTGATTTATTAGATACCGTCAGTGAAGAAATCTGCAGCCTACTTTTGGTTAAATGATCATTAGAAGTTTCGGATTGCACTGCCTGCATTGGTGCGGGACTGTGGGTAGAGTTTTTGGCTCCGCCACGGCCGCTTAGTGACCACTGGTGTTTTTATCTTATTCCTTATTTAAATTTCGCATTAGTGCCGTCCTAGTTGCAGGTGACACTTGCGCAGATTGATCTGGTGGCAGGGTTCGGGAAAATGGCGCTGTGGTGGCGCATGCGCAGAATGACATCTCAACTCCTCATTGAGCTGAGAATGAAATCATGTGCCGCCACTAACGCCATTTTTCTGAAGCTAGAGACTAGATCAATCTACACAAGTTAATAACCACTAAGAAAGAATATGGTGCGGTCACAGTAATGGGCTGAATACATGAGATCAGAGGTTCTCCTGCCTTTTTCCACCCTCCCTTCATTAATCGCCGCTGTGTCTCCAGGAAGTATATGTAAGAAATATAAGCCAGTCTATTACTGATGAGTGGTGGGAGGAGGGAGGCGGACGCCTCTCCCAGAGGACCTGTAACGATCAGCCTTCTATCCTTTCTTAGCAGCTATTAAACAAATGACACAATACTTTTGTGCCTTTTGGTATACTAACCCAGCGGACTTGTCTTTTTTATCCAGGATTACCAAAATACGCAAAACCACCCAATGGGAGCCTGGCCCTAGACTGTAAAATCTCATCATATAAGTTTACATTCATACAGCGGTTTTGTAGGCCATGTTCACATGATCAGCATTTGGTCAGTATTTTACATCAGTATTTGTAAGCCAAAATCAAGAGTGGAACAATCAGAGGAAAAGTATAATAGAAACCCGTCACCACTTCTGCATTTATCACCTGCTCCTGGCTTTGACTTACAAATACTGATGTAAAATGCTGACCAAATACTGAACGTGTGAACGCAGCCTACGTTTTTTTGAGTGGATTCTCTCCCAAAAATCCTCCTTGAAAACAGCTTGAAACACTTGGAAAAATTCTTCCCTTTATTTCTGTATGAAATTCTCTTTGCTGTTTATATGAAGAGTTTTTTGTCTTATTTTTTTAATCATAAACCGGTTTGAAAAATAAACCCTGGGGATAAAAAAAAAGTGTCTGTCACTTCTCTAAAACGGGTCCTGAAAGAGAACGTCTCCAAACTAGGCACCGTCAGATCAAAAGGCAGCAAAAAAAATGCTTTAGGAAAAATATGGACACGGTGTAAACCAGAACTCCATTGAAATGAATAGTCTCTTTCTGTCTCTCTCTCTCTCCTCCCGGACTTCACCTAGAACTCCGAACACCCTAAAATGGACTTCTGGTAAAAGTCCATGTTCGGAATTCAGCACAGAGTTAAATTTCGGGTTCGCTCATCTCTAGTTTCCACTTGAAAAACTCATTTTACACTTCAAATTACTCTGTGTGAACATACCCTAATGCAAAAACAGGACAAGGTCACAGATCACAAATTTATTCAATTTTCTTCAAATTTTTAAGAATTTCTTGATCATCACTACAGATCAGCAACACCACTAAAATAAATGAGAACCATCTCATCTATTTCCAGGAAAGTTCCTTCCCGTAAATTAGAAATTGTATTTTTCGGTTCCACATGTTCTTCTTATTGTGCTAACAGCTTTCTTTTCTCTTTTATGATTTATTTCGTCCCGTTTTAAGGTCAAAGCAGTTCTGTGCAGCTGTCGGATTTGAGTACAGCATGGGCTGTTCCCATTGCCAAGTTGTTCCATCGTTTCAGACATATCTCTCTCTGGTTAATGGGTGGGTCCCCCTATAAGATGAGTGTGACCTCAGGCATTTATGAAAAAATATCTTTATCATTGTTACCTTACCTCTTTGGTGGGGGTTTAAGCAAGAAAGTGAGAGAATGGAAACTGTTCATAATGAGGATTAAACAGGAAAGGAGACGTCTGGTCAATCATCATCTTAGACGTTCTTAAGAACCGGATCAGCTCGATATAATAAAGGGTGTTTTTGTCTTATACACGGTGAATGTAGACCCTGGCACGCAGCCCATCAGCCGGCTTCTGGATGTGATAATATATATATATATGATGCCTGGGGAGTGTAAATTCTACTGTTCCGCTCGTAAGGACACTTTTCATTATCTTATCACATCTTCTGGAAAAAAAAACATTTTCTTGAGCCAAGAATTAAATGAAATGTGTGGTAGTTTTGAGCACTTTCTACTATACTATGTGTTCCTTTGGGATAGCATGAGAATTGGTATTTATTCAAGTTTGATTCCTCTATTATTCCAAATGTAATCTTGCCTGAAGAAGGAGCCTTTGAGCTCTGAAAGCTTGCGAACATATAATTTTTCTGGTTAGCCAATAAAGGTATCACTTTAAGAATGCTCTTGTCATAATTGGACGGAAAAGTATTCACAACGATTTTTCTGGCTAACACGGTACCACAATATAATTTATTATTGTACACCATTCCTCTTGGGTAAAATATGATTAAGCTTTTTTTTGGTCCAGTCAAAGCAAACCATTAAAGAAGAAAAGTTAAGTTTTAAAGTAGTTTTAAAGATAATTTATGATTAGAGAATGGCCTGCAGTTAGACTCAGGTTTTTCATCATTCTTACTTAACAGTTTTGGTGATGTTTTTCATTAACTTTCCATATTTTTATCAATGTTAAAAAAAATAGGGAACTGCTTGCAGTTTTGGGCCAGGTTCACACGTTGAGTATTTGGTCAGTATTTTACATCAGTATTTGTAAGCCAAAACCAGGAGTGGGTGATAAATACAGAAGTGGTGACGAGTTTATATTATACTTTTCCTCCGATTGTTCCACTCCTGATTTTGGCTTACAAATACTGATGGAAAATACTGACCAAATACTGTGAACATGGGTTTTGTATATTGAGGGCCTTCCGGCTCTCCCTCACAGATGATTTGGAGATTGAGCAGCTTGAGTTTTAACACCTGACCCTTTTTTATTCTGGAGATAAGCCGCTGCCAAAGACATTTTCAGGGTTTTTCTGTCCTCTTCCCCATTTGAAAATACAGGAGACAGGTGAAAATAAAACTGATCTAAACATAATAAAGCCACTCTGATGTGGATTTTTAAAGCACATCAGCTTCATCATGTCTAAGAGCTGTATGCAGTTTGCATTGTGAAACCTGAAATCCCTAGAATATCTATACCCTGACCTATATTGTTTCGTGCCCGTACCGGCTCCAAGTTTATATGGGCCAATGGGCGATGGAGTCCCAGTGGGCTGCTCTTCGTTTATGATTTTTCCTCCTCACTTTTCAAAAGCCATAACTTTTTTTTTCACTTTTCTGTAGCGTTGTATCAAGTTATATTTTTGAAGTTAGACTTGAGTGACAGCTGTATATCACTGCTGCGCCCGCTCCATAAATGCAGTGCACACATCTGTCATATATGTTGTCAGTGAGTACTAGATTCTGTGATGAGACATTTCATAGTTTTTAAGCTTTAAGGCCTCTTTCACACATCAGTTTTTCGGCGTCAGGCGCGATGCGGCGTCTCGCCTGATCACCAGATCCGGTTTTTGATATCTAAAACCGGATAAAACTGATCCGTTTTTTTGCCGGATTATTCTAACGGATCCGTCTCATCCGGTGTATCCGTTTTTTTATCAGTTTTTTGACGGATTACACCTGATCCGGTATTTAAAAACACCCTTTTTGGGGTTCAAAACATGATTGGCTACTGAAAACCTATATATACACTGTTCCTGTATATACCTATATATACACTGTGGACTGGGCTACAAAACCAAAACCAGATAAAAAAAAAAACGGATCCGGACACTGGATCCGTCAAAAACCGGATCCGGCGCATTGCGGCGCTCATAGACTTTCATTGTAAAATAAAGCCGGAAGCGCCGGATCCAGCGCATCCGGCCTTTTCGCCGGAGACAAAAAACGTTACATGAGACGTTTTTTCCAGACGCCGGATTGAGACCAGACGCCGGGCTCCAGAGGCAGTCTTTGTTCAGCCGGACTGGAGGGAGAACCTCCAGTGGTTTGTATCCTGAGGAGGAAAAACTGAACCTGCCTTGCTCCAGACAGGGCTGCTACTTGCAAATGTATGGACTGTGTTACAGCATTTTCTTTTATTTGTTGTTTTCTTGTTTTTGCCTGAAGGCCTGTTTTACTTTCCCCTTCTTGTTGGCTTATGCCGCCATATAATAAACCAACCAAAGATTTAAAGACACAGTGTTCCTATTTTCTACCTCCGTGATTTAAAAACAGTGTTCCTGTTTTCTGTCTCCGTGTACCGCCGAGTGAATCGAGCTAGCACATCTCATACAATTGTACATTGTAATAAGATCAACCATAAACCTTTGGTTTTCCAAACTAAATAATCCCATGCTTAATAATGTGTCCTGGTGATCGGGGAAACTAGTCCGATTGCCATATGTGGAGTCGGGAAATAATTTTTCCTCTAATATGGGGCCTCATGGGGTTGTTGCCTTCCTTTGGATTAACAGCTATAAGTAGGACCCAATGGATTTGTGTATTTTTTCAACCTTAAAACTGGTGAAATGGAAATCTGGGCAGAGTGGACAACCCAGTCTTCACTTGGTTCTGATGACAGCTCTGTCTACTGCCTAATGTGTGTTTTTTTGGCTCATATGGGAAAACCCTTTAACAAGGGTCAGATGATCGGAAGGTCCAGAGTGTCAGATGCTGGCTTCTTTTACTGTATTAATACTGTATACAGTCACACACCCTCTATAAAGCCATGACTCTTTATTATGACCCGACTTATGGACTTTCCAGCCAAGCACTGGCAGACGTTCTGCTTCATAAACGATTATTCTTGGCACCCGTCTGCATGACTATTCATAGTGCAGACAAGAGTGTGGAAATCAGTAATTTGTCACTGGGTTATTTCTAAAACTCAGCAGGACTCTCACCAAACTATGAAATATGTTCTTCTTCTACTTTGCTTCTATTAATCTGTTTAATACCGTTTTGTACGCACACTATGACTATAAATCTAGGCTGTTTCATTGTGAATATGAACGTATATTTGTCACGCGGTCTTATGATATGTGTACGATGTCAGTAAACTATTCTTAAAAGAACAACACTCTATACAACATATAGATTAGCAACATCAGCATGTAAATATAGAATAGATTTACCTGACACGATATCCGTTGAACTCAGGGTTAATCTTGAGGACTTGATACACTGTCACAGGAAAGAGGAGGACCGGGGGTCTAACCTGACCCTAAACTGGGGTCCTAACTAATCCCTCACCTTGGAGGTACTGATAATGGTTCAGAGGTCCAAGTCTCCAGCCTAACCCTGTCTCCTATCAGTCCCTGAACCCTGTAATCAGTCCTAAGAAGGATTCTGATTACCACCAAAGGGATATGGGCTGATCTCTGCTAAATACAAAGATTAGACATATAAGACAGACTGGAGAAAACACAGACTTGCATACACACTCAAACACAGAAGGAACATAAATGATCTGGGATATTAAACTCTAAGCAAGGTGAGCTTAAAACAACTAAGGAGCTCTTTAACTTAAGTCTATACAGATACAATCCTATCTGTGGTCTGCATGAAGAATTTCACTGGCAACTCCCAACACAGACAACCAGAGATTTAAAGGAAACCAATCAACAAATAATTAATTGCAGCCGGGAGAAAACTGAACCCAGTCCCAGAACTGAGCACAGACAGAATTAACTCCCTAACTGCCAAACACAAAGAAACAGCAACTCAGCTGTGAGAAGTCAGAATGTGCAACCGCGACGATCTTCGTGGCGATGCACACATGACAGTACCCCCCCTTCTACGAGGGGCCTCCGGACCCTCAGGGCCAGGTTTGCCCGGGTGAGTTCTGTGGAAGGTCCGCACCAAACGATCTGCGTTAATGTCAGACGCAGGAACCCACGTCCTCTCCTCTGGACCATACCCCTTCCAATGCACCAAGTACTGAAGGGACCGGCGATTCAGACGTGAGTCAATGATCTTTGACACTTGAAACTCCAAGTTACCATTGACCACCACTGGAGGAGGAGGTAGAGGTGATGGTATGACTGGTGCCACGTACCTCTTAAGTAATGACTTGTGGAACACATTATGAATTTTAAACGTAGGAGGGAGGTCCAGACGAAATGCCACAGGATTAATTATGGAACTGATCCTGTACGGCCCGATGAATCTGGGGCCCAGCTTCCAGGAGGGAACTTTAAGTTTTATATTCCTGGTAGACAACCATACCAGATCGTTCACATTAAGATCTGGACCAGAAACTCTCCTCCTATCAGCCATACGTTTATAACGGTTCCCCATAGCACTCAGATTATTCAATACACCTCTCCACACTGAAGCAAGTGACGACGAGAAACGCTCCTCCTCAGGAACCCCAGAAGGGCCCCCCCCATTGAATGTACAAAACTGGGGATGAAAACCATATGCCCCAAAAAACGGGGACTTACCAGTGGACTCGCTCCGCCTGTTGTTAAGAGCGAACTCTGCCAGAGGCAAGAAAGAAGACCAGTCCTCCTGGTTCTCTGAGACAAAACACCGAAGATAAGTCTCTAGGCTTTGATTCAGACGCTCTGTCTGACCATTGGTCTGCGGATGAAAAGCCGAGGAAAATGACAATTGCATCCCCCGACGTAAACAAAATGCCCTCCAAAACTTGGACACAAACTGAGACCCCCTATCTGACACCACATCAGAAGGCAACCCATGAAGTCTCACAATCTCCCCAATGAACACCTGCGCCAGAGTTTTAGCATTAGGGAGGGCAGGAAGAGCAATGAAATGTGCCATCTTACTGAACCTGTCAACAACCACCAGTATGACAGTCTTCCCTGACGACTGAGGAAGGTCCGTGATGAAGTCCATAGACAAATGAGTCCATGGACGCTCCGGAAGTTTCAAGGGTAAGAGGGTCCCAGACGGACGGGTATGAGGGGTCTTAGAGCGAGCACAAACCCCACAGGACGCGACAAAAGTTAAAACATCTTTATTAACGTTAGGCCACCAAAACCGGCGAGAAAGGAGATCTAAAGTAGCCTTACTCCCTGGATGTCCTGCTAAAGCAGAATTATGATGTGCCTCAATAACCTTTTGTCTCAACTGATTTGGGACAAACAGTCTCCCTGGAGGTCCTGCAGGGGCGTCCCCCTGAGCCTCTAACACCTCCTCCTCAAGCTCAGAACATACAGCCGACACTACCACCCCCTCCTGAAGGATAGGAATCGGGTCATCCATTTTCCCGGCCCCTGGGAAACTGCGAGACAAGGCATCCGCCTTAACATTCTTAGATCCAGGGCGATAAGTGACAACAAAATTAAACCTGGTAAAAAACAACGACCATCGAGCTTGTCTGGAATTCAGACGCTTAGCAGATTCCAAATACAGCAGGTTCTTGTGATCAGTAATGACGGTGACCGGGTGGACTGCCCCCTCCAAAAAGTGACGCCATTCTTCAAAAGCCAACTTAATGGCCAAAAGTTCCCTATTGCCGATATCATAATTCCTTTCGGCGGACGACAATTTTTTAGAAAAGAAAGCGCACGGATGCCATTTACCAGGGGACGGACCCTGGGACAATATTGCACCCACCCCTATGTCAGACGCGTCCACCTCCACAACGAACGGCTGTGATGCATCTGGTTGGATGAGAACGGGTGCCGAAGCAAAACATTTTTTCAAAGAGGAAAAAGCTTGGCAAGCTTTGTCCGACCATTTAGAAAAATCCGTCCCTTTTCTTGTCATGTCAGTGAGAGGTTTGACAACAGATGAGAAATTACAAATAAATTTCCGGTAGTAGTTAGCAAACCCCAGAAAACGCTGCAGAGCCTTAAGATCCTCTGGCTGATCCCATTCAAGCACTGCTCTCACCTTTTCAGGGTCCATACGGAAACCGGAGGCTGACACCAAGAAACCCAAAAACTGAAGTTCCTGTACGGCGAATACACACTTTTCCAGTTTGGCGTATAGTTTATTGTCTTGCAAGATCTGCAACACCTGTCTCACATGCTCCTGGTGAGACACAAGATCTGGTGAGTAAATTAAAATGTCATCCAAATATACGACCACAAACAGCCCCACCAGATGACGAAAAATGTCATTAACAAAATGTTGGAATACTGCTGGTGCAGTAGTCAGACCAAAAGGCATGACAAGGTTCTCATAATGTCCCTCCGGCGTGTTAAACGCCGTTTTCCACTCATCCCCCTCTTTTATCCTAATCAGATTATACGCCCCCCTGAGATCCAATTTAGAGAACCATTTGGCGCCAACAATTTGATTGAAGAGATCAGGAATCAGAGGGAGTGGATACGGATCTCGAACAGTAATCCGATTAAGTTCGCGGAAATCCAAGCAAGGGCGTAGGCCTCCATCTTTTTTCTTCACAAAGAAGAACCCCGCGGCCACTGGGGAAGATGAAGGTCTAATATGCCCTTTGGCCAGACTTTCCGAAATATAATCTTTCATAGCCTGCCTCTCAGGACCAGAAAGGTTATATAACCTAGCTTTAGGTAACTTAGCATCAGGAAGTAAATTAATAGAGCAGTCATACACGCGATGAGGAGGCAACTCCTGACACCCCTCCTCAGAGAACACATCCCCAAAGTCCTCCAAAAAAGGAGGCAAAGTACTAGGCACGACCGCACTGATGACTGTGTTCATGCAGTTACTTTTGCAAAACTCCCCCCATTGGCTTATATCTCTGGACTGCCAATTAATCACAGGGTTATGTTTAACCAACCAAGGAAGTCCCAACACAATAGGAGTAGGTAGACCCTCCAACACATAACAAGATAATAGTTCCCTATGTATTGCCCCTACCCGAAGGTCAATGTTATGAACCTCATGAACAAAGCTACCTTGGCCGAGAGGCCTGGCGTCAATGGAGAATATAGGGATCGGTTTGACCAATACACTCAGATGCATACCTTGAGCCTGAGCAAACTGAGCGTCAACCAGATTAGCCCCGGACCCACTATCAAGAAGAACAGAAAATCTCTCCACTCTCGTACCAACCACCACCTCCACTGGTACAAGGAACTGAGAAGAACTAGCGGACGAAATACATACTCCCAGGTTGTCGTCCACCACACAACCTGGGATTAACAGTTTTCCGGCGACTTTTTGCTCAACAAGGCACGGGATGACATCCCAGAACAAAATGTCCCTCTTTCCCGCAGAAGAAACACCTTCTAGTCCTGCGGCGTACCGCCAATCCCCTCCTACGAAATGATGTCCCTCCCAACTGCATAGGCTCCTCCGAACAGACAAGGGGAACCTCAACATAAGGGACTTTAGTAGTAGGTGGAGTAACAACAGGGGGCGGAGTTACCTCGCACCTCTCCCGGAGCCGTCTATCAGTACGGATAGCTAGGGCCATAGCAGCCTCCAGTGATGGAGGAGACTCATACTGAGCCAAAACGTCTTTTAATTTATCAGAAAGCCCATGACAAAACTGGCTCCTAAGAGCTGGGTCATTCCACTGAGTATCTGTGGCCCATCTACGGAACTCAGAAGCAAATTCCTCCGCCGGACGATCTCCCTGCTGTATCTTACGTAATTTTGTCTCAGCAAGAGAGACCCGATCTGGGTCATCATATACCAAACCCAGGGCAGTAAAAAATCGATCTACTGACTGTAGAGCCGGGGATCCCGGAGGAAGGGAGAAGGCCCAGGATTGAGGGTCCCCTTGTAGGAGCGAGATAACAATTCCCACTCTCTGCTCTTCACTCCCTGATGATCGAGGCCGAAGCCGAAAATACAATTTACATGCTTCCCTGAAGGTAAAAAATTTGTCTCGCCCACCAGTGAACCTGTCCGGGAGAGTTACTTTAGGTTCAAATCTGGTTTGCTCCGAGGGAGACAAAACTTTGGACTTAATGTCCGTCAGCTCCATGGATAATCCCTGCAACTGCAGAGCCAGCTGGGCTACTGGATCCATGGCAACTGGGAATAATTTTATGGGCCAGTGAAAATGTCACGCGGTCTTATGATATGTGTACGATGTCAGTAAACTATTCTTAAAAGAACAACACTCTATACAACATATAGATTAGCAACATCAGCATGTAAATATAGAATAGATTTACCTGACACGATATCCGTTGAACTCAGGGTTAATCTTGAGGACTTGATACACTGTCACAGGAAAGAGGAGGACCGGGGGTCTAACCTGACCCTAAACTGGGGTCCTAACTAATCCCTCACCTTGGAGGTACTGATAATGGTTCAGAGGTCCAAGTCTCCAGCCTAACCCTGTCTCCTATCAGTCCCTGAACCCTGTAATCAGTCCTAAGAAGGATTCTGATTACCACCAAAGGGATATGGGCTGATCTCTGCTAAATACAAAGATTAGACATATAAGACAGACTGGAGAAAACACAGACTTGCATACACACTCAAACACAGAAGGAACATAAATGATCTGGGATATTAAACTCTAAGCAAGGTGAGCTTAAAACAACTAAGGAGCTCTTTAACTTAAGTCTATACAGATACAATCCTATCTGTGGTCTGCATGAAGAATTTCACTGGCAACTCCCAACACAGACAACCAGAGATTTAAAGGAAACCAATCAACAAATAATTAATTGCAGCCGGGAGAAAACTGCACCCAGTGCCAGAACTGAGCACAGACAGAATTAACTCCCTAACTGCCAAACACAAAGAAACAGCAACTCAGCTGTGAGAAGTCAGAATGTGCAACCGCGACGATCTTCGTGGCGATGCACACATGACAATATTGTAATAAAGTTATATCCGGAAAATGGGCCAGTCCTAGAAAACAAACCTTATTAGGGCACATTAGCCCTAATTTATTACTGCCAATTCTACCTTAATTTTTTTACATTATTGGTATAGTTAGTTGTGAGCTCTGCTCATTATATCATGACTGTTGTGGAAAAACATTGTTAGTAAATTTATGAAAACTTTGTGTCAGCCAGAACAAGTGGCGCTGGAGTGTAAAGCATAGAGGAAAGGAGAGAACCAAACTCTTTGGTAAGTCACAGCATTTCACTTTACCTCGGAAAACCTTAAGACAGCGCAGCTAACTTCGAGCCTCCTAAGGGTATGTGACGTGGCATCTTTTAGGCTAAGTTCACACGTTGCGGAGTTGCCGCGGAAATTTCCGCGGCAATCCCGCACTTCTCCCGCGGGAAATACGCATTTTTTTTATAAGCGTATTCCCGCCAGAAACTAGCGTTTTGCAAGTGTAATTAGCTTGCAGAATGCTAGCGTTTTCCTAGCGATCTGTAGCATCGCTTGGAAAACTGATTGACAGGTTGGTCACACGAGTCAAACATAGTGTTTGACTCGTGTGACCAACTTTTTACTATTGATGCCGCCTATGTCGCATCAATAGTAAAAAGATCTAATGTAAAAATAATAAAAAAAATAATAAATAATGATATTTCACCTTCCGGCTGCCCCCGCAGCTTTCCCGCCTTCAGCGACGCTCCCGGCAACTCCCGGTCCCAAGGATGCATTGCGACAAATCACCCCGATGACGTAGCATCACGCGAGACCGCTACGCCATCTGGGTGATTCTCGCAAAGGACTCTTGGGACCGGGAGTTGCCGGGAGCGTCGCTGAAGGCGGGAAGGCTGCGGGGGCCGCCGGAAGGTGAGAATGTCATTATTTATTATTTTAATTGTTGTTTTACCAGGGATATGGTACCCAGGGCCTGGAGGAGAGTCTTCTCTCCTCCAGACCCTGGGTACCACCGCACATGAACCGCTTACATTCCGCAAAATTAATGAACATGTTGCTATTTTTTCCGCGAAGCGTTTTTTTCGTGGAAAAAAACGCAACATGTGGCCAAAACATGCGGAATCAATTAACATGTATAGGATGCTTAATGCTTGCGTTTTTTTCGCGTTTTTACCGCGGAAAATCGCAGAAAAAACGCAAAAAAAAACGCAAATATTCCTGAACGTGTGCACTTAGCCTTAGACATACCCGTAGAGTTTTTCTAGTAGATGTTTCAGAAAACGCCAGCAGTGTTTATATTTTTTGGCGTCTTTTCTGACTTTTTTAGCTGACAGTCGTTTTATTGTTTTGTTTCAAGCAGAAGCCACCTGAAGAATGATTGGGTAAATTATTTTAACTGCTTGGCGGCTTTCAAAGCCTTACAGTGGTTAAAAGAAGCTCAAAAAGACTAAACATATGAACGGTAGCTTGTTTTGACATTGAAATGCATGTGTATATTCTTTTTAGCATACTTTAAGTGCTTTTTCAGGTGGGTATTGGAGTAGACCCCCTGAAAAAGACTCCAATTAGACACATACACTAGCAGAGAAGAGATAAAAAGCAGCCCACACAAAACAAAAAACATGTGAGGATAGCATTCTACCAATTGTCACTGTAAACAGTCAGCGACCAGGTTATCAAACACATTCTTAGCAGCTTAGCTGAACTCTGATCATGGAGCAGACACTAAAGTTGGTGATCGACATGTCGGCCAAATGATTTTCTCCCAACTCTTCCATAAACGAGGGCCAAGCGTTCATGTCTTTTCATTGGGGAGAGGAAATAGCTGCTGCCAGACTCCTCTGGCAGAGGCTTAGCTCCCTTAAAAGCAAAAGGATCTTAAGTTGCAAATTACAGCTGTACCTCAACATCATTTGTTGTGGGAGACTTGATTCAACATTCATAAGATATGTATGGGGGACTTTAGTTCTGCCTGCATATTTTGTTTTGGGGCCCTCTGTTTTGGAGCCCGGAGTGAACCTAACAGCGTGACCCTAGGCACCCTAGCAATTGCATAAAACTAATGTAAAAATAATTCCATGTCTGAACAAGACAACCCCATTTTATAAAGATATTGATCACCATCAGTCTCGCTTCTGTGGCCTCCAGCAATTAATTATTGTCGCTGAGGTGCATTTCCCCTGCTCATCGATGTAATTTTATATGGTGGCTTTAGAAATAAGTGGCTATCAATTTAATGTACGGACCACTAAGTATATCAGCAGCTGTCCACTCTGGCTATTAGAGCAAGGGGCGATGTCTATGGCATCCATGTGTCCGGTAAAATGTATATTTTGTGAATGTTTAGAGTAAGTACTCATGGACTTTCTTTTAGGAGTTTTTTTTTTATCAAAAAACACATGAAAAAATACTAAAGTGATGCTAAAAGAAAGACTCTTCCTATTCCTTGATATTGTAAAGTCACTTTGCTGTTCAGTCTTTTGAATGTATTTTTTTCTACTTCAGGTTTTGCAAAATACCTGGTGGGAAAAAAGAAAGTGCATGTCACTTTTTTTTTAAGTAGCTCTTGGTGGAAAATGCTCCAAACTAGGTACTGTCCAATCGAAAGGTTGCAAAAAAAATGCTTTTGAAAAAAACAAACCTCTTACAAAATGCTTTAAAACCGTTTCAAGAAATGAAAAAATGAAATGAACCAAAAACTCCCCAAATGAGAGTTTCCTAAGAACTTTCCACTACCTTTCATTTTAACCTTTAACTTTTTGCAAGATCTCAGCTTTATCTATTTAAATTTATGCAACTTAGGATAAAAGCCAAAGCAGAATCTCAATTTGCAGACACTGTGTTTCGAGGTACTACCCCTCGTCAGTGCAAAGTGTGAGATCTAGATCTGATTTTGCTAGGTGAGAAGCTCTGGACTAGGGTCTGAGGGGTAACGTTTCTTCTTGCGGGAAGTGACAAACCAAGTCTGGCATGTCCAGAGTGAGGAGACTTATAAGCCATGCAAATTAAATATGTAAACTGTCTATTCAGAGAGGAAGAGGACTAGAACTCTACTTTTTTTTCTCACTATTTTTGCAAAATCCGTGTTAACTTTTGATGCCGGGCTTAAAACGAAAAACTGATTTATTGTGTAATTTCTAATGCACTTTGTCATTCAATCCTTATTAATAACAAAAGTTTTTGCACTAAACACAATTGTGTTTAAATCCCCTTGAATTATGAAAGTATTTCTTTATAGCCCTCACAAACATTCCATTACAAAGACCCCCAATCTAATAAATCAGATGCTTGATATAAAGTCATTAAACCTTGGCTGACCCCCAGAATGTAGTAATTAGTAAAGAAGTAAGTGATATAAATTAGACCGTGTGGTGTAACAAAAATATGATGGAAATCACATTTTTTCAAAAAGTTAAAACAATATAAAATATACATTTCCTGTGACCCAGGTGACGCCGGTACTCAGACACACACAGTAGGAGGATCCTTTTTACTTGTTTTCGCTGTGTTTAGAGAAACGTATCTAATCGGCACCAGGCAGAGAGGCTCATATGGAGTATTTCTTTCCTGAATCCGCCTGCCCTCCTGTTTCTACAACAAATACATCTTTTAGAACATGTAAAACATGATTTATTTGTCGTTTAAGTAATTTTATAATTAGCAGTATTTTAGCCTTTGAACATCAAACACAGGGCGAGCTGGAAGTTTCGCCGGCTGCAGGTAACATCTGCTTGATAATCATAAACTGTCGGTTACACAGGAGTGTGATTAAAGGGCTCCTTACTCCGATTCCCGGGAGTTGAGTTCAGTAACACAACGGCTCTCGAGACGTTCTGAGGAATCTGTATTCCTGGAGAACAGCTGCTTTCCAAGATAAAAAAAAAAATCCAAGCGTTTGCCAAAAAAATTAGATGTAACATGAATTTATTGGGAATATTGAAACCGAATATTGATACATGTTGATGAAAATAACATTAACAAAACCTAGAAAAATAATGTATAACCACTACTATTAGTTTATTTTTATTGGATGAAAATATATATCCTACAGTATATACCATGGTCATACTCCTATTTATACATGTGTTTTCTATGTTATGTTTAACACAATATCATATGCTGTTGGCATACTTCTAGGTGTGGCCTGTATCTGATGTAACTTTCATGTTTTCTTGTGTAGCTCTTCATGGGTTTTATGACTTTTTCTATATTTTATGATTCAAAGCGAATCATCTTCAAAATCCACATTAAAAAAATCTTTGGGTGAATATACCTGTACGCCAAGGGGCTGACAATCCTTCAGTCTTCCAGAGAGCATCAAAATACACTAACAAGTGGATGTCTACAATGTGATGACTCACCTGTCCCAAATCTGTTATAGACTGACCTGAGTTGGAGTAGTGATATTGCAACCATTAGGGGCCGCACCGGCAGGTAGTGTAGTTAGGAAATAGCCAAGAGTCAGTACACGGGAGCAGCAGTATAGTTGGGAGGATAAGCAGAATGCGTAGTCAGGAATAGCCAGAAGTCGGTACACAGGAGCAGCAATATAGTTGGGAGGATAGTCAAGAAGTAGCCAGAGGTCAGTACACGGTAGCAGCAGTGTAATCTTGAGGATCAGCAGAAGTGGAAAGAAGCTAGACTAAGGGCTGGGAGCGCAATAACCTCACAAGGAAGGAAGTGAAATCAGTATGGTGTTCAATCAGGAGATCACAGGGCTGAGCCAATCAGGAACAACACAGGTACTAGTTTCTGGGTTAGCAAGGAAGTGTCCAGCAAGCTGAATAGCTAAGAGGAAAGAGCTGCCGCCTGGTGCACAAGAGCTGCTGGGTTCGAGTCCTCACATAATCTTACCTAGCATCAACAGCCCATAGATCAGCAACTTGACTCAATCACTGATGGTCACAATCTCAGCTCCCAAACTGCCCAATTTAGATGGGAAAATGGAACCTTTGGCAAGAAATATCCCACCAAAAAGCCTAATAACAAGAGGGGACTTCTACTTTTTATTCCAAGATATATTTATTCTTTCTTCATTCTGTGGTTCAATATTTTTATGCATTTTTCAGAAAATAAAAAGCAGTAGCAAAACATGCCAAAGAAGTATGTGTGAATATATTCTTTCATGAGAATAGACCTGTTTTGCATATGAGATGGTGGTTGGATTTTTTTTTAAGACGGTCTTGTATGCTAGAAAATGGCTTCCAACTGGCTCTAATGTGATATGTTTCTGGTGGATGTCAGAGTACATCCCAATGAAATCTGGGTACTATCACCTGTGGGGTAAAGTGGAATAATGGTCTAGCTTTTTTTATTTCGATTTGGGTCACTTTATAAAAATTACGCTACAGAGAATTATGAGCTTCCAACTTGGTGCAAACAATTCTGGGAGACAAATGTCTGGTCCAACTTAGATCTGCAAAACAATGGTTTATGGAGTTTGTTTGGAAGGACTTTACTGCACAAAGTCTTGATGTAAATTCACTAAACAGCTTTGGTATGTCAGCTGCGAACCAGGACTTAAATCCTATGTCAATGGCCAAACTCACTAATGGCTTGTGGCCATGTTCTGAAATTTATGGCGAAGCCTTCCCAGAAGACTCATGGCTCTCATTCTATTAACTCCTAGTATCCACCATAGTTCTTCAATGACATGTTTAACAAGCGCACATGGGAGTGAAGGGTGTCAACGCATTTTGACCATGTTGTTTAAGTTAATTTTCGTTCTAGTTGAAAACCTAAAGGTGGCAAGTAGATAATTTGTTGCTACGTCAAATAACGTGACAATTCATCATGTGGCGGAAACACAATTCGAAACATTCTACCACTTAATATTGTGAAATTTAGTCTCATGGAAGTGACACAAACATTTTTAAATACATTTTTTTTAGTCTTTTAACTTTTCTCCGATTACATAATATAACATACGATACACACATTGTGAAGAGACATAACAAAGATGAAGATAAAGGCACCTGTAACGGGTCAGGGAGGCGGAACCTCTGAGCTTTATTATACAAGGAGGCTTTCCTTGTAAAGGAGCGGGTGGCGCCCGGGGAGACGGACAGGAAGTCACGGCAAGTGACAGGGACAGTCTTTGGACAGACGGGAAGGAGGTCACGGCAAGTGACCGGGGCAGTCTCTGAATATACAGACAGGTAGTCACGGCAAGTGACCGGGGCAGTCTCTGGATAGAGAGGCAGGTAGTCACGGCAAGTGACCGGGGCAGTCTCTGGATAGACAGGCAGGTAGTCACGGCAAGTGACCGGGGCAGTCTCTGGATAGACAGGCAGGTAGTCACGGCAAGTGACCGGGGCAGTCTCTGGATAGACAGGCAGGTAGTCACGGCAAGTGACCGGGGCAGTCTTTGGATGGACAGGTATATACGACCTGAGATGGTGGAGCCTCCCGGTAGGCTAGCAGGCAGATGACAGATGAACGCCCCCAAGTGAGCAGGCGAGAGTCTCTGGAATAGACGATGGTCACCGCATGTGACGTCCGAACCTCCGGGTAGGTCTGCAGGCAGATGGCAGATGAACGCCCCCAAGTGAGCAGGCGAGAGTCTCTGGAATAGACGATGGTCACCGCATGTGACGTCCGAACCTCCGGGTAGGTCTGCAGGCAGATGGCAGATGAGCGCCCCCAAGTGAGCAGGCGAGATTCTCTGGAATAGCCGATGGTCACCACCGGTGACGGCCGAACCTCCAGGTAGGCTTGCGGACAGGTAGCAGACAGCAAACTGGCAGGAGACAGGCAGGTAACTGGTAATGGAACCTGAGGGCTGAAGCAGAGTAAACAGTGCAACAACATTGCTCGGGCACCTCCATTAAGGAGGGAGTACTTTATATAGGGTGGAGTCCTCCGGCATTGGCCGGGGACCTTTTTTGAAAGATGCACACGGTCCCTTTAAGAGCGGGGGAGCGCGCGGGCGCGCGCCCTAAGTCCAGCAGCAGGGAAGGAGCGCGCGACCCCAGCAGGGCGGAAGGAGGACGCCGAGCGTGGGTAAGGGGGGCGACGTCCCTGCCTGGCAGAGGACGCTGGCGCAGGGGAACAGCGTCCCTGCCTGGCAGAGGGCAGGGACGCCGGCGCTACAGTATCCCCCCCTTTAGGCCCCCCCTTTTTTAGGCCAGAAAGAAATTTAGCTAGGATGAGAGGGGCATGGATGTTCTCCCGAGGCTCCCACGTTCTCTCCTCAGGACCAAACCCCTTCCAATCCACCAGAAAATAGGTCTTTCTTCCTACCCTTTTGGTGGCCAAAATGTTCTCTACCTCAAATTCGTTCTCAGCAGACAGTGGAGCAGGAGGTGTACCTGTAGACTTGACAAAAGAGTTAAGTACCACCGGTTTGAGGAGAGATACATGGAAGGAGTTAGGAATCCGCAAATTGGCCGGGAGTTTCAATTTATAGGACACTGGGTTGATCTGGCTGATGATCTCCAGAGGACCGATGAACCGAGGACCTAACTTGTAGGAAGGAATCTTGAGCCGAACATACTTCGACGAGAGCCAGACCTTATCCCCAGGACGGAATTGAGGGGGATCCAGACGTTTCTTGTCAGCATGTCTCTTCATGCGCTCGGATGATAGAATGAGTGCGGACCGGGTACTCTCCCATATGGAGGAGAATTCGTTAACCAGGGATTCCGCAGCTGGATTGTCCACAGAGATGGAAATAGGTACAGGGATCCGAGGATGTTGACCGAAGACTACAAGAAACGGAGATTTGGAGGAAGATTCGCTCTCGTGATTGTTGTACGAAAATTCGGCCAAGGCAGGAGATCCACCCAGTCAGAATGGTGGGCATTAACGAAGTGCCGGAGATAACTGGTCAGAATCTGATTGATTCGCTCGACTTGACCATTGGACTGTGGGTGGTAAGCGGAGGAGAAATCCAGGGTGACGTCTAGCAACTTACAAGTGGCTCTCCAGAAACGTGAGGTGAACTGTACCCCACGATCCGACACAATGTGACGAGGCAGACCATGAAGACGGAAGATGTGGCGGATAAAGTCTTTAGCCAACTCGGGTGCAGACGGAAGCCCTGGCAGGGGAATAAAGTGAGCCATCTTGGAAAATCGGTCAACGACCACCCAAATGACCGTACAACCAGCAGAGACGGGAAGATCCGTTATGAAGTCCATGGCTATATGCTGCCAGGGGGCAGCGGGTACAGGAAGCGGGAGAAGACGGCCGGCAGGCAGGTGTCTCGGAACTTTGTTGCGGGCACAGGAGGCACAGGCAGAAACAAAGTCTATTACATCCTTGTGCAGGGTAGGCCACCAGTAATGCCGGGTAATGAGCTGGAGGGTCTTTTTCTGACCAGCGTGGCCAGCTAGTTTAGACGAATGACCCCAGTGGAGGATCCTCTCCCGATCAGGTACCGATACGAACGTCTTACCAGGAGGGAGACGATTTAGACTCACGGGAGCCACCTGCATCACTCTGGCGGGATCGATGATATGTTTAGGTTCCTCCTCGAGATCCGACACCAGGAAAGACCGGGACAAGGCATCCGCCTTGATGTTCTTGTCGGCCGGGCGAAAGTGTAAAAGAAAGTCGAAGCGGGCAAAAAACAAGGACCACCGGGCTTGGCGAGGGTTAAGTCTCTGGGCATGCTGGAGGTAAGCCAGATTCTTGTGGTCAGTGTAAATGATTACCGGATGAAGAGCCCCCTCGAGTAGGTAACGCCACTCCTCCAATGCCAGCTTGATGGCCAATAACTCTCGGTCTCCTATGGAATAATTGCGCTAAGAAGAGGAGAAGAGTTTTGAGAAGAAGCCGCAAGATACCATCCTCCCGGAAGAAGACTTTTGAGTCAGTACCGCTCCGGCTCCAGAAGAGGAAGCGTCCACCTCCAGGAAGAACTGCTTGTTGCCGTCCGGGCGATGCAGCACTGGAGCGGAAGAGAAGGCCTGTTTTAAGGAAAGAAAGGCCTCCTCTGCTTTGGGCGTCCACTGTTTGGGGTTAGCATTCTTGCGGGTGAGCGCGGAGATTGGAGCAGTCCGGGAAGAGAAGTGCGGTATGAAGAGGCGGTAATAATTGGCGAATCCCAGGAACCGCTGAATGGCCTTCAATCCCTCCGGTCGGGGCCATTTCTCGATGGCAGATAGTTTCTCCGGATCCATTCTTAGGCCTGTCTGAGAAATGATGTAACCCAAAAACGGAAGCGAGGTCTGCTCAAAGAGACACTTCTCATATTTGGCGAAAAGGTGATTCTGCCTAAGCCTGAGCAGAACCTGACGAACATCCCTCCGGTGAGACTGGAGATCCGGAGAGAAGACCAAGATGTCGTCTAGGTACACCACAACGCAGGAGTAGAGCAGGTCCCGGAAGATGTCATTGACCAACTCCTGAAAGACTGCAGGAGCATTACAGAGACCAAAGGGCATCACCAAATACTCATAGTGGCCGTCCCGGGTGTTGAATGCCGTCTTCCATTCATCTCCCCGACGGATACGGACTAGGTTATATGCTGCACGAAGATCCAGTTTGGTGAAGATTCTAGCCCCCCTCAGACGATCAAACAATTCGGGAATGAGCGGAAGAGGGTACTTATTCTTCACCGTGATCAGGTTTAGGCCTCTGTAGTCAATACAGGGACGGAGAGAGCCGTCTTTCTTTTTTACGAAGAAGAAACCTGCTCCCGCTGGGGAGGTAGATTTCCGGATGAATCCCTTGGCCAAATTCTCCTCGATATATTCGGACATCGACCTGGTCTCAGCAGCAGACAATGGGTAAATACGCCCACGGGGAGGCGTAGTACCGGGTAGCAGGTCGATCGGGCAATCATAAGGTCTGTGAGGGGGTAATGTCTCTGCCTCCTTTTTATTAAAGACATCAGCGAACGACCAATATGGAATCGGGAGCCCTGGTAGATTAGTTGGTGTAGGAGAAGGACGGACGGGATGAACAGGAACCAAACACGTTTTAAGACAGTCCTGTCCCCAGCGAAGGATCTCTCCAGTCTGCCAGTCGAGCACGGGTGCATGCTTTTGGAGCCAAGGTAGACCTAATAAGAAAGCATGAGAGAGTCCAGGCAGGACATGAAACGAGATGCTCTCAGAATGCAACATTCCCACCTGCAGGGTTATGGCTTCAGTGATAAGTTGGATGGGACGTGGTAGGAGACCCCCGTCCACAGCAGCAACAGATACTGGTTCAACCAGATGTTTGGTAGGAATGCGATATTTCTCTACTAGAGCCTGTGAAACAAGATTCCCGGCTGCTCCAGAATCAAGTTGGGCTTGTTCGAAATAACGGTTCTCACCGAGGAGAATTGAGACTGACAGCAGCAGAGATGAAGAGGATTTATTCTTGTCTAGGTTGACCTCTCCGAGCGAACCTAGACACAGGCGTTTCCCGACCTCTCCGGACAGGTACGGATCCGGTGCTCCTTACTGCCACAGTAGAAGCAACTCCCCTCGGCACGGCGTAAGTCCTGACGGGCTTTGACCATCTTGGTCTGGTCGACCTGCATAGGCTCAGAAGTGTGTACCTGGGGAGAAGCGGAAGGAGTTACAGGTCTCTGAAAAGAAGGAGCTAGACGAGGAAACCTTCTCTCACGGGTGACCTCTTTGGCGCGTTCCTGGAACCGTAGATCAATTCGATTAGCCAGAGTTATTAGGTCATCGAGAGAGGTTGGAATGTCTCGACCGGCAAGTTCATCTTTAATACGGCCGGACAGACCCTCCCAGAAGACAGATATCAGAGCATCATTATCCCAGGCCAGCTCCGAGGCAAGGGTACGGAACCGTATGGCATATTGCCCCACGGTGAGACTTCCCTGACGGAGACGCAACAAAGATGATGCAGAGGAGGTCTTCCGTCCGGGTTCGTCGAATACCTTCCGGAAGGCCGAGAGAAAAGCAGGCAGGTCAGACACCAGAGGATCTTCTCTCTCCCAGAGAGGATTAAGCCAGGCCAGAGCCTCTCCGGTGAGATGGGACATAATGAAGGCAATTTTGGCCCGGTCGGAGTTAAACTGGTGAGCCAGGAGTTCGAAATGCAGGGTACACTGGTTAATGAAACCCCGAGCCAGAGTAGGATCGCCTCCAAACCGTGGAGGAGCAGAAAGTCGAGGTCCAGGAACGGAAACCACGGAATTGGTAAGCAACGGGACTGCCGGATTGCGAGTCATGGCGCCAGTGGTGGTTGCTGGTGAAGTAGTCAGGGTGTCCAGGCGGGAATTAACATTCCGCAGATGACCCAGGATGGACTCCTGTTGAGACTTCTGACGAGACAGTTCATGACACAGGTCAGAGAGCGAAGGGGTTTGGGTGCCACCGGGTTCCATGGCCCGAGCAAACTGTAACGGGTCAGGGAGGCGGAACCTCTGAGCTTTATTATACAAGGAGGCTTTCCTTGTAAAGGAGCGGGTGGCGCCCGGGGAGACGGACAGGAAGTCACGGCAAGTGACAGGGACAGTCTTTGGACAGACGGGAAGGAGGTCACGGCAAGTGACCGGGGCAGTCTCTGGATATACAGACAGGTAGTCACGGCAAGTGACCGGGGCAGTCTCTGGATAGAGAGGCAGGTAGTCACGGCAAGTGACCGGGGCAGTCTCTGGATAGACAGGCAGGTAGTCACGGCAAGTGACCGGGGCAGTCTCTGGATAGACAGGCAGGTAGTCACGGCAAGTGACCGGGGCAGTCTCTGGATAGACAGGCAGGTAGTCACGGCAAGTGACCGGGGCAGTCTCTGGATGGACAGGTATATACGACCTGAGATGCTGGAGCCTCCCGGTAGGCTAGCAGGCAGATGACAGATGAACGCCCCCAAGTGAGCAGGCGAGAGTCTCTGGAATAGACGATGGTCACCGCATGTGACGTCCGAACCTCCGGGTAGGTCTGCAGGCAGATGGCAGATGAACGCCCCCAAGTGAGCAGGCGAGAGTCTCTGGAATAGACGATGGTCACCGCATGTGACGTCCGAACCTCCGGGTAGGTCTGCAGGCAGATGGCAGATGAGCGCCCCCAAGTGAGCAGGCGAGATTCTCTGGAATAGCCGATGGTCACCACCGGTGACGGCCGAACCTCCAGGTAGGCTTGCGGACAGGTAGCAGACAGCAAACTGGCAGGAGACAGGCAGGTAACTGGTAACGGAACCTGAGGGCTGAAGCAGAGTAAACAGTGCAACAACATTGCTCGGGCACCTCCATTAAGGAGGGAGTACTTTATATAGGGTGGAGTCCTCCGGCATTGGCCGGGGACCTTTTTTGAAAGATGCGCGCGGCCCCTTTAAGAGCGGGGGAGCGCGCGGGCGCGCGCACTAAGTCCAGCAGCAGGGAAGGAGCGCGCGACCCCAGCAGGGCGGAAGGAGGACGCCGAGCGTGGGTAAGGGGGGCGACGTCCCTGCCTGGCAGAGGACGCTGGCGCAGGGGAACAGCGTCCCTGCCTGGCAGAGGGCAGGGACGCCGGCGCTACAGCACCAAAGGGAGAATAAGGAGTAAACAAGGAAATCTAAAAGTAGCATAGGACTGGGGCACGCACACTCATCTGAGATCCTGGGCAAGATGTAAATGAACAGTAAACCTAGAAGTGAATCAGGGCCGGCTCCAGGTTTTTATGGGCCCCGGGCGAAAGAGCCTCAGTGGGCCCCTTTAACACAGACCACGATTCATGATGCACAGATACTGCAGAGAAATATAGGTACAGTACAATGCCAAACACTTCACTTCTTCCATTACATGAGTGATATCTATTGTAAATTGTAGAATAGCTCAAAAACCGCCAAATCCTCACAGTGCACAGTACAGACTGGACAGTACAGTCCTCCATACAATATTATGGGCACCACATAGTCTCCCCCTCATCACCCATATAATACCCCATGCAGGATGTCACCCCCCCATCCCCCATATAATGCTCCATACAGAATACTGGACCCAAAATAATGCTCCATACAGGATACTGGTCCCCATATAATGCTCCATACAAAATATGGAGCTCTCCTCTGCGCTGTGTTCTGCACTGTTACGGCTCAGGAAAGGGAGCTGTGGAAAGACTCCCCATTATCATCATCATTGCCTCCCCATCATCATCATTGCCTCCCCATTATCATCAATGCCTGCCCATCATCATCATCGCCTCCCCATCATCATCATTGCCTCCCAATCATCATCATTGCCTCCCCATTATCATCAATGCCTGCCCATCATCATTATCGCTTCCCCATCATCAATCATCATTGCCTCCCCATCATCATCATCACTGCCCTCCCCCCACCACCATCACACATACAGCACCACACACAGACAGCACGGCAGCACACCTGCACTCTCTCACATACACACACACACAGCACCGCACTACATACACACACACTGATACACACAGACACACACACTGATACACACACACACGTACCTCACATCTCACCTGTCCGGCGTCCGCGCGCTCTCTGCCACAGCCGGCCGCTGAATGATGATGTCATTCAGCGGCGCTGCTGTGAGAGGAAGCGCAGGTGCCCCCTGCGGAGGCACGGGGAGAGGTAAGTATTGTGCCAGCTGCTGCCGGGGCCCTGAGCAAGCGGGGGGCCCAGTGGCGGCGCTGACACAGCTCTCCTCCGCTAACGGGCGTCGGGGTGCCCAACGGCGAGTGGGCCCCCCGCCTGCTCAGGGTCCCGGCACTTGCCCGGGTATGCCGGGTGCTGACGCCGGCCCTGAAGTGAATGATAAAAAAGTACAAAGAGGCAAACCTGGATCCAAGTATTTGTCATGCTGCAGGATTTTCTGCAAGTTCCTGATAATACTGCAATTATTTCCTTTTAATTTTCTCAATTTTAGGCATGGGGAGAAAAGGACCTGCAGTAGTTAAGAGGTGAGGCTAATATTTATCAGTGGGGAAGGCTCCTGCTGCAGCTAGTTGTCATACAGCCAGACATAAGAATTAATAATCAGACACATTTAGAAGAATTCTTGTCCATTTCTTAGTTTTAATTACAATATAAGATAAAATTGGATCAAATGAAATTAAAGTTGGAATTGCTGTTTTTTTTTTTTTTTTCTTACTATAGTTTCTGATTTGTGCTTGTTTAGCTTAACAATTTTTTCCATGCTCAGTTTTCATTTGAAGGATTTTTCTGCCACTAGCCAAACTTACAAAACAACTGTCACCCCTCCCTCATCTTATATACACACAGGATAAACAGTGCAGTATATTTCTTTGTCTGACAGTCCCCACACCTGTCTGATGACTACTCCACAGTACTGATGCATCAACGCTCACGTAAGATAGCATGACTGTACCATATACAGTAAATGCTGTAAGTCTTTCAAAAGCAATTCTGGCATTTTGACATTTTTTCTTTTATGACATTTTTATGTGTTGGACAAAAACAGTGATATTTTACCCGTTTCTTCCTATTCATTTCTACTGTAAAACTACTTTGCTGTTCATGTTCAGTCTTTGGGTAAGTGCACTTGATTGGGGTGATTCATCAAAGATTTTCCGCCCATTTTCTGGCGGAAAAAAAAGCTCTGAAAGGTTGCACTTTTTTGTGCAAAAAAAATGTGACTTCTGGCCTTTCCACGTCATTCTCGCCACAGCTCCAACAAAGTGGGTGGTGCTGGTGTGGGAAGGGTGTGCAAAGCAGAGTGGTGACCTCTGCTTGTCAAGTTCATGACGATCGGCGACGTTTGCTGGGCCACAAATCTTACTCCAACAGATACTGAAGTAAGATTTGTGGCGAGGCACACATAGCGATGCACACCACTACGCGCTTCATCTGATTCATTAACATGCTCCAACATGCCCCCTCATCAAAAATGGCAAGAGAATCGCTGGTCTTGATGAATCGCCCCCCATGTCTTATGAACTCGGGCGAACCTACCACGTTTTCCAAGAAGACACTTTAGGAAGACGCCGGACTGTTTCTCCTGAAGTGTCTTCTTTAGTTGCTCCTATGGATCGTTCTTGCAACGGCTTTGGCCCCGGCAGGTTTTTTTCTTTTCATTACTGTATATATAAACTTTTGAGCAGCTTCCAATAGTAGGGTATGTGCACACGGCGTCATTTAGATGCCAGTGCAGCGGCCGAGTCTCCCCAGGCAAAGCCACTTCAGGAAGACACTGCTGGTGTGACGCGGCTTCGCCAACATCTTTGCCATCGTTCTTGCAGCGACTCCATCAATGGCACCTTTTACTCTATACTATTAAGACATTAGGTGGAACATGTGCACAGCAACGTCGTTTTGACATTATGCACATTTTATTGGGCGCATTTGCAGCGCTTTTTCAGGCGGATTCCACATATCATGTGCACATACCCGAGGAATGATCAGGTCACTTCTTTCAGCCACTTCATAACTTTGGAAGTCTGAAATTCAAAAAGACTGAACATCTGCACAGCAAGTCGTTTTGACGTTTCTGTATTAATACTTTTTACCAATTTTTTAAGGGCTTTTTCAGGCAGAATCCACCAGAAAAAGTTGAAGTTTTTTTTTCCCCTTTAGGTTTTGAAAAACGCCTGGTGGGAGAAAAGAAAATGCATGTGATGTATTTGAAGTGGATCCTGATGGATATTGCTCCAAACTAGGTACTGTCCAATCAGAAGACTGCAAAACAACTCCTCTAAAACCCTTCACAACCGTTTGAGGTCTCCATGAAGTGTCAGAGGGGCTTACGCAATGCCAAGAAAATGCTGAAACATCACAATTCTTTGAGAAAGTGTGAATATGAATTTCATGAGATAATCCGGCATCGGATTTAACACTCGGCTGTGCCTCGGGAATTTACATAGTGGTAAAATGATAGAAGTACATCCGGTTTAATCATTGTACAATAAAAAGTTCTGCAATTTTTCTAATATACATTAGGGGACATTTATAAAAATGTAAAAAAGAAAAGTGGCCTGTGATACCCATAAGGACCAAACACAGAGAAGAATCATTTTTCAAAAGCACAATGAGAAATCAAAACTGCTTTGATTGGTTGGTGAAGGTAACAAAGACCGTTTTTCTCCTTTTAGACAGTTTCATACACCTTCCCCTGGATGACTTTTCCTATTTCAGAGGTTACTGGCTCTGTTTGATATCCCAAGTGATGTGGCGAGGCTCTTTAGGGTTAAGAGTTGACTTCCTGGGTTCCTACCTCCCGTAAGTGTCACTAGATACCCTGTTTTCCTTTTCTTTGAAAAAGTAAAAAAGTATTTGCATACCTTCATACCTTTTTTTCCTGAGAGCAATACCTGGTCTATAGGTCTTCCTATGCCAGCTCTTCACAGAAAATCTTCCATCAAAGTCTTCACACCCAGCTAACTGGTCTCCTATTGTGCACTGATGAGGAGGCGAGAATCCTAAAACAGCTGTCTGCAAATGAAGAGCTTTACCTTTTGACGAAGTTTTCGGTTTGGCTTTATATACCAAGTCAAGTTGCAAGGCTCCTTAAAGGGTCAATATTGACTTCCAGGATTGTTACTTCAAGATCCTTTTCCCAGGGAGCATTGCTTGGTCTACAAGTCTCTCTACACCAACTTGACATCCTCCTCAAAGAGTAACTTTACCCCCTAGACCTGCATCAAAGTCTCTCTCCCATCCAACCACTCTCATACTTTGCACTGATGAGGAGGCAACAACCCTGAAACAACTGTCTCCAAATGGTGAGCTTTACATTTTCTCGAAGTTTCTGGTTTGACTTTATTTTCCAAGAAATTTGGAAGGGTCAATATTGACTTCTGGAATTGCTACCTCCGGTAGGTAAGACTAGAGACCTTGTTCTCCTTTTTGAAGGGGCTATTTGCCAGCTCTCCTTAAGAAGAAACTCGAACTCCTAAAATGCATTGTGAGCATAGTCAAACCCTGTCTCTTGGAGGACAACAATAAACTGAGGTTAGCCCCGTCCCATGTCCTATATCATGCCTGTAATGTCTGCAGACTATAGATGTCATACACAATCTATATAACCCATGTTATCTAAGACAAGAAGGCTAATTGCTAGTGAAAGATATTACAGTAAAGTTTCGATGTTCCCCCCGCAGACAGTAACCAGTCATAACCACATGGTAAGTCACTCCACTAGGTATAGTATCAGCATCATCGTCCTCTTCTTGCTTATACAGCCTGACGTCATTCTCATTGTGAAATAGTACAGCTGCTTCTTTAATTGGACCAAGCTCACTAAACTCACAGTAGGCTGGAATAAAAAGCTTTATAAGATCTGGTGACCAGATGTTTCAGAAGGGGCTCCGTCAGATGCGAGAGTAGTTAGTTTCCTCGGAAGAAATCCCTCTAAAATTGCTGAAACATGAAAAAAATAATTTTCCTCTTTCTCGCTGCTTTGCACTTGGAAGAAGCTTTTGCATGGGGATTCAAGAACGGAATACTCCACAACTCCATCTGGCTAGGTAAGCGATTAATTCAATGTAATCTGAAAACATCTGCAGGAGACACGGGGGATCTCTGAGCGTTGTGGAACTACAAGTCTCAGGATGCGCACAGATAAATGCATTGTAGGGCTCTGAGGAACAATAAGTCCCAGAATAAGGTAAGAAAATAACATTGGATTTCCTATATAGATCTCTTACTATAATCCCATGAGGTCCTTCTTTCCAAAGACAAGCTTGGACCTACAGCAATCCAATATCCACACATTATCAATGCCCAATAAAAGAAAAATATATACATTTTTTTTCCCTTCTTTTCGTAACTTAAAGCGTTCCTTACAGTACTTCAACCATGCATAGCAATGAAACCCTTATGTATTTGGCTTTGATGTGAATTACCGGTTTCCAAAATCTTCCAGGAACTAAATATATATTTAAAGAATCGCCGCACTATACAGTTTCCTTTTGTTTGATTTCTTTCCTTTTGTCCAGCAGCATTACAAATCCCCATATATAATATTTTCACGCATATTCAATTGTCATTTGTTAATATTTATGTTAATGACGCTTTTTGAGATTTTTCCAATTTTAAATTATTTTTAAGAGTTTTTATATTTTTATTCTTTTTAAATAAGCAAGCTGAATATTTTCTATTTTTTATCTGCTTCCTTTTTCATCTTTTTGTATGTTATATGTCATATATTAGGTAACTGATAACATGTCCTTTCAGAGTTAGAATTTTAACATGTAGATTGGGGTTTCTTATTGTATGAAAAAAAAAAGAAAAAAGTCAGAAGTGATCATTTGTTATGTGGTTTATTAGCACAGTGTGTACTCCCTATAGGCATGACATGAACCCCATGAACAGCAAGTATCATGTAAGATGACAACTTATAGTAAACTTCTAGTAAACTCAGCCCTCAATGACAATAAAAGATTATAAGGTAGTGGCAGAGGGGTACAGAGACCACACAAAACTACATGATTAATTAAATAGAAATAAATATTTGATGAACACTACTAGTCAATTTGATAATGTCTCAATGATTAATTATTTCACAACATCTCAGTGATAGAAGATTCAGGTAATAAATAAAAATAATTAATTGATAATTTAATGATTAATAATGCCCGGAAAATAAATAGGGGAACAGATTTGGCTGAATAATAATAATGAACCTCTAAAAAGTATACCATAAGGTATAAAGTAACACGCGCTGCAGATATACTAAGTATACAAAGTGGAACAATTCAAAGTAGCTAAAGTAAAATAAATCAACTGGACGAACAATTCATACTAACCAAGTTACATGTGGCCTGCTGCCCCTCATTAACACTTGGACACGCGTTTCGCTTTATTGCTTTGTCAGGGAGGTCAAAACCCAATTGAGGAAGGCAAGATTAATAACCTCTATTGTTAGTCATTGTTTCATACTCCCAGTTGAGTATTGGTTCAGGTTTCTACAAGTAACTAATGTAGTTATATATACTGTGTGTGTGTGTATATATATATATTATATATACACACACACTATATATATATATATATATATATATATATATTTATTAAGATTGCTGGCCCACAGGTCCATGAGGGAGATATTTATCGTCGAGGTTGGTAACTTTGGTGATGTAAACCTGGGAAAGCATGCTCCAGCACGTATAGTGCTGAGAGAGTTAATAGGGCGTATCAGGGCGTTGCAGTCAAAGAGATGGGTGGGGCTGACTGCTCACATATCACATATCCCACCCTGGGGGCATGCTATAGCAGATAAAAAGGAGGCCAAGTGTCTCACTAACTGTCTGTGATCAGAGGTGTGGAGACTTCCAGTGTGTTAAAAGGAAACTGACCTTAGAGGGCGAAACCACACTACTATATGGACTATTTACTTTTTTTCACTCTGTGCCTGAAAAGGTTGCTTTTTTTGTTTGCTTACACTGAGCGGTTTATGAAGTTGTAATAAACCTGCCTGGACATTTTAATGAAACCGCTTCCTGTGCCTATCTCAACCGCAGCTGAGTGAGTGAAACCCCTATAATATAGATCCACATATTAACATTATGGCAAGCTATACAATACTACTGATAATTATAATAAAATACGATGTTATAACAGGATAGGTCATATTCTTCCAGATCTAAGCCAAAACCCCTATGTTTACTAATCAATCCCAAAAATCCAAACAATGGAAACAAAAGGGAAGCTGTCAGAGAAATTATGCTGCCCATACAACAAGCAGCATGAATCAGTCAGTCGCTATCATTAGAAATCTCCAAGCTTTTCTCTGAAACAGCATTCATCATTACTATTTTTTAAGTCACTTTTCTTTTTTTTTATTGTTGCATTCGTTGACTTTTTGCCCCCAAACAATTAGAAAATGACACACGTGGTTCATTAATTTTGAGCAAAATAAAAAATACTCTTTATTTTTTTGTCTTTAACCTTTTTCTGGATTTCAAAGCCAAAAGGTTGCACGTTCCACTAAAATTTACAAAATCTGCTCAAAAAATTCAGTAGTAGATTAAAATCCCTCCAAGGAGAAAACTCGAGTAAATTTGTACAAAAAAAGTTTGCAACTCTTTAAACATTCGAAATTCGTGAATCAACCAGAAAACCTAAACCCCGATTACAATGCCGAATATAGAAAACACAAACAGGTGAACACATATAAAATGAAAAAGCAACAGTAAAAGAAGAACAGGGTGTAAATGAAAACGGTGAAAAACAGCAAAAACTGGACAAAAACAAGGCGCAAATGCAAAAATGAATGGGCCCAAGAAGTATGTTTCTTTCTTTCTCCAAAACACCGCGATTCTCAGCCATGGGCTGTGTCTGGTAATACAGCATGTGAGGAAGGAACAGCCACCATCTTGGATATTGGCCTGCTCCAGCCTCCATTTTGTCTGTTCACAGAGCCACAGGCTGCTAATGGCCCATGGCCTGTGGGCATATTCAATACAATAGGGTTTAGTCTCCACTCTGAATAAAAAGGTCTATTAGTATGCTGAGTAGATTCGGCTCAAAACAGGATTTACTGCTCAATGTGAATAGCCAGGCCTGTTAGTATGCTAAGGAGGCCAGGCCAAAACAGTACTTCAAAGCTGGGGGCTTCAATTAGATTATACCTGCCAGCTAGACACAGAAAACACATCTATTGTATCTCCCAGCCATGACGGCTCCGTTCTAGGATTATGAATTATGAGCACATCTTTGTAGGTACATTCTCATAAAAAATATCTGCGTGATCCTGCGGACCTCGGGCATCTGACAGAGCAACTCCCGAGTCGGTGATGGCTCTGGGGTCTGAGATATAGAGATTGGCCCTCCACAGAGACCCAATCGGGCCAGGTTTGATCTCCATGTGACAGGCAAAACATACTGCATCCGCTGGTACCTCTCGTGTCCTGATCCGATCGTCCTGGAGAAAGTTAACCCCTTTGCTAGATATTGGGAATAAATTCTGCAGGGAGCTAAGGGTGAAGATAATCAGCCCACCCTCGGACACCAAGGGGAGGGACCTAGCAGGTATAAGAACTGTGAGCGGATGGCAGACCCTAGTCATTCTCACAGAAGCCAAGAAGATGAAGATCTAAGGAACAAGGGACAGATCTGCCAAGGAGCAGCGGCACACGTTTTGGGGTACTGTCCAGCAACTAAGATTTTCACCTGTGGATCGCAGAGCTCCCTGCCTCCACATGCCCCCACAACCTGGTAATATTGACCTCTAGCTAATACCTCTAAGCCTTGTACCATTATTGTTGTATTTTACTCTGACTGCAAATCCACTGTAATTCCGTTGTATAGCTTACTGTTGTGAATGGACTTGAAATGAGTTCTGAGCAGAGGCTCCCTCTGGTGGTTACAAGCGGTACTGGACTGTCCAGTGAAGATTGTGAGGATTGGGAATCAGGTGTTACTGACTGGTCTTATTTAAGGGAGTCACCTTCCCATCAGGGTTGCCGGTGATCAATTGTTCTGGTCTCAATCCTTGATTCCTGTTTCCTTTGTAGCCTGCTGTGTCGTGTCTGCATCTCCTGCTTACAGATAAGACTTTTTCTTCTTTTTGTTTTTGTGCTTGATTTTTGCATTTTGTCCTGCACTTCTGTGGGGGCCTTCAGGGTCCCCTCCGGGGGCTTTTGCCCTCTCAGTTTAGTTCAGCCACTTATGTTTTGTACATTTGCTTTTTCCAGTTTTTTCAGTGGCTGCTGTTTTGATTTTGTTACACCAGAGAGCTAATTTGGGTGGTAGAGGTCGTGTGATCTCAGGTGTTTTTGAAATTAGTAGAGTTGGTGCTTTTCGGGTTTTTTTGGGATTGCAGTGAGTGCCCTTCCTGTCCTTTTCTGTTTAGATAGTTTGGGCCCCAGCGTTTGCTCGTGCTATTTTCTGTCTGTGTCAGTATTTCTTCTTGTCTGGCCGCCATTACATGTTTGGGGGCTTTCTATGTTCTTTGGGGATCTGCTCCGGGGCAGATAGCTTTCCTCTTTCTATCTTTAGGTATAGTTAGTTTCTCAGGCTGTGACGAGGCGTCTAGGACCAACGTAGGAACGCTCCACGGCTGCCTCTAGTTGTGGTGGTTAGTCAGGGTACTGCAATCTCATAGATTCCAACTGCTCTGGTGTATTGCCTTTTTTACCTGCACTCCTCAGCTACCAAATCATAACAGTATCACCGGCCCAAAACTGAAAATTATATGGTACTCACAGAAGGGAAAAAAAAATTGTGAAAGAAAAAAAAAAAAAAAGGTTGTCAGAGTTGTCAGAGATATTTTTCTGTTTGTTGCATTTTTTTTTTTCCCTCTGTATCTCTGGGTGCTGGGGAGGATTTTTTCTCTCAATGGAGTTTGCACAGTTGTCTGGCTGTGTGGATCAGCTTCCCACTGAGGTTCGGAGTATTGCTACCTATCTTTCTAGGTTGCCTGTTGTGGAACCTAGGATTCCCATGCCAGATTTGTTTTTGGGGGATCGAGCCAAGTTTCTGAATTTCAAAAATAATTGTAAATTGTTTTTTGCCTTAAAATCTAAGTCCTCAGGGAACGCAGCGCAGCAGGTTCAAATTGTCATCTCTCTCCTGCGCGGCGATCCTCAGGAATGGGCTTTTTCCCTGACACCTGGGGATCCTGTTTTGAGTGATGTTGATGCATTTTTTCAGACCTTGGGGTTATTGTACGATGAGCCTAATGTCACTGATCAAGCTGAAAAAGCCTTGTTGGCATTAAATCAGGGGCTTGATGACGCTGAGTTATACTGTCAGAGATTCCGCAGGTGGGCAGTCCTGACCAAATGGAATGACGACGCTTTGGCAGCCCTTTTTCGGAAGGGTCTGTCAGATAATGTAAAGGATGTTATGGTGGGATTCCCTGTCCCCTCTGGTCTCAATGATTCTATGTCATTAGCGATTCAAATTGACAGACGTTTGCGTGAGCGGAGAAGTATGCGTGGAATAGTGTTGCTTGTGAACCTGCTTCTGAACCCATGCAGTGTGATAGAGTGGTTTCTGGGGCACAGCGTCATGAGTTTCGAAAGCGCAATGGGTTATGTTTCTACTGTGGTGATGCCTCTCATGCTATTTCAGTCTGCCCTAAGCGGGGAAGACGTTTTGCACGCTCAGTTGTCTTGGGTAGTGTTCAGACTAAGTTTTTAATAACTGTTACTCTGATATGCTCTCTGTCCTCATTTTCTGCTCAGGCTTTTGTTGATTCGGGAGCAGCTATTAACCTGATGGATTTTGATTTTGCTAAACGTTGTGGGTTTCCCTTGATACCCCTACAGAAGTCTATTCCCCTACTGGGGATCGATTCTACCCCTTTGGCTGAGAATAAACCTCAGTTCTCTACTCAGGTGATAATGAGGGTTGAACCTGATCATCAGGAGAGCTGCAAATTTTTGGTTCTGTATAATCTGCATGACATTATCGTGCTGGGTTTCCCTTGGTTACAGTCTCATAATCCTGTTTTGGATTGGAAATATGTGTCTGTAACCAGTTGGGGGATGCCAATGTGTTAATGCCAACACTCCTGTTTTTTCTGCCTCCCCCCAGGCTGAGGATGTTACTGACTTTTTGATTGATTTTTCTGATGTGTTTAGCGAAAGTAAATCTGCATCCTTGCCTCCCCATAGGAGCTATGACTGCGCTATTTAATTAGTGCCTGGTAGTAAATTCCCTAAAGGTCGCCTTTTTAACTTGTCTGTACCTGAACATGATGCAATGCGGTCTTATATCAAGGAGTCATTGGAGAAGGGTCATATCAGACCATCCTCTTCACCCTTAGGTGCCGGTTTTTTCTTTGTGGCCAAAAAGGATGGTTCATTAAGGCCGTGTATTGATTATCGTCTTTTGAACAATATTACTGTGAAATATCAATATCCGTTACCCTTGATTTCTGACCTGTTTTCCAGGGTGAAAAACGCTACTTGGTTTACCAAGCTTGACCTCAGGGGGGCATATATCCTTATTCGCATTAAGCACGGGGATGAATGGAAGACGGCATTTAACACCCCTGAAGGGCATTTTGAGTACCTTGTGATGCCCTTTGGGCTCACTAATGCTCCTTCTGTCTTCCAGTCCTTCATGAATGACATTTTCAGGGATTTTGTGGATAAATTTCTGATTGTTTATTTGGATGATATCTTGATTTTTTCTAATGACTGGGACTCTCATGTGAAACATGTTCGAACTGTATTCCAGATTTTGAGAGAGAATGCTCTGTATGTGAAGGGATCAAAGTGTCTTTTTGGCGTACAAAGGATCTCATTTTTGGGATTCATTTTGTCCCCATCTGTTATTGAAATGGACCCGGTCAAGGTTCAGGCCATCTGTGATTGGGTCCAACCTACTTCATTAAAGGCTCTTCAAAGATTTTTGGGTTTTGCCAATTTTTATTGTAAATTTATTGGTAATTTCTCGGTTATTGTTAAACCATTAACTGATTTGACCAAAAAGGGTTCTGATGTGGTGAATTGGCCTCCTGAGGCAGTTTCTGCATTTCAGGAACTTAAGCAGAAATTCACTTCTGCTCCTGTTCTACGGCAGCCTGATGTTTCTCTGCCATTTCAGGTGGAGGTTGATGCCTCTGAAATTGGGGCAGGTGCTGTTTTGTCCCAAAGAATCCAGAGACCTCTAAAAGTAACCCTTGTGCCTTTTTCTCTCGAAAATTTTCTCCTACTGAACGTAATTATGACGTGGGTAATCGGGAGTTATTGGCCATGAAGTGGGCTTTTGAAGAGTGGAGACATTGGCTGGAGGGAGCCAAACATCAGGTGGTGGTCCTTACGGACCATAAGAATCTGGTTTATCTGGAATCTGCCAAGCGACTTAATCCTAGACAGGCCAGGTGGGCCTTGTTTTTCACACGTTTTAATTTTGTGGTTTCCTTTCTTCCTGGCACTAAGAATGTTAAGGCGGATGCCATCTCGAGGAGTTTCCTTGCGGACTCTCCTGAGGTATCTGATCCTTCTGTTATTTTGAAAGAAGGTGTAGTTCTTTCCGCCATCTCGCCCAATTTGAGACTGGCTCTGGAGGGGTGTCAGGAGGATAGGCCCGAGCGCTGCCCTGTTGGGAAATTGTTTGTCCCGGACCAGTGGAAAAAGAGTGTGATGTCTGAGATTCATTGTTCCGCGTTGGCCGGTCATCCCGGATTTTTGGTACCAGAGACTTGGTTAGTCGGTCCTTTTGGTGGCCTACCTTGTCTCGTGATGTCAGGGAATTTGTGCAGTCCTGCGGGACTTGCTCTCGCTCCAAGCCTTGCTCTCGCTCTAGTGGTTTGTTGATGCCATTGCCTGTGCCCAAGAGACCATGGACCCATATCTGTTATGTTACGGTAGCTGAGGAGTGCAGGTAAAAAAGGAAATACACCAGAGCAGTTGGAATCTATGAGATTGCAGTACCCTGACTAACCACCACAACTAGAGGCAGCCGTGGAGCGTTCCTACGATGGTCCTAGACGCCTCGTCACAGCCTGAGAAACTAACTACACCTAAAGATAGAAATAGGAAAGCTATCTGCCCCGGAGCAGAACCCCAAAGATAATAGAAAGCCTCCAAACATGTAATGGCGGTTAGACAAGAGGAAATACTGACACAGAAAGAAAATAGTATGAGCAAACGCTGGGGCCCAAACTATCTAAATAGAAAAGGACAGGAAGGGTACTTACTGCAATCCCAGAAAACCCTGAAAAACACCAACTCTACTAATTTCAAAATCACCTGAGATCACACGACCTCTACCACCTAAATTAGTTCTCTGGTGTAACAAAAACAGCAGCCACTGAAAAAACTGGAAAAAGCAAAAGTACAAAACACAGTGGCTGAACTAAACTGAGAGGGCAAAAGCCCCCGGAGGGGACCCAGAAGGCCCCCACAGAAGTGCAGGACAAAATGCAAAAATATAGCAAAAACACAAAATAAGAAATTGTCTTATCTGATAGCAGGAGATGCAGACACGACACAGCAGGCTACAAGGGAAACTGGAAAGAAGGATTCAGACCAGAACAATTGATCACCGGCAACCCTGATGGGAAAATGATTCCCTTAAATAAGACCAATCAGTAACACCTGATTCCCAATCCTCACTAGTACCGCTTGTAACCACCAGAGGGAGCCTCTGCTCAGAACTCATCTCAAACCCATTCACAACACATATCTCTATGGATTTCATTTCCGACCTCCCTGTTTCTCAGAGAATGACCGTCATCTGGGTGATTTGTGATAGGTTTTCCAAGATGATACATCTTGTGCCATTACCTAAGTTGCCTTCCTCCTCTGAAATGGTGCCTTTGTTCCTTCAGCACGTGGTTCGTTTACACGGAATTCCTGAGAACATTGTGTCTGACAGAGGAGTCCAGTTTGTTTCCAGATTTTGGAGGACCTTTTGTTCTAAACTTGGTGTTCAATTGTCTTTCTCCTCGGCGTTTCATCCTCAGACCAATGGTCAAACTGAGAGAACAAACCAGACATTGGAGACTTATCTAAGATGCTTTGTGTCTGCTGATCAGGATGACTGGGTCTCTTTTTGCCTTTGGCTGAGTTTGCTCTTAATAATAGGGCTAGCTCTGCCACTTTGATGTCTCCATTTTTCTGTAATTCTGGGTTTCATCCTCGATTTTCTTCAGGACAGATGGAGGCTTCTGTCTGTCCAGGTGTTGACTCTGTTGTGGAGCGTATGCAACAGATTTGGGACCAGGTAGTGGAGAGGTTGTCCCTCTCTCAGGAGAGGGCCCAGCGGTTTGCTAACCGGCATAGGACTGATGGTCCTCGGTTTAAAGTGGGGGACTTGGTCTGGTTGTCCTCAAAAAATATTCCTATGAGAGTGGCATCTCCTAAATTTAAGCCTAGGTTCATTGGACCTTATAAGATCATGGAGATTCTTAATCCTGTTTCTTTTCGTTTGCTTCTTCCAGGGACATTTAAGATCCATAACGTGTTCCACAAGTCCTTGTTGAAGAGGTTTGTTGAGCCAGTGGTTCCTACTGCTTTGCCTCCTGACCCTGTTCTGGTTGAGGGCAATATGGAGTTTGTGGTTGAGAAAATATTGAATTCTCGTTTTTCTAGACGGAAACTCCAGTATTTGGTTAAGTGGAGAGGTTATGGTCAGGAAGACAATTCTTGGGTGTTTGCTTCGGACATCCATGCTAGGAGACTCATCCGTGCGTATCATAGAACTCATCCTGACCGACCTGGTTGCTCAAGTGAGGGTTCGGTGACCCCTCCTCAAGGGGGGGGTACTTGTTATGTTACGGTAGCTGAGGAGTGCAGGCAAAAAAGGAAATACACCAGAGCAGTTGGAATCTATGAGATTGCAGTACCCTGACTAACCACCACAACTAGAGGCAGCCGTGGAGCGTTCCTACGTTGGTCCTAGACGCCTCGTCACAGCCTGAGAAACTAACTACACCTAAAGATAGAAATAGGAAAGCTATCTGCCCCGGAGCAGAACCCCAAAGATAATAGAAAGCCCCCAAACATGTAATGGCGGTTAGACAAGAGGAAATACTGACACAGAAAGAAAATAGTATGAGCAAACGCTGGGGCCCAAACTAACTAAATAGAAAAGGACAGGAAGGGTACTTACTGCAATCCCAGAAAACCCTGAAAAACACCAACTCCACTAATTTCAAAATCACCTGAGATCACACGACCTCTACCACCTAAATTAGTTCTCTGGTGTAAGAAAATCAAAACAGCAGCCACTGAAAAAACTGGAAAAAGCAAAAGTACAAAAACACAGTGGCTGGACTAAACTGAGAGGGCAAAAGCCCCCGGAGGGGACCCTGAAGGCCCCCACAGAAGTGCAGGACCAAATGCAAAAATATAGCAAAAACACAAAATAAGAAATTGTCTTATCTGATAGCAGGAGATGCAGACACGACACAGCAGGCTACAAGGGAAACTGGAAAGAAGGATTCAGACCAGAACAATTGATCACCGGCAACCCTGATGGGAAAATGATTCCCTTAAATAAGACCAATCAGTAACACCTGATTCCCAGTCTTCACAATCCTCACTAGTACCGCTTGTAACCACCAGAGGGAGGCTCTGCTCAGAACTCATCTCAAACCCATTCACAACAGTACCCCCCCCTTGAGGAGGGGTCACCGAACCCTCATTTGAGCAACCAGGTCGGTCAGGATGAGTTCTATGATACGCACGGATAAGTCTCCTAGCATGGATGTCCGAAGCAAACACCCAAGAATTATCTTCCTGACCATAACCTCTCCATTTAACCAAATACTGGAGTCTTCGTCTAGAAAAACGAGAATCCAATATTTTCTCAACCACATACTCCAGATTGCCCTCAACCAAAACAGGGTCAGGAGGCACAGCAGCAGGAACCACTGGCTCAACAAACCTCTTCAACAAGGACTTGTGGAACACGTTATGGATCTTAAATGTCCCTGGAAGAAGCAAACGAAAAGAAACAGGATTAATAATCTCCATGATCTTATAAGGTCCAATGAACCTAGGCTTAAATTTAGGAGATGCTACTCTCATAGGAATATTCTTTGAGGACAACCAGACCAAGTCCCCCACTTTAAACCGAGGACCATCATTCCTATGCCGGTTAGCAAACCGCTGGGCCTTCTCCTGAGAGAAGGACAACCTCTCCACTACCTGGTCCCAAATCTGCTGCATACGCTCAACAACAGAGTCAACACCTGGACAGACAGAAGCCTCCGTCTGTCCTGAAGAAAATCGAGGTGAAACCCAGAATTACAGAAAAACGGAGACATCAAAGTGGCAGAGCTAGCCCTATTATTAAGAGCAAACTCAGCCAAAGGCAAAAAAGAGACCCAGTCATCCTGATCAGCAGACACAAAGCATCTTAGATAAGTCTCCAATGTCTGGTTTGTTCTCTCAGTTTGACCATTGGTCTGAGGATGAAATGCCGAGGAAAAAGACAATTGAACACCCAGTTTAGAACAAAAAGTCCTCCAAAATCTGGAAACAAACTGGACTCCTCTGTCAGACACAATGTTCTCAGGAATGCCGTGTAAACGAACCACGTGCTGAAGGAACAACGGCACCAATTCAGAGGAGGAAGGCAACTTAGGTAATGGCACAAGATGTATCATTTGGAAAACCTATCACAAATTACCCAGATGGTGGTCATTCTCTGAGAAACAGGAAGATCGGAAATGAAATCCATAGAGATATGGGTCCATGGTCTCTTGGGCACAGGCAATGGCATCAACAAACCACTAGAGCGAGAGCAAGGCTTGGAGCGAGAGCAAGTCCCGCAGGACTGCACAAATTCCCTGACATCGCGAGACAAGGTAGGCCACCAAAAGGACCGACTAACCAAGTCTCTGGTACCAAAAATTCCGGGATGCCCAGCCAATGCGGAACAATGAATCTCAGACATCACACTCTTTTTCCATTGGTCCGGGACAAACAATTTTCCAACAGGGCAGCGCTCGGGCCTATCCTCCTGACACCTCTCCAGAGCAAGTCTCAAATTGGGCGAGATGGCGGAAAGAACTACACCCTCCTTCAAAATAACAGAGGGATCAGATAGCTCAGGAGAGTCCGCAAGGAAACTCCTCGAGAGGGCATCCGCCTTAACATTCTTAGTGCCAGGAAGAAAGGAAACCACAAAATTAAAACGTGTGAAAAACAAGGCCCACCTGGCCTGTCTAGGATTGAGTCGCTTGGCAGATTCCAGATAGACCAGATTCTTATGGTCCGTAAGGACCACCACCTGATGTTTGGCTCCCTCCAGCCAATGTCTCCACTCTTCAAAAGCCCACTTCATGGCCAATAACTCCCGATTACCCACGTCATAATTACGTTCAGTAGGAGAAAATTTTCGAGAGAAAAAGGCACAAGGGTTACTTTTAGAGGTCTCTGGATCTTTTTGGGACAAAACGGCACCTGCCCCAATTTCAGAGGCATCAACCTCCACCTGAAATGGCAGAGAAACATCAGGCTGCCGTAGAACAGGAGCAGAAGTGAATCTCTGCTTAAGTTCCTGAAACGCAGAGACTGCCTCAGGAGGCCAATTCACCACATCAGAACCCTTTCTGGTCAAATCAGTTAATGGTTTAACAATAACAGAGAAATTACCAATAAATTTACGATAAAAATTGGCAAAACCCAAAAATCTCTGAAGAGCCTTTAATGAAGTAGGTTGGACCCAATCACAGATGGCCTGAACCTTGACCGGGTCCATTTCAATAACAGATGGGGACAAAATGAATCCCAGAAATGAGATCTTCTGTACGCCAAAAAGACACTTTGATCCCTTCACATACAGAGCATTCTCTCTCAAAATCCGGAATACAGTTCGAACATGTTTCACATGAGAGTCCCAGTCATTAGAAAAAATCAAGATATCATCCAAATAAACAATCAGAAACTTGTCCACAAAATCCCTGAAAATGTCATTCATGAAGGACTGGAAGACGGAAGGAGCATTAGTGAGCCCAAAGGGCATCACAAGGTACTCAAAATGCCCTTCAGGGGTGTTAAATGCCGTCTTCCATTCATCCCCGTGCTTAATGCGAATAAGGTTATACGCCCCCCTGAGGTCAAGCTTAGTAAACCAAGTAGCGTTTTTCACCCTGGAAAACAGGTCAGAAATCAAGGGTAACGGGTATTGATATTTCACAGTAATATTGTTCAAGAGACGATAATCAATACACGGCCTTAATGAACCATCTTTTTTGGCCACAAAGAAAAAACCGGCACCTAAGGGTGAAGAGGATGGTCTGATATGACCCTTCTCCAATGATTCCTTGATATAAGACCGCATAGCGTCATGTTCAGGTACAGACAAGTTAAAAAGGCGACCCTTAGGGAATTTACTACCCGGCACTAATTCAATAGCGCAGTCATAGCTCCTATGGGGAGGCAAGGATGCAGATTTACTTTCGCTAAACACATCAGAAAAATCAAACAAAAAGTCAGGAACATCCTCAGCCTGGGGGGAGGCAGAAAAAACAGGAGTGTTGGCACTAACACATTGGCAGCCCCAACTGGTTACAGACACAGATTTCCAATCCAAAACAGGATTATGAGACTGTAACCAAGGGAAACCCAGCACTATAATGTCATGCAGATTATATAGAACCAAAAATTTGCAGCACTCCTGGTGATCAGGTTCAACCCTCATTATCACCTGAGTAGAAAACTGGGGTTTATTCTCAGCCAAAGGGGTAGAATCGATCCCCAGTAAAGGAATAGACTTCTGTAGGGGTATCAAGGAAAACCCACAACGCTTAGCAAAATCATAATCCATCAGGTTAATAGCTGCTCCAGAATCAACGAAAGCCTGAGCAGAAAATGAGGACAGAGAGCATATCAGAGTGACAGTTAATAAAAACTTAGTCTGAACACTACCCAAGACAACTGAGCGTGCAAAATGTCTTCCCCGCTTAGGGCAGACTGAAATAGCATGAGAGGCATCACCACAGTAGAAACATAACCCATTGCGCTTTCGAAACTCATGACGCTGTGCCCCAGACACCACTCCATCACACTGCATGGGCTCAGCAGCTGGCTCACAAGGCAACACCACTCCACGCATACTTCTCCGCTCACGCAAACGTCTGTCAATTTGAATCGCCAATGACATAGAATCATTGAGACCAGAGGGGACAGGGAATCCCACCATAACATCCTTTACATTATCCGACAGACCCTTCCGGAAAAGGGCCGCCAAAGCGTCGTCATTCCATTTGGTCAGGACTGCCCACCTACGGAATCTCTGACAGTATAACTCAGCGTCATCAAGCCCCTGATTTAATGCCAACAAGGCTTTTTCAGCTTGATCAGTGACATTAGGCTCATCGTACAATAACCCCAAAGCCTGAAAAAATGCATCAACATCACTCAAAACAGGATCCCCAGGTATCAGGGAAAAAGCCCAATCCTGAGGATCGCCGCGCAGGAGAGAGATGATAATTTGAACCTGCTGCGCTGCGTTTCCTGAGGACTTAGATTTTAAGGCAAAAAACAATTTACAATTATTTTTGAAATTCTGAAACTTAGCTCGATCCCCTAAAAACAAATCTGGCATGGGGATCCTAGGTTCCACAACAGGCAACCTAGCAAGATATGCAGCAATACTCTGAACCTCAGTGGCAAGCTGATCCACACGGCCAGACAACTGTGCAAACTCCATTGGGAGAAAAGATCCTCCCCAGCACCCAGAGATACAGAGGGAAAAAAAAAAAAAAAAAAAAAAAAAATGCAACAAACAGAAAAATATCTCTGACAACTTTTCTTCCTTCAAAATATTTTTTCCCTTCTGTGAGTACCATACAATTTTTAGGCCGGTGATACTGTTATGTTACGGTAGCTGAGGAGTGCAGGCAATAAAGGAAATACACCAGAGCAGTTGGAATCTATGAGATTGCAGTACCCTGACTAACCACCACAACTAGAGGCAGCCGTGGAGCGTTCCTACGTTGGTCCTAGACGCCTCGTCACAGCCTGAGAAACTAACTACACCTAAAGATAGAAATAGGAAAGCTATCTGCCCCGGAGCAGAACCCCAAAGATAATAGAAAGCCCCAAACATGTAATGGCGGTTAGACAAGAGGAAATACTGACACAGAAAGAAAATAGTATGAGCAAACGCTGGGGCCCAAACTAACTAAATAGAAAAGGACAGGAAGGGTACTTACTGCAATCCCAGAAAACCCTGAAAAACACCAACTCCACTAATTTCAAAATCACCTGAGATCACACGACCTCTACCACCTAAATTAGTTCTCTGGTGTAAGAAAATCAAAACAGCAGCCACTGAAAAAACTGGAAAAAGCAAAAGTACAAAAACACAGTGGCTGGACTAAACTGAGAGGGCAAAAGCCCCCGGAGGGGACCCTGAAGGCCCCCACAGAAGTGCAGGACCAAATGCAAAAATATAGCAAAAACACAAAATAAGAAATTGTCTTATCTGATAGCAGGAGATGCAGACACGACACAGCAGGCTACAAGGGAAACTGGAAAGAAGGATTCAGACCAGAACAATTGATCACCGGCAACCCTGATGGGAAAATGATTCCCTTAAATAAGACCAATCAGTAACACCTGATTCCCAGTCTTCACAATCCTCACTAGTACCGCTTGTAACCACCAGAGGGAGGCTCTGCTCAGAACTCATCTCAAACCCATTCACAACAGGTACTGTTGTGAATGGACTTGAAATGAGTTCTGAGCAGAGGCTCCCTCTGGTGGTTACAAGCGGTACTGGACTGTCCAGTGAAGATTGTGAGGATTGGGAATCAGGTGTTACTGACTGGTCTTATTTAAGGGAGTCACCTTCCCATCAGGGTTGCCGGTGATCAATTGTTCTGGTCTCAATCCTTGATTCCTGTTTCCTTTGTAGCTTGCTGTGTCGTGTCTGCATCTCCTGTTAACAGATAAGACTTTTTCTTCTTTTGTTTTTGTGCTTGATTTTGCATTTTGTCCTGCACTTCTGTGGGGGCCTTCAGGGTCCCCTCCGGGGGCTTTTGCCCTCTCAGTTTAGTTCAGCCACTTATGTTTTGTACATTTGCTTTTTCCAGTTTTTTCAGTGGCTGCTGTTTTGATTTTGTTACACCAGAGAGCTAATTTGGGTGGTAGAGGTCGTGTGATCTCGGGTGTTTTTGAAATTAGTAGAGTTGGTGCTTTTCGGGGTTTTTTGGGATTGCAGTGAGTGCCCTTCCTGTCCTTTTCTGTTTAGATAGTTTGGGCCCCAGCGTTTGCTCATGCTATTTTCTGTCTGTGTCAGTATTTCTTCTTGTCTGGCCGCCATTACATGTTTGGGGGCTTTCTATGTTCTTTGGGGATCTGCTCCGGGGCAGATAGCTTTCCTCTTTCTATCTTTAGGTATAGTTAGTTTCTCAGGCTGTGACGAGGCGTCTGGGACCAACGTAAGAACGCTCCACGGCTGCCTCTAGTTGTGGTGGTTAGTCAGGGTACTGCAATCTCATAGATTCCAACTGCTCTGGTGTATTGCCTTTTTTACCTGCACTCCTCAGCTACCAAATCATAACAGCTTACTGTATATTCCTGTAATTATCTAGTGCGCCCTTAAGGCAATTAAACTATAAAATTAATCTTGGGCTGATGCTTTTACTCTGATCACGAATCTTAGAATACCCAGTGGGTAACAGGACACCCTCCCCGGCGGCCATTTGCTCTAGGTGCAGTTCCCTTACTGACCTGAGAAACGAAGGGACGCCGGAGAGCTGTAGTCACATTGGTGACGTGGAAGGACGGGGGTTGTCCTTCACACAGCACACAGCACTTAAGGTAAATACTGTACATCTTACGCTACAATTCCAGCTGCAGCCGATCAACAGGAGAAAGGCATTAAAGGGGTGACCCACCTTGATTTTTTTTTTACACCCAAAATGCTCTAAAATTTCTACAAAATAAAGTATAGACACGTTATCATCCCCCTCAGCCCCTCTGCCAGAGCTGCCTGAGCCGCCCATCGATCTCTGTATTTCATTTTCCAGCCACACCGGCACAGGAGCGCTGTATCCAATGACTGGTAATTGCCTGCAGCAGTAACATGGCCATCGGCACTGAACTGGATGTACCAAGCCAGTCTGATTTAGTTGCAGTTCTCACATATTATCCAGCCAAAACAGAGTCTACTGAGACCGGCGGGGAACCTTGACAGTAATGAAAGAGGATCAGTGAGGGAATTAATTAGAAGTTAGGAATTATTTATTTTTGTTATTCTGTTTTTTTTGTGTTATAAATCGTGTGGCAACCCCTTTAAGGGACTGCCACGCTTGTTTCTTAAGAAGTCAGTGATGTTTTGCAATTCACAGACTATGTAAAATGAATTATATGTTGACCATGAATTAGACAGAACAGTCATGTAAGCCAAGGAATAAGATTTCTGTTGGAGCAATTACGATGGTGGCGTAGACCCCCAAACCTCCCCGGCAAGTTGCTCTTAACTGCATGAGGAAATTAATGTCGATCACCTAAATTAACTTTTAATACGGAAAATATGCCCTGTGCGGTCGAAGAAGGTAACGCTCATCATGTTTTATTCCATAATAATAGATCAAATTTATCCATAAGAAAACACGACATTCCTTGTAGAGTTATGATTGATAGATCGCAGTTTGTAAGCAATTATTAGACCTCAGAAAACCTCCCTCCTGGGAGACACGGAGAATATAATATGTGCTACAGTATAATACCAGAAGTTTCCTGTCTCAGACTCTGGAGCTGGACATGTCCCAGTGTGATCTGCGCTATAGATGGAATTATTACACTGGTGGTCTCTTCATTAAAGAAGCCCCTTTCATTTTGGAATTCGGTTGATTCCAGCACCCGAAACAACTAATTTTGCCGGAAACGTCACAGCCGACCATTTCTTTTGTTGTGCAAATGTTCATAAATGGCCGACTATTTAACACGTGGTGAGAGAGACCCTACAAGATCAAAAGCTGCTGTTACATAGTGTCTACATGATGTGTCCTCAGAGGGGGGTTAGAAGCAGTTGGAGCGTTTGGCCAAAAGATATCTCCTTAGACCTCATACTCAATTATTGACTGTGCAAATCAATATAAAGGCAATATGTCATCACCTATTTTTTACATCAGGTTTTTTAGGTTAAATTTTTTTATTGTCTTGATTTTTTTAATTTTTTAATTAAAATTTATATATATATAAATCCCTTCCTCAGCCCGCAATCTACTAAAACTCTTGTGCATGCCCTCATCATCTCCTGCCTTGATTACTGCAACACCCTCCTCTGTGGCCTCCCAGTCAACTCTCTTGCACCACTCCAGTCTGTCCTCAACTCTGCTGCCCGACTAATCCACCTCTCCCCTCGCTACACCCCTGCTTCTCCCCTCTGCAAATCCCTCCACTGGCTCCCAATTTCCCAACGAATCCAGTTCAAACTACTAACACTGACCTTCAAAGCCATCCACAACCTGTCCCCTCCCTATATCTCTGAACTAATCTCCCAATATCTTTCCTCACGTAATCTTCGATCCTACCAAGACCGCCTACTCTCCTCCACACTTATTCGATCCTCACACAACCGCCTCCAAGATTTCTCCCGAATATCCCCATCCTCTGGAATTCCACGCCTCAACATGTACGATTATCCACCACCCTTGGATCCTTCAGACGGAACCTGAAAACCCATCTGTTCAGGAAAGCCTACAGCCTGCAATAACCATTCTGCCTCGCCGCCACCACCCTAGCTTTCGCCTCGCCGCCACCACCCGAGTTGCCGCCTCGCCGCCATCACCCGAGCTGCTGCCACCACCAGAGCTGTCGCCTTGCCGCCACCACCAGAGCTGCAGCCTCCACCAGAGCTGCCACCTCACCACCACCACCAGAGCTACCGTCTTGCCACCACCACCAGAGCTGCGCACCCCCGACCTTCTGTTTCTTCCCCATTATCCCGTAGAATGTAAGTCCGCAAGGACAGGGTCCTCTCCCCTCTGTACCAGTCTGTCATTGTAAATTTGTTTACTGTAAACAATATCTATAACTTTGTATGTAACCCCTTCTCATGTACAACACCATGGAATTAATGGCGCTATATAAATAAATAATAATGATAATATATATATATATATGTATATACACACAAATTATCAGAAATCTCACAAATTTCATACTGGATGGTGGGCCTAATAATAGATGCTGTACAAAATAAATGTTTATCATCAAAGAAAGGATTACAATACCAAGTATCACCTCTATATACAGTAGATAACACAGGATTCACCATTCACAATATGAGATGTCACAGCTCACCTCCTCCTCCTGTACAATGACTGATAACACCTCTATATGCAGTGATAACACAGAATCCACCATTCACAATAGGTGATATCACAGCTCACCTCCTCCTGTACAATGACTGATAACACCTCTATATACAGTAGATAACACAGGATCCACCATCCACAATAGGTGATGTCACAGCTCACCTCCTCCTCCTGTACAATGACTGATAACACCTCTATATGCAGTGATAACACAGTATCCACCATTCACAATAGGTGATGTCACAGCTCACCTCCTCCTCCTGTACAATGACTGATAACACCTCTATATACAGTAGATAACACAGGATCCACCATTCACAATAGGTAATGTCACAGCTCACCTCCTCCTCCTGTACAATGACTGATAACACCACTATATACAGTAGAGAACCCAGGATCCACCATTCACAATAGGTGATGTCACAGCTCATCTCCTCCCCTCTCTTGCATAATAACCTTTGCCTTGATGAGAGATTTTCAGCCATGAATGTACTTAGAGTGGACCTGTCACTAGATTTCACAATACATACTACAATGGATCTTATACCTGATGAATCTTCTGTACTTAATTTGAAAATCCATGTCAGAATGTATAATTTTAATATTAAAATTAATATTTTATAAGTTCACCTAAAGCGAGAGAATGCTTAAATATACAATTGTATTTACTTTCCACCCTGACAGTTGCAGCTTGTACTAAGCAGTGTGAGATCTCAGCAGATGCACGGAGGTGGGACACTGAGGAGCTGTCAATTAGACTAGCTGGATGGATATGCAGCAGGGAGGAGGGGCACTGAGGAGCTGAAAATCTGGCTAGGTGGGCAGAAATGCAGCAAGGAGCATGGACACTCAATCAGGATAGGTGTGTGGATATTCAGCAGCAGCGAGGAGGGTCATTGAGGAGCTGTCAATCAGGATAGGTGTGTGGATATTCAGCAGCAGCGAGGAGGGTCATTGAGGAGCTGTCAATCAGGATAGGTGTGTGGATATTCAGCAGCAGCAAGGAGGGTCATTGAGGAGCTGTCAATCAGGATAGGTGTGTGGATATTCAGCAGCAGCGAGGAGGGTCATTGAGGAGCTGTCAATCAGGATAGGCGGATGGAGATTGAATTGAATCTTTGACAAAGGATTATACAACCATTTTGAAATAGATTGTCACGTTAAGTAGACCAGCTCCATCAGTTAAAGGACAGCTATTAATAATAGATGCTGTTTGTATTGTGAAATCTGGTGACAGATCCGTTTTGAGTTCTAAACGCTGGGTTATTATTAAACTTTAGCTAAACATTTGACAGCTTAGTGTTCATAATGTCTTAGACTATATGACCTGATCTGTCAAAAATGTAACAGTGTGTCACAGCGGCAGATGAACTCCAGCACTGGAAGGAGCAGGACCCATGCTGCCAAGTTTGCCGCTACGTCTTCAATTTGTTCTTAATAATTTCTAATGGAATCTTTAAGAGTTCAGTCCCCGAGAGACCCCATCCTCCGCCATCTCATACAGCCTCAAATATCCCACACATGTTTAATATCGCTGCACAAGTTGAGGAATTCTCCAATATGACACAACATTTGTCTCTTATCCATTGATGTTTTGGGTTTTTCCGTTACGATTTTCTCATTGGCCTTCAACTTTGGATGAAGAATCACGCTGACTTATAGCAGGTGTAGCTGAACCTCAATGAACGGGTAATCCTACAAAGACAACGCCTTATGCTTTTGCGTGGGACACCATTCTATAGTCTAGAACACATGCCGAAAAGTCCAAGCGGGATGGAATTTCCACTGAATTTTCCTCCGGATTTGCACAGATTTTGCAACAGATTACACTACTAGGCAAGGGGATAAGATTTTACAAATTTCATCTACATGCATTAACTCTTTCTCAACACATGATATACATGTACCTCACATATCAGGTGCGGGAGTATGGAGGGGGCTCAGCAGCTGTGCTATACCACCGCCATCCAACTCTAACAGCAGCAACCCGAGCTGGCTCCAATAGCTGCTATACCCATGGGTTGCCACAGCTGCCATCTTTGTGCTTCTTTGAAGTCCAGCCGCAGACTTGACGTAATAGGAGACCATAATTTTCCCTGTATATTGCAATACATTGGTAACGCAGTATATAAAACAAATGATCAAACAGATGCAAGTCCCCAAAAGGAACCAATAAATAAATACAAAATAAATAAAAAAATACATTTTCAAAATAAAGACATTTGATATTGCTGTGTCTGATAAAATTTGATCAAAATATACAATTATTTAGCTCCATAAGCAAAAACATTTAAATACCTGAACTGCCCTTTTTTCAAATTCTCTCCCACTCAAAAAAATACAATAGAAAAAGTTGTTCAAATGTCATTTCTATCCAAAATTGGTACTAATAAAACTGCCAGTTAGTCGCTCAAGAAAACAAGCCTTCATACAGCTCCATTAACAGAAAAATAAAAACATTAAGGATCTCAGAAAATAGTGACACAAATCTAATTTTTTCTTTTTACAAACTTCTGGGTTTTTTTTTCACCACATACAAATGTTTCTCACTAAATTAGAATATCATCAGAAAATTAATTTATTTCAGTTCTTCAATACAAAAAGTGAAACTCATATATTCTATAGAGTCATTACACACAGAGTGATCTATTTCACGTGTTTATTTCTGTTAATGTTGATGATTATGGCTTACAGCCAATGAAAACCCAAAAGTCATTATCTCAGTAAATTACAATACTTTATAACACCAGCTTGAGAAATGATTTAAAAATCTGATGAGCACGGGGAGAGAGCAGTGCAGTATGTGAGCGCGGGGGAGAGAGCAGTGCAGTATGTGAGCGCGGGGGAGAGAGCAGTGCAGTATGTGAGCGCGGGGGAGAGAGCAGTGCAGTATGTGAGCGCGGGGGAGAGAGCAACGCAGTATGTGATTGCGGGGGAGAGAGCAGCGCAGTATGTGATTGTGGGGGAGAGCAGTGCAGTATGTGATTGCAGGGGAGAGCAGCGCAGTATGAGTGCGGGGGAGAGAGTAGCACAGTATGTGATTGCAGGGGAGAGAGCAGCGCAGTATGTGAGTGCAGGGGAGAGAGCAGCGCAGTATATGAGTGTGGGGGGAGAGCAGCGCAGTATGTGAGTGTGGGGGAGAGAGCAGCACAGAATGTGAGTGTGGGGGAGAGCAGCGCAGTATGTGAGTGCAGGGGAGAGAGCAGCGCAGTATATGAGTGTGGGGGGAGAGCAGCGCAGTATGTGATTGCAGGGGAGAGATCAGCGCAGTATGTGAGCGCGGGGGAGAGAGCAGCGCAGTATGTGAGAGTGGGGGAGAGAGCAGCGCAGTATGTGAGTGTGGGGGAGAGAGCAGCACAGAATGTGAGTGTGAGGGAGAGAGCAGCACAGTATGTGATTGCAGGGGAGAGAGCAGCGCAGTATGTGAGAGCGGGGGAGAGCAGCGCAGTGTGATTGCGGGGGAGAGAGGAGCATAGTATGTGAGTGCAGGGGAGAGAGCAGCACAGTATGTGAGCGCGAGGGAGAGCAGCGCAGTGTGATTGCGGGGTGAGAGAGCAGCGCAGTATATGAGCGTGGGGAGAGAGCAGCGCAGTATGTGATTGCAGGGGAGAGAGGAGCGCAGTATGTGATTGCGGGGGAGAGAGGAGCGCAGTATGTGATTGCAGGGGAGAGAGGAGCGCAGTATGTGATTGCAGGGGAGAGAGCAGCGCAGTATGTGATTGCGGGGGAGAGAGGAGCGCAGTATGTGATTGCAGGGGAGAGAGCAGCACAGTATGTGATTGTGGGGGAGAGCAGCGCAGTATGTGATTGTGGGGGAGAGCAGCGCAGTATGTGATTGTGGGGGAGAGAGCAGCGCAGTATGTGAGAGCGGGGGAGAGCAGCGCAGTGTGATTGCGGGGGAGAGAGGAGCATAGTATGTGAGTGCAGGGGAGAGAGCAGCGCAGTGTGTGAGCGCGAGGGAGAGCAGCGCAGTGTGATTGCGGGGTGAGAGAGCAGCGCAGTATATGAGCGTGGGGAGAGAGCAGCGTAGTATGTGATTGCAGGGGAGAGAGGAGCGCAGTATGTGATTGCGGGGGAGAGAGGAGCACAGTATGTGATTGCAGGGGAGAGAGGAGCGCAGTATGTGATTGCGGGGGAGAGAGGAGCGCAGTATGTGATTGCAGGGGAGAGAGGAGCGCAGTATGTGATTGCAGGGGAGAGAGGAGCGCAGTATGTGATTGCGGGGGAGAGAGGAGCGCAGTATGTGAGTGCAGGGGAGAGAGCAGCACAGTATGTGATTGTGGGGGAGAGCAGCGCAGTATGTGATTGTGGGGGAGAGCAGCGCAGTATGTGATTGCGGGGGAGAGAGGAGAGCAGTATGTGAGTGCAGGGAGAGAGGAGCGCAGTATGTGATTGTGGGGGACAGCAGCGCAGTTTGTGATTGTGGGGGAGAGCAGCGCAGTATGTGATTGTGGGGGAGAGCAGCGCAGTATGTGATTGTGGGGGAGAGCAGTGCAGTATGTGATTGCGGGGTGAGAAAAGCGCAGTATGTGATTGCGGGGGAGAGCAGTGCAGTATGTGATTGTGGGGGAGAGAGCAGCGCAGTATGTGATTGCGGGGTGGAGAAGCGCAGTATATGATTGCAGGGGAGAGAGCAGCGCAATATGTGAGCACATGCCATAGGCTGCAAAAAGAGAACTATGATATGCCATGGACTTCCATAGTCCCCACCCTAGATGTGCCTCATCTGTCATCCAGTACTGAGCAAATGATGTGCACACTGTATATCTGGTAGTTGGTGCCGGCTGATCAGTTAGTCCAATATCAAAAGAGAAACAGCCGCACTCAATATTTGATGCGAAAAAATAAATATCCATTTATTTATGTGTACAAACACCACCAAGTATAATTGATACGTGGTATGAAACAATTACGGACAACAATGCTGGGGTTAACGTTTCGACCATGAATGGTCTTTTTCAAATCCTCGCTTATTTTGTAGAGTATGAGGGAAGAGAAATGCAAGGGGCAAGTTCCGTGCACACTAGGAGTTTCAGCAATGGCAGTATGTCCGTCTGGTGGATAAGAGTGTGATTAGCGGTGTCATCCACACAGTCACGATCCCTACTGTACATGTGCTTTGGCAAAACTAACGTCCATTGAGCCCTGCCAATAAAGCTTCCATGAATTCAATAGACAGACCTGAGATGTTCGTGGTGACCTGAGATGCTCCTCTGAAGGAGAACATTTTAATGAAAGACAACTTGAGCAGCTCGTGACTTTACTATAGAAAACTGAATAGAGCCTAACATGGTAGGACGACCCCTGACAAGACAGACCGGCTTTAACCCAACTCTGCGTTTTATTTAAACCAGATATCTGCCTTCAACAAAGAATTTTTAAGAATGTCGAATTGTTACGACGATACGTAAAATGTTATGTTATGGATTAGACTCCACAGGAACTAACTATTTTGTTTATTATAGAACAACAATGCTGGAGGTCATACGTGGAGCTGAGATCTGGATCGCATGCAACAAAATATGGTTTTATTCCTAAAAAGTTTAGTTTTGTGCCCAGGCCGCTGTCCAAAACTTCCCGTGTGTGAAATCAATGCTTTGTCTGTTTCTTGGCGTTAATGTACCGTAGAACATGATATGCGATGCTGGAGGTGGATGAATAACAATCCCGTAATAATGACTTCTTGTGCTTCTCAGAACAAGCAGCTGGAGTCTATCACCGAGAATCAAGAAATGGAAAATACCAACTCACCTACAGAGAGGCGAGAGCCGTGTGCGAATACGAAGGGGGTCAACTTGCGACATACGATCAGCTGGAGGAAGCGAGGAAGATAGGTAAGAGCTGGGGAACATTACTAAAATCCCACATGTCAATTAGAACACAACAAAGGCAAGGAAACAATAGAGGAGGTTTACGCATCAAAATGATCTAAAATTCAGTAAAATGCATCATTTATAATATGCAGCAAATTTATTTTGTGTTTTTATAATTTTTCTCCTCTCCTACTGTGGGTTAGCAAAAAACAGGGACAGAAGAACGGAAAGAACTGCACTTAACTCCAGGATCAGACTACATCAGTTTGTTTGTAGTCTGTTACCATGGAAACACATAGGATTTCTATATACAAACATGTAGGGTAACTTATCGGTTGCAGATACATACATAATGTATAAATCTGATATATTTGCTGCAGTTACAATGGAAAATACGAAACTAATATAAATGCCTTCATGCTCCTCTGGAGGTAGAGAACATTTTGGGAGAGATTTGGGCTCAAATTGTTTTTTTGAAGTCAAAATTCCAGCATTATAGTTGTTTTATTGGTTAAAGGTGTGTTTTGTAATCAAGTGACCTGAAAAGTCCTGTGTCCATAAAACTGTAATTTTGGGGGCTCTACAACTAAGGGGAAACAGAATTTTTGTGCCATTTGTATTAAAGGGAATGAGTTATCTTAAAATGATTAATTAAGTCAGGGTTTTATAATAAATGTATAGTATTTATTAAGAATTGGCCTTTTTCACATCAGAAATCTTCCAATTTCAAACTAGCCACTAGACTCACACTTCCTGTCCTGTAGAGATGAGTTTTCAGCAGTTCCATTATCATCAGAGACAGGATTACAGGCAACACTTCTAAGTACAGTAGATAACACAAGATCCACCATTCACAATAGGTGATGTCACAGCTCACCTCCTCCTCCTCCTGTACAATGACTGATAACACTTCTATATACAGTAGATAACACAGGATCCACCATTCACAATAGGTGATGTCACAGCTCACCTCCTCCTCCTCTACAATGATCGATAACACTTCTATACAGTAGATAACACAGGATCCACCATTCACAATAGGTGATGTCACAGCTCACCTCCTCCTCCTGTACAATGTCTGATAACTCTCTATATACAGTAGATAACACTGGATACACCATTCACAATAGGTGATGTCACAGCTCACCTCCTCCTCCTGTACAATGACTGATAACACCTCTATATACAGTAGATAACACAGGATCCACCATTCACAATAGGTGATGTCACAGCTCACCTCCTCCTCCTGTACAATGACTGATAACACCTCCATATACAGTAGATAACACAGGATCCACCATTCACAATAGGTGATGTCACAGCTCACCTCCTCCTCCTGTACAATGTCTGATAACTCCTCTATATACAGTAGATAACACTGGATACACCATTCACAATAGGTGATGTCACAGCTCACGTCCTCCTCCTGTACAATGACTGATAACACCTCTATATACAGTAGATAACACTGAATACACCATTCACAATAGGTGATGTCACAGCTCACCTCCTCCTCCTGTACAATGTCTGATAACTCCTCTATATACAGTAGATAACACTGGATACACCATTCACAATAGGTGATGTCACAGCTCACCTCCTCCTCCTGTACAATGACTGATAACACCTCTATATACAGTAGATAACACAGGATCCACCATTCACAATAGGTGATGTCACAGCTCACCTCCTCCTGTACAATGTCTGATAACTCCTCTATATACAGTAGATAACACTGGATACACCATTCACAATAGGTGATGTCACAGCTCACCTCCTCCTCCTGTACAATGACTGATAACACCTCTATATACAGTAGATAACACAGGATCCACCATTCACAATAGGTGATGTCACAGCTCACCTCCTCCTCCTGTACAATGTCTGATAACTCCTCTATAAACAGTAGATAACACTGGATACACCATTCACAATAGGTGATGTCACAGCTCACCTCCTCCTCCTGTACAATGACTGATAACACCTCTATATACAGTAGAAAACACAGGATCCACTATTCACAATAGGTGATGTCACAGCTCACCTCCTCCTCCTGTACAATGTCTGACAACTCCTCTATATACAGAAGATAACACAGGATCCACCATTCACAATAGGTGATGTCACAGCTCACCTCCTCCTCCTGTACAATGTCTGATAACACCTCTATATACAGTAGATAACACTGGATCCACCATTCACAATAGATGTCACAGCTCACCTCCTCCTCCTGTACAATGACTGATAACACCTCTATATACAGTAGATAACACAGGATCCACCATTCACAATAGGCGATGTCACAGCTCACCTCCTCCTCCTGTATAATGACTGATAACACCTCTATATACAGTAGATAACACTGGATACACCATTCACAATAGGTGATGTCACAGCTCACCTCCTCCTCCTCCTGTACAATGACTGATAACACCTCTATATACAGTAGATAACACTGGATACACCATTCACAATAGGTGATGTCACAGCTCACCTCCTCCTCCTGTACAATGACTGATAACACCTCTATATACAGTAGATAACACAGGATTCATCATTCACAATAGGTGATGTCACAGCTCACCTCCTCCTCCTGTACAATGACTGATAACACCTCTATATACAGTAGATAACACAGGATCCACCATTCACAATAGGTGATGTCACAGCTCACCTCCTCCTCCTGTACAATGTCTGATAACACCTCTATATACAGTAGATAACACTGGATACACTATTCACAATAGGTGATGTCACAGCTCACCTCCTCCTCCTGTACAATGACTGATAACACCTCTATATACAGTAGATAACACTGGATACACCATTCACAATAGATGATGTCACAGCTCATCTCCTCCTCCTGTACAATGACTGATAACACCTCTATATACAGTAGATAACACAGGATCCACCATTCACAATAGGTGATGCCACAGCTCACCTCCTCCTCCTGTACAATGACTGATAACACCTCTATATACAGTAGATAACACTGGATACACCATTCACAATAGGTGATGTCACAGCTCACCTCCTCCTCCTGTACAATGACTGATAACACTTCTATATACAGTAGATAACACAGGATCCATCATTCACAATAGGTGATGTCACAGCTCACCTCCTCCTCCTGTACAATGTCTGATAACACTTCTATATACAGTAGATAACACAGGATCCATCATTCACAATAGATGATGTCACAGCTCACCTCCTCCTCCTGTACAATGACTGATAACACCTCTATATACAGTAGATAACACTGGATACACCATTCACAATAGGTGATGTCATAGCTCACCTCCTCCTCCTGTACAATGACAGATAACACCTCTATATACAGTAGATAACACAGGATCCACCATTCACAATAGGTGATGTCACAGCTCACCTCCTCCTCCTGTACAATGACTGATAACACCTCTATATACAGTAGATAACACAGGATCCATCATTCACAATAGGTGATGTCACAGCTCACCTCCTCCTCCTGTACAATGACTGATAACACCTCTATATACAGTAGATAACACTGGATACACCATTCACAATAGGTGATGTCACAGCTCACCTCCTCCTCCTGTACAATGACTGATAACACCTCTATATACAGTAGATAACACTGGATACACCACTCACAATAGGCGATGTCACAGCTCACCTCCTCCTCCTGTACAATGTCTGATAACACCTCTATATACAGTAGATAACACTGGATACACCATTCACAATAGGTGATGTCACAGCTCACCTCCTCCTCCTGTACAATGACTGATAACACCTCTATATACAGTAGATAACACTGGATACACCATTCACAATAGGTGATGTCACAGCTCACCTCCTCCTCCTGTACAATGACTGATAACACCTCTATATACAGTAGATAACACAGGATTCATCATTCACAATAGGTGATGTCACAGCTCACCTCCTCCTCCTGTACAATGACTGATAACACCTCTATATACAGTAGATAACACAGGATCCACCATTCACAATAGGTGATGTCACAGCTCACCTCCTCCTCCTGTACAATGTCTGATAACACCTCTATATACAGTAGATAACACTGGATACACCATTCACAATAGATCATAGAATCATAGAATCATAGAATGGTAGAGTTGGAAGGGACCTCCTGGGTCATCTGGTCCAACCCCCTGCTCAAAGCAGGATTCTCTAAATCATCCCAGACAGATGTCTATCCAGCCTCTGTTTGAAGACTTCCATTGAAGGAGAACTCACCACCTCTTGTGGCAGCCTGTTCCACTCATTGATCACCCTAACTGTCAAAAAGTTTTTTCTAATATCTAATCTGTGTCTCCTCCCATTCAGTTTCATCCCATTGCTTCTAGTCTTTCCTTGCGCAAATGAGAATAAAGATGATCCTTCTACAATGTGACAGCCCTTGAGATATTTGTAGACAGCTATTAAGTCTCCTCTCAGTCTTCTTTTTTGCAAGCTAAACATTCCCAAATCCTGCAACCGTTCCTCATAGGACATGGTTTGCAGACCGGTCACCATTCTGGTGGCTCTTCTCTGAACTTGCTCCAGTTTGTTGATGTCTTTTTTAAAATGTGGTGCCCAAAACTGGACACAGTATTCCAGATGAGGTCTGACCAAAGAGGAGTAGAGGGCAATAATGACCTCACGTGATCTAGACTGTATGCTTCTGTTGATACATCCTAGAATTGCATTTGCCTTTTTTGCTGCTGCATCACACTGTTGACTCATGTTAAGTCTGTGATCAATTAGTATACCCAAGTCTTTTTCACATGTGCTGTTACTTAGCCCTATTCCTCCCATTTTGTATATGCTTTTTTCATTTTTATTGCCCAGATGTAGTACTTTGCATTTTTCCCTGTTAAAATCCATTCTGTTAGTTGCTGCCCACTGCTCCAGTTTATGTATATCTTTTTGAATCCTCTCTCTCTCTTCTCTAGTATTAGCTACCCCTCCTAGCTTTGTGTCATCAGCAAATTTGATCAGTTTACCCTCAATTCCTTCATCTAAATCATTGATAAAGATGTTGAACAATACAGGGCCCAAAACAGAGCCTTGTGGTACCCCACTTGAGACATTCTTCCAACTGGATGTGCAGCCATTTACAACCACTCTTTGGGTCCGATCACTAAGCCAGTTATGAATCCACCTAACAGTTGCCTTGTCCATTCCATACTTAGTCATTTTTTCAATAAGGATTGTGTGAGATACTTTGTCAAATGCTTTGCTGAAGTCAAGATATACTATATCTACAGCATTTCCCTGATCCACCCAGTCAGTGATTCTGTCATAGAAGGAAATTAAGTTAGTCTGACATGACTTATTAGTTACAAACCCATGCTGACTCTGTTTAATCACTTCATTCTTATCCAGGTACTTGCATACATGTTCTTTAATAATTTGTTCAAAGATCTTTCCTGGTATAGAAGTCAGACTCACCGGCCTGTAGTTCCCTGGGTCCACCTTCTTCCCCTTTTTGAAGATAGGAACAACATTTGCTCTTCTCCAGTCTTCTGGGACTGCTCCTGTTCTCCAAGAATTTTCAAAGATTATGGACAGTGGTTCAAGAATTTCTTCTGCTATCTCCTTCAGTACCCTGGGGTGTAATTCATCTGGACCTGGAGACTTGAATTCATTTAGGTTAGCTAAGTGTTTCCTCACTGTCTTTCTGTTTATAGATATCCTGGATTCTTCTATTCCTTTAATAGGACAGTGAAGATCAGTTGATGTTACATTTCCTTTCTGAGAGAAAACAGATGCAAAATAGGAATTTAAAAGTTCAGCCTTCTCAACATCCTGACTTACCATTTCATCATTTTCATCCTGTAAAAATCCTATAGCATCTTTGACTTTTCTTTTACTTTTGACATATCCCCAAAATCCTTTTTTGTTGCTTTTGACGTCACTTGCAAGCCTTAATTCATTGTCAGCTTTAGATAATCTGATTTGTGCCCTGCAGGTTCTGCAGACGGCATTATATTCTTCTTTAGATATGCCTCCCTCTTTCCATTTGATAAACATTTCTTTCTTCCTTTTTAGCATGTGTTTAAGTTCTATGTTCATCCATCCTGGTTTCCTTAAATGCTTCCCATTCTTCCCTCTTTTCGGAATTGTTAACGATTGTGCTTTGAGAATCTCTATTTTTCAAGATTTTCCATCCTTCCTGGACATTTTTGTCCTTAAGGATATCCAGCCATTGGATCCCTCCAATTCTCTTTCTGAGTTCCTTAAAATCTGCCTTTCTGAAATCTAACCTTGACGTCTGAGTCTTCACAGGTCTTCCTCCTCTTGTTATCCAAAATTCTAAAATAGCATGGTCACTACCTCCTAGGGTCCCAGCCACTCTTACCTCCTCCACCATTTCCTCCCTGTTTATGAGGATTAGATCCAAGGTAGCAGATCCCCTTGTTTTCTCCATTACCTTTTGGAAGATAAAGTTGTCAGCAAGAGAGGATAAGAATTTCCTGGACCTGTTAGTTTTGCCTGAGAGAGATTCCCAACAAATGTCTGGATAGTTGAAATCCCATGACCACTATGTCATATTTTTTGGAGAACTTGGCCATTTGATGCATAAAGAGTTCATCCATATCTTCAGCTTGCACAGGCGGCCTGTAGTAAATGCCTACAATGGTGTCCTTTCCATTGTTCTGTCCTTGTATTCTTACCCAAACCGTTTCCACAGAACTCCCAGTCTCTGAAGCTTCAATCTCTGTGCAGATATACGCTTTTCTAACATACAATGCAACACCTCCTCCTCGTTTATCAAGTCTGTTTCTTGCAAATAAGTTGTAACCTTCTAGCCTTGTATTCCAATCATGTGTATCGTCCCACCAAGTCTCAGTGATTCCAATGACATCATATTTCTTCTCCTGCGTTAGTAGCTCCAGTTCTCCTTGTTTGTTGCCCACGCTTTGTGCATTCGTATAGAAACACTTTAGTTTGTGATTGGTTTCTCTTTCTTCAATATTTTTATTATGTAGATTTTTTTGTCTTTGTTCTTCCCCTTCACTTCTAATAGCAGAGTTCTCAATAGCATTTGTCAGGTGTATGGCTTTTGCTGGCGTTTTGCTTCCCTTCCCACATTGTTCTAGTTTAAAGCTCTCCTGATGAGTGTAGCAAGGCGACTTCCAAATACATGTTTTCCAGTCTTCGTAAGGTGCACCCCATCTCTAGCAAGTAGTCCATCGTACAGGTAATTCACTCCGTGATCCAGAAATCCAAATCCTTGCTGACGGCACCATCGACGTAGCCAGTTGTTCACCTGCAGAATCTTATTCCACCTCCTTGTTCCATGGCCATCCACTGGAAGGATGGAGGAGAAGACCACCTGCGCTCCCAGTTCTTTCACTTTCTTACCTAAGTTTTCAAAGTCACTGCAGATGGTTTCCAGGTCACTTCTTGTGGTGTCATTTGTCCCCACATGTATTAGCAGGAATGGGTAGTCATCTTTAGGTCTGAAGAGTCCTGATATCCTGTCAGACACATCTTTAATTTTTGCACCTGGAAGACAGCACATTTCTCTTGAGGTTATATCTGGTCTGCAGATAGCAGCCTCTGTTCCTCTCAACAGGGAATCCCCCATGACAACAACTCTCCGTTTCTTCTTCACAACATTTTTCTTTCTCCATTCAGGAGGACTCTGAGGGCGTACAAGGTTACTCTTTGTGGGCAAAGTCTTATCCTGAAGTATTTCTTCATCGTTCTCCTGTGTAAAGGGTATGCCACACTAAACAATATCGCTAACGGGATCGCTAAAAAACGTCACTATTTAGCGATCCTGTTAGCGATGTTGTTCAGTGCGGCAGCTTCCAGCGACGAGCTTCCTGCTGTGATCTCGCTCGTCGCTGGAATCGTTCCGGACCCTATTTTCTCGTCGGCGCTCCCGCTGGGTAAGTATCTAATCGCTGTGTGGCACCTTTTCTTAGCGATTTAGCGGTACTTTTGTACCGCTAAAGTCGTTAAGAAGATCGCTAACGGCGATAGCGTCGTTAACTATATCGCTAAATGCGGCAGCATTTAGCGATATAGAAACAATCCCGCTAGCGATCGCATTA
>JARQOD010000007.1:79295954-79355421 GCA_033576555.1 Oophaga sylvatica | reverse complement strand
GGATCTGACTACTATTCAACTTTTCCTTTAAATGGTACAATCTCTACAACCTCTGCTTGCTGGGATCTGACTACTATTCAACTTTTCCTTTAAATGGTACAATCTCTACAACCTCTGCTTGCTGGGATCTGACTACTATTCAACTTTTCCTTTAAATGGTACAATCTCTACAACCTCTGCTTGCTGGGATCTGACTACTATTCAACTTTTCCTTTAAATGGTACAATCTCTACAACCTCTGCTTGCTGGGATCTGACTACTATTCAACTTTTCCTTTAAATGGTACAATCTCTACAACCTCTGCTTGCTGGGATCTGACTACTGTTCAACTTTTCCTTAAATGGTACAATCTCTACAACCTCTGCTTGCTGGGATCTGACTACTATTCAACTTTTCCTTTAAATGGTACAATCTCTACAACCTCTGCTTGCTGGGATCTGACTACTATTCAACTTTTCCTTTAAATGGTACAATCTCTACAACCTCTGCTTGCTGGGATCTGACTACTATTCAACTTTTCCTTTAAATGGTACAATCTCTACAACCTCTGCTTGCTGGATCTGACTACTATTCAACTTTTCCTTTAAATGGTACAATCTCTACAACCTCTGCTTGCTGGGATCTGACTTACTACTGTTCAACTTTTCCTTTAAATGGTATATAACAGTGGCTGCTGAATGTTTGCTAAATTAATTTGTTGCATTGTATTCAATACTTACTGCTGTATAGCCATGCTGGGGCCAGTAGAGATGCTATCAGGTGCAAGGTGTTACCAGCATATGGATGCAGCCAGGCCCTGTGCCTTTGATTGTCTATCCTCCCCTGGTGTGCTGGGCAGCTGCTAATTTATCCCAAAGCAGCTACCATAACTCCTCCCACCTGATCCTCTACTCAGTCCTATATATTCAGTAGCAGTCTAAGGGGGGCACGCGTGTGGGGTCAGGCACGCAACTGCAGCAGAAGTACCACTGCAGCAAAAGTACAGAGAAGCTGCAGTTATTTCAACGGCAGTTAGTCACGGCAGGAGTCAGGACCCCACACTATGTCTCTTTTGGGTATGTCTGCTGAGTAAGCACTTCTAATTACTTGTACCTGACTTTTCTAATTACCCATCTTACTCTTTCACCATGTTTACATATGCCTTCACAGTGTTTGCTCCTTTAATCCTCTCTCTCCTTTGCTATCCCCAAACCCCAGCACCCTCTAATCAAATAATCATCTCCCCTTACCTCCTTCCTCCCCACCTATCCTCCTCTGCTGACCTGCTCCTCAACCTCAAATCTGTCCTAATAAAACACAAAACAAGCTTCCCTCTCTCCTTCTCCCACCTGCTCTCCCTTTCTCTGCTCCTCCTCACTGCTGGTGACATATCTCCCAATCCTGGACCTCCACAGTTCATACCCACCATTAGTACTCCTTCCTACCGCTCCCTATCTAATAGGAACTACCGCAATCTTTCCAACGTAAAACCTGTGCCATTGACACCCACCCCCCTGCTCCCTCTCTCTGGAGCACTCTGGAATGCCCGCTCCATCTGCAATAAGCTTCATGTGATTCATGACCTCTTTCTCTCTCGCAATCTTGCTTTCCTCGCCCTCACAGAAACATGGCTGACACCCTCTGACACCGCCTCCCCTGCTGCGCTGTGTTACGGTGGCCTCCAATTCACCCACACTCCTCGCCCTGGAAACAGACATGGTGGAGGAGTGGGTGTTCTCCTTTCCTCTAACTGCAACTTTAACACAATCCCACCTCTTCCCTCCCTAATCCTCCCTTCCTTTGAAGTCCACTCTGTCCGCATCTACTCTCCCTCCAACCTCCAAGTGGCCGTCATATACCGACCTCCAGGCCCGACCACTGCCTTCATCGACCAATTCACTACCTGGCTTCTTCACTTTCTCTCCACTGACATCCCCACCATCATCATGGGTGACTTCAACATCCCCACTGATACCCTTCAGTCAGCAGCCTCCAAACTTCTGTCCCTTACTTCATCCTTTGGACTTACTCAGTGGTCCTCCTCAGCCACCCACACGGATGGTCATACATTAGACTTGGTCTTCACCCGCCTCTGCTCTCTATCTAACTTCACCACCTCCCCTCTCCCTCTATCCGACCACCATCTACTCACTTTCTCATCCCTGTCCTCCTCTCCTGTCACCCATGTCCAGCAACACGTGCACCCCCGCAGACACCTTGCACACCTAGACATCCACACACTCTCTGACTCTATTCTTTCACTGGCATCAATATCCTCACTCCACGATACAGACAGTGCCACTGCTTTCTACAATGCCACTCTCACATTGGCTATTGACACGGTCGCCCCTCTCGTTCATGGCAGAGTGCGACGTACCAACAGACAACCCTGGCACAATAACACCACTAAAAAGCTCCGGCAAGTGTCCAGGATTACAGAGCGGCGCTGGAAAAAAACAAATTCGCAAGACGACTTCACTGCATTCAAACAAGCAACACTCTCTTTCAAATCTGCCCTCACCTCTGCTAAACAGGCCTACTTCACAACCCTCGTATCTTCCCTATCCTACAACCCCAAACAGTTATTCAAAACTTTTAACTCCCTCCTCCGCCCACCACTGCCCCCTCCTACCTCCCTCATCTCTGCTGAGGACTTTGCCACACACTTCAAAAATAAGATCGACCAAACAAGGCAAGTCTTCATTGTTCAACCACCTCAACCACTTTGTATACCAGACCAATGCCCTAACCCCATAACCTCCCTCTCCAATATAACTGAAGGGGAGCTTAATTGTCTTCTCTCCAAATCGCACCTCACAACCTGTGCACTTGACCCCATCCCAACCCACCTCCTCCCCAACCTCACCACCACTATTATTCCATCCCTAACCCACCTCTTCAACCTATCACTAACTTCCGGTACCTTCCCTTCTGCTTTCAAGCATGCCACAATCACGCCTATCCTTAAAAAGCCAACCCTCGACCCAACCGCTATGTCCAGCTATCGCCCAATATCGCTGCTCCCATTCGCTTCCAAACTCCTGGAGCTGCATGTCCACGCTGAGCTTTCCTACCACTTCTCTTCTAACTTGCTCTTTGACACTCTACAATCTGGTTTCCGCCCCCATCACTCCACTGAGACAGCCCTGACCAAAATTACTAATGACCTACTTACAGCCAAAGCAAACGGACAATACTCTATACTCCTGCTTCTTGACCTGTCCTCTGCTTTTGACACAGTTGACCACTGCCTTCTACTACAGATTCTTTCCTCCTTTGGCGTCAAAGACCTCCCCTATCTTGGATCTCCTCATACCTTTCCAACCGCACATTCAGCGTCTCCCACTCCCACACTACCTCCTCGTCCCACCCTCTCTCTGTTGGAGTTCCCCAAGGCTCTGTTCTAGGACCCCTACTCTTCTCAATCTATACACTTGGCCTGGGGCAACTCATAAAGTCCCACGGATTCCAGTACCACCTTTACGCTGATGACACTCAGATCTACCTCTCTGGCCCAGACATCACTTCTCTGCTATCCAGAATCCCGGAGTGTCTATCAGCCATATCCTCCTTCTTCTCCTCCCGCTTCCTCAAACTCAATGTGGACAAATCTGAACTCATAATCTTTCCCCCATCCCACAGATCTTCCTTACCTGACCTATCTACCACAATTAACGACATCACGCTTTCCCCCGTACCAGAAGTCCGCTGCCTCGGAGTAACCCTTGACTCTGCCCTGTCCTTCAAACCGCACATCCAAGCTCTTTCTACCTCCTGTCGCCTTCAGCTCAAAAATATTTCAAGAATCCGTCCTTTCCTCAACCCTCAATCTACTAAAATGATTGTGCACGCCCTCATCATCTCCCGCCTCGACTACTGCAACACCCTTTTCTCTGGCCTCCCTGCTAACACCCTCGCACCTCTCCAGTCCATCCTTAACTCTGCTGCACGACTAATTCACCTCTCTCCTCGCTACTCCTCCGCTTCTCCCCTCTGCAAATCTCTTCACTGGCTCCCATTCCCTCAGCGTATCCAGTTCAAATTACTAATACTGACCTACAAGGCCATCTATAATCTGTCTCCTCCATATATCTCTGAACTAATCTCCCGATATCTTCCCTCACGTAATCTCCGATCCTCCCAAGACATCCTTCTCTCCTCCACACTTATTCGCTCCTCACCCAACCGCCTCCAAGACTTCTCCCGAATATCCCCCATCCTCTGGAATTCTTTGCCCCAACACATCCGACTATCAAACTCATTCAGATCCTTCAGACGGAACCTGAAAACCCATCTCTTCAGGAAAGCCTACAGCCTGCAATGACCCTGCTGCCTCCTCACCACTACCGGAGTTATTGCCTCAACCAACACCGGAACTGCTGCAACCCCCCGACCTACTGTCTCCTGCCTCACAATCCTGTAGAATGTAAGCCCGAAAGGGCAGGGTCCTCTCCCCTCTGTATCAGTCTGTCATTGTTAGTTTGTTTACTGTAAGTGATACCTGTAATTTGTATGTAACCCCTTCTCATGTACAGCACCATGGAATCAATGGTGCTATAGAAATAAATATTAATAATAATAATAATAATAATAATAATAATACTGATGAGGGGCAAAAACCCAGAAACAGTGCTGCTTACAGATAGGTCTCTGATTTGGCTGGCATGAGCTATTTTGCATACTTTTTTTTTCTTTACATTGAATAGATGTCTCCGTATATTGTTGGATCGCAGCGGTTGGGAGCCGGTACCCCCACTGAGCGCAAATCAAAAAAGAAATCTACTGAATGCCTGTATAATGCAAAGACTGGCCGTATCCTCCAGAATAAAAAGTATTCTTTCTAGCCACACTCCATGCACATATCCTGGGGTCCCCAATTAGGAAATCTCCATAGCAACATTTTCTAATAGGGTATTTGAACAGTGGGATTCCTACATCACACAGTCCATCTGTAAATGAGTTGTACCTCTATCAGTGACGGAGAGAGGCTCGGCTGCTGCAAAAATAGTGTTGACGACCCTTCATTCTGAGAATCATGGGGCCCCGGCAGTGACACTCAACCCATTTTGGAAGTGACCTTGTATCACAGTAACATACAACTAATTCCTATAAAAGAAAAACCTATTTAAGGGACGTCTGACCGCACACTTGTTGACTGTTACCAAAGACAACCAGAAGAACTGTGACAGTATCTCTAGATGTCATTTATACAGTTTTTCTTATATATCAACTATATAACGGTGCTCAAAAGTGGACAAACCCTTTAAGAATAAGAAGATCATTATAAGACCTTTGGATTAAATTTTATTCACCACTCCACGTTAGAGAAATATGTTTTTATTTTAGCATATGGAGTAATTGAAATTCCTGATTGGCACGGTCTATAGCAGTGGCCGCCAACCTGGGACTCACCAACTCTCATCATGCTAGAAGTAGTACTTTCACAATAGCGAAACAGCCACAGGTTAGGGATCACTGGTCTGTAGTGTGAACAGTCACAAATATCTACCACTTTGGATGAATCCTTTCTATTATAGCTAGATTTTACAGGTTGGTCAGAAACATTGTACAGTAAAACTGCCGATATTTTGTTATCTTTGTGACTTCCAAAATGCTAGATCATCAAAAATTCCAGATTTTAGCATATTTACATCAGGGCTCATAAATATGACCATTTTTCTCGGATTAGTGCTGTGTTTTTCAAGGGTAGCACTCAAACCTATGATATTCTATGGGGTTGTGCACATGTCCGATTTTTTCCTCGGACCGAGTGGTTTGCGGAAAAAAAATCAAAAAAAAAAATCGAAGCCCTGTCCAATTTTGATCCGGGTGTCAGATCAAAATCGGCAATGCAAGTCTATGGGTCCGTGGGAAAAAAAAAGACCGTACTCGGATGACATCCGAATATGCTCCAATTTACACTGGCTGACAGATTAGAGAAGTTGGAAAAACTTTTTTTTTCTCTCCATGTCTGTGAAAAACTGATGCTACCCTGATCAGAGTCTGGTCGGAATCATCGGTCCGTTTTTCTAGGATGTGGAGAAACCGGTCGGGTGCCCCTAGCCTTAATGGGATTGTGTCATCTTAAATTGGTAAAATGGCAAACTGCTTGTAAAAATAAAAGTTTTTTAATTCTATAATGTACAGCTCGTTGCTGAGGTGATCGGCCACCTCTAAGCTGGCTGGTTTCCTAGTCAAGGCGTGCACGCTTGCAAGCTGCCAGGAAGCTGTCTCGGATCCGCAGCAGACTAACTGCAGTGCTCTTGTGCTTTTATGATGCTTAGCCGCTGCTAGCACCATGGGGGTGGCGCAGAGTTCTAGCTGGTGACTCAGTGACGTCACTGGTCCAATCTGTCAATCATCAAGAGTACACTACCCCCCCAGCTTGCCAGGAGGCAGAGGAGCAGAGCGCTCCTGCAGAATTGTAGTGAGACATCCTCTTTACGCATACTTATTTTATATAGGACTATTATGGTCCAATGTCGGACTATCAGGATTTCTGGACTATTGGGTTTGGGATTAGGTACATTTTTCTGTACTTGCACTGAACAAGTTCCATATAAAATCCGGCGTATAGATGTATTCTGTAAGGGAGCGAACATCTTGTGTTTGCATTTACCATACATCCAATAAACCTCCCGAGGCCTTTCCATCTGCGCAGTATAAGTGTTTTATATGTACCGTTAATCCGAGCAAACAGTAAGTTAAATTGACTGAGGATTGCAGTCACACGCCAACATCTGATGTCTGATGTAATACGCAACCGTGGAAGAAATTACGAGCCATTAAAAGCAATTAAACCTCGCTGCATCCGAAAAAAAACTAGGAAAACGCATTTCCTCTGTACAATAAGGTCTTGTTGTTTGTACCCTGCAGGGTTTCACATCTGTGCCGCTGGATGGCTACACAAGGGGAGAGTGGGGTATCCCATAGTTAAGCCTACATTCAACTGTGGATTTGGAAAAATAGGCATCATTGACTATGGTTACCGGTTAAACAAGAGCGAAAAATGGGACGTCTATTGCTACAACCCACATGGTAAGATAAGTACAAAGTGTTGTATACAGAAAAAGTGAGATTAACCGAGATGCTTAACTTTTAGGAAATCAGTCCAGTAACGTCAATTTCCCAGTCAGCTGATGTCAATCCAATTCATACATCTTGGTGCATCAATTCTTAGAACGTCATATTGTGCTTTTCCTCTGCAATTCCTACTGGAAATGTACGGGGAAAAAAAAACAACTGGGCATTACCATTCCTTATTTCTCTAGGTTCAAAAGATTCCTATAACGAGAAACTTGTTGACCACCTTTCGCAGTGCTGGGAAGAGCCGGCCGGAGGCAGAGCCGGACTAGTCTCGTGTTGAATCCGATGCTTTACGGCTGGATCTTTAAAGTATACTTTCTCTGTTGCATCCCAAACGCTGCGTTCTAATCACGCAGGTAAATCCGCATGTGTTCACTGAACCATGCGGATTGACCGCAGCTAATGAATGGCTATGGGTGAGACTATGCAGGGTCTACTCTGCAGATAATTAACATGCTGCGGCCCGTAAACCCGCACCACGGGTGAGATTACGCAGCGTCAAATGCAAGCACAGTGGGCATGGGATTTCTATAAATCCCATCTACTGTACTTGTGACCTAGAATGCAGCGTTTTGCATGCAGCGCAGGTGAGCTACGTCCAAAACGCTGCTATTCCGGATAATGGTCACATACCCTTAGTGTGTTTTCTTTTAAATCCTCAATATGGTTTCAGAGATATGGACTTTTTTATTATTTAGGACTTATTTTTATGGGGGTGACTCAGAGGGTAATAATCCGGAGCAGCCTAAAGACATATCCACAAAGAATCCTGTTAGAATCCTATTAGGACTGTATTCCCCTGTAACTGGGATTACCATAGATGCCCCAGTTACAGTGAAAAAAATGGACAATAAATAAAAAAATATATGCTTTTATGATTTCTTTGGGGACAAATTTTGTAAAAAAAAAAACTAATGCATGTTTGAGTATGTATACATTTCTAGAAATATATAAGTAATGTAATAATATATATATAATGTATATACATTATAATGTATGTACACCCATACATAGAACATCTGCAAAAAAAAGTAATAAAATACTAAGTCTGAGCTGAAAAAGTAAGGTAATGTGCATGCAAAATGTAAATGCACATTAACACATGACCATTACACAGAGAAAACCAAAAAACAAAAACGATTTGTGAAAAGCAAAAAACCAAAAGTAATAAAAGAATAAAAAGTTCCCACCATAAGGAATTACGTAGAAATCTTATTTTTTATATACGGTATATATATATGTAATACGGTACCTTTTAAATACACATTGAAAAAAAATCCTACACATATTAGGTATCCACTGTAAAAACTTGGAGAATTCATTCATTTCAGTTTATTTGTTGTGAAACGTGAAGAGTAAAAAAAATACAACCAAAAACAACTAAACAAAAAAATAGTTTTTTCTCCATTTTTATTGCAAATTATAGAAATGATGTGGTCATTTATATCTACCCACAAAACAGTGCTAAAATAAAAATACGATTTGTCCCACATAAAACAGTGCTGCTGCTAAAAAACAGAGAAGCAAAAGCTAAAAAAAAATAAAAAAAATAAAAATTGGCGGGTCATTGACCATCCATCTTGGCACTTGAAAGTTTCATCATATATTTGGAAGAAAATTGACCTGATGTTAGAAGAAATGACAATAACAATGGATACAGAATTATGACGCCAGGAACAAGATTGCAAAACTTTAGATGAGAAGCGAAAAGCCTGTTCTGCCAATTGGATAACACCAGTTAATGATGTAATAAGATTGGAAAATGATGACAAGGGTAATGAGCGGAAACACAGGGGATCAGGGATTATGAAACATAAGCCTTGAGTCCATGAAAAAAAATGTTATGTTGAATAAACATTGATATTTGTTGGTTGCTAGTATTGGGCAGGACGGTTTGGCGGTTTTTAACTCTGCTTCATAAGGGTATGTGCACACAATGTGTTTTTAGTTCCGCTGGAAAACTGGCAGCGCCGACTTTTTCTAGACTAAACCACTTTTGGAAAGTGCCATTTTTTATCCTGTAGAGCATTCGCTGGTAGCCGACATATTTTTTTTTTATCTCAATTTTACACTGTAGAACATGTTAATTCTTTTAACAGATTCACGGTTTCAGAACTCTGAAGTGATTAAAAGACGTGAAATACGACGGAACAAGTGCACAGAACTGTCATTTTAACATGGCTGTGAACTACGTCCATATTTTGAGGTGGTTTCGCCGCACTTCTTCAGGAGGATTCCAAGCATCTGCCTGAGAAAGGCATTGTGTATAAACTGTAAAGTTATGTTCACAGAGTTTCTTGTGGAATTTTTGTTTTCGTTGTTTATGGCAGATCCTCTTCCAAAATCGTACTCGAAAACACTTGGAAAACTCTTCCTATTCATTTATGCAGGAAATCCACTTTCCTGTTCCTATGATTCTTCAGATTTTGTGTTAGTTCAGCCTGATGAAGAGACCTGAGTAGTCTCGAAAGCTTGCAATTTGTTACCATCTTTTCAGTTAGCCATTAAAAGGTATCAACCACTGAGGACTCTCAACTCTAAATATTTTTCTGTTCCTATGAAGTATTTTAAGATTTTTTTTTTCTTTAGAGGTTTTCAAAGAACACTCGGTGGAAAAAACAATTGATTGTCACTTCTTTGAAGCGGATCCTGATAGAATCTACTCTAAACTCAACACTGTCCAATCAGAATGCTGCAAAAAAATCAAATTCCAAAACACTACAGGAAAAGAAAAACAACTTCTCTAAAAACAGAGCCATTGCTCAAGCAGTTTCTACTTAAATGTTGTCGTGTTTAATAATAGTCACTAAACCAGACTGGAGACTATAGAAGTTTGAGATTCATGTCCTGTCTCATTAAAGGCTCCAGCACGTGTAATGTCCACCCCCATGCTTTACACTGCAGCTATGCTTGCTTAGCTCAATAACTGTGCACAACAGTAAGTATAGCAGCATGACATACAGTACTAAGGCAAACGTGACACAATCACATAACGTCCAAAATTTGATTCTCAAAATTGCAAAAAAAAAGGAAACTCCATCTGTTCCACCAGAAATTGCCCAAATTAAACAGTCCTAAACTTTTATGTGACTCTCTCTACATATAATTTTACTGTATTCATAATCCAGGTAGTCTACTCAGTGATCTTTCATCAAAAATATTTCTTTATGAAACGGTGTCTCGCTTAGAAAGGGTCTATCAGATTTCATAATGTAAACTGCACACATTATTACACAGATCTCTTAAACCTGATCAGTTTGATGTATTTACTTTGATAATTCATGTCTGAATGCCTGTATAATCCTTTATGAAAGTTTAACTCAACCTCTTCCTAGCCTAATTGACAGCTCCTCAGTGTCCCTCCTTCCTGCTGTATCTCCTCCACCTAACCTGATTGACAGCTCCTCAGTGTCCCTCCTCTCTGCTGCTGCTGAATCTCCGCGCATCTAACCTGAATGGCAGCTCCTAGATGTCTCTCCTCCCTACTGCTGAATTTTCACCCACCTAACTGAATTGTCAGAACCTCAGTGTCCTCAGCTGCTGAATCTCCCTTTAACCTGATTGACAGATCCTCAGTGTCCCTCCTCCCTGCTGCTCCTAAATCTATGCCCATCTACTCTGATTGACAGCTCCTCAGTGTTCCTACTTCTTACTGATTAATTCCATTTATCCTGATTGACAGCTCCTCAGTATCCCTCCTCCCTCTTGCTGCTAAATCTCTGCCTATCTAACCTGATTGAAAGACTTAGTGCTCCAACTCACTACTAATTAATTCCCCCCACTTCACCTGATTGACAGATCCTCAGTGTCCCTCCTCCCTGCTGCTGCTAAATCTATGCCTATCTACTCTGATTGACAGCTCCTCAGTGTTCCTCCTTCTTACTGATTAATTTCCCCCACTTCACCTGATTGACAGATCCTCAGTGTCCCTCCTCTCTGCTGTTGAATCTCCACCCACCTAAGCTGATTGACAGCTCCTCAGTGTTCCTCCTCCCTGCTGCTGCTAAATCTCTGCCCATCTGATTAAAAGACTCTTAGTGCTCCACCTCCCTAAATAATTTCCCCCACTTCACCTGATTGACAGATCCTCAGTGTCCCTCCTCCCTGCAGCTGTTGAATCTCTCCCACCTAACCAGATTGACAGCTTCTAAGTGTCTCGTATATAAGTGATTTTCTTTAACATGTACTTGCTTTTTTTCCAGCAAAGGAGTGTGGCGGGGTGCTAACAGAGCAAGAAAGAATTATTAAATCTCCAGGATATCCTAACGAATACGAGAATGAACAAATCTGTTACTGGCACATCCGGGTAAAGATTGGTCAGCCCATACAACTGCAGTTCCTAGAGATGGATATTGAAGAAGACACCGACTGCCTGTCTGACTACCTAGAAGTATATGACAGCTATGACGACGTTCACGGTTTAGTGGGAAGGTAAATCATATCTAAAATGTGCTCAATGGACGCAACAATGGCAAAGATACACATGTGATACAATGTATACAAAAATACATCAAGATAAAACTACCCTCAATCCCAATCGGCCTTCATGCAGCCATAGTAGCACATTAGTAAAGTCAACAGTCAGCTGCAATTAAGAGGAACTTATCATCAGGTCGTCCCCTTGTCCATACCTTATGTTCACTTCTCTAAAGTCTCACCATCATCCCTGCTGTTCCTTTAAATTCTCCCACCCGGTATGATAATGAGCTTTGTGCGGTTCGATGGATGTTTGCAGACCATGTGTGCCGGCCTCAATGTGTAACACCGTCCCTCCACCTCTGATTGACATAGGTGACGTCCCCTGCGGCGCATGCGCAGAGGATCACTTTGCACTAACCTCAGCAGGGCAGAGTGAATGGCGCATATGCCGGTCTTCATCTGTGCAGATGCATGATTCCAGTTGCTTATATGGATGCCTGGAGTCAATCAGAGCCAAAGGGGTGGTGTTACCAGACACAGAGGGACCCCAGGTAGAGAAAAGAGGAGACTTGTCATTTCAAATTCTCCTTTGAATTTTTCATCAAAAATTTAATTTGCAGTGAATTGATTGTCTGTGAATCCCAAGTACAGCAAAACCTTCAATTGCCCTGAGAACACGTGTAACACTCTGAGGTCTCCTAGGACTGTACTCAACACTTTAATGCAAAAAAAAGTCTTAGTAGTGTCAAAGCGACCTCAGCATGTACGGCTAAAAGCAAATGGATTGAAGCTGTTAATCACTGCTGTCTTGTCACACACTATTGTAAGAAAAAAATCGTTCCCGACAAAAAAACCTGCCATGTATTTTAAGAAAACGTCTCACCAATTATAAATAAACTGGCGTAAGAACCTGTCACACACTATTGGTAATGTTTATTCAGTATATTACGGCTTTTGCTCCATATCTCTATGGCTAAGCTGTGAGTTGTGATACCCTCCCACAGTGCAGATTTGCCACTAAATATCTGCTGCGTTCCCTGCCCCGGCTTTTATACAGGCTATGTTAGTCCCTCTTGATTGCTTGTGCTATGCTATATGATGTGATAACTGCAAGGCGTTATGAGGAAGCCCACGTAGTTTCACCTGAGGTCATGGGAACCTTCCCTGGCTGATGTAATCCTTTGCTTTGTGTAAAATGGAGGTAGGAATTTTTGGGTGATTCGCTTAAGCTCAACCACAAATTGTTTGAATTCAGTGAATTTACATTAGATCGATTTTCTCCTTTCTAGTACCGAGCACGGCTCAGTGATGGACATGGGACTGCCTACTATCATACCGCGTGGACAATTTTAAAACGCATTTATTACAGTTTTCGGGTGGCAGGAAAGGTGCTATAGAGGGGTTGTATGGAAGTGAATAAAACAGCGAGAGAATTACTTTAGAATTTCCTTTAAAATTCTGCAAGTACCTGAGCTGAAATATCCCACTTATAAAATTTACCAGGAGAGGAAATAATGGCTGAGAAGTGTGGACTAAACAACCTATGAGGGTTTATGGACGTCACAGCTGCATTTTGCATAAATAATTAAAACGTGCAGTAATACAGAAGAGCTGGTAATGCAAAACTTACAGGATTGTCTCTTCATTTCCCTAGATTTTGTGGCGACCTGCTCCCCGACGACATCATCAGTACAGGTATTCACAAAGATTAGTTAATAACTTCCTGTTATTATCAGTTCACCAATATCAGATATCTGCTTACTATGTATACTACTTATATTACTGGACCTAGATAATACTCCCCATAATAAATCCCAAACTTATCCCTACTCTCCCCCTTTAGCTGCGGAAGTGCATATTAACTTCAGTGGCAAGAAAGAATAATCCCCACATAAGTGGTCTCCGAGGTCCTGAAAGAATGCCTGCCGACCTGTGAGAAGGGTCCAGGTTTATATATGAAGCATCCCGACCTGCAGCCTCTTATTCACAAATAGTACGTGACACCCCAAACTAAGCACAGAGCACATACCAGACCCCGTAAATAATTACAGACTATTCACCAGACCCTCTTAAGCTATAGACCATACGCCAAACCCCCTTAAGCAATTAACCACACATGAGACCCCTAAATAAATACAGACCACACATAAGACCTCCTAGATAATTACAAACCACACATAAGACCCCCTAAACAATTACCGACCACACATAAGACCCCCTAAACAATTACCGACCACACATAAGACCCCCTAAACAATTACCGACCACACATAAGACACCCTAAACAATTACAGACCACATACCAGACCCTCTTAGACAAAATAAAGACCGTCCACCAGACCCCCTAAATAATTACAAACCACACATAAGACCCCCTAAATGACAGACCAGACCCTTCATTATCTGCATCTTATACACACACACAGGTCAGAAGAAAGCCTCTTGTGTACAGACACCAGACCAGACCCCTCCTCAACGTATACAGACCCCAGACCAGACCCATCCCACACATATACATACCCCAGACAAGACCACCATATACAAAGTCGAAACCAGCTATTTATGCAGACCCCAGACCAGACCCCTCAACGTATACAGACCCCAGAACAAACACCTCCCCAATGTATACAGACCCCAGACCAGACCCATCCCATATACATACCCCAGACAAGACCACCATATACAAAGCCGAAATTAGCTATTTATACAGACCCCAGACCAGACCCCTCCTCAACATATACAGACCCCAGAGCAGACCCATCCCACACATATATACATACCCCAGACAAGACCACCATAGACAAAGCCGAAACCAGCTATTTATACAGACCCCAGACCAGACCCCTCCTCCACATATACATACCCCAGACCAGACCCCACCACCATATACAAAGCCGAAATCAGCTATTTATACAGACCCCAGACCAAACGTGAAGATTCTCACCACTGTACGTCATCATATCCAAGGGGCTGTCTAGGACTTTGCACCGCGACCAATCAGCTGTAAGCGAGCGGAAATAAGCAGTGTATGTAGCTCCGTTCACTGTATAGTGGTCGTTTATGGGTACTGCAGCTCAGCTCCCAATAATCTGAATGTGATGTGATCTGCAGTACCTGAGAGCGACCACTACAGAGCGCATGGCTCTGTGCTGCTCTGACTCCGTATACTAGCTCTTCCGGCCACCACGGCTCCTGTAATAGCTCATTGTGGGAGTGCCAGGACCTCATCAATCTGATATTAAGGGTAGGTCATGAATATTCAAAGTTCTGGACAACCCCTTTAAATAGGTAGAAGTACCATGTCTAGTAGAAAATATCTCTCTAATTCAGAATGCAAAAGTAAACGATACTGCCATATTGTCCAAACAGCAGTGCCCCGCCGCCGCCCCACACCGGAGGTAGGGAATACATTATGAAACCGTCTCCGGGACCAATTAATTATAATTACATATACTAATTAATCACGGCTGCAGATTTGCACCCAAACAGAGTTGTAAAAATATTACCAGTCCTTACTCATTCCCCTTTTTTTTAAATTTATTTATTTTTTGACTTCTGTTTCAGGGAATGTCATGACGTTAAAGTTCTTGTCAGACGGATCCATCACGGGAGGAGGCTTCCAGATCAAGTACACGGCCCTGGAGCTGTACTCCTTCCCGGAAATGAACTCAAACTTTACGTCCGAAGCCAACTCTGACTTTATACATTATGATATTAAATAAAATATTTTATAAAGTGCGTTTCCTAAGGCAAAGAGCAAGTGAAATGATTTTGATGGTGGTGGTGATTCATCTGTCCTCGCTCCGGTTGTTCTGGGCAAAGCTCCAATCGACTTGAACGGGAGATGACTGAAACACTTAGCGTCCAGCCGACTTTGACAGATGACTTCTTCAAGTTTCCATGTTACATACCCCGGTGACAGCCGACGTCTGTTCATACACAGAGTTATTATCGGGGTGTTACAGTTTTAGCAAATAGAGATCATTGCCTCTATACTGTTTATTATATATTTATACTATATTCAATACCTCTGCTTGCTGTCATTCAGTTGGAACCTTCGTTAAGAAAAGTTGTATCCTGGACACGTGATGGACAACTCGTTATATACTTTAGTGAGTGGCTTTTAAAGGGAATCTCTCAGCAGGTTTTTGCTATGTAATCTGACAGCAGCATGATGTAGGGACAGAGATCCTGATTCCAGCGATGTATCACTTAGTTTACTAGGTGCAGCAGTTGTGACACAGAGTTCTTAGATGTAGCAGAGTTCAGAAAACTAATCCCGCCCACACCAGGCTCCCTATGGACACTGTCTATTGACAGTGAGCTGCTTATCACAGGAGGGGGAGTGGCCTGACTAGCAGTCATGTGTGCTGTACGCCAGGCAGTGATAATCAACTAGTGATAAAACCTTCATTTTAAGTAAACAACAGCAAAAAAGCGACACATAGCTGAATTCAGTGCTTTAACCCCTACATCATGCTATCGTCAGATTACAAAGAAAAAACCATGCGGACAGATTCCCTTTAAGTAACAGCAAGTAGAGATATTGAAAATAGGGGAAAAAATCAGACAAAAACTATTTTGGAAAATGATAGCTTTTCATACACACAAAAACTTTCATTTTTGTTGGAACTGGATTAACCCTGTAACAGGAGTCTGTCAGAAGCATTATGGTGACTAAAGCATGAACAGCGCGGGGTACGGGACTAAAACACTTTTTGGATGAAGATAGACACGGCAATGCTAAAAGAAAAAAAAAAAACTTTCATGCATTATGCAAATTATATGGCAAGTGCCCAAAAGGCAGTCTCAAGCCCGGGAAGTACTCTGATTGTCCATAACAAATCCTGTGTACAGTCCTGCTATATCAATGACTTTGACAAAGAGATCTTGCACTTGTGCCTTGTATTCCTGGCCTGGGGCGCGCACCGTACTGCTGTGGGCAACAACCTCACTGACATCAGTAGGGAGAGTACTGCGCAAGTGCCAGGCCAGAAAGTGCCGTGAATGTGCAAGCTTCAATGCGGTTTGTTTTCTCAGCAGCCTAGAATGTAAATGTATCCCAGTGTGGATACTACCTTAGTAGCCATAAAGCTCTCGACAAAATTCTTTTCAAGAGAATGTGTCATGAAAAAATTACCTATTGTTTAAATTAGGATTTTATGTTTATATATTTAGTTTACTGTTTGTTAATTTATTATTTTTCACATTATGATCTTTATTAAATAAAAAATTGCAATTTTCTCACTGGCCACTAGGCCTAATATTAAATTCTTACTTCCTGATCAAGACCCTATTTGTACAGAAGTGTTATCTGAGCATGCTCTAATCTAGGAAAAAGGTCAGTGGCATAACTACAGTCTGAGTGGACAAAATTCAGACCTGGGCCCCCACCTGCCTGTAAATTTCTAAAACCTATATAAACATACATATTCGCCCCTCCTTGCAATAATGTCCCTCGTTCTACCTCCTTCCGGTAATAATGTCCCTCGTTCTATCTCCTTCCGGTAATAATGTCCCCCTCCTGTTAAAAAATCCCCCATCCTGGGCCCTTTCCAGTAATAATATCTATCTTCTGGCCTCTTCCTATAATAAACCTCCTTCCATCCTAGGCCCCCTCCTATAACAATATCCCCCATACTGGGTTCCTTCTAGCAATAATGTTCTTTTTTCTTCTACAGCACATTTTGAAAATAAACAATTATTCTCACCTTCCGTCGCACCCATGACATGTGGCATCCTCTTTTATAGCCAGCAGATGACTTCGGCGTGCCGGCATATGCAGCACATGACGTCACTGCGTGCACTACCCGTCACATGCAAGCCGATATCAGCTGCCGGCCTCTGATTGGCCAGTGGGCGCTGCAATACATTTCAGCTGAATCCGCGTCCAAGGACTACGATCGTTACGGTCCTGGAAACGGTCATTGTATGATGGCCAATGATGTTGAATTTCTAATGGCTGATCCTTTTGTTCTCCGTGAGATACGCTGCCGCCAAAAATGTCTGCCAGCAGCTTTCTTACAGATAACAGAGGAGGAGCCAAGTTTTACTATATGTAGGGAAGTTGGGTGAGATCTATAGGCCGACGGCCATCTAATGTATATTCGGGACCTTAGCGTGACAGTCTAAAGATGCACTAAATTTCCAACAAGTATGAAGCAATAAGATAAATCTGGCACATTTTAAAGGGAACCTGTTATTATAAAAATGGTACATACCTGCTGCTAAACATCCCCTTACACTGCTGCATATGCTTAGAATGGTAAGGCCGGGATCACGCATGCGAGGAAATCGTCCGACACTCGCATGTGAAATCCCAGCTCTGGCGCCGGCACTCGGGAGTGGAGTGTACGGCTGCATGTATTTCTATGCAGCCGCTCGTTCCACTCCCGAGTGCCGGCGCCAGAGTGTTGGGCGATTTCCTCGCATGTGTGATCCCGGCCTAATGGTTGTAGTAGGAATGTTGTGTGACGCTGAATGCACTTGAGCAAATCATCAAGATCTGCTGCTGGCAGCTCCTGTATAATCACAGACCAAAGACGTCCTAAATGTGCTCGATGGGAGACAAGTCTGGAGACGCTGCAGCCGTCGTAACACGATGAGGCCACCTAGGCTGCTCACAGTCGCACGAGCAACAAGCGTTTCCACTCCTGGGAATATGGTGCGGGGTGGCATAACGCATGGTAGCCGGACCCCTCTGGTCTTCATTCCCGAGCACTAACAGCTCAGAGTCATATTGATTTGGATGCGAAGCCAGTGGTGCAGCCGATGCTCCAAAGTCCCAGGAAACGGTGTTAAACACGACAATGCCAGGTCACGTTGCTCGTACTACTGTGAGCAGCCGGCGTGGCCTGAAGGTGCATGCTCAGCTGCGTGCTCGAAAAATATATTTGAGTCCCTGAAGCTGCACGTCTCACGGCTGTTCGACATCCGCAACACATGCAGGGATTGCCTAACAGGCACAGCCACGTGACATGCAGCCGCAGGGACTGGAACATATATTTCGAGCACGCCTGACGTCACTCGGTTAGCACCCGAGCATGCTCAGATAACACCTCACCCCAGCACGATCGCTCACTAGTGTCTATCCATCCTGTGATTTCCATTACGATTTTTTTGTGTTGTGGAATTTCAATGTTACTAAGCAACAGGCCTGTGCGGCCATCGATCCGTTCTGCATTCCACTAACCGACCTGCCTGCTGGCTTCCTCTGCAGCCGCTCAGCGTCGTGTTGACGAGTGGCGCATCGACCAGCTCTGCGCTCCACTATCCCCCCTCGCGGCTCAGTCTCAGCTTCCGCACGCCTTACTCATCGATCCTCCCGGCGCTCCATTACGCGACCTAATCTGCTTTCTATCCAATCTGGCGCCATTTTAGTCGGCGGGAGCTGAGGGGGGAGGAGCCAGCAGAGCGCGGGTAAATCAGGAGGAGAGCAGAGCGGAGGATCAGCGCGGCGGCGAGCCTGTGAACCGGGGGAGTGTGAGGCCTCCACGGTCGTCGTCGATGTAAGGACGGGTGAGGGGTCGACGACCTTCTCACTGTTTGGGGGGATCTTGGTCTAAGTTGTGTTTACTGCTCCACATGCAAATCTGATAAAGAGGTTCTGCAGCTGCCCTCATGGTTAGCTAGTGTGGGCAGGCAGACATGGAGCGCGGAGAGGATATCCTTTACCCTGGGGTGGGCTTGTGGTACCACAAGTCTCAGCACGCCTGGCTCCAGGGTTCTGTGAGCCCCTGTGACTAGGTCCAGACACAGGGGCTCCTGTTAGCAGCCATGACTGGCCTCTGTAGCCCACGGCTATGTTGTGAGGGAGCTGGTGGGGTCAGCTCAGTCTTCATCTCTTAAAGGGGATGTCCACTTTCATTGGCGCTGTCACGGATCACATCGGCATCGTAACGTATGTGCAGACCGGTGGTTTATTTTTGGGCGGTGGGTGAGCTGGAGTCCTGCTGGAATCTGCTTTACCATTTCCTAAAGCTTTCGTGAACTTTTTCTTTTTTTTTTTTTAAATCTATATTTTGATCGCTCAGCCCGGAGAGCTTTCCATCAGGAGGCTCCTAATACAAACGACGTGCACTTTCTTCTATTAATACAGCTCGTTCCTGATCGTCGGCCCTTGGCAGAGATCAAGCCGACAACTGGGGCCACAAAAAAAAAAAAAAAAGCAGCTCATCGCCCCAAGTAAATAATAATGATGTGCGATCTGTACAGGGGCCGAATGATCGTATGATGAGTGTCCCCATACACATTGGACAGGTAGATACATGGCAATCAGCCTCTAACCCACAGCACAGTCCTGGCAGAGCGGAGACAGGGGCCCGTGGGGGCTGCTAAAGTTTCCGGCCGCCAGTATTGATGTTTTTTGGTCTCCGCACCGCCTCATCCGCCAAAATGGTATTAATAAAAAGTGCAGATTCCCCTGCAAATAATACAAGCCCTCGTGCAGCTTCATCAACAGGAGAATTATTTTTTTTTAATAATAAAAATGTTTATCTTTAGTTAACTTTTTTTTTCTTAAGCCACTGAATTATATCACTGTACAAATTGTCAGTAATTATACTGACGTGGAAAATTGTTAGCATGTCCGCTGTACTGCATGGTGAACTTAAAACAAACAAATGCTCATGGACTTGTTATATTAACCCCCAAGGGTGGTTTGCACATTAAAGGGAATCTGTCACCCCATTTTGTCCCTATGAGATAGGGCCACCGTCATCAGGGCTTATCTACAGCATTCTGTAATGCTGTAGATAAGCCCTCGATGTTACCTGAAAGTGAAGAAAAACGAGTTATAAAATACCCAGGGACATTCCAGGGGGCAGTTGGGTCTGGAGGGGGTCCGGTCCGGGGCCTCCCATCTTGTGGCAATGCCGGCCTCTTCTTTTGGTCCCGTCGCGGCTCCTGCGCACTGCTCTGCCCTGGTGAGGGCAGAGCAGAGTACTGCAGTGCGCAGGCGCCGGGAAAGGTCAGAGAGGTCCGGCGCCTGCGCACTACAGTACTCTGCTCTGCCCTCACCAGGGCAGAGCAGTGCGCAGGAGCCGCGACGGGACATCGCCACAAGATGGGGGGCCCCGGATCGGAACCAGACTGCCCTCCGGAACGCACCTGGGTGAGTATTTTATAACTCTTTTCTTCACTTTCAGGTAGCATCGAGGGCTTATCTACAGCATTCTGTAATGGCGGTGGCCCTATCTCATAGGGCCAAAATGGGGTAACAGATTCCCTTTAATCACCGGGCCAATTTTTTCCAATTCTGACCACTGTCTCTTTATGAGGATCTTTGCGATTCTGAGATTTTCTCATGACTTATTGTACTTCATGATAGTGGTAACATTTCTTTGATATTACTTGTCTTTATTTATGAAAAAAATAGAAATATGGTGAAAATTTTTCAATTTTCAAACTTTGAATTTTTATTCCCTTAAAACAAAGAAATATGTCACACAAAATAGTTAAATAAAATTTCCCACATGTCTACTTTACATCAGCACAATTTTAGAACCAAACTTTTTTTTTTGTTAGGAAGTTATAAGGGTTAAAAGTTGACCAGCGATTTTTCATTTTTACAACAAAATGTACAAAACCATTTTTTTTAGGGACCACCTGACATTTGAAGTCACTTTGAGGGTCTATATGGCAGAAAATACCCAAAAGTGACACCATTCTAAAAACTGCACCCCTCAAGGTACTCAAAACCACATTCAAGCTGTTTATTAACTCTTCAGGTGCTTCACAGGAGCTGAAGCAACATGGAAGGAAAAAATGAACATTTAACTTTTTTTAGTCACAAAAATGATCATTTACAAACAATTTTTTTATTTTAACAAGGGTAAAAGGAGAAAATGGATAAATAAAGTTGTTGTGCAATTTCTCCTGAGTACGCCGATACCCCATGTGTGGGGGAAAACCACTGTCTGGGTGCACGCCAGGGCTCGGAAGGGAAGGAGCGCCGTTTGACGTTTTCAAACCAAAATTGGCTGGAATTGAGATGGGACGCCATGTCTCGTTTGGAGAGCCCATGATGTGCCTAAACAGTGGAAACACCCCACAAGTGACCCCATTTTAGAAACTAGACCCCACAATGATCTTATCTAGATCTGTGGTGAGCACTTTGAACCCCCAAGTGCTTCATACAAGTTTATAACGTAGAGCCGTAAAATTAAAAAATCATATTTTTTTAAACAAAAATGATCTTTTCACTGAAAATTTTTATTTTCCCAAGGGTAACAAGACCTCAAAAGCTATTGTGCAATTTGTCCTGGGTACGCCAATACCCAATATGTGGGGGTAAACCACTGTTTGGGTGCATGGCAGAGCTCGGAAGGGAAGGAGCGCCGTTTGACTGTTTCAATGCAGAATTGGCTGGACGCCATGTCGTGTTTGGAGAGCTCCTGATGTGCCTAAACAGTGGAAACCCCCCACAAGTCACACCATTTTGGAAACTAGACCCACTAAGGAACTTATCTAGATTTGTTGTGAGCACTTTGAACCCCCAAGTGTTTCACTAAAGTTTATAATGCCTGAGTGTGAAAAAAAATAAAATTCCACAAATGTTTTTTTAGTCCCCAATTTTTGATTTTTCCCAGGGAAATTGGACCCCAATAGTTGTTGTCCAATTTGTCCTGAGTACGCTGATACCCCATATATGGGGGGGAAATACTGTTTGGGCGCACGGCAGGGCTCGGAAAGGAAGTAATGATGTTTTGGATTGCAGACTTTGATGGGTTTCATGTTCAGTTTGCAGAGCCCCTGATGTGCCTAAACAGTGGAAACTCCCCACAAGTGACCCCATTTTGGAAACTAGACCCCCTAAGGAATTTATCTAGACCTGTGGTGAACACTTTGAACCCCCAAGTGCTTCACAGAAGTTTATAACGCCCGGGTGTGAAAATACAAAAATCATATTTTTTCCACAAACATGAACTTTCAGTCCCCAGTTTTTTATTTTCCCAAGGGTAACAGGAGAAATTGGACCCCAATAGTTGTTCAATTTGTCCTGAGTACGCTGATACCCCATATGTGGGAGAAAACTACTGTATGGGCACACGTCGGGGCTCGGAAGGGAAGTAGTGACGTTTTGCATTGCAGACTTTGATGGAATAGTCTGCGTGCGTCATGTCCGTTTGGAGAGCCCCTGATGTGCCTAAACAGTGGAAACCCCCACAAGTAACCCCATTTTGGAAACTAGACCCCCCCCCCCCCCCAAGGAGCTTATCTAAATGTGTGGTGAGAACTTTGAACCCCCAAGTGCTTCACACAAGTTTATAATGTAGAGCCATAAAAATAAAAAATCATATTTTTTTCCAGAAAAATATTTTCGCCCCCAATTTTTTATTTTCCCAAAGGTAACAGAAGAAATTGGACCCCAAGAGTTATTGTGAAATTTGTCCTGAGTACGCTGATACCCCATATGTGGGGGGAAACTACTGTTTGGGTGCACGGCAGAGCTCAGAAGGGAAGGAGCACCGTTTGACTTTTTCAACTCAGAATTGGCTAGAATTGAGATCAGACGCCATGTCACGTTTGGAGAGCCCCTGATGTGCCTAATCAGCGGAAACCCCCCAATTCTAACTCCAGCCCTAACCCCAACACACCCTTAACCCTAGTCCTAACCACAAACCTAATCCTAACTTTAGCCCCAACCCTAACCCTAATGGGAAAATGGAAATAAATACATTTTTTAAATTGTATTATTTTTCCCTAACTAAGGTGTGGTAAAGGGGGCTTGATTTACTATTTATAGCGGTTTTTATGATTGGCAGCTGTCACTGTCATCTTTGATCGCAGTGTGCCGGGGTTGATATGCCGTAGCGTCCGTGACCGCTCCTGGCACATAGCGCGGGTGTCAGCTGTGATAATCAACTGACATCCGGCTGCGATCAGCTGCGCTCCCCCCGGAGTCGAAGCTGAACGCTTGTGACGTACTATCCCGTCTTGGGAATTAAGTCCCAGGCACATGGACGGGATAGTATGTCTGATGACAGAAAGGGGTTAAAGGGAATCGTCACCCCATTTTTCGTATATAAGCTGCAGCCACCGTCATCGGGCTTATGCAGAGCATTATGTAATGCTGTAGATTAGCCCCCGAGTAGCCTGAAAGATAAGAAAAACGAGTTATATTATACTCACCTGGGGGGTGGTCCGGTCCGATGGGCATCGCAGGGCCGACGCCTACCATCTTCTAGCAAAGACGTCCTCCTCCTTGCTTATGTCACGGCTCCTGCGAAGGCACACTGATCTGCCCTGTTGAGGGTAGAGGAAAGTACTGCAGTGCGCAGGCGCCGGGAAAGGTCAGAGAGGCCCAGCGCCTGCGCTCTGCAGTATTTTACTCTGCCCTCAACAGGGCAGATAAAGTACGGCTGCACAGGAGCGCGACAGAAGCAAAGAGCAGGACGTCATCACTAGAAGATGGGAGGCACCAGACCTGCGACGCCCATCGGACCGTACCGCCCACCGAGTGAGTATAATATAACTTGTTTTTCTTATCTTTCAGGTTACATTGGGGGGCTTATTTGCAGCATTACATAATGCTCTGGATAAGCCCCTGATGGCGGTGGCCGCAGCTTATATATGAAAAATGGGGAGACAGATTCCCTTTAATTGGGATGCTATACGGGCACAAATCTGAAAGCGTATATAGGACTTTTTTATTTTATTTTATTTTACAGGCTATGATTGGGTGGTATAGTGCAGTCTACTAACTATATGTATATCTATATCATGACACACACTGGGAAAGCTCAAAGTACAAGTTAAACAAATCGTTAGGGCAACATTAGCCAAATGTGTATATTTTTGGTAGATATATCTATATCCAGGTGGAGGCCAAAAGTCCACACATTTGGCTAATGTTGCCCTAATGGTTTGTTTAACTTGTACTTTGAGCTTTCCCAGTGTGTGCCACGTTATTCCATACAGCAGACTACAACACTGCTGTATACCATTGAACAGAGGCTAATATTGCATTGGTGGTGGGGTGGTCTATACATCCATATATAATTTGCACCAGGGATTCCATCCATTCATTCTTTTGGGCTGCTGAGCGCTACACCCTCATAGGTAATGAATGGAGCACGTCCATCACTGCTCCACTGTAACATGGATAAAAGTGCCCCTTTCTACTGATCTGTGCGGCTCCCTGCGCTTAGACCCCACACAGATTAATAAGTTATCCTATGGCTAAATTAATGCTGTAGTGTAGTCCTCTTGAATGACAGGTTGAGAGAGCTCTTTAATCTAGTCCAGCGGGGAGAAAGAACTGCATCAAGGGACTGTCGGGTTGGAGATATCACTCATGGGGAGTTATTACATAGAAACCACACTTGTATCTTGAAAAGGGGGCAGCATGCACTTCTCAGTCTATTAATTAGTATTTGTATTCCCAAAATTGCCGAGACATCTTGTCAACACTTGTACCTTCCATACTAGTGACTGACCACCTCCATTTCTGACAGGGCACGACAAGACCCCACTCCTTTTAGAGATGTAGGTTCCATTGCTTGGATCTGCAGATAATGTATATTCATGGCATATCATATCCTAAATAGGAGCAGTGCTGTATCCTTCCAGTGCCTGAGCACAGATCACCGTACGTCCACCATATTGATGTATAAGTACTCGGATGTCAATACTCTGTCTGCATTGCGTTCAGATATTGCAGCACAACTCGATCAAATCTGACATCGTTTAGGATGAACTCTAATATGTCCATAACGTTATACCTTTTTTTTTATTATTATTATTAATAATTTGATTCTAAATCTTTTTGTTTTAACTTTCAGGAAAAAAATGGCTGCCACTATAGACGAGGCACAGTTAGTGCCTTTACTAGAGACTTTGGAGGATTCATCTACCTCACACACAGACAAGACAGATGCCTACCTCTCCATCGCCAAGTGAGTAGCTGATTACTGGGTTTTATACAAACTTCTATCGGGAATCATTGCAGTCTGTAGAGCCCTCAGCAGATATTCCAACGTAGAATAAAATATTTTTCTAAAGTCTTAATATAAAAACTGCCGTTAGTGATTTGCGGTCACGTGACACTCGTTCTCCATTCCTGAGAATGTCATACATCCAGCTCATTTTTCCTCCCTCTTTTGATCTAGCCGTCTGAGTGGAGAGAATGGTAAAGAGTTCACAGCACTGGTTGGAAGTCAATTCTCACGGCTTTGCGAGTCTTTTAAGGTAAGGGAATTAGTTTACCTTCTGCTGGGTAAAAGGAAAACATAAAATGATTCTTGTCCTGGTATTCCAAATGCTACCGACATAATGTATAAGGCGATGCAACACTGTTTTCTGGTGTGTGAGAGCCGTATCTGGTATGCCCCTTCCATGTGTCAAATAATGCCTCTGAGACGGCAACTGAGTTGCACGTACCGTATATACTCGAGTCTAAGCTGGGCCACCTATTGTAATTTTACCACAAAAAAACATCCTGGTATGTACAGCCCCATTATCCCCATCCTGGTATGCATGGCCCCCAGCAGAAAAAAACAAAATAAACCATCCTACTTGCCGTCCCTGCACTCGTTTGCAGCTTCTTGTTCTGATGCTAGTGGCAGTGGGGCAATAACATGTGCCTGCTGCTAAAGAGAAATGAATATTCACTGTGCTCACAGGGAATATTCATTTCTCTTCAATAACTGGCACAGTAGTAGTAGCAGCCGGCTTCCTGCAGCATCTGGGCGATGACGTATGTCCACCACTGAAGTGAATGAATATTCAGTGCACATGGGAACGGAGGGCAGTGCATATTCATTCCCTTAAGTAGTGGGTATACGTGATCACCTGGCTGCTGCGACTACTGTGCCCGCTATTGAGGAGAGATGAATATTCACAGCTAGCGCAGTGGGCACGGGCTTTATCCGCAGCAGCCGGCTCCTGCCTCTTGTGACCCGCTGCTCCTCCCACTCCATCTTGTGGGACCCTTACTTGAGTATAAGCCGAGTGGGGCTTTTTCAGCACAAAAATAGTGCTGAAAAACTCGGCTTATGCTCAAGTATATACGGTAAGTCACGCAAGCAAAGAGGAAACTATTTGATCATGTATACTTCTTGTGTATAATTGATTGCACATAGTTACAAAAAGGCCGGGATCACGCATGCCAGGAAATTGTCCGATGCTCTCATGTGAAATCCCAGCTCTGGCGCCGACACTCGGGAGTGGAGCGAGCGGCTGCATGTATTTATATGCAGCCGCTCGCTCCACTCCCAAGTGCCGGCGCCAGAGCTGGGATTTCACATGCGAGCATCGGACGGTTTCCTGGTATGTGTGATCCCGGCCAAAAAAGCAAAATGGGAAACTGGGTGGATCTGTCATATGCTCGTCTGCTGGCTCCCTTACTGTGTAATGTCTCACTTCATATGTTAATGCATTTAATAATCTGTTTCTCTTCTCTTTCAGACACACGTCGCTCACCAGCACTCTGATCTCAGTAATGCAGCACTTCAGACACTGGGATTTTGTGTTTTTAATAGTACGATAGCATCCGGCGTATCAGGTTAGTATGTTGCAGGATACTTACTGTATTGCTTATAACTGCACATAGCTGAGGGCTTGTTATTTTCCCGTTATATCTGATATATAACAGAGCTTGTCAACTTTTTGGGACAATTTTTATTTTGCTGTTTTTTTTTCTTAAATGCATGTAATTGGGGCTATAAAACATTTTTGCTATTGGGTTTCATTAAAATGTTTTGCACAGTTTGTCTTCTGTAGCCTCCGTGTTGCACTATCGCTGCTTGTATGACGGTCTGACAAGGTTTGTAACTTTTCTCTATTTCCGAGCGACTCAGCTGATTTATAACAGACCACGCATCAAAGTAGAATGTGCAGCAAAGAACCTGTACAAGCAAAACTGTGCAAAATCTTTAATGACACACAATTGCAAAATGTATTTTTAGCTGCAAATATATGCATTTTAAGTTGGCGCCAGCACCAAATGCATGCTTTAATGGTGATGAGCGAACGTGCTCGGATAAGGTGTTATCTGAGCATGCTCTGGTGCTAACCGAGTGTCTTCGGCGTGCTTGAAATAGATGTTCGAGTTGCCATGGCTGCATGTCTCGTGGCTGTTCGACAGCCACAACAAATGCATGGATTGTCTGTTTCATAGGAAATCTCTGCATGTGTTGCGGATGTCGAACAGCCGTGGGGACTAGAACAAGATACTCTTAGCACCCACGCATGCTCGGATAACACCTTAACACTCGCCAAGAGTTTAACACTTAATGTAGGACCCGGCACATTGCGCTTTAATGGTTCTGACCGTTCCATATGGTTCAGGATCACATGCCGCTGACACTCGTTTATTTCCCTTGTAGCATCTGGGGTGCAAGAATTGCTGTCTACACTAAATAGTATTGCTGTGAAAACCTCAGATAAAAACTCCTGCACTAGAGCACTTTGGGTGATTTCTAAACAAAACTTCTCCCCAGAAGAAGTTGGGATGGTGGTAAGTGTCTCTGCCAATATTGGAAATATCCCTCTAAGTGTGAGTCCTGACGTGGAGTGTAATGCCGTTACTCTCGTCTTTTAGGTACCTTTTATACTTTCTACATTAGAAAATGTACTTGCTAAAGACGTGCAGTCACTGGTCATTATATATGAAGCACTGAACGTCATTATAAGGTGAGGAGAAATGTTCCTTTCTACTATATCGAATTTTGGGTAATTCCGCTCCAGAACTAAGCGGGATTACATTTTGCCGGGTGAAGTCTCCATATTTGGTGCCGTCCATTCTTCATTCATCTGTTCTCTTTCCAAATCGGCCGCTGCATAAAGTACCGTCGAAAGTTTGAAGCCCCCCCCCTCTGCGCTCCACCATAGGATGGACACATGTCTATGTATGGGGCGAAGGACTATTACCTGATCGCATCAGAGGACAAATCTTCCTTTATAATGATACCTTTTACCATTTTCAACATTAATGTCCTTTATTGAGCACACAAATCCTTGTACACTTGAGCCAGACATTGCTGCTAAAGGGGCGATGTTTATTGCAGCCCAAAAAATTGATCTAGTCAGTGCATCGTCCCCTGTAAACAACTCGTGCTGCAGAGAACTGTGGCATCTCAATATAGATCGTTCATCTTCCTGTGTAAGCAGGTAGTCAAGTGACCCTGGTCAGTCTGTGTAAATGGACCCTAAGAGGCAGGTGCGGGGCACAATTTAGCACATCCTATATGGGTAATAAACCACGTTCCTATTACTATTTTGCTTCTATGTCCAAAAGGGTTATGGTAGTCAGTTTATAGATAAATAACTGCTAGATTGTTGGGGGTCTGACTGACGATGCACCCACTGATTGTCAGCAGTTGCTCCCCTGTTTTGATGGAACAGTGGTGGTGAATGAATGAATCTCTATGGGACTGACAAAGATTGCTATAGACCTTCGCGACCACATCTCCATTCTATGGGGGAATCTGTTTGCAATGACACTATGCACAGACATCAGTCCCAGTCTTTCCCGTGTTTCAGGCTCTTGGAACAGACCCCGGCACAGATGACATCGGAGGCTGTTCGATGGGCCAAGTTAATTATTCCACTAGTTGTTCACTCTGCACCCAAAGTTCGGATAAAAGCAGCAACAGTCCTGGAAATTGGAGTACCACTGTTACTTCAGAAACAACCAGAAGTGTCGGCTCTAACTGAACAGCTCATGACTTCTGTGAGTAATCCAGGTCTTTCTGCAACTGTTAAATGGGTATACATTATCACCTAACCTAATATCCTTTCCTCCATATAGAAAATTATTGCAGAGCTCCAAAAACTCTTCACCTGTAAGAATGAGACGTACGTACTGAAGCTGTGGCCCTTGTTTGTGAAGCTGTTGGGAAAGGTACTGAGCAGTATCATAGGGGTTCACTGTGGATGGGAGATTATTATTGATTGCAGTGATGTATTGTCATATTTATTTTATTTTTTTCTTATAGACATTGCATCGAAGCGGCAGCTTCATTAACTCTTTGCTGCAGCTGGAAGAACTTGGTTTCCGAAGTGGAACCCCAGCTGTGAAGAAAATAGCATTTATTGCTTGGAAAAGTCTTATTGATAATTTTGCATTAAATCCAGGTAATTAATACAGCAGTAGTGCAGTCAGCCTATCGCCAGCCGCAGCTGAAAGTATGGAAAATCCAACATCCATGGTTGGTACAATCCCTCCAGAGCCTTGATCACTTAAAAAAAAAAAAAAAAAAAAAAAAACCTTTAACGTATCACGTACAGGATAGACATTGAATGTGTAATTTTGGGTACCTGCTACTTCGATCAATCACTAAAATGTGGATCCTCAGCCCCACACGCCTTCTTACAGCATAAAGTAGGATTTTGAGTACACTGGCAGAATGTGAGATTTACTTATCCACCTCCTCCCCCTCCCCCCCGGCGTCTGATCACTGAGGTCAGTAGCTCGTCTGATGTCAACGCCGCAGCTGACCAGTGATCAGTAAAGACAGGAGCAGTAGTGAAGAGGCAGTGTTGGACCCAGGGAGAGTGAAGAAATCTCAGGGGGTTTTATTTTTATCAGTCATAAAATTGTTGAAAAGGGTACTACCCCTTTTAGTGAGCTTGTGTTTCTGGAAATGGGCTTTCTGCTATTATAGTAAATGCTGAGGTTTCATGTAGTGCTTGTTTTAATCACACGTGATGTTCTGCGTTTCCTCAGATATACTTTGCAGTTCAAAGCGACTGAAACTACTTATGCAGCCACTGAGCTCCATCCACGTGAAGACTGAGCTCTTGGCTCTCACAAAAATCGAGGTCTGGTGGTATCTGCTAATACGTCTTGGTGCTCAGCTGCCTGTACACTTTGAGCAGGTAAGTAAATTATATTTGTCATTATCGGCCAAGTTATATTGTTGGCAATACTTTAGTGTTAACAGGAAAAAAAAATTCCATGTGAAATTTTTCTTTTGCATAAAATTAATCTAAACTTACAAAAATCTGATTCCTGACTATTGTCCCTTTTTTGTTCAGGTCTGTCTTCCGCTCCTTCAAAGCGCTTTAAGTGCAGAATGTTCTTCAACGCCGTCACGTTCAGCTAACCAGAGTCTGACGTCATCAACGCCCCTACAAAAAGGTAATGCACTTCGTTATCAGATGTGCAAAGTGGGGATTATCTGTTGTCTTGCCCAATTACATTTAATTTTTTTATTGCGTTTCCTACATGGGATCAATGTCAACCATTTCTAATGCACACATTTCTCCTTCGCCTCATTGGGGGACACACAGACCGTGGGTGTTATGCTGCTGCCACTAGGAGGACACTAAGCAATACATTAAGCACAAAAGATTAACTCCTCCTCCTGCAGTATACACCCTCTGTTGGCTCAATCCTGAACCAGTTCTTGCTTAGTGTCTGTAGGAGGCACTAGGGTCTGCTCTCAGACCCCACTTTTTTTCTAATTTTTAAACTTTTATATTTTTTTACTTTCTTCACGCACGGATGGGCGACGGGACTTGTACGAAAAGTCACGATCTCCCAAAAACCAACAACAGGCGGCATCGTGCGAGTGTCGCCTCCACGTACCCCTCCTGCCACGCTACCATGGGGCGACAGATCCCTGGAATGGGCCGCTCTCCCCATGAGATATCCCACGAGGTAGATGATGGATTCGCGTGGCACCTTTGATTGAATATCCCGCTCACCTCTCCTGAAAGCGGTGGCGGTCTGATGCATGAAAGATCCCTCTCCACCCCCCTAATGAAAGGGGATGGTGGATTGAGGAAGTACGGCCATAAATGCTGTAGTCCTGCAGTCTCCATCTTCGGGCCCCCCCGCAGTGAGTATATCAGGAGGGCGATTTTGCCTCATGTCGCCGCGACCGCTTTGGCGTCGCATCGCGCCCGCAGCGGTGTTGCGCCGCCGCGTCTTTGCGCCGCTAGCGCTACATTCGCGCCACGGCCTTAAATATACTCCCCGGCTCCGGGGTAGGCCGCAAAAAATTTAGGCCCCGGCTTCGGGCCGGCATAGGCCGCATTTTCTAAATTTAGTCCCCGGCTTCAGGCCGGGATAGGCCTCAAGGGAAGGGGCGGGCCGAATGGCTCCGCCCATCTCTAACGCTATTGGCCAGCGTTAGATTACATGGGTCTCTCTCCTGGGTCCTCCCCCTCTCCTCCCACTGCCTCTGGCGCTTCTCGTACCACATCAGAAGCGCTGCTATAATCTCGGGCGCCATCTTTTTTGTGGAGCAGCGCTGGGACGCTGTTCTCCTTCTTCCCTGCACAGGACCTGGGTAAGTGCACGCTGCAACTAGGTCGGCACAGCGATTAACCCTTCTACTGCAGCAGGCCCCAAAAATTGCAGAAAATATGTCGCAATCAAAGGACGCTAAAAACTACACTGTAGTATATGCCGCCTGCATTGCATGCAACGCTCCACTGCCGTCAAAGCATGGTTCCCAATTCTGTACATCATGTGCCCAAGAGCCCACCGCTTCTGCCGCTCAGGAGCCCCCTACTACCGTTCAGGAGTCTCTGCCTATTCCTGATCCCATTGAGCCAGGTCCTTCAGGATGGCCAGAATTTCTAGCGCATTCCATGGATTCTCTGACTAGGGCCTTGGATACTTTCCGCGGCTCCGTTTCTTCCCAGGGCGTCCCTTTTCCAGAAAGGGGCCCGTTAGCCTTCAGAGAGACCTCATCCGACAGGAGCCGACCCTCGGCGTCCGCAAAGCGGTCGTCCAGAAAACGCCGCCATAATGCGTCTCCTAATCCATCCAGCGGTTCGGCATCGGCGAGCTCAGGCTCTCGCTCCCCCTCGCCCAGATATCGTAGTGATCATGATTCGGAATACGAGTCGGACATTGGTGATGACCCCAACTCGCCAGAATTTCAGGAATCGTTAGATTCTCTCATTGAGGCAATTAATAAAATCCTCAAACTAGATGAAGAACCCGGGTCTCAACCAAATCACCCTATCTCTTTCAAAAGAGCTAAACGTACTCACAAGGTGTTTGGTAATCACCCTGAATTTACGGAAATTGTCCAGGGACAGAGGGAGCATCCAGACAAACGTTTTTCAGGGCTTAAGTCTCTGAAAGCTCGTTACCCATTTTCAGCAACTGTAGCGAAAGAGTGGACTGAATCTCCAGTGGTAGATCCTCCAGTATCTCGCTTAGCTTCAAAAACCCTGCTCTCTGTGTCAGATAGTTCATCCATTAAGAACCCGTCTGACAAACAAATTGACAACCTCGCAAAATCAATTTTTGAGGCGGCTGGAGCCTCTCTCTCCCCCTCCTTTGCGGCCACCTGGGTAGCAAGGGCCATGGTGGCTTGGGTTGAGGACCTAGTTAAAACAACTAGTGATATCTCCCTTTCACCCGAGGCACGTAATCTGGCCTATCAGATTACTCGGGCAGGTGACTACATGGTTCATGCGTCCCTAGATGCAGCTAATTGCGCTGCACTCACAGCAGCCAATGCTATCGCTATTCGGAGATCCCTCTGGCTCCGAGAGTGGCGTGCAGATGCTGCTTCAAAGAGAACTTTGACTTCGCTGCCTTATCTTTCAGGACGTCTTTTTGGAGACCGTCTTGATCAAATTATTTCTGACGCCACTGGGGGCAAGAGCAAATTTCTTCCGCAGCGCAGAATCAATCGACCTTTTCGGTATCAATACCAAGGTCGATCCCGGCCATTTCGTAGCTCCTTTAATTGGTCCTCGACCTCGTCTCGAGCACCCCGTCCAGCTCGCAGAGATAGGGGCTCGCAACCATCGTCCAGGTCCTCTCAGCCCTGGAGAAACAGATTTTCTCAGGCGGGAAATAGGAGCTCCTCTTCTCGCAAACAGTCTTCCCAATGACTCCTTACCAAGGATGGGGGTCCCAAACAAGGTAGGCGGCCGCCTACTCTTGTTTCACGAGGTCTGGGGTCAGTCATTCAGGACCGGTGGGTCCTCGATCTGGTACACTCCGGCTACAAGATCGAATTCTTGTCCCTCCCCCCAACACGTTTCTTTCAGTCACGTCCCCCCAAGTCCAAGGATCTCATAGTTCCCTTACTTCAGGCTCTGGACATACTTCGTTCCAGCGGCGTCATCGTCCCAGTCCCTCACAGGGAAAGATTCCAAGGTTTTTACTCAAACCTCTTTGTGGTTCCCAAGAAGGACGGCTCCTTGCGTCCTATTCTAGACCTCAAATTACTAAACAAGTTCATCAGAATCCGTCATTTCAGGATGGAATCCCTCCGTTCTGTGGTCGCATCTCTAGAAAGGAAAGAATACTTGGCGTCTATAGACATCAAGGATGCGTATCTACACATTCCAATTTTCAGAGGTCATCAAAAGTTTCTGCGTTTTGCTGTCGGAGAGGATCACTTTCAATTTGCCGCTCTGCCTTTCGGTCTCGCAACCGCCCCCAGAGTGTTCACAAAGGTCATGGCGGCCGCCATGTCAATTTTACACTCTCGGGTGTGGTAGTCCTCCCGTATCTGGACGACCTACTCATCAAAGGTCCGTCTTTTCAGGCCTGCGCAGAAAGTGTCAAGATCACTATCGACACCCTTTCTCGTTTGGGCTGGCTAATCAATTTGGACAAGTCTCTTCCCATTCCTTCTCAGAAGATGCCTTTTCTGGGAATGATTCTGGACACCTTCCAAGGGTTGGTATCTCTCCCGCCAGAGAAGATCAACTCTCTGAGACGGGGAGTACTCCTGTTGTTTCTAGGCCACTCGCACTCTCTGCGGAGCGCGATGCAGGTCCTGGGGAAAATGGTAGCGTCCATCGAGGCAGTACCATTCGCTCAGTTCCACCTTCGTCCTCTTCAACAGGAGCTAATATCGCTTTGGGACAGGAACCCTGCGTCTTTAGGTCGCAGCTTCCGTCTGTCTCCCACAGTCAGAAGCTCCTTTAAAATGGTGGACAAAGGCTTCATCACTGAATCAGGGAAAATCCTTTCTGCCGATCCATTGGCTGGTGGTGACCACCGATGCCAGTCTCCTAGGATGGGGAGCAGTGTTCCTCCATCACACGGCTCAAGGCCGATGGTCTCTATCAGAGGCCCGTATTCCGATCAACATCCTGGAGATCAGAGCTATCAAGTTAGCTCTCGTGCAGTTCCATCATCTACTGGCCGGACGTCCCATCCGGATTCAGTCAGACAACGCCACGGCCGTGGCGTATATCAACCGCCAGGGGGGCACTCGGAGCAGAACAGCTATGCTCGAGGTATCGCACATCCTGCGCTGGGCCGAGGCAAACCGCTCGCCCATCTCCGCGGTTCACATCCCGGGAGTGGACAATTGGGAGGCCGACTTCCTCAGTCGCCAAGGCTTAGACTCAGGGGAATGGTCCCTTCACCCGGAAATGTTTCAACTCATTTGCCAGCGTTGGGGAATTCCGGATGTGGATCTCATGGCATCCAGATTGAATGCCAAAATTCAGACTTTCATAAGTCGATCACGCGATCCATTAGCCATCGGTTCGGATGCGCTAGTTCTCCCTTGGAGTCAATTTCGCCTTCCTTACATCTTCCCACCTCTTCCGTTAATCCCCAGGGTGATTCGGAAGATCAAAGCGGAAGGCGTTCCTCTCATTCTAGTCGCTCCGGACTGGCCTCGCCGTCCGTGGTATGCGGAACTAGTGCGTCTAGTCGCAGACGTTCCCTGGAGATTACCAGATCGTCCGGACCTTCTTTCACAGGGTCCAATTTACCATCACAATTCGAAAGCGCTGAATTTGACGGTATGGCCATTGAAGCCTGGATCTTAAGTCAGGCTGGTTTCTCTAACAACGTGGTCTCAACAATGATCAATGCCAGGAAGCCGGCTTCCGCACGCATTTATCATCGAGTCTGGAAGACATTTTTTTCCTGGTGTAAAGACAAGGGTCGTTCCCCTTTGGTTTTTTCTATCCCTTCCATTCTAGAGTTTCTTCAAACAGGAATGGATTCAGGGTTAGCTCTCTCCTCTCTCAAGGGACAGATTTCTGCGTTGTCCGTCCTTTTCCAACGGCGGATCGCATCTAAGTCTCAGGTCAGTACCTTTATCCAGGGAGTGTCACGTCTTGTTCCGCCCTACAAGAGGCCTTTAGAGCCTTGGGACCTTAATTTGGTCCTCAGTGCCTTACAGGAATCACCCTTCGAACCTTTTGTCTGAAGTGTCCTTATCGCTTCTCTCCTGGAAGGTTGTCTTCCTAGTGGCGATTACCTCTATCAGACGGGTATCGGAGTTGGCAGCCTTATCTTGTAAATCTCCTTTCCTTATTTTTCACCAGGACAAGGTAGTTCTTAGAACGTCTCCTTCTTTCACGCCTAAGGTCGTTTCAAATTTTCACATCAATGAGGAGATAGTTTTGCCTTCTTTCTGTCCGGCGCCGATTCACTGTACTGAAAAAGCTCTTCACACCCTGGATTTGGTGAGAGCTCTCCGAAGGTATATTTCAAGAACGGCACCTTTCCGAAAATCGGACGTTCTGTTTGTGCTTCCGGAAGGACGCAGACAGGGTCTTCCTGCTTCCAAGGCCACGTTAGCCAGATGGATTCGCTCTGCGATCCAAGAGGTGTATCGTGTTAAAGGTCAGCCTATCCCGGCTGGGATTAAGGCACACTCCACTCGATCTGTGGGGGCCTCCTGGGCCATTCGGCACCAGGCTTCGGCACAACAAGTGTGCAAGGCTGCGACTTGGTCCAGTCTTCATACTTTCGTCAAGCATTATCAAATTCATGCTCAGGTTTCTTCAGATGCGGCACTTGGCAGGCAAATTCTGCAATCAGCTGTTGCGCATCTGTAAGTTGACCGTTAACCAGTTAAGCGTTTTGTATGCATAAGTTTTCACGAGGCTCCATCTGTTGATGGCTTCTCACCCAGGGACTGCTTTGGGACGTCCCACGGTCTGTGTGTCCCCCAATGAGGCGAAGGAGAAAAGGAGATTTTTGTGTACTCACCGTAAAATCCTTTTCTCCGAGACGCTCATTGGGGACACAGCTCCCACCCCTGTTTAATTTGAAGCCTCGTTGTATATTTGTAAGTAGCTATTTGAGTTGTGACATATTGCACTCTGTTATGAGCTCCTACTGCTTTGGCACTGAACTGGTTCAGGATTGAGCCAACAGGAGGTGTATACTGCAGGAGGAGGAGTTACTCTTTTGTGCTTAATGTATTGCTTAGTGTCCTCCTAGTGGCAGCAGCATAACACCCACGGTCTGTGTGTCCCCCAATGAGCGTCTCGGAGAAAAGGATTTTACGGTGAGTACACAAAAATCTCCTTTTTTGTAAACTAAATTCGTCTGCTGATCATAAATGTATAAATTTGCTGCTTCTGATTGGAGCCGTCAGATGATGGGTTTTTGAATGTTGTCTTCCATACGCTCCATAGAGCCAGTTGTTTAATATATAGAAGGGCAAAAGCCTTTAGCTACGCATATCTGAGAGGTCGGTGCTCTGTGTGTCCGTCGGGCAGAGCGCGCCAAACTCAATTTAGGGAATAGCAAAATGGATGCACCATTGACCCCAAAAAGGAAGCACCTTCCCCCCACCCCTCGAAGAAGAACACACATCAGTTTTGATCATCAGGAAAGACTTGTACCCCTTAAAAAAAGAGTGCTAGGATAAGATGCATACCTCCGAAGAGTATGAGCCGACCTCTACGGGATGGGGCTTTGTCAGGAAATTGGTGCATCTGTAAGTCAAGCTTAATGAAGGGGTGCTGCTCCCACAAAAGTAAAGGATTGGGGGATCCACCGACAGAAGACACTGACAAGTCGTACAGGAGAACAGCGGCTGCAAAGTTACCTGAAAATAGGACTTTTGTGTGCTACTGTATTTGGAAAAAGATACAAGAAATGCTTTTAGAAGGGTCTAATGTGTAACATGTCAGCGTCCATCAGCTGCGAGTTAGTATGAGCTACTTAGTGAGGCAGTCGCCCATATTCCTTACTTTAGAGGAATGGGCCATTCTAGGGTCAGAATCTGAATTTGCACTCTTGTTAACCTCCGTCATCCGAGCTGGAGCAAGGCCACCTGGACAGCTAGAAGACTTCTCTAAGGTCTCTGTCAGAGGATAGACTCCGGTTCACAGAGGTTATAGAAGCGCCCTGGAACTTTTGCTGAATACACCACACCGAGAGGTCACTGATGGATGCGAGTCGCTGTAGGAAGTGGTCACAGCACTGTGCAGTTTGCCTGTGGGAATTGTTGCTCTGACACTGAGGATTGGTCAGAGAACTGTCTGGTTCGCCTATGCTATATTCTACAGCGAGGGGTTGTCTGGTTGGTGGACTGACTTCCGTTGGGAAGTGATTAGGTTACTACCCGATTCACCCGTGCTTTACGCCACTCTGAGGGGGGGGGAGGGGGTGTCTCCTTAAAAAGTGTACAGGGTAACTGTTGATTCAACACCTTAGTCCCCCAATTCGGGAGGGGGTTGGGGTGTGCTTTCACACTGTGTTCTGGCACCCGTACGTTGGTCTGGTTACCCTGCAAAAGTGGATTCGGGCTTATGCTCTGATGTTCCATAGACTATAATGGTGCCGGAAGAAACGAATATGCACTCTGGCACTTGTTGCTGGAGACACACTTGGTTGTTGTAGACTGCATAGTGAAGGGTCTCTGGTTGTTGGTCTGGCTTACTAGGAATGATCAGAGTACCATGTGGCTTGTATACGCTGTGGTGGAGCATACTCGTCCGAGGAAGTGGCCGGGACGGTGATTCGCTGTGCGATGTGCTATATAGAGGTCTCTGCTGGAGGGACTGACTTGCCCTGGGAAGTGCTCAGAGTACATGAGACTGTAGAGGAGATGGTCCATCAGTGACCATCTGCCTAACATCTGGGACATCCAGCACCGTACGGGCTCTGATTGAAACTGAGTCATGGCCCATATGGGGCAGATTGTAAGGCACTCTTATTCCTGGGGGGTAATTCTGAACTGATGAGGCAAACAGGGCAGATTGTGATATTTTGGACTGATGGCGATTACTGCTTGCATGCGGCACAAGCTAAATGAGCGAGCACGAGGTTACACATGCTGGCATATGCAGTCCTCTTAAGAGTAAGACACAGAATGGAGAGAACAGAATAGAAAACTGGTGCCCACAGGGCTAATTGTTGGTCTACTGCGGCTATTAGTCCCTGGGCAGGCAGACAGCCTGCTGTATCCTGAGAAAGTGACTTGTTCTGTGGAGGGCTGCTGGAGGGAGCAGTGCTAAGCTGTCTGATGAACGTGCAGAGTCCGTCGCAGGCTTCCTCTGTTCAGGTATCCGTGCTCAAGGAGAAGATGGCAAGCCTGAGCGCAAGAAGAGCCCACGTGCAAGCCTGGATGGCTGAGGCCATGACCTGCTGGAGCTGGCTAGGCTACAATAGAAGCCAGGGAACAAATTTAAAACCTTGATTCTGATGAGGAAACCAGGAGAGCCTCGGAAGGTTTGGTTCTGTGGTCCTTGGTATGTCTTCACCTCGTATAGTGCTTTGGCAGGTAGGCAGGAGACACAATGCAAGGAGGGACCTCCTGAGTACCTGCCAACTGCATGAAGGTACATGGTCTTGCCAACCAGATGAGAGAAGATGAGCCCTAGTGGACACTTCTCTCTGTCTTATGTTGGAATTTCAGAGAGGCCATTCCCCTCTGGACAATTTGCTCTCTCATCTCCTTTTTAGGTATGGATACAAAACAAAATAAAGTGTAGGTAAAAGCAAGTCTGGGCCTCAGATCGGTCTGCCTCCTACATTGACACTAAGCTAAACTTTCTGCAGTAAAGGAGCCGACTTCTGTAGTTCTTAGTGTCAGCCTCCTGGTGGCATCAGCGCACCCTTGGTTCCTGTGTCCCTAATGAAACAAGTGCTTTTAACACTAGAACTACTGATGGAGTCATTTTGACTCCTTTCGTTTTTTATTTCTCTTCTGTGACTACATTTTTCAGAATTCCGGCTTGAAACTCTGTGACTTTTCCTCAAATATGATGTGAAAAAAGATTTTGTGAGAATAAATAATTTTGGTGAAAAATTTGCGTGTTTTTTTTCAAAATTTACCAAGAACTACTGAAGGGAGTCATTTTGACTCCCTACTATATTTTGAGGTCCTTTTGTCACTAAATGTTGCTATAAAGTTTTGTGCATATTTTTTTCACTCTGTCTTATTTACCCTGATGTTCATATAGATGTAGTTCAATTTACATGTCAACTTTTCACATTTTCCTTGTGTTTTACCTGCTTGTATTACTGTGTAATGCTGAACAAAATAGCTTGTTTACTCTAGGCTCTTATCTTATGCTAATTTTTGATTCATATATATTGACACATATAAAGAACTGTACGCTTGCAGAAGCATGCAGGAACAATAATTTACAGTTTAGATGCATTCATTGCGATATTCTATGCTCGTGGAATATCTGGCACGAACCGTCACTCGATTAGCAGTATTTGGTGTAATGACTGGGGAATACCGTTTTGCAAAGCGACAATGTCTAGGGACCGCTTTGTTGAAATTGAGGTTTCTCAGATTTGATGAGAAATCTACTCGATCGGAGAGACTGCAAACGGACAAGTTTGCTCTATTTTCTACTGTGTGGGACAGGTTTATTGAAAATTGTATTGCGTGTTACAAACCTGGCCCATACATAGTGTGGATGAGCAACTTTTCCAAAGCAAAACTAGGTGTCCATTCACGCAGTACATGCCTTCCAAACCAGATAAATATGGCCACAAATATTGGCTAGCTGTTGATAAGGAGAGCAAATATCTGGCAAATGGCTTCCCTTATCTAGGCAAAGATGACACACGCCGTGCTGAGGACCGTTTAGCTGACCATGTGGTAATGAAGTTATTGGACCCGTTTTTGAAAAAAGGTCGCAATGTTACAACCGATAATTATTTTACTTTAGTAAAATTAGCTAAACAGCTAAAAAGCAAAGGAACAACCATCGTGGGAACACTGAACAAGATAAGGCGAGAAGTGCCTAAAGAAATAAAATCCATGAAAGAGGAATTGTACAACACTAAAGTGTTTAGAAATGAAGACAATTTTACACTTACAGTATATCAAGGAAAGCCCAACAAAAATGTTGTCATTTTGAGTTCCGTCCATCCAGATGTTGTTGTTGCGTCTGATTCCGCTAAAAAAAACTCCAGAAACGGTAAAGTTTTACAATGAAACAAAATATGGAGTAGATGTAGTGGATCAGATGGCACGAAAATATACCACACGAACATGCACAAGGAGATGGCCTGTTCATGCATTTGAAAATGCCTTAGACTTTGCGGGTATAAATGCATGGATAATATTCAATGAGATAACCCACCAAAAAATGTCACGCAAGGCATTTTTGCAAACGCTTGTGAGAGAGTTGAGTGGTCCTTATGTCACAGATAGGGAAAAGGGTTCCACGTCCCAAGTTTCTACATGCTCAGAAGTGATGGTTCAAACAAAATTTTGCCAGATCAAAGAAAAGTGCAAGAAAAATAGATCTGTCGGCAATTGTAAAGGTACTGCCACACTAAACAATCCCGCTAGCGATCACAATAACGACGCATACTAATGCGATCGCTAGCGGGATTGTTTCTATATCGCTAAATGCGGCCACATTTAGCAATATAGTTAACGACGCTATCGCCGTTAGCGATCTTCTTAACGACTTTAGCGGTACAAAAGTACCGCTAAATCGCTAAGAAAAGGTGCCACACAGCGATTAGATACTTACCCAGCGGGAGCGCCGACGAGAAAATAGGGTCCGGAACGATTCCAGCGACGAGCGAGATCACAGCAGGAAGCTCGTCGCTGGAAGCTGCCGCACTGAACAACATCGCTAACAGGATCGCTAAATAGTGACGTTTTTTAGCGATCCCGTTAGCGATATTGTTTAGTGTGGCATACCCTTTAGACTTGTGGTAAGTCTTTGTGTGGGCAATGTACTGCCATAAATCAAAGGCAATGCCTAAAATGCGAAACACCAAATGTTTAGAAGGTGAATTCTGCGCCATATTTTCATTTTTATGCTCCTCCACCTACATTTTCTCTGCTTTTTGTTCTTCAGTTGTTGTTTATATGTGTGCACTTGAATAAAAAAAAAAGTTTGAAAAACGTCTATTATAATTATTGTTATTTTCTGCAGAAAAAAAACAATCAAAAGCATTACTGTTGGATCTCACAATAATACATTACAAAAAATATAATTATTAATAAATAACCACAAATGAAACTCTAAAAATAAACGAAAACAAGCAAGGAGTCAAAATGACTCCTTTCAGTAGTTCTAGGCGGGGTCACGAGTCCAGTAGTCCTAGTGTTAAATGCTAGCAGTTGCAGAAAAAAAAGCCTTCTGCTGATTGTGTAACCACAAGTCCTTTATTCACCAGTGCATACATAAAGTGCAATGTGAAGTCCTCTGTTCTTTTCTGTGATGTGGAATTGAGGAGGGGGAGGTTGGAAACACTTTAAAACTGTTATGTGATTATCTTTATCTACCGTTTTTAGGAAGCTTTCCCTTTGGCAGTCCGACAACCCCAAAGATAAACTTAAACTCCAGCCTTCTGGCGAGTGTTGCGTTTCAATCCGTCCACCTCTTGGGCGTTGAGATGATGCTCCATTTCCTCCTGGGTCCGGAGGTGGTTCCGTTCGCTGCTCGACACAAGGTTGTGCTCAGTTTAGGTAAGTGTTGACCTTCTGCTCATCTTTCAGCTAATTGGTAATCATTTGATCGTTAACCGGATATTAATACCCGCAGAGCCGCTTCAGCATCGCCTGATCAGCAGCTCGTCCTTCTTCAGTAAGCACGCCAGCAGCCTGCTTGGTGCGGTACAGGATGGCTTTATCACCGTAGGAAAAGATGCCTCAGGTAAACTAGACTTCCATTTGCTCCAATCAACAATCAAAAAAAAAAATAAATTTTTCTTATCCTGCCATGCATATTTTCATTCATGTTACACTTTTCAGGTGCTGTTCTTCATGCTGTGTGGAAGGACATGATAGAGTTTGTAAAAGCAGCAATGGACACAGGTATTTGGACACTTCATCAAAGGATTATACAGCCTTTCTGACAACTTATTTTTCAGAGCGAGTACACCAGCCTCATTAAGTCTGAGATAGTTTTAATATTTGCAGTTTATATTATGGTAACTGACTTAAAGGGGTTGTCTACCGCAGCTGACTTCTGCATCAGAAGCTGAGCTGTGAAAATTTTGCATCCGCCGGGATTTTTTCACCTGTCCTTTTCTTTTTGGACGTATTTGCTATGCTTACCATGGCTTGTCTTTGCTGTATCAACTCATCTCTCTGGAGGTGAATAGACCCGAGGAGCGATATGTCACAAACTCATGTTTTAGTAAAATCAGCCATGTTTCTAATCCTGGACATCCACAACCCCTTGATGCGCTGCTTAATATAATAGTTTCGCACATGTCCTGTCTGTGCTCTTCACATTTGTCACTGAGCTTTTACTTATTGCTGATTTAGGAAGCAAGAAAGAGCGGCAAGGCTCAGAAGTCCTGACATTTTTGCTGCAAACTTTGAAAAACGTTATCGTATCTGATTCTCTTCAAATGGAGAAGAGTCTGGTGAGTGCATAATATACGTGGTCGTCCTGCTTCATGCATTTCAGTATGGTAAGTGTTTTATTACAAGCTTTGCTTCTTTTTCCAGACTCTGCTCGAATGTACTGTGAAGGGACTTCCTCAGAAAGTGCTGGCATCTGCAGCTTATCAGGTGGCAAATATGGATCTTTTTAATGTAAGACATAGTATTAGCTGTGTGACCTGGATTAAATCAGTTGCACCTAAATGTAAGGGACCACTAATTCTAAAATCAAACCCCTCCCTATTATCGTGGCTTGTAGATTGGCTGGGGTTAATGATCTCCATGCTGCGCTGTATTAACTTAGATCGGATTGATGTGTTGCAAACTGCTTTCAAATTGCAGGTAAAAGCAATTTCTTTTAGTGATTTTGCAACTTTAATTTCTGATCAGCACCCCCATACAGATAAAAACCCACATGGCAGTGGGAACGATGAGGTCTATATTGGTTATAATAAAAGATTATGCTGGTGTAACCTTGTAGCCATTGCTGACAATGAAGAACACGACATCTCCAAAAAAAATCATTTCAATGCCCCTTTTCCTATTGACGTCGAGGTATTTTTAGGATTAGTGGTCTTTTATTGCACATTGAGCTCATTCGCTACTGTTCGGTGCAGTTTCTGTGGCCCTTACGAGTTTACATAGACCAGTTTGTGAAAACTGTAATGTGTTTGTTACTTGCACCTTTCTAATTAAATGTTTTTATTTTTAGGGGACTCCTGCCCTGTTTTTAATTCAGTTGCATTTTCACCCCGGACTTCTGGAACATGGTATCAAGGAAGAAAGGTAGCTTACAGCTCTTATTGGCATTTATATGTCCTCAGGTAGATTTGCAGGATTTATGTTCTGCAGCAGAATTTTGCTGTCACGTAAAATTACAAATCAAGTTATTGGGGTTCTGTAAAACCGCACTCATGATCAGCATGGCTTACCTGAAGAAATGCCAAATTGGGTCCATAGTCACTAATATCTGGCAACTCTAGGTACAATCCTATCCTAGTCACAGGAAAAACTTGTGCCATGCTTCCATTACTGTTGAATTTGTTCTTTTTTTCAGATTCTTTATCAATTATGAAACTTTGGTGACCTACGTCTTCTCGGGTCCAACCTCTCCTTTGGCATTCAGTGAGTCTGTGCTCCAGGAGTTGAACCAAGGAGCAAAGTTAGTCGAGAATAAAGAACTGCTTTGGCGAATGTGGAGTATTGTGATTAATTCATTAACGGAAAGAATTAATCAGGTGTGTATGTAAAATGCTTTGTGCTGTAAATAAACCCAAATTCAGACGTTCACAGAAATTACTGAGCTGCCAGTCATTTGTATGAAAACAGATGTATTTTCATTATGTTCCAATCCTTCCCATAAGGACCACATTGACTAATATTGGTCACTATATGGCCCATTTGACCAAAAATGCAGGTCAAAAGTTGTTGTTTTTTTGCTCAATTTAGACAAATGAAGTGAACCAAGGAGACGCCCTCGAGCACAACTTCAATGCTTTGCACAGTGCATTGATGCTGCCCATAACCCACATCTTTCCAGTTGCAGAAATACCTCAGGTAAGTGTCCATAATCTTTTTTTTTTTTTTTTTTTTTTTTATGACTTGTAAACTGTTCGGGCACCAACCAGTTTTGATCATATTGATTATCTGCATCACGGCAGCCCACAATGAAGACTTTGATGCGGACGTGGTCAGAGCTATATAAAGCGTTTTCCCGCTGTGCTGCGCTTGTCACAACCACGGATGAAAACGTCTGTTGTGAAGAACTTTGCTCCCGAGTTTTAGCTGCATATGGGGATCAGGCCTTGGTGAGTAATTCAGTTCCACTTTTTGTATTCCTATAGTATTTTGTGGATTTGGATAATTAACTTTTTCACTTTTTTAAATAGGATTTGCCACTTTTGGAACGACTTGTTCAAGTCATGGGAGTAATTATGGAATGTGTGAACTTTTCTCCTTATAGCACAAAATTCCAGCCCAAAACAAAAAGTAAGTTTGTTTTTTTGTTAGTTTTTTTTCTCTACTTTTGTCTTCAGAATGTGATTTGCAATTCAGGTTGGGGATACAGGCTAAGGGCACATACACACTGCTGCATTATAAATCCATATAGACACTGAAAAACTGACTTTAATTTGTGGCTTTGGCTGCAGCTGCATAGATCTTGTGTGACTTGACATTCACATACACTACAGCAATGTTCTGTAACCAATAAGACGCGGACAATCGATAATTGCAATAACCGCCCTATTCAAATGAATGTTATCGTTTTCAGTCATAGAAATTGAAAACTGAAATATCGGGCATTCGGTGTCCAAGAGATTAAAGTTTATAAAACTTTTGTTAACCAGAAATTTTGTCTTTTAGGTCCTCGCACTCCAACAGATTGGGCAAAGAAGAAGAAAGGACCCCTAGGAAACCTTCATTCTGTCTTGAAGCTACTTGAGAAGTTGATTGAAGGATTTCACATATTGTGCTCTGATCAGAGTCTGATAGACGCCAGCTCCCCGTCTCTGACCGCCATAGGCTCCTCCATCATAAGCTGCCTGTCCACCTGCATCAGCCACATCGGTTTACCGTCAGTCCTCAGGACAGTGTTTTCATCGCTCACAAAGCCCATCTCTATATTCTATGCTAAAACCAAGTGAGTAATGCCTAAATTAATCTAACTTGATACAGGGGTGACCCTGACGGTGCACGTGGAGGTGTAGAGGCTGGGCCCAAACAGCTGCAGATGAGCTGTATCTCTCACTATTAGACTGGAGCACTCACAATTTATATGGACAATTTCAGCAGCAGAATGGAAGGAAAGGAGACACACTAGTAATGACTAGTGGGTAGGCGGAGCCCAGATAGGATTGACACCTCAGATTATAAAGAGTGTTGACCGGCCCCTCCAGCTCGGGCTCCTCCTACTCCTGCTTCTTCAGTCTAAAATTTGAGGTCCAGAGGATGGTCGCTGCTGGAAGCAGCTCCTCAGAAAACTTTATTATTTTTATCGGACAAGAGACTTGGATCACCAGAAGTGGTTTAGAGGTCTCAGGGGTCTCAGCGCTGCTGGACCCCCACCTCTCCCTTGGCGATCTGTAATACCCTGTATGGTGGTCCCTGCAGTTTCACGCCCGCCCTGGGGGATGAGGATTGCTTCCCTGGCGGGGATGCAAACCGCACATCGGCGGTCACTGCGTTCACCGCCCGGGGGGGGAAGCGATGGGCACAGCGCCAGAAACCCCTGGTGGTCCCTGTGGCGCTCGGCTGGTGAGTACCGCATTTTTATGTGAATGTGTGTGTGCTCTCAGTGGCTGCTGCGGCAGCCGCTGGTACATGTATTAGATGACATGTTTGGTGACTGTATTTTATGTCCGCAGGCAGATACCTGCAGTACAGAGGAGAGCAGAGAGCGAGGAGTTTGCGCTCTTTTCTGAAGCCGGAGGGGGGCGTGGCTTCACGCTTCCCGCTCTTTTTGTGACAGGAATCACTCTGAGGAGACTGCAGCTTCACTGTCCTTCTCTTCCGGCTTCTCTCAGCGCGGCGGCCATTACAGAGGCTCCGGGCTCCTCATGCTCCGCTCCTCCTGTTTAAGGTATACTTTCACCGAGGCCAGCTGGGTGAGTGAATCTCATCACCCCACAGCGCAGAACCTATCTGTGTTCCAAGTGACAGATAGCGTTTATCTGCAGCCGCGTTCTCTTATAGAGACCTGGGACTCGCACACTCCTTTTATTTTATATAGGGAGTTGTGGGGAGTTGGCGGCATTAACCCCTATGAAGGGTTAACCCTTTCAGCAATAACCGCCGCAGGTTCTACCGGTAGGGATCAGAACGCAGGAGGTTATTTATATACTGAGAGATAGCTGGGGTAACTCTTCTTTAAGACCTTTAACCCTTCAGCGTACTTGCTCAGTCTGCTTAGTAACCACACTGTTTCCAGTTACTAACAGGGTTTTCACCTGCCATTTACTGCTGACATGTCGGTTCAGGGTCCGGAAGGTGCGGACCATCTGCCAGATCCGCTACAGGATCAGTCGCAAGTATCTGATACGCAGACTTCGACGGCATCAAGCGCTGCGATTTACAGCGATACCAAATTAGATGCCATCGCTCAGTCAATTAATGGCTTGTCTGACCTTTTAGGTCAGTGGGTGTCAGCTAGATCCTCTCATGACAGGAAGCGGCGCAGGCCGGTGCCATCTTTTCCGCGTAGCGAATCAGAGGTATCTGATATGGAATGCGGACAGGGTTCTCCTTCAAACTCAGAAGGGGACTTATCTGATTCGGATAAAGAGGATCGGCAGGGACATTCTTTCTCTCTTGTGAGCCGAACAGAGGCTTTAATTGAAGCTATGAGAGAGGCGTTACAGTTACCGGAGGAGGTAACTACACGGCCTGGTAAGTCGGCCCGCATGTACCAGGAGTACCATAAGTCGCGGTCAACATTACCGGCTCTGGAAGAGCTTAATACGGTAGTGGAGAAGGAACGTCTGTGTCCAGATAAACGTTTTCAAGGGACACGGTTCTTTGAAGCATTATATCCGTGTTCAACGGAATTGACGGATAATTGGATTCCTTCTCCTGAAGTGGATGTTCCTTTATCCCAGCTTAGTAAATCCTCATTGCTTCCGGTTAAAGGGAAAGCGAGTCTGCAAGAGCCGCTGGACAGAAAAACGGAGATGGCGGCGAAATCCATCTATGAAGCTGCAGGTCGTGGATTCAGAGCAGTACTAGGATCCATGTGTGCTTCTAAGGCTTCCCTGTGCTGGTTGGTCCGTTTACGGAAGGCGTTGCAAAATAGATCTCCATTATCCGAGATAGATGGACTTCTCGATTTATTGGAGACTGCAGCCCGATATAGCTGTGATGCAGGTCTGGATACTGCGTCATTATTATCCAGGACGCAATCCTCAGCGGTCACAGTCAGAAGAGCACTGTGGCTTAGACAGTGGACCGGGGACGCGGTTTCCAAGCAGGGTTTACTGTCTTTAGCCTACAAGGGTGGTCAGCTATTTGGATCTGATCTCACAGAGCTGATTGCCAAGGCAAAGGCTAAAGAAGCGGCTTTACCACAGCGAAGGGCTATGGCTTCTACGTCTGGCAGACCTAGTGCCGGTAATGGTCGGCGGTATTTTCTGTCTAGGGGACGATCCGGTCAGTCTTCTTGGGGATCGGGTCGTCCCTCTTTTTCGGGAAAGAAGTCTTCTCAGAAATCCCGCACCCCTTGGAAACAAAGTTTCCGTCAAGACAAGCGGGAAACTGACAAGAAGCCCGCCAAGGCAGACTGACGCCAGGTCCTCACTCGAGGGCTCTCGAGTGGGGGGTCGCCTGCTCCAATTCAAGGCAAATTGGATTTCCCGCGTTCCGGATTCCTGGGTAACGCGAGTTGTGTCGGCAGGCTATTTCATAGAGTTTTCTTCTCGACCCCCGGACAGTTTTTGCCAGTCTCGCATTCCGTCAGAGCCTGAGCTATTTGCCGCTCTGCTGCGAGAGGTGGAATTCCTTCTGCAGAAGGGTGTAGTAATACCGGTTCCGACAGAGGACCGGGGAAAAGGTTTTTATTCAAATCTTTGTGGTCCCCAAAAAAGAGGACAAAATTTCGTCCTATTCTGGATCTCAAAAGATTGAATCAGCATGTCCACACCCAAAAATTCCGCATGGAGTCACTTCACTCCGTTGTGGCAATCCTGTCGCAAAACGACTTTCTGGTGTCAATCGACATTCGCGACGCTTATTTGCATGTTCCCGTCGGAAGGGCTCACCAGCGCTTCCTTCGTTTTGCCATAGGTCAGGACCATTACCAATTTGTGGCCCTGCCATTCGGCTTGGCTTCAGCGCCCAGAGTTTTTACAAAAATTCTAGCGCCTCTCATGGCAATTCTTCGAAGACAGGGAGTCACGATTATTCCCTATCTGGACGACCTTTTGATTGTGGCGTCCTCAAAGGAGGAGGCGGTGACGGCTCGCAATCTATCCCTTCAGCTCCTGGAGGACTTCGGGTGGCTGGTCAATTGGGAGAAGTCGTCTCTGGAACCGTCGCAGTCAATCCTGTTTTTGGGGATGCATTTCGACACGGTACGGGCAGTGGTGTCCCTACCTCCAGACAAGTGGGCATGTCTCCTTCGACATGTACAGGCTATGAAGTCTTCGACAGCAATGTCCCTTCGGAAGTGTATGCGCCTTTTAGGTCTGATGGTGGCTTCCATGGAAGTGCTTCCGTTTGCCCAGTTTCATTCCAGAGCTCTCCAAAGACTCATTCTGAGTCATTGGGATCGATCGCAGATTGCACTGGATCGCAGTATCCTCATCTCTCGCAGGGTGCGAGAGTCCCTAAGTTGGTGGTCACGTCCAGGAACGTTATCACTGGGAAGTTTTTCCTTCCTCCGAGGTGGTCGGTCATAACCACCGATGCCAGCCTGACGGACTGGGGGGGTGTCTGGAACGATCTCTGGATTCAGGGAGTATGGTCATCGGAAGAGTCTGTTCTACCGATCAACATCTTGGAATTGAGGGCAATTTTCCTTTGCCTCCAACACTGGACGGTCCCTTTGAGCGGTCTACCAGTCCGAGTGCAGACAGACAACGCAACGGCGGTCGCATATATCAACCACCAAGGCGGGACGAGGAGTTCCAGGCTCATGGTGGAAGTGTCTCGGATCCTGACTTGGGCCGAGGACAGAGTACCAGCCATCTCTGCGATTCACATTCCAGGAGTTCAGAATACCACGGCGGACTTCCTCAGTCGAGAGAAGATGGATCCCGGAGAATGGAGTCTTCATCCGGAGATCTTTTGCACTGCTGTGCTCCCTTTGGGGAGTTCCCCAAGTGGATTTGATGGCATCCAGGTCCAATGCCAAGTTGCCGACCTTCATGTCCAGGTACAAGGACCCGAAGGCTGTGGCGGTGGATGCTCTGGTGGGACCGATTCGAGCTAATCTATGTGTTTCCGCCGATATCCTTACTTTCTCTGGTGCTGCGTCGGATCAGACTGGAGAGAATCCCGGCTATGTTGATAGCCCCAGATTGGCCAAGGAGGACGTGGTTCTCGACACTGGTGTCGTTTTTGGCAGCACCGCCATTTCCACTTCCTCTTCGCCCGGACCTGTTAACCCAGGGTCCTGTCCGTCATCCGGACTTGAAGTCTCTGCGTTTGACGGCGTGGCTCTTGAGACCGAAATACTGACCCGTAGAGGTTTTTCAGCCGAAGTCATTGCCACTCTGCGAGCTGCCAGAGGTCCGGCTACTACTAGAATTTACCACAAGACCTGGGAAGCCTTCTTCTCGTGGTGTTTGGGTTCTTCAAGGAACCCGAGGATTTTTTCCATTCCCAATCTGTTGGCTTTTCTACAGTACGGGCTGGACAAGGGTTTGGCAGTTAGCACCCTGAGGGGTCAGGTTTCTGCCCTGTTCCTGTTGTTCCGGAAAGTTATCGCCTCGCGTAGGGACGTGCGCTCCTTTTTTCGCGGGGTAACCCGTCAGTTTCCGCCGCGGAAGGCACCTGTGTCTCCTTGGCGGCTCAACCTTGTCCTGGAGGCTCTTCAGCATGGGCCTTTTGAGCCAATGGATTCTGCTAACCTTTCTTTGCTTTCTTTGCTTTCTTGGAAGGTTGCCTTCCTAGTCGCAGTCACTTCTTTGAGAAGGGTTTCTGAGTTGGCGGCTCTTTCTTGCTCGCCTCCTTTCCTGGAATTTTTCCCGGATCGAGTAGTGCTTCGCACACGGGGCGACTTTCTACCTAAGGTAGTGTCGCAATTCCATGTTAACCAGGATATTGTTTTGCCTTCACTTTGCCCGGGCCCGAGGAATGCAAAGGAACGGGTTTTGCACACATTGGATTTAGTGCGGGCCTTGAAGTTCTATTTGTCTGTTACTCAAGGTTTTAGGAAGTCAGACTCCTTGTTTGTGATTCCAGCAGCTTCCAAGGACTCTATAGCTCGTTGGGTTCGGTCAGCCATTTTGGAGGCTTACCGACTTAAAGGCGAGCCTTGCCCGATTAAGATTCGTGCTCATTCCACAAGGGCTGTGGCCTCATCGTGGGCCTTTCATCAAGGGGCTTCGGCAGCTCAGCTCTGCCGAGCGGCGACTTGGCGATCCGTCCACACGTTTACAAAGTTTTATAAGGTGGACGTCAGTGCTTCCGCTGATGCGGCCTTAGGACGCAGGGTAACACAGGCGGCTGTAGTGTAAAGTTCTAGTTAACTTGTATTTGGCGCCTGTTGCGCATTTACCAAGGTTGTTGGGATTCTGCCTGTTTTTTCTTGGTTATATTCCCACCCTTAATTTTTGGACTGCTTTGGGACGTCCCACTAGTCATTACTAGTGTGTCTCCTTTCCTTCCATTCTGCTGCTGAAAGACGGATTTTGGTAAGAACTTACCTGTAAAATCCTTTTCAGCGAAGGAAGGAAAGGAGACACAGCACCCGCCCATGGCAGAAGTGTGTTGATGTGTTTTCAGATGCGGCGTGACCCTCTTCTGATAGCGATTATCTGGACTGAGGTTGACGCGCTACGGCTCCTTTCCAGCATTGCCAGCTCATCGCGGTGGTCAGGTCCAGTGAGTAGTACCTGGAACTGTGTGGTTTTTTGCCTACATGCATGCATAACCTGTATTCTTGCTCTTTCTCTGAAGTCCTTCAGAAGGGGTTATGTTGCCCGCTGGTGATATTTGCTCTTCCCTAAGCTTTTGTACGACTGAAGAAGCAGGAGTAGGAGGAGCCCGAGCTGGAGGGGCCGGTCAACACTCTTTTTAATCTGAGGTGTCAATCCTATCTGGGCTCCGCCTACCCACTAGTCATTACTAGTGTGTCTCCTTTCCTTCCTTCGCTGAAAAGGATTTTACAGGTAAGTTCTTACCAAAATCCGTCTTTTGTTAATGGCTGTCACTGCAGTAGTGAAATTGAGGACTTTCTGTCTTGAATGAATAATTTGATTAGGAAAAAAAAAAAGGCTACTTCCTTCCAGAAACACATTTGTCCATGGGTGGTATGGGACAGGGTGATGGGTGACAGAATGGATGCCTGCTCCGTTTCCAGCCACATAAAATGCAGCTGTCACAATTTACAGCGTCCCCTAGAAGATTCAGATGTCGAGCGAGTACCGAGTGCAGCAGTTAGTTTCATCTGCCGTCTTCATGCAGGCAGTCGGCACATGTATGGCGGATGTCGCCGTGGGGTTAATAAAGGCACAGTCCTATTTTCTGCAAAACCACTTTTCTTAGACCCTTTCAGCGTTTTTCTCATTTCTGCTGTGGAAGTAACAACTTGTATTTTTCTACAGGTCCGAATCGCCCAAAGTTTACAGCAGCCTCAACAATAAGGTGAGAGGTTTTTAATGAACGAGTCTTATATTAAGCCTTGTTGATTTGCAAAAAGACCCTGGAGGCAAGTCAAGGATGACTATTTCCTCGATGGTCTTGATGAGGGGTTGCATGTTGGAGCGGACCCTCCTGACTCATTCTAATTCACCTTTTCTATCCCTATAGCTGGATAAACTCCTTGGCGAAGTCCTTTCCTGTCTTGGCTCCCGGTATACAGGCTCCTATGATAATGAACTGCTTGAAGTACTTTCACCTCTACTCTGTGCTGTATTTCTACACAAGACCAAAAATTTCAGGAATCAAGTGACGCAGTTCTGGAATGGCTCGTTTGCCAAGGCTGCTGTGTTGGTGTATCCCGAGGACTTAAAGTATGACTTTTTTTTTATTATTATTTTGTTTTATATGTTTATCTAGCAAATGTAACTGTTTTTATATTACATTTCGCTCATTTCCAAAGCCATAAATTTCATTTATATAAAAAATGTATCCTAAAACTCTCCACTTTTAGACTTGGGAATGTATTGTCTCTGATTAGTTTTGTGTTCTCTTTGAACAGACCGATTTTAAGCCAAGTTAAGGTGAAGACGCCAATTCTGTTGCCTGGCTTTACCTGCTCGAATCCAGTGGAGGATTCAACTGGTGTATATTCTGATAATGTAAGTGGATTTTCACTTAAATGAAGTGACCTGGCTTTAGACAACACCTATCCATATGTCCGGTTGCAGTAAGGGCTTGGCTATGCATCCAGAGCTTGCTTAACTTCGGTCCTTACTACTTCATAGTAAAGTACCATAGCCCCTCATACTTGTGCCCGTCTTATGGGACCTCACTGAATTTCAGTGGTGTCATATTAACCCTTTTGCATCTGAGTCTGATTTACTGCCACTTACACTTAACAGACTTTTGAAATGAACCCGGATGTGGTATCACTTAATTTTTCTTTATTCAGGTTTTATGTGACATTTCCCCCATTTTGTGCAAATTTTCACTTTTTTTCCCCATTTGTGATGTAGGTGGACAGTTCTGAGCTGGAGACAAAAATCAGTGGAATAGAAGTGAAGTCTGCAGGAAAAAGAGATTCCTTACTGGCCAAAGCTGAAGAACTTAAAGGAACGCCAACTAAAACGCCACAAGCTAAGGTAAGGGGGGGCATTTAATTTTGTCTGCGTCAGTGTTTGCATGTTTTCTTGTGCCTGGAGATAAGTAGTTACAAACACCAGTGCAAAGTAGAAACTGTGTGAATATACGTGTACGACTATCATTCAGTCATATCAATATGGGCGTTACGTGCCCTGCTTACAACTGAGTAGATGAAATCATGTGTTCAATAAAGACTATTTTTCTTGTGTATAATATTAGTCTGGAGTGGATTTTTAATTTTATGCCACAATGACTAACTCCGCTTTAGCTGGCGGTGGCTTTGGATGCCCCAGGTTCTGTGTAAAATTGCAAGATAAAGAGTACAATTTTTAAAAGCGTATAATAAGGACAGTACTAGTCAAGTTTAGACACCGATTCTCGCCATGGTTTTCTTTGTTCTGATTAGAATGTGCACACTGTAGATTCAGGCTGAAGGCAGCAAACCCATAGAAGGACAAAGACATGGAAAGGAGGAGTAAAGAAATTTGTGTGGGTTAAACCTTATGACTCAGAGTAACCCATATTTTGACTTTGTCGTTTTATGGCGCTTTAAGAGCTATGAAGGAAACCTGTGATTTACAGTTACTTTCTAGCAACATGTACAAGCATGTTTAGGTCTGGTGTAAGGTTTTTATATATCATTTGGCAGGCTCTGGCTCACCCTTATCCTACACATGCTGGTATATAACCTGCTTGACTGAAATCATATTTTCATAGGCTTTTGACCTAGTGACAAATTTGCTTCTTTCCAGTTGAAGTTGGATTTCTCCTCTCCCAACACAAAAAAGAAGCTTTTAGAAGAGGAAAAATCCATTGACTTCGTTTTCATCCCTCCTGAAACTAAAGAGCGGGTACTAACTGAACATCAGAAAGAAGTTCTCCGTACAAAAAGGTTTGTGGCTTGGACCGTATGATGTTGGTATCTCGATGCATTAAGACCCCAAAGGGGCAAAAGACATCAGTTCATTACAGTTCTGAGAAACTTTTTTAAAGGGTAAATATACTTGTAGGTATCTTTTCCGAATACTCTATCCTGTGACTACAGATCTGTCCGTTATGTCCTGCTTTTTTGCCAGTTTTCCCCTCTTCACGCCTTGTTAAAATTTGCAATTCACTGAGCTAGTGGGAGACTAGCTGTTATGGTCTTCCATACACAGACATGAGGGATTCATGTTCTATTCCTTACAAGGCACACAGACCTAAGCAGCAGCATGGACGACATAATACACTAGTACTGAGCTGTGTAGATGTGATTCCAGCTCTGGGATGAGATAAGACTTTTTAAAAAGCTTCGCACAATCTTTGTGTGTCTCGCACTACCGATTTCCTCACCGATTTCCTCACCTAGCTCTTCCTCTCCATAGCGTATAGCAGGAGGTGTACCCTGATGCCTCACTGTTCTGGTAGTCGCATCTTGTCTGAGCAAGATGCAGATGAGCTTTTTTGATTGAGTTCAGGGGGGAGGGGAAAGGGAATATGTAGTTCATAAATGGAGAAAGAAGCTGAATTCTTTGAGACATACTGCAAAGTTTGCATAAAGCGGTAGCACATACAGACTCAAAGTTTGGAAGTACAGATCCCAAAATTTTCACACAATGAGTTTTACTTTGAGCTTTATACCAACTCCCTTTTTTTTTTTTTTTTTTTTGTAGGGTCGACATACCCACGATGTACAACAATCTGGATGCATCTCAAGACACCACTTTGTTCACGCAGTATACACAGAGCCAGGAATCCTCGCTGTGAGTCTTCATACTTTTTATTTTACATTTTTACTTGGATAACTTTATGCATTTGTCAAGCTGAGCTTGTATTTCTTTTCACATTAGAGAGAAACCAGATGTTTTGGGCAACTTGAAAGAAGCAGTTTCTGAAGCAAAGGTAGGTTTTCCCATATCTCCTTTCACCCTGAGAATGTCCCATTGAATAAAGCCGTGGCTGCAAATGAGTAAGAATTAGGCATCCGCTTTTTCCGGCTGTTTCATAAAGACTTAAAGCAGCCACCAATATATTGTAATATGGCATTTCAGAGCCCCAGATTGGTGGGGATCCTAGCAGACGAATGCCCCGGGATCCATGAGTTATCACCTAACTTTAAATTTATAAGCAAAATATATAGTTATTCTCACCTATTTTGTAATAGTCATAACTTTTTTCTTTTACATAAGTAATCAGATAATATTAGGAAACAGCCCGTATTGTGCAGTTATTTGTGACATTTTACTCTGTGCAGGAAGAAAAAGCTGAGGAAATGAAGAGATCTGAAGCTGCAACTGAGGAAGAGAAAACTGGAAGAGAAGAAGTAGATGTTGAGATGTTGGAGGACGACAAAACCATTAATGATTCTACGAATGAGGCTCAGAATCCATCAAATATAAGCAATGGTTCTGCCTCTTCAGATATGGTTTCAGGCACTCCTCCCCCAGCACCGAGCAGAAGACAATCCTTCATCACGCTAGAAAAATTTGATAGTCCAGGAAATCATTGTCTTAGCCCCTTGGCAAACAAAAAGTTTGTAAAGTCAAAAGAAGTTATTTTGGTTCCGGATAGCCAAGAAGCTGCAAATACAACTAAAAATGAAAACCCTGAAGAGTTAGAGAAGAATGAAAAAATGTCACAAACTCCAGCAACGAAACAAAACCATAAGGACGTTACTAAATCCGCCTCTAAGAGAGAAACGAGAACATCACGTGCTGCTGAACTTTCTGAAAGTCAAATTTCTTCATCGGAAGATGATAACCAGAAGTCTAGCAAGGCGGCTGTGAATATCAACAGTAAGCTGGAAGAAAGTGACATTGTGCCAGATTCTCAACCTTCACAGGTGGATGAAAAAGCCGAGGAGCTTAATAAAGGAAAAACCTTAGTAGATACCAAGGAAAACACTCCGCCAGATGACAAAGCCCAAAGTAAAGGGCACCCTCCGAAAACACTTAAAAATCAGATAACCTTAAGACGTTCTTCCCGGAGGCATTCGGAAATACTAGATGCTGTGAAGAATGAGAATGAATTGGAAAATCGAACCCTAACGAAAGAAGAGCCAGAAATGGCCAAAAAGACGCCGACGGCACGAGAATCGGCCAAGAGGCAAGAAAGTGACCTTCTTGTGAAAAGCGAGCCTGAGGACGAATGGAACATTTCTAGGACTCCTGAAGATGAGGAACTTCCAGATTCTAATTCTAGCAAGGAAAGTCAAGAAAAAACGAACGTTGGACTCCGATATAAAACGAGACGATCTTTGCAACTCGTACCTACTGTGGAGAATTCAGAGTCCGAACTTTCAGAAACGCAGGAAGGTTCTGTTAAAAGAAGGCGAAGGGCAGACCACGAAGCATTGAAAGATCCGAGAAGGGTGAATTCTCTCAGAGTGAGATAGAAATAACTTTGAAACACCATGACGAGTCTTCCAGTGTCCGAGACATAGACGATAAAACATACACATTAGTCTCCGGTTATTCTGCGTCATATTCGAAGTTGGAGCCTGACGAGCACAATCAACTGAACTCAGAATTAAGTTCAGCAGAGTGCTGCAAAACCTACGAAACGTCAAAAAATGCTACCGAGGTTAGTGATGGTGACATGGAAAGCTTAATCACCGAGCCAACGGCGGGAGACTTCTCAACCCTAGTCTCTGACGTTTTTCAAAGCTCGCAGAGTTGCCTACAAATGATTAATTGTTCCCATAAAAGAAGTAAGAGGATTAGAAAGTCCAAGAATTGTGACTGTTGTTTTGAGTCGTCAACTAAAGACTTAAAATCCGAGGAACCTGAAGAAAATAATCAGAAGAGATGCATGGTGACGTCCATGCAATTTAATGATACCTTCTGCGGGCCGTGCGCTATCAGCACACCACTAGCAAGTGAGCAAGTCTTCTTTAAGTCTGCTCCCGAGGTCAGATCTGATACAGAATCCGAACAAGAGCAGATCATCGTTCCTTTAAATGACAGCACTGCCGAGACTAATGAAATAACGCAAGTTTTTGTCCCAACAAAGAAGGTTGAAGGCACCGAGATTTCATCCGAAATCAGTGTTAATGATACTGTGGTGGCAGAAAGTCCAAAGGAAGCCAAGGCAGAGTCTGTGGTTTTGGTAAAGACAAGTGTGGAAAACAAAGATGAAGATAAGAAAATAGAAGTGGCTGGATTACTCAAGAGACCACTGGCTACAGAACCTTTGATATAGAGGTAAATGACGAGCCTACGAGTGGCATGGCTGATGAAAAGCCTGAGGAGGACCTTGAAAATGGTCAGGCTATACTAGTAGATGAGGCTGAGGAAATAAACAATGTTGAAACAATCTTAAGTGGCAATGAAGATGATAAAGACCAGTCCATTACTGTAGACGAGACTGGTGCCAATATCGAAAATACTGATTTTCATGAAGAGATGGAAGAGCCCGTGGAAACCATTTCTGAGGTTTCTGATACTGGTGCGATCCAGCTAGATGCGATGCCTGACGATAAGAAACTTGATGAACCTGTGGCCCCAAAAACGACTGAGAACACGGTATTCGAAGATTTGGTTGAAGGATGTGCCAACGTTGATTCTCCACCAAAAGCCAAAGGATTGACCTCTATGGTCCTGGCTAATGATAGCCCAAGTGGAAGTTTCTGTTGGTCTCCGTCTGCGTCTCCTTCTACAAGTATTTTAAAGAAGGGGCTGAAGAGGCAGCAGGAGATTGAATCACCGTCTCCTATCAACAAGGTAACTTGCATTGCTTGTTTTCAGACCGATATTCCTGATGTCCGTGGTTTTGCCGTGTCCTGTTGGATCTAAAATCAAGGGAGCCTTATGTTGGGTTTTGGTCAAGTTTGGACATTCCTTAAGTCTTGAAGTCGGTGGTGGGTTTCATAATGGCGAATTTCAGAGAACGAAGATTGATGTAACGTTCTAAAACTTCCATGCCTATTTTCTTGCAGGTACGGAGAGTATCTTTTGCCGATCCAATATATCAGGAAGAGCTGGCGGATGATATTGACCGACGAAGCCCTGTTGTAAGGAACACGTCCTCTCCAGCGTCAAGAAGCCTAAAACTTTCTACTGGTAATCACCCAAAGGTAAGAGCGGTTTCAGTACTTTCTCAGTGATTTACAGATGTATTGTTTTTTTTTTTTTAATGTTTAGACCCAGGGCTCCCTCAAAGTGTGATCAGCTGGCGTCATTGCAATATTTTGCTGTCATTTTTGCAGATTGATGTGTACATGGGTCATGTTTTTAAGCATCTGCCTATACACAGGTCAGCAATTTGCCTTCCCTAATGTAGGCAAATGGCCTGCAGCAATGATGTGGTGATCTTTCTATAGAGGGGGTATGATCTGTGACTACAGCATGTACACGGCCCAACACAGATTTTTCTTCCACATATCCCCCATGGTACACACAACCATGAAAACGAGCCTCCCTTACACTTTTATCTCTATTGCTGTTTATGCCCTATTATGTAACCTATTTTTCCCGTACAGATTATCACTACTCCCACCAAGGGCTTTGTGTCTCCTGGATCCAGGGTGCTTGGATTTAAAAGCTCAAAGAAGAGTTTGGTGAGTAGTGACTATCTCCGCTTTTACGTACTGATATGAAATTGCATCGCACTTTTATGACTACGTTTTAATAATGGATATGAGATTTTCTACTGAATACTTTCCTTCTATTGAAGAGCAACTTTGGAAAAGGTCCATAGTAGTAGATTACACCCTGAAGGATTTCTAATGGCTCCTACCAACATCGGCTAGTCTACGTCATGTCCGTTATATGGCAAATTCACACACTTTAGGTGAAACCTGCAGCAAAAATCCATGGCAACTCGATTAGTATATGCCATGTAAACACATTGCTATAGAGCAGGTTACTCTGTATAAAATCTTACATGCCATTTTGAACATTTCATTAAAGTCGAAGGACGTGGGAGAAATGAACTACTGTATCACTCAGTGGGGGAAACAGGAGACTATGGGTGTATGCTACTAATTACCTTTTATTTAATAAAATAGCACTAACTTTCACTCTGATCTTCATTTTTGTTCTTATTCAAGATCCCCTGAT
>JARQOD010000007.1:79222518-79295854 GCA_033576555.1 Oophaga sylvatica | reverse complement strand
TTACACTTTGCAACCTGTTAGAAGTTTGATTTTTTTTTTCTTGTGATTGTCTCTCCCAGTAATATAGGCTGGCTGTGAGCTGTGTGTTTCCAGGGAACTGATATCTTTATACCTCGTATCAACACAGCTTCTATCCTGCTCTTATTTCTCCATGTGTTTTTTTTGCCGTAAAAATGTACATATATTGTATAGCTATGCTCCTTTCATTCATTGTCTGTTTTTAATGTAATTGTCTAGGTCCCTGTGAAATGGTCTTTGTTTTTGTTTTTTTGTTTGTTTTTTTTTCCCTCTTTTGCCTTGATTCATTCTATTGACTAGTTGGATTTCTTATTTTAGATTTCAGAAATGACCAAGGAATCCATGCCTTCTCCCAAAGAGAGCGTTTACCCAGCTCTGATGAACTGCACAACTCCTGTAGATGTCATATTGCCCCAGATTACTTCCAATATGTGGTAAGTTGTAGTTTGATAACTTAGAGGAGTTGTCTGGTACAAATCAATCTGTAGTCACTGCAAACCTATGAATCCTCCCCCCTTCCCCCCCCCCAGTGCACGCACTGTGTGTTGAGGGGATTCGCCGGTTTCTGAGCTAGTACTGGACGGTATGTATGAGTTTTACTTACTCCCGGCCAGGGCCCGTCTAGTGGGCATGGCCTTGCTCCATACACTTGTATTAAGTGAGGCTGTGCCCTGTCTAGTGACGTGGCCGACTAGAGGGCATGACCTGCTCCATACAAGTGTATGGAAGCAAGGCCGCACCCAACGGCAGGAGTAAGTATAGCGCCATACAAACCTGGGCCCTGGTGAATCCTCACAGCTCAGTGCATGCACTGGGGGAATTCATAACTGCATCATACAGTTACTGCAGACTTGTTGATTTTGACTGAACAATACTTATAAGATTGAGCCCCCCCCCCCCCAGTAATCTACTTACAAAACCTCTCCGCCTCTAGCACGCGCTGAGTAGACGCAGAGGTTGAATGATGGAACAAGGAGCTGCAGGTTTCCTGCTCCATCACTACATTTACCGGTATCTGCATCCTAAGGGAAAAAGTGGATGCTGGGCAGGTGGCGATCGCATGCTGCTGGATGCCACTGTATTCAGCCCTTTGGCTGTACCAATCGGTGTGCCGCAGCGGAGCAACCAAAAAGCTGCATGTGTCCCATGGGCCCCACTTTTCCCATCTCTGCTCTATACTGTTATTGGCCTTAGACTGCACTGTCCATTTCAGTATGTAAGTAGGAAAAGTCTTGAATTACTGCAGCGCTTTATCTAATTCTGGTCGATTAAAGGGAAGTAAATTTTAATTTCTTAGACTATTTTTTTTTTTTAAGCAAATTTGGTAGCTAATTAAGTCCTGTGATCACTGCAGGATCAGCTCTGAATGTGTGTCCTGTCCACTCTCCAAAGCGTGATAATGGGTTTTGGGACAGCGAATGAGATGTCGGCTATATCAGGCTGTGTGCCGGACACGGCTGAAGTTACATGTAAATATTAAGTCTATGTTTTCAGCTGCAGATGGAAGGAAGAGAGCCACAGTATTCATTACTGATGGGTAGGCGGAGCCCCAGATCAGGATGTCACCTCAGATCAAAAGAGTGCTGACTGGCTGGCCCCTCCAGCTCGGGCTCCTCCTACTCAGCTCCAGTCTAAGATTTGAGGTCCAGAGGATGGTCGCTGCTAATGCAGCTCCTCAGAAGATTTTATTATTTTATATTCTGACAGGAGACTTGGATCACTAGTTGGTCTAGAGGTCTCAGGGGTACCAGCGCTGCTGTACCCAACCTCTCCCTTGGCGGATCTGTATTTACTCAAAGTCCCTGCAGAATCCTTGCCGGCCCTGGGGATGAGGAGAGCTTCCCTGGCGGGGGCGCAAACCACACGTGCGGTCACTGCGTTCCTCGCCCTGGGGGGAAGCATGGGCACAGCGCCAGAAACCCCTGAGGGTCCCTGTGGCGCCTTGGCTGGTGAGTACTCCACACAAATTTTTTATTATAATTATGTGTGAGTGCTTTAGCGTCTGAGTGAGCAGCGCTATTACTTGTATGTCAGTATGCTTCAGCGCTGCTGTGACAGCGCTATTACATGTATGTCAGTATGCTTCAGCGCTGCTGTGACAGCGCTACTACATGTATGTCAGTATGCTTCAGCGCTGCTGTGACAGCGCTGTTACAAGTAGATGTGGTGATTTTTTGTCCGCAGGCAGATACCTGCAGGACAAGAGGAGAGGAGCGGGGGAGTTCGCGCTCAATATTCGAGCTGGCGGGGGGCGTGGCCTAACTATTCCCGGTCTTCTGAGCAGGAAGACGCGCGCTCTGGCGTTTCTCCTGCGACTCCCTCACTGTGGCGGCCATTACACAGGCTCCTGGGCTCCTCAGACCGCTCCTCTCCTCATAAGACACCACGGCCAGCTGGGTGAGTGCTGATTCCTCACCCCGCAGCGCAGCGATCGCTATCCTGCAGCTGCAGTCTCATTAGAGACATAAAAATTGGCTGGGGCTCACAAATATATATATTGTGGTGAGTTTGCAATATTAACCCCTCTGAGGGTTATTTCTACCAGCTAAATTTTTGACTGAATACCGCTGGGGTAACCCTGCTTGGTGGAGCGTTAACCCTTCAGCGTTTTTTAAAAAAAAAAAAAACGCATAGTTTTTGCTGGTATTACCGCTTTGACCTGCTCATACAGGTGAGACATGTCTGAACAGAGTTCAGATGCCGCGGACCATGTCCCAGTGCCATTACGGCAATCAGATACGCAGACCTCCACAGCGTCTAGCGCTGCGGTCGACAGCGGTGGAAAATTGGACGATATCGCTCGATCGATCAACAACTTGTCTGACCTTTTAGGTCAATATGTGTCTGCTAATTCCTCTGAGGAAGCGACGCAGGCCGTTACCGGCCTCTACACGGAGCGAGTCAGATGTATCTGATATTGGGCAGAGTTCCCCTTTAAATTCGGATGGAGAAATATCCGATTCAGATGCGGACAAGCCGCAGGGGCGTTCCTCTATGGCGAAGCGTACGGAGGCATTAATTGAAGCCATGAGAGATATATTACAGTTACCGGAGGAGGTAACTAGTCGTCCTGGTAAATCAGCACGCATGTTCCAGGAGTCCCGTGCTTCGCGTACAACATTGCCAGCTCTGGATGAGCTTAATAGTGTAATAGAGGAGGAACGTCTATGTCCAGATAAGCGTTTTCATGGAACGCATTTCTTTGATACACTTTATCCTTGCTCTGCGGAGTTAAAGGCTGATTGGACTTCTGCTCCTGAAGTGGATGTGTCTTTATCTCAGCTTAGTAAATCCTCACTACTCCCTATTAAGGGAAAAGCGAGCTTACAGGAGCCTTTGGATAGAAAAGCAGAATTGGCGGCAAAAGCAAGCTATGAGGCTGCGGGTCATGGATTCCGAGCAGTGCTAGGATCCATGTGTGCTGCTAGAGCTTCTCTAAGCTGGTTGGCACGTCTGAAGACGGAGTTGCAAAATGAATCTCCGTTATCTGAGATACGGGAAACTTGTGAATGGTTAGAAACGGCAGCCTGTTATATCTTTGATGCCGGTCTGGATACGGCATCTCTGCTGGCCAAAGCGCAAGCTTCAGCGGTCACAGTCAGAAGAGCTTTATGGCTCAGACAGTGGGCCGGGGACGCAGTTTCCAAACAAGGGTTGTTGGCCTTACCTTACAAGGGTGGCCATCTTTTTGGATCCGACCTCACAGAGCTGATTTCCAAGGCTAAGGCGAAGGAATCAGCATTACCACAGCGTAGGGCCATGGCCTCGGTGTCCAGTAAGCCTGGTGTCTATAGTGGTCGGCGGTCCTTTCGGGGCCGAGGACGATCTAGTCACTCCTCGTGGGGATCGGGTCGTCTTTCCTTCTCAGGAAAGAAATCCTCTCAGAAAACTCGTACTCCCTGGAAGCAGAGTTTCCGCCAGGACAAGCGGGAACTTGACAAGAAGCCCGCAAAGTCGGATTGACGCCAGGGGTCCACTCGAGGATTCTCGAGTGGGGGGGTCGCCTGCTTCTTTTCAAGGAGACTTGGATGGCTCGCGTTCCAGATTCCTGGGTAACGCGGATAGTGTCGGCAGGCTATTTCATAGAGTTTGCTTCTCGACCCCCAAATGTTTTTTGTCAATCTCACGTTCCGTCGGAACCCGAGCTTGTTGTCGCTCTACAGCGAGAGGTCGAATCTCTGCTACAAAAGGGTGTAGTGATACCGGTTCCGTCAGAGGACCGAGGGAAAGGTTTTTATTCCAACCTTTTTATAGTTCCCAAAAAGGAGAACAAATTTCGCCCGATTCTGGATCTCAAGCGATTAAACCGGCATGTCCATGCCCGGAAATTTCGCATGGAGTCGCTTCGTTCCGTTGTGGCAGCTCTGTCACAGAACGATTTTCTGGTGTCAATCGACATTCGCGACGCCTATTTGCATATTCCCATCGGAAAGGCTCATCAGCGCTTTCTTCGATTTGCCATAGGTCAGAATCATTACCAGTTCGTGGCTCTGCCGTTCGGCTTAGCCTCAGCGCCAAGGGTCTTTACAAAAATTCTGGCGCCCCTCATGGCAATCCTTCGAAGACAGGGGATTACGATTCTCCCTTATCTGGACGATCTTTTGATCGTGGCTTCCTCGGAGGAGGAGGCGTTGACGGCTCGGGATTTGTCTCTTCAGTTTCTGAAGGACTTCGGTTGGCTGGTCAATTGGGAGAAGTCGTCCCTGGAACCATCGAGGACAATCCTCTTTTTGGGAATGCATTTCGACACGTTTCGGTCGGTAGTTTCCCTACCACCAGACAAACAGTCATGTCTTCTTCGACATGTACAGATTATGAAATCCTCAACGGCAATGTCCCTACGGAAGTGTATGCGTCTTCTGGGACTGATGGTGGCGTCCATGGAGGCAATTCCTTTTGCCCAGTTCCATTCCAGGACTCTCCAAAGGTTCATCTTGAGTCGATGGAACCAGTCGCAATCGCTGGATTGCAGTGTCACCATTTCTCGCGCGGTGCGGGATTCTCTAGAATGGTGGTTACGTCCAGGGGCATTCTCCCTGGGGAAGTCTTTCCTCCCTCCGAAGTGGTCAGTCATAACCACCGATGCCAGCCTGACGGGCTGGGGGGGTGTTTGGAACAATCTCTGGATTCAGGGGGTATGGTCATCGGAAGAGTCTTTTCTTCCGATCAACATCCTGGAATTGAGGGCGATTTTCCTTTGCCTCCAACATTGGACGGTCCCTTTGAGCGGTCTGCCAGTCCGAGTGCAGACAGACAATGCGACGGCTGTCGCGTATATCAATCACCAAGGTGGGACAAGGAGTTCCAGACTCATGGTAGAGGTGTCCCGAATTCTGATTTGGGCAGAGGCCAGTGTACCAGCCATTTCGGCGATTCACATTCCAGGGGTTCAGAATATTACAGCGGACTTTCTCAGTCGCAGAAGGATGGATCCCGGGGAATGGAGCCTCCACCCGGAAGTTTTTGCACTACTGTGCTCTCGCTGGGGAACCCCACAAGTGGATTTCATGGCATCCAGGTCCAATGCCAAGTTACCGACGTTCATGTCCAGGTACAAGGACCCGAAGGCTGTGGCGGTGGATGCTCTAGTGGCTCAGTGGGATCAGTTCGAGCTGATCTATGTATTCCCGCCGATATCCTTACTTCCTCTAGTACTGCGTCGGATCAGACTGGAGAGAATTCCAGCTATTTTGATAGCTCCAGACTGGCCAAGAAGGGTGTGGTTCTCGACAATAATGTCGCTGTTGGCGGCACCTCGTTTTCCACTCCCTCTTCAACCGGACTTGTTGACTCAGGGGCCCGTTTGTCATCCGGACTTGATGTCCCTGCGTTTGACGGCGTGGCTCTTGAGACCGAAATCTTGACCCGTAGAGGTTTCTCAGCCGAGGTCATTGCTACTCTTCGTGCTGCAAGAAGTCCGGCTACTACTAGGATTTACCAAAAAATTTGGGAAACCTTCTTTTCGTGGTGTTTGGGGTCCTCTCGGAACCCGAGAAAATTTTCCATTCCCAACCTGTTGGCTTTTCTGCAGCATGGGCTAGACAAGGGTTTGGCAGTCAGCACCCTGAAAGGTCAGATTTCTGCTCTGTCCTTATTGTTCCGGAGAACCATTGCTTCAAATAGAGACGTGCTCTCCTTTTTCCGAGGAATATCTCGTAAGTTCCCGCCGCGGAAGGCACTCGTGTCTCCTTGGCGGCTCAACCTTGTTTTGGAGGCTCTTCAGCATAAACCTTTTGAGCCTATGGTTTCTGCTAGCCTTTCTTTACTTTCTTGGAAGGTGGCTTTCCTTGTTGCAGTCACTTCCTTGAGGAGAGTTTCTGAGTTGGCAGCTCTTTCTTGTTCACCTCCATTTCTGGAGTTTTTTTCCGGATCGTGTAGTGCTTCGCACTCGGGGTGATTTTTTTGCCTAAAGTGGTGTCACAATTTCATGTCAACCAGGATATTGTGTTGCCTTCATTCTGCCCGGATCCGAAGAATGTGAAAGAGCGTGCTTTACACACATTGGATTTAGTGCGGGCCTTGAAGTTTTATCTATCTATTACTCAAGGTTTTCGTAAGACGGACTCCCTATTTGTGGTTCCAGTCGGTCGTCGGCGTGGTCAACGAGCTTCCAAGGATTCTATAGCTCGTTGGATTCGGTCAGCTATATTGGAAGCTTACCGTCTTCAGGGTGAATCTTGCCCGATTAAGATTCAAGCCCATTCCACGAGGGCTGTGGCTTCATCGTGGGCTTTTCACCAAGGTGCTTCGGCAGTGCAGCTCTGCCGGGCGGCGACTTGGCGCTCTGTCCACACGTTTACGAAGTTTTATAAAGTGGACGTCAGTGCTTCCGCTGATGCAGCCCTCGGACGTAGGGTCCTGCAGGCAGCTGTAGTTTAAAGTTCTGGATGAACTTGTGTTTAGCGCTGGTTGCGCTTTGTTGTTAAGGTTGTTGGGTTTCTGCCTTTTGTTGGTTTTTCCCACCCTTATTTTTGAACTGCTTTGGGACGTCCCATCAGTAATGAATACTGTGGCTCTCTCTCCTTCCATCTGCAGCTGAAACACGGATTTTGGTAAGAACTTACCGGTAAAATCCTTTTCAGCGAAGGAAGGAAGAGAGACACAGCACCCTCCCAAGGCAGAAGTGTGTTGATGTTTTCAGATGCAGCGCGACCCTTATCTGATAGCGATTATCTGGGCTGAGGTCAGCGCGCTAAGGCTCTGTTCCAGCATCGCCAGCTCATCGCAGTAGTCAGGTTCCGTGAGTAGTACCTGGAACTCTGTGGTTTTTGGCTTTCTTTGCATGCATAACCTGTATCCTTGTGTTTTTTCTCTGAAGTTCCTTCAGAAGGGGTTATGTTGCTCCGCTGGTGATCTTGGCTCTTTTCCTAAAAGCTTTGGTACGACTGGAGCTGAGTAGGAGGAGCCCGAGCTGGAGGGGCCAGCCAGTCAGCACTCTTTTGATCTGAGGTGACATCCTGATCTGGGGCTCCGCCTACCCATCAGTAATGAATACTGTGTCTCTCTTCCTTCCTTCGCTGAAAAGGATTTTACCGGTAAGTTCTTACCAAAATCCGTGTTTTTTTTTTTTTTGTTTTTGTTTTTTTTCTTAAGGGCAAGAGGTGTAGGACAACTGATTCGTGCTAAAAACATTAAAACAATCGGCGACCTTAGTACTCTTACCCCATGTGAAATAAAAACTCTGCCAATCCGATCTCCAAAGATTTCTACAGTCAAGAAAGCCCTGCGAACCTACCATGAGCAGCAGGTAAGGGTAATACAGGGCGTGAATAGGACTGCTGGATTGTCCTGAGCTGAATAAATTCGCCCATGTTTTGTTTTTGTTTTGTTTTTTTAGACCAAGTGTAAAGGTTATGATGAATTCGCTGCTCTCGATGAAGCAGAGAAAGCTCTTAACTGTGTTGATGAAAAATCGGCACCTGCTGATAATGAAGAGAAGATTGAGACAGGTATTTATTTTACTTGTATAGCTCCATTTATTCCACAGCGCTTTACAGATGTTGTTGGCTCTGTCACCATTGGGGCTCACTATCTACATTCCCTATCAAAGGGACTTCTCTATTATGTGCCAGATATACGGAGTCCAGACTGACCCTCTGCTCCGTGCTCTCCAGTCCTGGGGAAACTTGCATCTCCCAGCGTGTCATGACCACTGCCGACTGTCATACCCTTTTCTTATAAGGGGCCATATTGGTTTTGACTGGTTTTCGAGCAAACCTTGAGGTTGCGTCCTCAGATGCGTCCGCTGTAGCTAATCACAGGCCTTAGTGGTCTTATAACCAAAGAATGGGTTGTTTTCCTCTCACTGCGGTGATCTCTGCCATGATCTGCACTGGAGTGAAGGGCTAAGTGTATACGTCCATGCGCATCCCATGGATGCTGACAATCCCTTTAAGCATTGTTGCCAAATGTAGACATCTCTTGTTTAGTTTGTTATTCCTTTACTAATGCACAATTTGTGCTTCTCACCTTCCTAGATTTACCAGAGGCTTCGGCTACAGCACCTGTTCTCGAGGCATCAGCCACTCCAGACATTTTGGCCCAGATCAATGCTCTTTCGCTACTTTTTACTCCAGAAGAGTTGGGGAAGTATTCCGGAAGCCAGCTATTCGAGATGCAGGACAAACTTGGCATGATCTCAAACTGTGTTCTCCGACATCTCCAGTGCCGGTGGAGGTCTCCCCCTCACGATGGTTCTGGCTAAGCCTCCGGTGTGAAGCCTTTCCTGGTACAGGACGTATTTGTTCCTATTTCTGGAGATATTTTTAAATGAAACTGAATAGGATTTATTTTTAAGAACTTGAATGCAGTCCCTTCACCTCTAGACTTTTTGCTGCTATATACATAGTGCCATATGTACCACCAGGTGTCCACTTACCTTTTTTAACAAAGGGTCTGTCTATAGATTGTACCAGCCATTTATATATTTGGTTAAATTTTGTATTTAATAAAAAAAAAAAGTCTGCTTCATCTTAATTGTGAAGCAAAATATTTTGAAACTGAATTTTTTTTCTGCAATGAGCCCTTTATATGTCTTCCCTCAAAAGGTAAAATGTAATGCTATTGAATTCTCCACTGCTTCATAATCATCAATTTTTTTTTTTGCTCACCTCCATATTAAAAGGCAATTTGATTACATACCTCAAACCAAGAGCAGTATTGTGTGATTTTTGGGTATTGTCGCCTCAGGGAATAGGAGAGATTATAAACTCCTGTTCATATGGAGATGGAGAGTGCCTAAATTGCCTCGTCAAACTGTTTTTATGTTTTTTTTTTTTTTTTTTTGCATTTTTTTTTTCAATGCATGAAATTTATAAGATTAAAAAAATAATTTTCACCAATACTCTAGACTTACACAAAAAATAGTAGATTTTTTTTATGCAGGTTCTTTGCAGAGATCTGCATAAAACATTGTGGGTTTCCCTAAGTGTCAAATCTGAAAGTGCAAAGACTTTTAAGTTTACACGCGGGGGGTGTTATTTAAAATCGAGCATTAACACCTACTTGAGCTTGTAGGGAAGGAGTTTGGTCAGGTCGATGTATGTTTCCCTTTACATGTTTTCTTGTACAATTTCAGCCCCTTTGTGTGACTTTTCTTGTATCCTCTCCACCATATCAGTTCTTTACAGACCTCTCCGTGAACAGATCCTCGCGTCATTTTGTATATTCTGTATATAGCGCTGACTGCAGACTGATCCTTCCGGTTGTACATATAATTTAAGTTGGTTCTTCCAGGCTTCTTAATGTCATTCGCCGCTTTATGTTCCCTTTTTAGAATTTATATGTAAAATTATTGAACTATTAAAGTACTTTTTTTCATGTTTAATGCGACTGGTTTATTCATGAAAGTGATCAACTTATAGTCATACATTTACGAGTCTGCGCTCATCACTGACTGGTTTCAGGGAAAATTATGCTGCGAGGGTTTGAGAAGGGTGAAGCTACTCCATCTTCTGAGTACATAAAAAAAACAAACACTAAATAGTTTTTCAGCAGCAGATGAGAAGGAAGGGAGACACACTAGTCATTACTAGTGGGTAGGCGGAGCCCAGATGAGATAGACACCTCAGATTAAAAAGAGTGTTGACCGGCCCCTCCAGCTCGGGCTCCTCCTACTCCAGCTCTCCAGTCTAAAATTTGACGTCTCAGAGGATAGTCGCTGCTGGTGCAGCTCCTCAGAAGAATTTTTTATTTTTTACTCGGACAGAGACTTGGACCCCCGTGGTCTAGAGGTCTCAGGGGTCTCAGCGCTGCTGGACCCCACCCCTCCCTTGGCGGATCTGCATTACCCTTAAGGTGGTCCCTGCAGAACCCTGCCGGCCCTGGGGGATGAGGGTTGCTTCCCTGGCGGGGACGCAAACCGCGCTTCTGGGGTCACTGCGTTCCCCGTCCTGGGGGGGAAGCGATGGGCACAGCGCCACAAATCCCTGGGGGTCCCTGTGGTGCTCAGCTATATTCCGGCGTATAAGACGACCTGGTGTATAAGACGACCCCCCTACTTTTCCTGTTAAAATATAGAGTTTAGGATATATTCACCGTATAAGACTACCCCTTTCAGCAGCAGAATGGAAGGAAAGGAGTCACACTAGTAATGACTAGTGGGTAGGCGGAGCCCAGATAGGATTGACACCTCAGATTATAAAGAGTGTTGACCGGCCCCTCCAGCTCGGGCTCCTCCTACTCCTGCTTCTTCAGTCTAAAATTTGAGGTCCAGAGGATAGTCGCTGCTGGAAGCAGCTCCTCAGAAAACTTTATTATTTTTATCGGACAAGAGACTTGGATCACGAGAAGTGGTCTAGAGGTCTCAGGGGTCTCAGTGCTGCTGGACCCCCACCTCTCCCTTGGCGATCTGTAATACCCTGTATGGTGGTCCCTGCAGTTTCACGCCGGCCCTGGGGGATGAGGATTGCTTCCCTGGCGGGGACGCAAACCGCACATCGGGGGTCACTGCGTTCCCCGCCCGGGGGGAAGCGATGGGCACAGCGCCAGAAACCCCTGGTGGTCCCTGTGGCGCTCGGCTGGTGAGTACGGCATTTTTATGTGAATGTGTGTGTGCTCTTAGCGGCTGCTGCGGCAGCCGCTGGTACATGTATTAGATGACATGTTTGGTGACTGTATTTTATGTCCGCAGGCAGATACCTGCAGTACAGAGGAGAGCAGAGAGCGAGGAGTTCGCGCTCTTTTCTGAAGCCGGAAGGGGGCGTGGCTTCACGCTTCCCGCTCTTTTTGTGACAGGAATCGCTCTGAGGAGACTGCAGCTTCACTGTCCTTCTCTTCCGGCTTCTCTCAGCGCGGCGGCCATTACAGAGGCTCCGGGCTCCTCATGCTCCGCTCCTCCTGTTTAAGGTATACTTTCACCGAGGCCAGCTGGGTGAGTGAATCTCATCACCCCACAGCGCAGAACCTATCTGTGTTCCAAGTGACAGCGTTTATCTGCAGCCGCGTTCTCTTATAGAGACCTGGGACTCGCACACTCCTTTTATTTTATATAGGGAGTTGGCGGCATTAACCCCTATGAAGGGTTAACCCTTTCAGCAATAACCGCCGCAGGTTCTACCCGGTAGGGATCAGAACGCAGGAGGTTATTTATATATGAGAGATAGCTGGGGTAACTCTCTTCTTTAAGAGCTTTAACCCTTCAGCGTACTTGCTCAGTCTGCTTAGTAACCACACTGTTTCCAGTTACTAACAGGGTTTTGACCTGCCATATACTGCTGACATGTCGGTTCAGGGTCCGGAAGGTGCGGACCATCTGCCAGATCCGCTACAGGATCAGTCGCAAGTATCTGATACGCAGACTTCGACGGCATCAAGCGCTGCGATTTACAGCGATACCAAATTAGATGCCATCGCTCAGTCAATTAATGGCTTGTCTGACCTTTTAGGTCAGTGGGTGTCAGCTAGATCCTCTCATGACAGGAAGCGGCGCAGGCCGGTGCCATCTTTTCCGCGTAGCGAATCAGAGGTATCTGATATGGAATGCGGACAGGGTTCTCCTTCAAACTCAGAAGGGAGTTATCCGATTCGGATAAGGAGGATCGGCAGGGACATTCTTTCTCTCTTGTGAGCCGAACAGAGGCTTTAATTGAAGCTATGAGAGAGGCGTTACAGTTACCGGAGGAGGTAACTACACGGCCTGGTAAGTCGGGCCGCATGTACCAGGAGCACCATAAGTTGCGGTCAACATTACCGGCTCTGGAAGAGCTTAATACGGTAGTGGAGAAGGAACGTCTGTGTCCAGATAAACGTTTTCAAGGGACACGGTTCTTTGAAGCATTATATCCGTGTTCAACGGAATTGACGGATAATTGGATTCCTTCTCCTGAAGTGGATGTTCCTTTATCCCAGCTTAGTAAATCCTCATTGCTTCCGGTTAAAGGGAAAGCGAGTCTGCAAGAGCCGCTGGACAGAAAAACAGAGATGGCGGCGAAATCCATCTATGAAGCTGCAGGTCATGGATTCAGAGCAGTACTAGGATCCATGTGTGCTTCTAAGGCTTCCCTGTGCTGGTTGGTCCGTTTACGGAAGGCATTGCAAAATAGATCTCCATTATCCGAGATAGATGGACTTCTCGATTTATTGGAGACTGCAGCCCGATATAGCTGTGATGCAGGTCTGGATACTGCGTCATTATTATCCAGGACGCAATCCTCAGCGGTCACAGTCAGAAGAGCACTGTGGCTTAGACAGTGGACCGGGGACGCGGTTTCCAAGCAGGGTTTACTGTCTTTAGCCTACAAGGGTGGTCAGCTATTTGGATCTGATCTCACAGAGCTGATTGCCAAGGCAAAGGCTAAAGAAGCGGCTTTACCACAGCGAAGGGCTATGGCTTCTACGTCTGGCAGACCTAGTGCCGGTAATGGTCGGCGGTATTTTCTGTCTAGGGGACGATCCGGTCAGTCTTCTTGGGGATCGGGTCGTCCCTCTTTTTCGGGAAAGAAGTCTTCTCAGAAATCCCGCACCCCTTGGAAACAAAGTTTCCGTCAAGACAAGCGGGAAACTGACAAGAAGCCCGCCAAGGCAGACTGACGCCAGGTCCTCACTCGAGGGCTCTCGAGTGGGGGGTCGCCTGCTCCAATTCAAGGCAAATTGGATTTCCCGCGTTCCGGATTCCTGGGTAACGCGAGTTGTGTCGGCAGGCTATTTCATAGAGTTTTCTTCTCGACCCCCGGACAGTTTTTGCCAGTCTCGCATTCCGTCAGAGCCTGAGCTATTTGCCGCTCTGCTGCGAGAGGTGGAATTCCTTCTGCAGAAGGGTGTAGTAATACCGGTTCCGACAGAGGACCGGGGAAAAGGTTTTTATTCAAATCTTTGTGGTCCCCAAAAAAGAGGACAAAATTTCGTCCTATTCTGGATCTCAAAAGATTGAATCAGCATGTCCACACCCAAAAATTCCGCATGGAGTCACTTCGCTCCGTTGTGGCAATCCTGTCGCAGAACGACTTTCTGGTGTCAATCGACATTCGCGACGCTTATTTGCATGTTCCCGTCGGAAGGGCTCACCAGCGCTTCCTTCGTTTTGCCATAGGTCAGGACCATTACCAATTTGTGGCCCTGCCATTCGGCTTTGGCTTCAGCGCCCAGAGTTTTTACAAAAATCCTGTTTTTGGGGATGCATTTCGACACGGTACGGGCAGTGGTGTCCCTACCTCCAGACAAGTGGGCATGTCTCCTTCGACATGTACAGGCTATGAAGTCTTCGACAGCAATGTCCCTTCGGAAGTGTATGCGCCTTTTAGATGTGATGGTGGCTTCCATGGAAGTGCTTCCGTTTGCCCAGTTTCATTCCAGAGCTCTCCAAAGACTCATTCTGAGTCATTGGGATCGATCGCAGATTGCACTGGATCGCAGTATCCTCATCTCTCGCAGGGTGCGAGAGTCCCTAAGTTGGTGGTCACGTCCAGGAACGTTATCACTGGGGAAGTTTTTTCCTTCCTCCGAGGTGGTCGGTCATAACCACCGATGCCAGCCTGACGGGCTGGGGGGGTGTCTGGAACGATCTCTGGATTCAGGGAGTATGGTCATCGGAAGAGTCTGTTCTACCGATCAACATCTTGGAATTGAGGGCAATTTTCCTTTGCCTCCAACACTGGACGGTCCCTTTGAGCGGTCTACCAGTCCGAGTGCAGACAGACAACGCAACGGCGGTCGCATATATCAACCACCAAGGCGGGACGAGGAGTTCCAGGCTCATGGTGGAAGTGTCTCGGATCCTGAATTGGGCCGAGGACAGAGTACCAGCCATCTCTGCGATTCACATTCCAGGAGTTCAGAATACCACGGCGGACTTCCTCAGTCGAGAGAAGATGGATCCCGGAGAATGGAGTCTTCATCCGGAGATCTTTGTTCTGCTGTGCTCCCTTTGGGGAGTTCCCCAAGTGGATTTGATGGCATCCAGGTCCAATGCCAAGTTGCCGACCTTCATGTCCAGGTACAAGGACCCAAAGGCTGTGGCGGTGGATGCTCTGGTGGGACCGATTCGAGCTAATCTATGTGTTTCCGCCGATATCCTTACTTTCTCTGGTGCTGCGTCGGATCAGACTGGAGAGAATCCCGGCTATGTTGATAGCCCCAGATTGGCCAAGGAGGACGTGGTTCTCGACACTGGTGTCGTTTTTGGCAGCACCGCCATTTCCACTTCCTCTTCGCCCGGACCTGTTAACCCAGGGTCCTGTCCGTCATCCGGACTTGAAGTCTCTGCGTTTGACGGCGTGGCTCTTGAGACCGAAATACTGACCCGTAGAGGTTTTTCAGCCGAAGTCATTGCCACTCTGCGAGCTGCCAGAGGTCCGGCTACTACTAGAATTTACCACAAGACCTAGGAAGCCTTCTTCTCGTGGTGTTTGGGTTCTTCAAGGAACCCGAGGATTTTTTCCATTCCCAATCTGTTGGCTTTTCTACAGTACGGGCTGGACAAGGGTTTGGCAGTTAGCACCCTGAGGGGTCAGGTTTCTGCCCTGTTCCTGTTGTTCCGGAAAGTTATCGCCTCGTGTAGGGACGTGCGCTCCTTTTTTCGCGGGGTAACCCGTCAGTTTCCGCCGCGGAAGGCACCTGTGTCTCCTTGGCGGCTCAACCTTGTCCTGGAGGCTCTTCAGCATGGGCCTTTTGAGCCAATGGATTCTGCTAACCTTTCTTTGCTTTCTTGGAAGGTTGCCTTCCTAGTCGCAGTCACTTCTTTGAGAAGGGTTTCTGAGTTGGCGGCTCTTTCTTGCTCGCCTCCTTTCCTGGAATTTTTCCCGGATCGAGTAGTGCTTCGCACACGGGGCGACTTTCTACCTAAGGTAGTGTCGCAATTCCATGTTAACCAGGATATTGTTTTGCCTTCACTTTGCCCGGGCCCGAGGAATGCAAAGGAACGGGTTTTGCACACATTGGATTTAGTGCGGGCCTTGAAGTTCTATTTGTCTGTTACTCAAGGTTTTAGGAAGTTAGACTCCTTGGTTGTGATTCGAGCAGGTCGTCGACGTGGTCAACGAGCTTCCAAGGACTCTATAGCTCGTTGGATTCGGTCAGCCATTTTGGAGGCTTACCGACTTAAAGGCGAGCCTTGCCCGATTAAGATTCGTGCTCATTCCACAAGGGCTGTGGCCTCATCGTGGGCCTTTCATCAAGGGGCTTCGGCAGCTCAGCTCTGCCGAGCGGCGACTTGGCGATCCGTCCACACGTTTACAAAGTTTTATAAGGTGGACGTCAGTGCTTCCGCTGATGCGGCCTTAGGACGCAGGGTAACACAGGCGGCTGTAGTGTAAAGTTCTAGTTAACTTGTATTTGGCGCCTGTTGCGCATTTACCAAGGTTGTTGGGATTCTGCCTGTTTTTTCTTGGTTATATTCCCACCCTTAATTTTTGGACTGCTTTGGGACGTCCCACTAGTCATTACTAGTGTGTCTCCTTTCCTTCCATTCTGCTGCTGAAAGACGGATTTTGGTAAGAACTTACCTGTAAAATCCTTTTCAGCGAAGGAAGGAAAGGAGACACAGCACCCGCCCATGGCAGAAGTGTGTTGATGTGTTTTCAGATGCGGCGTGACCCTCTTCTGATAGCGATTATCTGGACTGAGGTTGACGCGCTACGGCTCCTTTCCAGCATTGCCAGCTCATCGCGGTGGTCAGGTCCAGTGAGTAGTACCTGGAACTGTGTGGTTTTTTGCCTACATGCATGCATAACCTGTATTCTTGCTCTTTCTCTGAAGTCCTTCAGAAGGGGTTATGTTGCTCCGCTGGTGATATTTGCTCTTCCCTAAGCTTTTGTACGACTGAAGAAGCAGGAGTAGGAGGAGCTCGAGCTGGAGGGGCCGGTCAACACTCTTTTTAATCTGAGGTGTCAATCCTATCTGGGCTCCGCCTACCCACTAGTCATTACTAGTGTGTCTCCTTTCCTTCCTTCGCTGAAAAGGATTTTACAGGTAAGTTCTTACCAAAATCCGTCTTTTGTTAATGGCTGTCACTGCAGTAGTGAAATTGAGGACTTTCTGTCTTGAATGAATAATTTGATTAGGAAAAAAAAAAAGGCTACTTCCTTCCAGAAACACATTTGTCCATGGGTGGTATGGGACAGGGTGATGGGTGACAGAATGGATGCCTGCTCCGTTTCCAGCCACATAAAATGCAGCTGTCACAATTTACAGCGTCCCCTAGAAGATTCAGATGTCGAGCGAGTACCGAGTGCAGCAGTTTCATCTGCCGTCTTCATGCAGGCAGTCGGCACATGTATGGCGGATGTCGCCGTGGGGTTAATAAAGGCACAGTCCTATTTTCTGCAAAACCACTTTTCTTAGACCCTTTCAGCGTTTTTCTCATTTCTGCTGTGGAAGTAACAACTTGTATTTTTCTACAGGTCCGAATCGCCCAAAGTTTACAGCAGCCTCAACAATAAGGTGAGAGGTTTTTAATGAACGAGTCTTATATTAAGCCCTGTTGATTTGCAAAAAGACCCTGGAGGCAAGTCAAGGATGACTATTTCCTCGATGGTCTTGATGAGGGGTTGCATGTTGGAGCGGACCCTCCTGACTCATTCTAATTCACCTTTTCTATCCCTATAGCTGGATAAACTCCTTGGCGAAGTCCTTTCCTGTCTTGGCTCCCGGTATACAGGCTCCTATGATAATGAACTGCTTGAAGTACTTTCACCTCTACTCTGTGCTGTATTTCTACACAAGACCAAAAATTTCAGGAATCAAGTGACGCAGTTCTGGAATGGCTCGTTTGCCAAGGCTGCTGTGTTGGTGTATCCCGAGGACTTAAAGTATGACTTTTTTTTTTTATTATTTTGTTTTATATGTTTATCTAGCAAATGTAACTGTTTTTATATTACATTTCGCTCATTTCCAAAGCCATAAATTTCATTTATATAAAAAATGTATCCTAAAACTCTCCACTTTTAGACTTGGGAATGTATTGTCTCTGATTAGTTTTGTGTTCTCTTTGAACAGACCGATTTTAAGCCAAGTTAAGGTGAAGACGCCAATTCTGTTGCCTGACTTTACCTGCTCGAATCCAGTGGAGGATTCAACTGGTGTATATTCTGATAATGTAAGTGGATTTTCACTTAAATGAAGTGACCTGGCTTTAGACAACACCTATCCATATGTCCGGTTGCAGTAAGGGCTTGGCTATGCATCCAGAGCTTGCTTAACTTCGGTCCTTACTGCTTCATAGTAAAGTACCATAGCCCCTCATACTTGTGCCCGTCTTATGGGACCTCACTGAATTTCAGTGGTGTCATATTAACCCTTTTGCATCTGAGTCTGATTTACTGCCACTTACACTTAACAGACTTTTGAAATGAACCCGGATGTGGTATCACTTAATTTTTCTTTATTCAGGTTTTATGTGACATTTCCCCCATTTTGTGCAAATTTTCTCTTTTTTTCCCCATTTGTGATGTAGGTGGACAGTTCTGAGCTGGAGACAAAAATCAGTGGAATAGAAGTGAAGTCTGCAGGAAAAAGAGATTCCTTACTGGCCAAAGCTGAAGAACTTAAAGGAACGCCAACTAAAACGCCACAAGCTAAGGTAAGGGGGGGCATTTAATTTTGTCTGCGTCAGTGTTTGCATGTTTTCTTGTGCCTGGAGATAAGTAGTTACAAACACCAGTGCAAAGTAGAAACTGTGTGAATATACGTGTACGACTATCATTCAGTCATATCAATATGGGCGTTACGTGCCCTGCTTACAACTGAGTAGATGAAATCATGTGTTCAATAAAGACTATTTTTCTTGTGTATAATATTAGTCTGGAGTGGATTTTTAATTTTATGCCACAATGACTAACTCCGCTTTAGCTGGCGGTGGCTTTGGATGCCCCAGGTTCTGTGTAAAATTGCAAAATAAAGAGTACAATTTTTAAAAGCGTATAATAAGGACAGTACTAGTCAAGTTTAGACACCGATTCTCGCCATGGTTTTCTTTGTTCTGATTAGAATGTGCACACTGTAGATTCAGGCTGAAGGCAGCAAACCCATAGAAGGACAAAGACATGGAAAGGAGGAGTAAAGAAATTTGTGTGGGTTAAACCTTATGACTCAGAGTAACCCATATTTTGACTTTGTCGTTTTATGGCGCTTTAAGAGCTATGAAGGAAACCTGTGATTTACAGTTACTTTCTAGCAACATGTACAAGCATGTTTAGGTCTGGTGTAAGGTTTTTATATATCATTTGGCAGGCTCTGGCTCACCCTTATCCTACACATGCTGGTATATAACCTGCTTGACTGAAATCATATTTTCATAGGCTTTTGACCTAGTGACAAATTTGCTTCTTTCCAGTTGAAGTTGGATTTCTCCTCTCCCAACACAAAAAAGAAGCTTTTAGAAGAGGAAAAATCCATTGACTTCGTTTTCATCCCTCCTGAAACTAAAGAGCGGGTACTAACTGAACATCAGAAAGAAGTTCTCCGTACAAAAAGGTTTGTGGCTTGGACCGTATGATGTTGGTATCTCGATGCATTAAGACCCCAAAGGGGCAAAAGACATCAGTTCATTACAGTTCTGAGAAACTTTTTTAAAGGGTAAATATACTTGTAGGTATCTTTTCCGAATACTCTATCCTGTGACTACAGATCTGTCCGTTATGTCCTGCTTTTTTGCCAGTTTTCCCCTCTTCACGCCTTGTTAAAATTTGCAATTCACTGAGCTAGTGGGAGACTAGCTGTTATGGTCTTCCATACACAGACATGAGGGATTCATGTTCGATTCCTTACAAGGCACACAGACCTAAGCAGCAGCATGGACGACATAATACACTAGTACTGAGCTGTGTAGATGTGATTCCAGCTTTGGGATGAGATAAGACTTTTTAAAAAGCTTAGCACAATCTTTGTGTGTCTCGCACTACCGATTTCCTCACCGATTTCCTCACCTAGCTCTTCCTCTCCATAGCGTATAGCAGGAGGTGTACCCTGATGCCTCACTGTTCTGGTAGTCCCATCTTGTCTGAGCAAGATGCAGATGAGCTTTTTTGATTGAGTTCAGGGGGAGGGGAAAGGGAATATGTATTCATAAATGGAGAAAGAAGCTGAATTCTTTGAGACATACTGCAAAGTTTGCATAAAGCGGTAGCACATACAGACTCAAAGTTTGGAAGTACAGATCCCAAAATTTTCACACAATGAGTTTTACTTTGAGCTTTATACCAACTCCCTTTTTTTTTTTTTTTTTGTAGGGTCGACATACCCACGATGTACAACAATCTGGATGCATCTCAAGACACCACTTTGTTCACGCAGTATACACAGAGCCAGGAATCCTCGCTGTGAGTCTTCATACTTTTTATTTTACATTTTTACTTGGATAACTTTATGCATTTGTCAAGCTGAGCTTGTATTTCTTTTCACATTAGAGAGAAACCAGATGTTTTGGGCAACTTGAAAGAAGCAGTTTCTGAAGCAAAGGTAGGTTTTCCCATATCTCCTTTCACGCTGAGAATGTCCCATTGAATAAAGCCGTGGCTGCAAATGAGTAAGAATTAGGCATCCGCTTTTTCCGGCTGTTTCATAAAGACTTAATAAAGCAGCCACCAATATATTGTAATATGGCATTTCAGAGCCCCAGATTGGTGGGGATCCTAGCAGACGAACGCCCAGGGATCCATGAGTTATCACCTAATTTTAAATTTATAAGCAAAATATATAGTTATTCTCACCTATTTTGTAATAGTCATAACTTTTTTCTTTTACATAAGTAATCAGATAATATTAGGAAACAGCCCGTATTGTGCAGTTATTTGTGACATTTTACTCTGTGCAGGAAGAAAAAGCTGAGGAAATGAAGAGATCTGAAGCTGCAACTGAGGAAGAGAAAACTGGAAGAGAAGAAGTAGATGTTGAGATGTTGGAGGACGACAAAACCATTAATGATTCTACGAATGAGGCTCAGAATCCATCAAATATAAGCAATGGTTCTGCCTCTTCAGATATGGTTTCAGGCACTCCTCCCCCAGCACCGAGCAGAAGACAATCCTTCATCACGCTAGAAAAATTTGATAGTCCAGGAAATCATTGTCTTAGCCCCTTGGCAAACAAAAAGTTTGTAAAGTCAAAAGAAGTTATTTTGGTTCCGGATAGCCAAGAAGCTGCGAATACAACTAAAAATGAAAACCCTGAAGAGTTAGAGAAGAATGAAAAAATGTCACAAACTCCAGCAACGAAACAAAACCATAAGGACGTTACTAAATCCGCCTCTAAGAGAGAAACGAGAACGTCACGTGCTGCTGAACTTTCTGAAAGTCAAATTTCTTCATCGGAAGACGATAACCAGAAGTCTAGCAAGGCGGCTGTGAATATCAACAGTAAGCTGGAAGAAAGTGACATTGTGCCAGATTCTCAACCTTCACAGGTGGATGAAAAAGCCGAGGAGCTTAATAAAGGAAAAACCTTAGTAGATACCAAGGAAAACACTCCGCCAGATGACAAAGCCCAAAGTAAAGGGCACCCTCCGAAAACACTTAAAAATCAGATAACCTTAAGACGTTCTTCCCGGAGGCATTCGGAAATACTAGATGCTGTGAAGAATGAGAATGAATTGGAAAATCGAACCCTAACGAAAGAAGAGCCAGAAATGGCCAAAAAGACGCCGACGGCACGAGAATCGGCCAAGAGGCAAGAGAGTGACCTTCTTGTGAAAAGCGAGCCTGAGGACGAATGGAACATTTCTAGGACTCCTGAAGATGAGGAACTTCCAGATTCTAATTCTAGCAAGGAAAGTCAAGAAAAAACGAACGTTGGACTCCGATATAAAACGAGACGATCTTTGCAACTCGTACCTACTGTGGAGAATTCAGAGTCCGAACTTTCAGAAACGCAGGAAGGTTCTGTTAAAAGAAGGCGAAGGGGCAGACCACGAAGCATTGAAAGATCCGAGAAGGGTGAATTCTCTCAGAGTGAGATAGAAATAACTTTGAAACACCATGACGAGTCTTCCAGTGTCCGAGACATAGACGATAAAACATACACATTAGTCTCCGGTTATTCTGCGTCATATTCGAAGTTGGAGCCTGACGAGCACAATCAACTGAACTCAGAATTGAGTTCAGCAGAGTGCTGCAAAACCTACGAAACGTCAAAAAATGCTACCGAGGTTAGTGATGGTGACATGGAAAGCTTAATCACCGAGCCAACGGCGGGAGACTTCTCAACCCTAGTCTCTGACGTTTTTCAAAGCTCGCAGAGTTGCCTACAAATGATTAATTGTTCCCATAAAAGAAGTAAGAGGATTAGAAAGTCCAAGAATTGTGACTGTTGTTTTGAGTCGTCAACTAAAGACTTAAAATCCGAGGAACCTGAAGAAAATAATCAGAAGAGATGCATGGTGACGTCCATGCAATTTAATGATACCTTCTGCGGGCCGTGCGCTATCAGCACACCACTAGCAAGTGAGCAAGTCTTCTTTAAGTCTGCTCCCGAGGTCAGATCTGATACAGAATCCGAACAAGAGCAGATCATCGTTCCTTTAAATGACAGCACTGCCGAGACTAATGAAATAACGCAAGTTTTTGTCCCAACAAAGAAGGTTGAAGGCACCGAGATTTCATCCGAAATCAGTGTTAATGATACTGTGGTGGCAGAAAGTCCAAAGGAAGCCAAGGCAGAGTCTGTGGTTTTGGTAAAGACAAGTGTGGAAAACAAAGATGAAGATAAGAAAATAGAAGTGGCTGGGATTACTCAAGAGACCACTGGCTACAGAACCTTTGATATAGAGGTAAATGACGAGCCTACGAGTGGCATGGCTGATGAAAAGCCTGAGGAGGACCTTGAAAATGGTCAGGCTATACTAGTAGATGAGGCTGAGGAAATAAACAATGTTGAAACAATCCTAAGTGGCAATGAAGATGATAAAGACCAGTCCATTACCGTAGACGAGACTGGTGCCATTACCGAAAATACTGATTTTCATGAAGAGATGGAAGAGCCCGTGGAAACCATTTCTGAGGTTTCTGATACTGGTGCGATCCAGCTAGATGCGATGCCTGACGATAAGAAACTTGATGAACCTGTGGCCCCAAAAACGACTGAGAACACGGTATTCGAAGATTTGGTTGAAGGATGTGCCAACGTTGATTCTCCACCAAAAGCCAAAGGATTGACCTCTATGGTCCTGGCTAATGATAGCCCAAGTGGAAGTTTCTGTTGGTCTCCGTCTGCGTCTCCTTCTACAAGTATTTTAAAGAAGGGGCTGAAGAGGCAGCAGGAGATTGAATCACCGTCTCCTATCAACAAGGTAACTTGCATTGCTTGTTTTCAGACCGATATTCCTGATGTCCGTGGTTTTGCCGTGTCCTGTTGGATCTAAAATCAAGGGAGCCTTATGTTGGGTTTTGGTCAAGTTTGGACATTCCTTAAGTCTTGAAGTCGGTGGTGGGTTTCATAATGGCGAATTTCAGAGAACGAAGATTGATGTAACGTTCTAAAACTTCCATGCCTATTTTCTTGCAGGTACGGAGAGTATCTTTTGCCGATCCAATATATCAGGAAGAGCTGGCGGATGATATTGACCGACGAAGCCCTGTTGTAAGGAACACGTCCTCTCCAGCGTCAAGAAGCCTAAAACTTTCTACTGGTAATCACCCAAAGGTAAGAGCGGTTTCAGTACTTTCTCAGTGATTTACAGATGTATTGTTTTTTTTTTTTAATGTTTAGACCCAGGGCTCCCTCAAAGTGTGATCAGCTGGCGTCATTGCAATATTTTGCTGTCATTTTTGCAGATTGATGTGTACATGGGTCATGTTTTTAAGCATCTGCCTATACACAGGTCAGCAATTTGCCTTCCCTAATGTAGGCAAATGGCCTGCAGCAATGATGTGGTGATCTTTCTATAGAGGGGGTATGATCTGTGACTACAGCATGTACACGGCCCAACACAGATTTTTCTTCCACATATCCCCCATGGTACACACAACCATGAAAACGAGCCTCCCTTACACTTTTATCTCTATTGCTGTTTATGCCCTATTATGTAACCTATTTTTCCCGTACAGATTATCACTACTCCCACCAAGGGCTTTGTGTCTCCTGGATCCAGGGTGCTTGGATTTAAAAGCTCAAAGAAGAGTTTGGTGAGTAGTGACTATCTCCGCTTTTACGTACTGATATGAAATTGCATCGCACTTTTATGACTACGTTTTAATAATGGATATGAGATTTTCTACTGAATACTTTCCTTCTATTGAAGAGCAACTTTGGAAAAGGTCCATAGTAGTAGATTACACCCTGAAGGATTTCTAATGGCTCCTACCAACATCGGCTAGTCTACGTCATGTCCGTTATATGGCAAATTCACACACTTTAGGTGAAACCTGCAGCAAAAATCCATGGCAACTCGATTAGTATATGCCATGTAAACACATTGCTATAGAGCAGGTTACTCTGTATAAAATCTTACATGCCATTTTGAACATTTCATTAAAGTCGAAGGACGTGGGAGAAATGAACTACTGTATCACTCAGTGGGGGAAACAGGAGACTATGGGTGTATGCTACTAATTACCTTTTATTTAATAAAATAGCACTAACTTTCACTCTGATCTTCATTTTTGTTCTTATTCAAGATCCCCTGATTTACACTTTGCAACCTGTTAGAAGTTTGATTTTTTTTTTTTTCCTTTTTTCTTGTGATTGTCTCTCCCAGTAATATAGGCTGGCTGTGAGCTGTGTTTCCAGGGAACTGATATCTTTATACCTCGTATCAACACAGCTTCTATCCTGCTCTTATTTCTCCATGTGTTTTTTTTGCCGTAAAAATGTACATATATTGTATAGCTATGCTCCTTTCATTCATTGTCTGTTTTTAATGTAATTGTCTAGGTCCCTGGGAAATGGTCTTTGTTTTTGTTTTTTTGTTTGTTTTTTTTTCCCTCTTTTGCCTTGATTCATTCTATTGACTAGTTGGATTTCTTATTTTAGATTTCAGAAATGACCAAGGAATCCATGCCTTCTCCCAAAGAGAGCGTTTACCCAGCTCTGATGAACTGCACAACTCCTGTAGATGTCATATTGCCCCAGATTACTTCCAATATGTGGTAAGTTGTAGTTTGATAACTTAGAGGAGTTGTCTGGTACAAATCAATCTGTAGTCACTGCAAACCTATGAATCCCCCCCAGTGCACGCACTGTGCGTTGAGGGATTCGCCGGTTTCTGAGCTAGTACTGGACGGTATGTATGAGTTTTACTTACTCCCGGCCAGGGCCCGTCTAGTGGGCATGGCCTTGCTCCATACACTTGTATTAAGTGAGGCTGTGCCCTGTCTAGTGACGTGGCCGACTAGAGGGCATGACCTGCTCCATACAAGTGTATGGAAGCAAGGCCGCACCCAACGGCGGGAGTAAGTATAGCGCCATACAAACCTGGGCCCTGGTGAATCCTCACAGCTCAGTGCATGCACTGGGGGAATTCATAACTGCATCATACAGTTACTGCAGACTTGTTGATTTTGACTGAACAATACTTATAAGATTGAGCCCCCCCCCCCCCCAGTAATCTACTTACAAAACCTCTCCCGCCTCTAGCACGCGCTGAGTAGACGCAGAGGTTGAATGATGGAACAAGGAGCTGCAGGTTTCCTGCTCCATCACTACATTTAACGGTATCTGCATCCTAAGGGAAAAAGTGGATGCTGGGCAGGTGGCGATCGCATGCTGCTGGATGCCACTGTATTCAGCCCCTTTGGCTGTACCAATCGGTGTGCCGCAGCGGAGCAACCAAAAAGCTGCATGTGTCCCATGGGCCCCACTTTTCCCATCTCTGCTCTATACTGTTATTGGCCTTAGACTGCACTGTCCATTTCAGTATGTAAGTAGGAAAAGTCTTGAATTACTGCAGCGCTTTATCTAATTCTGGTCGATTAAAGGGAAGTAAATTTTAATTTCAGCTGCAGATGAAGGAAGAGAGCCACAGTAATTCATTACTGATGGGTAGGCGGAGCCCCAGATCAGGATGTTACCTCAGATCAAAAGAGTGATGACTGGCTGGCCCCTCCAGCTCGGGCTCCTCCTACTCAGCTCCAGTCTAAGATTTGAGGTCCAGAGGATGGTCGCTGCTAATGCAGCTCCTCAGAAAATTTTATTATTTTAATATTCGGACAGGAGACTTGGATCACTAGTTGGTCTAGAGGTCTCAGGGGTATCAGCGCTGCTGTACCCCAACCTCTCCCTTGGCGGATCTGTATTTACTCAAAGTCCCTGCAGAATCCTTGCCGGCCCTGGGGGATGAGGAGAGCTTCTCTGGCGGGAACGCAAACCACACGTGCGGTCACTGCGTTCTTCGCCCTGGAGGGAAGCATGGGCACTGCGCCAGAAACCCCTGAGGGTCCCTGTGGCGCCTTGGCTGGTGAGTACTCCACACAAATTTTAATAATAATTATGTGTGAGTGCTTTAGCGTCTGAATGAGCAGCGCTATTACTAATGTCAGTATGCTTCAGCGCTACTGTGACAGCGCTACTACATGTAATGTCAGTATGCTTCAGCGCTACTGTGACAGCGCTACTACATGTAATGTCAGTATGCTTCAACGCTGCTGTGACAGCGCTACTACATGTGATGTCAGTATGTTTCAGCGCTGCTGTGACAGCGCTACTACATGTAAAGTCAGTATGCTTCAGCGCTGCTGTGACAGCGCTACTACATGAAGATGTGGTGATTTTTTGTCCGCAGGCAGATAGCTGCAGGACAGAGAGGGAGCAGGAGCGGGGAGAGTTCGCGCTCATTATTTGAGCTAGCAGGGGGCGTGGCCTATCTATCCCGGTCTTTTGAGCAGGAAGACGCGCGCTCTGGCTTTTCTCCTGCGACCCCCTCACTATGGCGGCCATTACTCAGGCTCCTGGGCTCCTCGGACCGCTCCCCTCCTCATATAGACACCACGGCCAGCTGGGTGAGTGCGGATTCCTCACCCCGCAGCGCAGCGATCGCTATCCTGCAGCTGCTGTCTCATCAGAGACATAAAAAATTGGCTGGGGCTCACAAATATATATATATTTTGGTGAGTTTGCAATATTAACCCCTTTGAGGGTTATTTCTACCTGCTAAATTTGCTGACTGAATACCGCTGGGGTAACTCTGCTTGGTGGAGCGTTAACCCTTCAGCGTTTGAAAAAAAAAAAAAAAAACCGCATAGTTTTTTGCTGGTATTACCGCTTGACCTGCTCTTACAGGCGAGACATGTCTGAACAGAGTTCAGATGCCGCGGTTCACGTCCCAGTGCCATTGCGGCAATCAGATACGCAGACCTCCACAGCGTCTAGCGCTGCGGTCGACAGCGGTGGTAAATTGGATGATATCGCTCGATCGATTAATAACTTATCTGACCTTTTAGGTCAATATGTGTCTGCTAATTCCTCTCAGAGGAAGCGACGCAGGCCGTTACCGGCCTCTACACGGAGCGAGTCAGATGTATCTGATATTGGGCAGAGTTCCCCTTTAAATTCGGATGGAGAATTATCCGATTCAGATGCGGACGAGCCGCAGGGGCGTTCCTCTATGGCGAAGCGTACGGAGGCATTAATTGAAGCCATGAGAGATATACTACAGTTACCGGAGGAGGTAACTAGTCGTCCTGGTAAATCAGCACGCATTTTCCAGGAGTCCCGTGCTTCGCGCACAACATTGCCAGCTCTGGATGAGCTTAATGGTGTAATAGAGGAGGAACGTCTATGTCCAGATAAGCGTTTTCATGGAACGCATTTCTTTGATACACTTTATCCTTGCTCTACGGAGTTAAAGGCTAATTGGACTTCTGCTCCTGAAGTGGATGTGTCTTTGTCTCAGCTTAGTAAATCCTCTCTACTCCCTATTAAGGGAAAAGCGAGCTTACAGGAGCCTTTGGATAGAAAGGCAGAATTGGCGGCAAAAGCAAGCTATGAGGCTGCGGGTCATGGATTTCGAGCAGTGCTAGGATCCATGTGTGCTGCTAGAGCTTCTCTAAGCTGGTTGGCACGTCTGAAGACGGAGTTGCAAAATGAATCTCCGTTATCTGAGATACGGGAAACTTGTGAATGGTTAGAAACGGCAGCCTGTTATATCTTTGATGCCGGTCTGGATACGGCATCTCTGCTGGCCAAAGCGCAAGCTTCAGCGGTCACAGTCAGAAGAGCTTTATGGCTCAGACAGTGGGCCGGGGACGCAGTTTCCAAACAAGTTGTTGGCCTTACCTTACAAGGGTGGCCATCTTTTTGGATCCGACCTCACAGAGCTGATTTCCAGGGCTAAGGCGAAGGAATCAGCATTACCACAGCGAAGGGCCATGGCCTCGGTGTCCAGTAAGCCTGGTGTTTATAGTGGTCGGAGGTCCTTTCGGGGCCGAGGGCGATCTAGTCACTCCTCGTGGGGATCGGGTCGTCCTTCTTTCTTAGGAAAGAAATCCTCTCAGAAAACTCGTACTCCCTGGAAGCAGAGTTTCCGCCAGAACAAGCGGGAACTTGACAAGAAATCCGCAAAGTCGGATTGACGCCAGGGGTCCACTCGAGGATTCTCGAGTGGGGGGTCGCCTGCTTCTTTTCAAGGAGACTTGGATGGCTCGCGTTCCAGATTCCTGGGTAACGCGGATAGTGTCGGCAGGCTATTTCATAGAGTTTGCTTCTCAACCCCCAAATGTTTTTTGTCAATCTCGCGTTCCGTCGGAACCCGAGCTTGTTGTCGCTCTACAGCGAGAGGTCGAATCGCTACTACAAAGGGTGTAGTGATACCGGTTCCGTCAGAGGACCGAGGGAAAGGTTTTTATTCCAACCTTTTTATAGTTCCCAAAAAGGAGAACAAATTTCGCCCGATTCTGGATCTCAAGCGATTGAACCGGCATGTCCATGCCCGGAAATTTCGCATGGAGTCGCTTCGTTCCGTTGTGGCAGCTCTGTCACAGAACGATTTTCTGGTGTCAATGACATTCGCGACGCCTATTTGCATATTCCCATCGGAAAGGCTCATCAGCGCTTTCTTCGATTTGCCATAGGTCAGAATCATTACCAGTTCGTGGCTCTGCCGTTCGGCTTAGCCTCAGCGCCAAGGGTCTTTACAAAAGTTCTGGCGCCCCTCATGGCACTCCTTCGAAGACAGGGGATTACGATTCTCCCTTATCTGGACGATCTTTTGATCGTGGCTTCCTCGGAGGAGGAGGCATTGACGGCTCGGGATTTGTCTCTTCAGTTTCTGAAAGACTTCGGTTGGCTGGTCAATTGGGAGAAGTCGTCCCTGGAACCATCGAGGACAATTCTCTTTTTGGGAATGCATCTCGACACGTTTCGGTCGGTAGTTTCCCTATCACCAGACAAACAGTCATGTCTTCTTCGACATGTACAGATTATGACATCCTCAATGGCAATGTCCCTACGGAAGTGTATGCGTCTTCTGGGACTGATGGTGGCGTCCATGGAGGCAATTCCTTTTGCCCAGTTCCACTCCAGGACTCTTCAAAGGTTCATCTTGAGTCGATGGAACCAGTCGCAATCGCTGGATTGCAGTGTCACCATTTCTCGCGCGGTGCGGGATTCTCTAGAATGGTGGTTACGTCCAGGGGCATTCTCCCTGGGGAAGTCTTTCCTCCCTCTGAAGTGGTCAGTCATAACCACCGATGCCAGCCTGACGGGCTGGGGGGGTGTTTGGAACAATCTCTGGATTCAGGGGGTATGGTCACCGGAAGAGTCTGTGCTTCCGATCAACATCCTGGAATTGAGGGCGATTTTTCTTTGCCTCCAACATTGGACGGTCCCTTTGAGCGGTCTGCCAGTCCGTGTGCAGACAGACAATGCGACGGCTGTCGCGTATATCAATCACCAAGGTGGGACAAGGAGTTCCAGACTCATGGTAGAGGTGTCCCGAATTCTGATTTGGGCAGAGGCCAATGTACCAGCCATTTCGGCGATTCACATTCCAGGGGTTCAGAATATTACAGCGGACTTTCTCAGTCGCAGAAGGATGGATCCCGGGGAATGGAGCCTCCACCCGGAAGTCTTTGCACTACTGTGCTCTCGCTGGGGAACCCCCCAAGTGGATTTGATGGCTTCCAGGTCCAATGCCAAGTTACCGACATTCATGTCCAGGTACAAGGACCCAAAGGCGGTGGCGGTGGATGCTCTAGTGGCTCAGTGGGATCAGTTCAAGCTGATCTATGTATTTCCGCCGATATCCTTACTTCCTCTAGTGCTGCGTCGGATCAGACTAGAGAGAATTCCAGCTATTCTGATAGCTCCAGACTGGCCAAGAAGGGTGTGGTTCTCGACAATAATGTCGCTGTTGGCGGCACCTCCGTTTCCACTCCCTCTTCAACAGGACTTGTTGACTCAGGGGCCCATTTGTCATCCGGACTTGATGTCCCTGCGTTTGACGGCGTGGCTCTTGAGACCGAGATCTTGACCCGTAGAGGTTTTTCAGCCGAGGTCATTGCTACCCTTCGTGCTGCAAGATGTCCGGCTACTTCTAGGATTTACCACAAAATTTGGGAAACCTTCTTTTCGTGGTGTTTGGGGTCTTCTCGGAACCCGAGAAAATTTTCCATTCCCAACCTGTTGGCTTTTCTGCAGCATGGGCTAGACAAGGGTTTGGCAGTTAGCACTCTGAAAGGTCAGATTTCTGCTCTGTCCTTATTATTCCGGAGAACCATTGCTTCGAATAGAGACGTGATCTCTTTTTTCCGAGGTATCTCTCGTAAGTTTCCGCCGCGGAAGGCACCCGTGTCTCCTTGGCGGCTCAACCTTGTTTTGGAGGCTCTTCAGCATAAACCTTTTGAACCTATGGTTTCTGCTAGCCTTTCTTTACTTTCTTGGAAGGTGGCTTTCCTTGTTGCAGTCACTTCCTTGAGGAGAGTTTCTGAATTGGCAGCTCTTTCTTGCTCGCCTCCTTTTCTGGAGTTTTTTCCGGATCGTGTAGTGCTTTGCACTCGGGGTGATTTTTTGCCTAAAGTGGTGTCACAATTTCATGTTAACCAGGATATTGTGTTGCCTTCACTCTGTCCGGATCCGAAGAATACGAAAGAGCGAGATTTACACACATTGGATTTAGTGCGGGCCTTGAAGTTTTATCTATCTATTACTCAAGGTTTTCGTAAGACGGACTCCCTGTTTGTGGTTCCGGCAGGTCGTCGGCGTGGTCAACGAGCTTCCAAGGGTTCTATAGCTCGTTGGATCCGGTCAGCTATTTTGGAAGCTTACCGTCTTCGGGGTGAATCTTGCCCGATTAAGATTCGAGCCCATTCCACGAGAGCTGTGGCTTCATCGTGGGCTTTTCATCAAGGTGCTTCGGCAGTGCAGCTTTGCCGAGCGGCGACTTGGCGCTCTGTCCACACGTTTACAAGATTTTATAAAGTGGACGTCAGTGCTTCCGCTGATGCAGCCCTCGGACGTAGGGTCCTGCAGGCAGCTGTGGTTTAAAGTTCTGGATGAACTTGTGTTTAGCGCTGGTTGCGCTTTGTTGTTAAGGTTGTTGGGTTTCTGCCTTTTGTTGGTTTTTTTCCCACCCTTATTTTTGAACTGCTTTGGGACGTCCCATCAGTAATGAATTACTGTGGCTCTCTTCCTTCATCTGCAGCTGAAACACGGATTTTGGTAAAGACTTACCTGTAAAATCCTTTTCAGCGAAGGAAGGAAGAGAGACACAGTACCCTCCCACGGCAGAAGTGTGTTGATGTTTTCAGATGCAGCGCGACCCTTATCTGATAGCGATTATCTGGGCTGAGGTCAGCGCGCTAAGGCTCTGTTCCAGCATCGCCAGCTCATCGCAGTAGTCAGGTTCCGTGAGTAGTACCTGGAACTCTGTGGTTTTTGGCTTTCTTTGCATGCATAACCTGTATCCTTGTGTTTTTTCTCTGAAGTTCCTTCAGAAGGGGTTATGTTGCTCCGCTGGTGATCTTGGCTCTTTTCCTAAAAGCTTTGATACGACTGGAGCTGAGTAGGAGGAGCCCGAGCTGGAGGGGCCAGCCAGTCATCACTCTTTTGATCTGAGGTAACATCCTGATCTGGGGCTCCGCCTACCCATCAGTAATGAATTACTGTGTCTCTCTTCCTTCCTTCGCTGAAAAGGATTTTACAGGTAAGTCTTTACCAAAATCCGTGTTTCTTTATCGCTTCATTGGGGGACACAGGTTACTATGGGTGTATGGTGCTGTCACTAGGAGGCTGACACTATGCAAATTTGGCAAAAACTGACTCCTCCCAAGCAGTATACACCCACCGACAGGCACAGAGCAACTCAGTTTTTGCTTAGTGTCTGTAGGAGGCGGACCTGGATCTAACACCAGATCCGCAGTCTTTATTCCCATACAGGTTTTTTTGTGTTTTATTAACGCTTTCCCTTTGTTTTCCAGATTCATTTCTTCGGGTAACAGGGTGCAGATCACTCACCCTGTCCTACCCACACTTTAGCGACTGAGAAAGCAGCGTGCGAATAATCCACACTGCCCACTCTCAGACCCGCTAGCAGGACTTGGTCCTCTGTCACCCTCACGGGTGCTTCAGAGGATCCCGGGCGACTAGTCCTTGCTTCGCCCCTCCTCACCCCTCTCCCAGGAGAGGGCTGAGAGGAAGACGGCGGCCACCAGCTGTGGCCTTCCCCCGACTAAAGGGGTCGATGCCGTCTTCTGCACCGTCAGGAGACGGTGCGGGAAGGAGGATCATCAACAGGACCCTCTGCACCCACGAGGGATCCTGACATCCTCGGCTCCAGCATCGAACACCGGACAGCAGACAGAGGTACCCCCCCCCCAGCCCAACCTGACCCAACGCCACCGCTGCGCGATCGCTCCGGGACCCACCAGAGGGGGACAGGGTAGACAGCCCCCGATAACCACGGGCGCAGGGCCGCGCATTTGCCCCACGCTAGTTCGCGCTACAACAGGGCGCCGCCATCTTGGCCCTCCCTCGCCTCATTGTTCTCGGCCAGACCACTCCCCCTTCCTGTGACGCGCAGGGCTTCCCCGGCTGACGCCCTGACGTCAGACGCCGGCCCGGACACGCCCCCCCACGGAGAAACGCCTCAGCGTCGCGTCCTCAGCGCTAGGAGGGCGGTCCTGCCAGCGCCGGCTCCACCCCACAGGAAGCCAACTCATCGCCCATAAGGCGAGCCAACCAGGGACAAGTGTTCCCCACCCCCTGGCCGGACACACCTCCTTCCGGCGCTTCCTGCACACCACGTGGACGCTGCAACAGCCTCCAGACTCTGCACGCGTCCACAGCGCCAGCACAGGAGGATCCGTCCCGGCTTCACCGCCCGCCGGCCTCAGGGGGACACAGCAACCGCAGCTCCCACCGCGATCGCTGGGTACCGGTAAGCGGGGCACTGGTAGGCTCTGCACCCGGCAGACCCTACCAAAACCCCAGGTAACCCCCACTCAGCAGTATAGTCCACAGCGCTAGGCCTTAATCGCGCAGCAGCTGACAATAGCGCACGCTTTACCAGGGCCTACCTATGCTCAACCCCGCTGCACACGCTCAGATCCCCACGGTGATCCACTACGCTTGTGCCCTTTGTAAGAAAAAGTGGGCCTCAGGCCAAGCGTCCCCCCTCTGCTCGTCCTGCGTCCCTACCACCACCATGTCTGCCCATCAGGATGCCACCAACGCCCGGGAGGAGAGCGCCCACACGCCCCCGGAGTGGGCCGTCGCCATGTCTCAGTCCTTCTCGGACTGGACAAAAATATCGCAGTCCCTCATACAGTTCCTGGAGCGTATGCCACAGCCCTCTGTCGCCACCAGTGCTACGAACGCCACCTACGGCGATTCGCCTGCACCTGACCACGACCCTCACAGAGGCAGAGCAAGGAACAGAACCAGAAAGCGGGTTCGTGCTAGTTCCCCGTCCAGCTCACCGGGCCCATCAGCGGCCCCCAGCCCGCCCAGAGCTACCCGGTCTCCCTCCCCGGAGACAGACACCGGGTCGGACGTAACATCCCAGGCAGGGTCTGACTCCGAGGACGATCAGCCCTCGGGGACACGGGACATGGTTGATAGCCTCATCTCGGCTATCGTACAAACCCTCGAAATTAAGGAGGACGAGGCAGTCACCCAGGACGACCCCGTCATATTCAAAAAAGTCAAACGACCCTCAAGGGTTTTCCCCAATCACAAGGAGTTCGAGGCTACTACAGCCCGACACTGGGATAACCCTGGAAAGCGCTTCCCGGGAAGGAGACGGCTAGACGTCCTATACCCTTTCAGCTCTGATCTGGTAACCAAATGGTCCGAGCCCCCCAAGGTGGACCCACCTATCTCCCGCCTGTCCTCCCATACGGTTCTGTCCATCCCAGACGCCGCGGCCCTCAAGGACGCCACAGACAGACAGATTGAAGCCCTGACAAAGTCCGCCTTTAAGGCATCAGGCGCATCACTCTGCCCCAACTTCGCCTCCACATGGGTGGCCAAGGCCGTATCGGCCTGGGCAAAGATTCTCAAGCGGGGCGTCGCGTCGGAGGCCCCAAAAGAAGACCTCTACGACCTAGCAGACCAGATCGTTAAAGCAGGCAAATACCTCCTTAACGCTTCCTTGGATGCTGCCGCCTGCTCCGCAAGGGCAAACAGCAACATCACCGCAATCCGCCGGGTCCTTTGGCTAAGGGCGTGGAACGCGGATCCAGCGTCAAAAAAGTCCCTAACTAGCCTGCCCTTCCAGGGCTCTATGCTCTTCGGGTCCAGACTGGACCAGATCATCTCCAACACCACAGGGGGCAAGGGTACCTCCCTACCCCAATCCAGAACAAAACGGCCCTACAACAGGAAGGGAACACAGCCCTTTCGTCCCTTCCGTACTTTCACCGCCCCAGGCGGCTCCACCCAACAGGATCGACCCCCTTTCCACGGAGACAGAAGGAAACCTTCCTTCAAGTCCACCCCCCACTGGAAAAACAAGAGCCGCCCCCCTAAGCCAGCCAATAACAGGAACCAAAGATTCACCCCTAAATGACGGGTCACCCCCACCTGGAAACCCTTCCAGGGTGGGGGGAAGACTCCTTCGGTTCAAGGACACCTGGCTCTCAGTCGTCGACGACGCCTGGGTAAGGGAGATCATCACGTCCGGATACAAAATAGAGTTTTCCTCCCGCCCAAAGAGACGCTTCTGCGGCTCCCACCCACCAAAGCAACCATCACATCGCCCAGGGTTTCTCCGCGCAGTCGCCTCACTGCTGGAAGCGGAAGTGATCGTCCCCGTTCCACGGCACGAACGATTCGCCGGGTTCTACTCGAACCTCTTCGTAGTCCCGAAAAAAGACGGGTCGCTTCGCCCGATCCTAGACCTCAAACGGTTGAACCGCCATCTTCGGACCCGCCAATTCAAAATGGAGTCCTTGCGCTCGGTAATTACCTCCATGGAGCCGGGGGAATTCCTTTGCTCCGTGGACATACAGGATGCTTATCTACACATTCCGGTCTGCATCCAACACCAAAGGTACCTCCGCTTTGCGGTGCAGGAACACCATTACCAGTTCACAGCCCTTCCGTTCGGCCTGGCCTCCGCCCCCAGAGTCTTCACAAAGGTCATGGCGGCGGTCATGGCCATCCTTCGGTCCAAGGGGATTCTCATAATCCCCTACCTCGACGATCTCCTAATCAAAGGTCCGTCTCGCCAGGACTGCAATCAAAGCCTTCAGATCACCCTGAGCACCCTGTCCCGCCTCGGGTGGCTCATCAACCGGGAAAAATCCACCCTGATTCCAACCCAACGCATTCTCTTCCTGGGCATGGAACTCGACACCGTTCAGGCGCGAGTCTTTCTCCCGGAGGAGAAATACTACTCTATCAGACAGGGGATCAAAGCCCTAAGACGACCGGAACCCTTTCCACTACGTTTCGGCCTCAGAGTCCTGGGGAAGATGGTCGCCTCCATGGAGGCAGTACCATACGCGCAGTTCCACACACGTCCCCTCCAGCTTGCGCTTCTGTCATCATGGGACAAGAATCCAGCGTCCCTAGACCGCCCAGTGATCCTGCCGCCCAAAGTAAAACAGTCCCTTACTTGGTGGACACTGGCCTCCTCCATTCTACGCGGAAGGTCATTTCTGCCTCTCCGGTGGCAGGTCATCACCACCGACGCCAGCCTGCAGGGCTGGGGCGCGGTCTACCAGCATTTCACAGCACAGGGCCGCTGGGAGACACACGAGGCCCTCCTGCCGATAAACCTCCTGGAGATCAGGGCAATCTTCCTGGCCCTACTCCACTGGCAGCCCCTCCTCAAGGGCAAACCAGTCCGCCTCCAGTCGGACAACGCCACGGCCGTGGCATACATAAATCATCAAGGAGGGACTCGCAGCAAACAGATCATGACCGAGGTAGGGAAGATCCTACACTGGGCGGAACACCACGTCCCTGCCATCTCCGCCGTACACATTCCCGGGGTGGACAACTGGGAAGCCGACTTCCTCAGTCGCCAGGAACTGGCAGCCGGCGAGTGGTCACTCAACCCGGCCGTCTTCAACCAAATCTGCCAGAGGTGGGGCGTCCCAGACGTCGATCTAATGGCATCTCGGTCAAACCACAAGGTCCCCCAGTACATGGCCAGATCCCGGGACCCGATGGCGCTCGGCTGCGATGCACTCGTCATCCCATGGGCCCAGTTCGAGATGCCTTACCTCTTCCCACCCCTCCCCCTGCTTCCACGGGTCATAAAGAAGATAAAGGCGGAAGGAGTCCCTGTCCTGCTCGTAGCCCCAGATTGGCCACGTCGGGCCTGGTATGCGGAGCAGGTAAACATGCTCTCGGACGTACCCTGGAGACTCCCAAACTGCCCGCACCTTCTCTCACAGGGACCTCTCTTCCACCCGAATTCTCAGTCGCTCACTTTAACGGCATGGCCGTTGAAGCCGCGGTCCTGAAGAGCGCAGGCTTCTCGGAAAGGGTCATCCAAACTATGATAAGGGCCAGAAAACCAGCGTCTTCCCGCATTTATCACAGGTGCTGGAAGGCTTTCTTCCGCTGGTGCGAGAAGAACAACCTCTTACCCATGACCTTCTCCCTGCCTTCCGTCCTCGCCTTTCTGCAGTTGGGACTAGACTCCGGCCTTTCCCTCAGTACCCTAAAGGGTCAGGTTTCAGCCCTATCCGTGCTTTTCCAGTCCGAACTGGCCTCCTCGCCCCAGGTGAAGACCTTCCTGCAGGGGGTCGCTCACCTAGCGCCCCCCTACCGCCCTCCGATCGATCCCTGGGATCTCAACCTGGTTCTGAGCGCTCTACAGCGTACCCCCTTTGAGCCGATCAAAGACATCCCTCTCACTCTACTCTCGTGGAAGGTAGCCTTCCTGGTCTCCATCACCTCTCTCAGAAGGGTGTCCGAATTGGCGGCCCTGTCCTGCCGCCCCCCCTTTCTGATCCTGCATCAGGATAAGGTGGTCCTCCGACCTGTCCCCTCCTTCCTTCCGAAGGTAGTCTCGGCCTTTCACATCAACGAGGACATCGTCCTCCCGTCACTGTGCCCCTCACCAGCTCATCCCTTAGAAAGATCCCTCCACAGGCTTGACCTGGTCAGGGCGATCCGAATTTACCTTTCTAGAACCACCACCTTTCGTCAGGCGGATTCCCTGTTCATCCTCCATGAAGGCCGTCGCAAGGGGCTCGCAGCTTCAAAATCCACCATCGCCCGGTGGGTTCGTTCAGCTATCCATGAGGCATACCGATCACAGAACAAACAAGCCCCTCCCGGAGTGAGGGCGCACTCTACCCGGGCGGTGGGAGCCTCATGGGCCATTCGTCACCAGGCTTCGGCGGCGCAAATCTGTAAAGCCGCAACCTGGTCTTCTCTCCACACCTTCGTGAAGTTCTACAAAGTTAATACCCACGCCTCGGCGGACGCAGGCTTGGGTAGAAAGATACAGGCGGCGGTTTCCCACCGACCGACCTAAGTTTCTCTCTCTCTCTAATATACCTAGAATCCCCACCCTTGGGACTGCTTTTGGACGTCCCATAGTAACCTGTGTCCCCCAATGAAGCGATAAAGAAAGAAGGATTTTTGGTACTTACCGTAAAATCTCTTTCTTGGAGTCTTCATTGGGGACACAGCACCCTCCCCTAAATCCGTACCACATTAGACTTCAGACCGTTGCCTTGGGGTTGGCACATAGGCCGTGCCTCCGGTCACCATAGGTACTCCTACTACTACTGCTTTTGCACCAACTGAGTTGCTCTGTGCCTGTCGGTGGGTGTATACTGCTGGGGAGGAGTCAGTTTTTGCCAAATTTGCATAGTGTCAGCCTCCTAGTGACAGCACCATACACCCATAGTAACCTGTGTCCCCCAATGAAGACTCCAAGAAAGAGATTTTACGGTAAGTACCAAAAATCCTTCTTTCTTAGACTATTTTTTTTTTTAAGCAAATTTGGTAGCTAATTAAGTCCTGTGATCACTGCAGGATCAGCTCTGAATGTGTGTCCTGTCCACTCTCCAAAGCGTGATAATGGGTTTTGGGACAGCGAATGAGATGTCGGCTATATCAGGCTGTGTGCCGGACACGGCTGAAGTTACATGTAAATATTAAGTCTATGTTTTTTTTTTTTTTGTTTGTTTGTTTTTTTTCTTAAGGGCAAGAGGTGTAGGACAACTGATTCGTGCTAAAAACATTAAAACAATCGGCGACCTTAGTACTCTTACCCCATGTGAAATAAAAACTCTGCCAATCCGATCTCCAAAGATTTCTACAGTCAAGAAAGCCCTGCGAACCTACCATGAGCAGCAGGTAAGGGGTAATACAGGGCGTGAATAGGACTGCTGGATTGTCCTGAGCTGAATAAATTCGCCCATGTTTTGTTTTTGTTTTGTTTTTTTAGACCAAGTGTAAAGGTTATGATGAATTCGCTGCTCTCGATGAAGCAGAGAAAGCTCTTAACTGTGTTGATGAAAAATCGGCACCTGCTGATAATGAAGAGAAGATTGAGACAGGTATTTATTTTACTTGTATAGCTCCATTTATTCCACAGCGCTTTACAGATGTTGTTGGCTCTGTCACCATTGGGGCTCACTATCTACATTCCCTATCAAAGGGACTTCTCTATTATGTGCCAGATATACGGAGTCCAGACTGACCCTCTGCTCCGTGCTCTCCAGTCCTGGGGAAACTTGCATCTCCCAGCGTGTCATGACCACTGCCGACTGTCATACCCTTTTCTTATAAGGGGCCATATTGGTTTTGACTGGTTTTCGAGCAAACCTTGAGGTTGCGTCCTCAGATGCGTCCGCTGTAGCTAATCACAGGCCTTAGTGGTCTTATAACCAAAGAATGGGTTGTTTTCCTCTCACTGCGGTGATCTCTGCCATGATCTGCACTGGAGTGAAGGGCTAAGTGTATACGTCCATGCGCATCCCATGGATGCTGACAATCCCTTTAACCCCTTCACCCCCAAGGGTGGTTTGCACGTTAATGACCGGGCCAATTTTTACAATTCTGACTACTGTCTCTTTATGAGGTTATAACTCTGGAACGCTTCAACGGATCTTTGCGATTCTGAGATTGTTTTCTCGTGACATATTGTACTTCACGTTAGAAGTAAAATTTCTTCGATATAACTTGCGTTTATTTTTGAAAAAACGCAAATATGGCAAATTTTTAAAATTTTGCAATTTTCAAACTTTGAATTTTTATTCCCTTAAAACAGAGAAATATGTCGCACAAAATAGTTAATAAATAACATTTCCCACATGTCTACTTTACATCAGCACAATTTTGGAACCAAAATTTTTTTTTGTTAGGAAGTTATAAGGGTTAAAAGTTGACCAGCGATTTCTCATTTTTACAACAAAATTTACAAAGCCATTTTTTTTAGGGACCACCTCTCATTTGAAGTCACTTTGAGGGGTCTATATGGCAGAAAATACCCAAAAGTGACACCATTCTAAAAACTGCACCCCTCAAGGTACTCAAAACCACATTCAAGAAGATTATTAACCCTTCAGGTGCTTCACAGGAACTAAAGCAACGTGGAAGGAAAAAATGAATATTTAACTTTTTAGCCACAAAAATTATCTTTTACAAACTTTTTTTTTTATTTTCACAAGGGTAAAAGGAGAAAATGGGCAGATAAGGTTGTTATGCAATTTCTCATGAGTACGCCAATACCCAATATGTGGGGGAAAACCACTGTTTGGGCCCACGGCAGAGCTCGTAAGGGAAGGAGCGCCGTTTGACTTTTTCAAACTAAAATTGGCTGGAATTGAGATTGGACGCCATGTCGTGTTTGGAGAGCCCCTGATGCGCCTAAACAGTGGAAACCCCCACAAGTGACACCATTTTGGAAACTAGACCCCCTAAGGTACTTATCTAGATCTGTTGTGAGCACTTTGAACTCCCAAGTGTTTCACAAAAGCTTATAATGCCTGGGTGTGAAAAAAAAAAAAAACAATTTTCCACAAAAATGATTTTTTAGTCCCAAATTTTTGAATTTTCCCAAGGAAATTGGACCCCAAAAGTTGTTGTCCAATTTGTCCTGAGTACGCTGATACCCCATATGTGGGGGGGGGAACTGTTTGGGTGCACGGCAGGGCTTGGAAAGGAAGTAGTAACGTTTTGGAATGCAGACGTTGATGGGGGTCATGTTCCGTTTGCAGTGCCCCAGATGAGCCTAAACAGTGGAAACCCCCCACAAGTGACCCCATTTTGGAAACTATACCCCCTAAGGAACTTATCTAGATCTTTGGTGAGCACTTTGAACCCCCAAGTGCTTCACACAAGTTTATAATGCCCGGGCATGAAAATAAAAAATTCTATTTTTTTCCCACAAAAATTATATTTTAGTCACTGATTTTTTATTTTCTCAAGGGTAACAGGAGAAATTGGACCACATAAGTTGTTGTCCAATTTGTCCTGAGTACGCTGATACCCCATATGTGGGTGGGAACCACTGTTTGGGCGCACGGCAGAGCTCGGAATGGAAGGAGCACCATTTGACTTTTTCCAACCAAAATTGGCTGGAATTGAGATTGGATGCCATGTTGCATTTGGAGAGCCCCTGATGTGCCTAAACAGTGGAAACCCCCCACAAATGACCCCATTTTGGAAACTAGACCCCCTAAGGAACTTTTCTAGATCTTTGGTGAGCAATTTGAACCCCCAAGTGCTTCACACAAGTTTATAACATAGAGCCGTAAAATTTAAAAATCATATTATTTCCACAAAAATTATCTTTTCACCCCAATTTTTATTTTTCCAAGGGTAACAAGACTCCAAAAGTTATTGTGCAATTTGTCCTGAGTGCGCTGATACCCCATATGTGGGGGTAAACCACTGTTTGGGTGCATGGCAGAGTTTGGAAGGGAAGGAGCGCCGTCTGACTTTTTCAACGCAGAATTGGCTGGACGCCATGTCGTGTTTGGAGAGCTCCTGATCTGCCTAAACAGTGGAAAACCCCATAAATGACGCCATTTTGGAAACTAGACCCCTCAAGGAACTTATCTAGATGTGTGGTGAGAACTTTTAACCCCCAGGTGTTTCACTAAAGTTTATAACGTACAGCCGTAAAATAAAAAATCTTTTTTTTTTTTTTTTTACAAAAATGATTTTTTCGTCCCCAATATTTTATTTTCACAAGGGTAACAGAAGAAATTGGAACCCAAAAGTTGTTGTCCAATTTGTCCTGAGTACGCTGATACCCAATATGTGGGAGAAAACTACTGTATGGGCGCACGTCAGGGCTCGGAAGGGAAGTAGTGACGTTTTGGATTGCAGACTTTGATGGAATGGTCTGGGGCGTCATGTCGCATTTGGAGAGCCCCTGATGCGCCTAAACAGTGGAAACCCCCACAAGTGACCCCATTTTGGAAAATAGACCCCACAAGGAACTTGTCTAGATGTGTGGTGAGCACTTTGAACCCCGAAGTGCTTCACAGAAGTTTATAACGCACAGCCGTAAAAATAAAAAATCCTTTTTTTTTTTTGCAAAAATGATTTTTTTGCCCCAATATTTTATTTTTACAAGGGTAACAGGAGAAATTGGACCCCAAAAGTTGTTGTCCAATTTGTCCTGAGTATGCTGATATCCAATATGTGGGAGAAAACTACTGTATGGGTACACGTCGGGGCTCGGAAGGGAAGTAGTGACGTTTTGGATTGCAGACTTTGATGGAATGGTCTGGGGCGTCATGTCGCATTTGGAGAGCCCCTGATGCGCCTAAACAGTGGAAATCCCCAACAAGTGACCCCATTTTGGAAAATAGACCCCACAAGGAACTTATCTAGATGTGTGGTGAGCGCTATGAAGCCCCAAGTGCTTCACAGAAGTTTATAATGTACAGCCGTAAAAACAAAAAAATATTTTTTTTTTGTACAAAAATGATATTTTCGCCCCCAGTTTTTTATTTTTCCAAGGGTAGCAGAAGAAATAGGACAAATTGCACAATAACTCTTGGGGTCCAGAGTACGCTGATACCCCATATGTGGGGATAAACTACTGTTTGGACGCATGGCAGAGCTGAGAAGTGAAGGAGCACCGTTTGACTTTTTCAACGCAGAATTGGCTGGAATTGAGATCAGACGCCATGTCACATTTGGAGAGCCCCTGATGTGCCTAAACAGCGGAAACACCCCAATTCTAACTCCAACCCTAACCCCAACACACCCCTAACCCTAGTCCCAACCCTAACCACAAACCTAACCCTAACACACCCCTAATCCCAACCCTAACCCTAATCCTAACTTTAGCGCCAACCCTAACCCTAACTTTAGCCGCAACCCTAACCCTAACCCTAATGGGAAAATGGAAATAAATACTTTTTTTTAATTTTATTATTTTTCCCTTACTAAGGGGGTGATAAAGGGGGGTTTGATTTACTATTTATAGCGGGTTTTTATGATTGGCAGCTGTCACGCTAAAAGACGCTTTTTATTGCAAAAATAGTTTTTGCATCATCACATTTTGAGAGCTATAATTTTTGCATATTTTGGCCCACAGAGTCATGTGAGGTCTTATTTTTTGCGGGACGAGTTGACGTTTTTATTGGTACCATTTTTGAGCACGTGACGTTTTTTGATCGCTTTTTATTTCGATTTTTGGGAGGTTAGAATGAACAAAAATCAGCAATTCATGAATTTCTTTTGGGGGAGGCGTTTATACCGTTCCGCGTGTGGTAAAATTGATAAAGCAGTTTTATTCTTCGGGTCAGTACGATTATGGCGATACCTCATTTATATCATTTTTTCATGTTTTGGCGCTTTTATAGAATAAAAACAATTTTATATAAAAAATAATTATTTTTGCATCGCTTTATTCTGCGAGCTATAACTTTTTTATTTTTTCGCTGATGATGCTGTATTGTGGCTCGTTTTTTGCGGGACAAGATGACGTTTTCAGCGGTACCATGTTTTTTTATATCGGTCTTTTTGATCGCGCGTTATTCCACTTTTTGTTCGCCGGTAAGATGATAAAGCATTGATTTTTTGCTTCGTTTTTTTTTTTTTAAGGGGTTCACTAAAGGGGTTAACTAGTGGGACAATTTTATAGGGGGGTCGTTACGGACGCGGCGATACCAAATATGTGTACTTTTATTGTTTTTTTTTTATTTACAGGAAGAAGTGAATTTATTGGGGAATATTTTTTTTTTTTTATCTATTTTGGATTTTTTTTTTACACATGTTTATTTTTACTTTTTTAACTTTTTTACTTTGTCCCAGGGTGGGACATCACAGTATTTTATCAGATCGCTGGTGTGACAGTGTGCACAGCACTCTGTCACACCAGCGATCGCACAGGCATAGATGCAGGCTTCTCAGTGCCTGCTCTCGGCAGGCACTGAGGTAGCCGCCTCCCTCCAGGACCCCGGCGCCATCTTGGATCCGAGTCCTGGGAGGGAGGAAGCCCTCAGAACAGCGCGATCACATCGCGCTGCTCTGAGGGTCTCAGGGGGGCGCGCAGGGAGCCCCCACCCTGCGCGATCCTCCCCTGTGCCCCCAGTACACCGCGATCATGTTTGATCGCGGTGTGCAAGGGGTTAATGTTCCGGGAGCGGTCCGTGACCGCTCCTGACACACAGTCATGGGTGTCAGCTGTGATAATCAGCTGACACCCGGCGGCGATTAGCTGCGCTCCCCTCAGGAGCGCAGCTGATCGCCTATGACGTACTATCCCGTCCCCGGTCATACGGGCCCAGGTACCATGGACGGGATAGTACGTCCGATGGCAGTAAGGGGTTAAGCATTGTTGCCAAATGTAGACATCTCTTGTTTAGTTTGTTATTCCTTTACTAATGCACAATTTGTGCTTCTCACCTTCCTAGATTTACCAGAGGCTTCGGCTACAGCACCTGTTCTCGAGGCATCAGCCACTCCAGACATTTTGGCCCAGATCAATGCTCTTTCGCTACTTTTTACTCCAGAAGAGTTGGGGAAGTATTCCGGAAGCCAGCTATTCGAGATGCAGGACAAACTTGGCATGATCTCAAACTGTGTTCTCCGACATCTCCAGTGCCGGTGGAGGTCTCCCCCTCACGATGGTTCTGGCTAAGCCTCCGGTGTGAAGCCTTTCCTGGTACAGGACGTATTTGTTCCTATTTCTGGAGATATTTTTAAATGAAACTGAATAGGATTTATTTTTAAGAACTTGAATGCAGTCCCTTCACCTCTAGACTTTTTGCTGCTATATACATAGTGCCATATGTACCACCAGGTGTCCACTTACCTTTTTTAACAAAGGGTCTGTCTATAGATTGTACCAGCCATTTATATATTTGGTTAAATTTTGTATTTAATAAAAAAAAAAAAAAAAGTCTGCTTCATCTTAATTGTGAAGCAAAATATTTTGAAACTGAATTTTTTTTCTGCAATGAGCCCTTTATATGTCTGCTCTCAAAAGGTAAAATGTAATGCTATTGAATTCTCCACTGCTTCATAATCATCAATTTTTTTTTTTTTATTGCTCACCTCCATATTAAAAGGCAATTTGATTACATACCTCAAACCAAGAGCAGTATTGTGTGATTTTTGGGTATTGTCGCCTCAGGGAATAGGAGAGATTATAAACTCCTGTTCATATGGAGATGGAGAGTGCCTAAATTGCCTCGTCAACTGTTTTTATGTTTTTTTTTCTTTGCATTTTTTTTTTCAATGCATGAAATTTATAAGGTTAAAAAAATAATTTTCACCAATACTCTAGACTTACACAAAAATAGATTTTTTTTATGCAGGTTCTTTGCAGAGATCTGCATAAAACATTGTGGGTTTCCCTAAGTGTCAAATCTGAAAGTGCAAAGACTTTTAAGTTTACACGCGGGGGGGTGTTATTTAAAATCGAGCATTAACACCTACTTGAGCTTGTAGGGAAGGAGTTTGGTCAGGTCGATGTATGTTTCCCTTTACATGTTTTCTTGTACAATTTCAGCCTCTTTGTGTGACTTTTCTTGTATCCTCTCCACCATATCAGTTCTTTACAGACCTCTCCGTGAACAGATCCTCGCGTCATTTTGTATATTCTGTATATAGCGCTGACTGCAGACTGATCCTTCCGGTTGTACATATAATTTAAGTCGGTTCTTCCAGGCTTCTTAATGTCATTCGCCGCTTTATGTTCCCTTTTTAGAATTTATATGTAAAATTATTGAACTATTAAAGTACTTTTTTTCATGTTTAATGCGACTGGTTTATTCATGAAAGTGATCAACTTATAGTCATACATTTACGAGTCTGCGCTCATCACTGACTGGTTTCAGGGAAAATTATGCTGCGAGGGTTTGAGAAGGGTGAAGCTACTCCATCTTCTGAGTACATAAAAAAAAAAACACTAAATAGTTTTTCAGCAGCAGATGAGAAGGAAGGGAGACACACTAGTCATTACTAGTGGGTAGGCGGAGCCCAGATGGGATAGACACCTCAGATTAAAAGAGTGTTGACCGGCCCCTCCAGCTCAGGCTCCTCCTACTCCAGCTCTCCAGTCTAAAATTTGACGTCTCAGAGGATAGTCGCTGCTGGTGCAGCTCCTCAGAAGAATTTTTTATTTTTTACTCGGACAGAGACTTGGACCCCCGTGGTCTAGAGGTCTCAGGGGTCTCAGCGCTGCTGGACCCCCACCCCTCCCTTGGCGGATCTGCATTACCCTTAAGGTGGTCCCTGCAGAACCCTGCCGGCCCTGGGGGATGAGGGTTGCTTCCCTGGCGGGGACGCAAACCGCGCTTCTGGGGTCACTGCGTTCCCCGTCCTGGGGGGGAAGCGATGAGCACAGCGCCACAAATCCCTGGGGGTCCCTGTGGCGCTCAGCTATATTCCGGCGTATAAGATGACCTCGTGTATAAGACGACCCCCCTACTTTTCCTGTTAAAATATAGAGTTTAGGATATATTCACCGTATAAGACTACCCCTTTCAGGAGCAGAATGGAAGGAAAGGAGACACACTAGTAATGACTAGTGGGTAGGTGGAGCCCAGATATGATTGACACCTCAGATTATAAAGAGTGTTGACCGGCCCCTCCAGCTCGGGCTCCTCCTACTCCTGCTTCTTCAGTCTAAAATTTGAGGTCCAGAGGATGGTCGCTGCTGGAAGCAGCTCCTCAGAAAACTTTATTATTTTTATCGGACAAGAGACTTGGATCACCAGAAGTGGTCTAGAGGTCTCAGCGCTGCTGGACCCCCACCTCTCCCTTGGCGATCTGTAATACCCTGTATGGTGGTCCCTGCAGTTTCACGCCGGCCCTGGGGGATGAGGATTGTTTCCCTGGCGGGGACGCAAACCGCACATCGGGGGTCACTGCGTTCCCCGCCCGGGGGGGGAAGCGATGGGCACAGCGCCACAAACCCCTGGGGGTCCCTGTGGCGCTCGGCTGGTGAGTACGGCATTTTTATGTGAATGTGTGTGTGCTCTCAGTGGCTGCTGCGGCAGCCGCTGGTACATGTATTAGATGACATGTTTGGTGACTATTTTATGTCCGCAGGCAGATACCTGCAGGACAGAGGAGAGCGAGGAGTTCGCGCTCTTTTTTGAAGCCGGAGGGGGGCGTGGCTTCACGCTTCCCGCTCTTTTTGTGACAGGAATCGCTCTGAGGAGACTGCAGCTTCACTGTCCTTCTCTTCCGGCTTCTCTCAGCGCGGCGGCCATTACAGAGGCTCCGGGCTCCTCATGCTCCGCTCCTCCTGTTTAAGGTATACTTTCACCGAGGCCAGCTGGGTGAGTGAATATCATCACCCCACAGCGCAGAACCTATCTGTGTTCCAAGTGACAGATAGCGTTTATCTGCAGCCGCGTTCTCTTGTAGAGACCTGGGACTCGCACACTCCTTTTATTTTATATAGGGAGTTGGCGGCATTAACCCCTATGAAGGGTTAACCCTTTCAGCAATAACCGCCGCAGGTTCTACCCGGTAGGGATCAGAACGCAGGAGGTTATTTATATATGAGAGACAGCTGGGGTAACTCTCTTCTTTAAGAGCTTTAACCCTTCAGCGTACTTGCTCAGTCTGCTTAGTAACCACACTGTTTCCAGTTACTAACAGGGTTTTGACCCGCCATTTACTGCTGACATGTCGGTTCAGGGTCCGGAAGGTGCGGACCATCTGCCAGATCCACTACAGGATCAGTCGCAAGTATCTGATACACAGACTTCGACGGCATCAAGCGCTGCGATTTACAGCGATACCAAATTAGATGCCATCGCTCAGTCAATTAATGGCTTGTCTGACCTTTTAGGTCAGTGGGTGTCCGCTAGATCCTCTCATGACAGGAAGCGGCGCAGGCCGGTGCCATCTTTTCCGCGTAGCGAATCAGAGGTATCTGATATGGAATGCGGACAGGGTTCTCCTTCAAACTCAGAAGGGGAGTTATCCGATTCGGATAAGGAGGATCGGCAGGGACATTCTTTCTCTCTTGTGAGCCGAACAGAGGCTTTAATTGAAGCTATGAGAGAGGCGTTACAGTTACCGGAGGAGGTAACTACACGGCCTGGTAAGTCGGGCCGCATGTACCAGGAGCACCATAAGTTGCGGTCAACATTACCGGCTCTGGAAGAGCTTAATACGGTAGTGGAGAAGGAACGTCTGTGTCCAGATAAACGTTTTCAAGGGACACGGTTCTTTGAAGCATTATATCCGTGTTCAACGGAATTGACGGATAATTGGATTCCTTCTCCTGAAGTGGATGTTCCTTTATCCCAGCTTAGTAAATCCTCATTGCTTCCGGTTAAAGGGAAAGCGAGTCTGCAAGAGCCGCTGGACAGAAAAACAGAGATGGCGGCGAAATCCATCTATGAAGCTGCAGGTCATGGATTCAGAGCAGTACTAGGATCCATGTGTGCTTCTAAGGCTTCCCTGTGCTGGTTGGTCCGTTTACGGAAGGCATTGCAAAATAGATCTCCATTATCCGAGATAGATGGACTTCTCGATTTATTGGAGACTGCAGCCCGATATAGCTGTGATGCAGGTCTGGATGCTGCGTCATTATCCAGGACGCAATCTTCAGCGGTCACAGTCAGAAGAGCACTGTGGCTTAGACAGTGGACCGGGGATGCGGTTTCCAAGCAGGGTTTACTGTCTTTAGCCTACAAGGGTGGTCAGCTATTTGGATCTGATCTCACAGAGCTGATTGCCAAGGCAAAGGCTAAAGAAGCGGCTTTACCACAGCGAAGGGCTATGGCTTCTACGTCTGGCAGACCTAGTACCGGTAATGGTCGGCGGTATTTTCGGTCTAGGGGACGATCCGGTCAGTCTTCTTGGGGATCGGGTCGTCCCTCTTTTTCGGGAAAGAAGTCTTCTCAGAAATCCCGCACCCCTTGGAAACAAAGTTTCCGTCAAGACAAGCGGGAAACTGACAAGAAGCCCGCCAAGGCAGACTGACGCCAGGTCCTCACTCGAGGGCTCTCGAGTGGGGGGTCGCCTGCTCCAATTCAAGGCGAATTGGATTTCCTGCGTTCCGGATTCCTGGGTAACGCGAGTTGTGTCGGCAGGCTATTTCATAGAGTTTTCTTCTCGACCCCCGGACAGTTTTTGCCAGTCTCGCATTCCGTCAGAGCCCGAGCTATTTGCCGCTCTGCTGCGAGAGGTGGAATTCCTTCTGCAGAAGGGTGTAGTAATACCGGTTCCGACAGAGGACCGGGGAAAAGGTTTTTATTCAAATCTTTGTGGTCCCCAAAAAAAGAGGACAAATTTCGTCCTATTCTGGATCTCAAAAGATTGAATCAGCATGTCCACAGCCAAAAATTCCGCATGGAGTCACTTCGCTCCGTTGTGGCAACCCTGTCGCAGAACGACTTTCTGGTGTCAATCGACATTCGCGACGCTTATTTGCATGTTCCTGTCGGAAGGGCTCACCAGCGCTTCCTTCGTTTTGCCATAGGTCAGGACCATTACCAATTTGTGGCCCTGCCATTCGGCTTGGCTTCAGCGCCCAGAGTTTTTACAAAAATTCTAGCGCCTCTCATGGCAATTCTTCGAAGACAGGGAGTCACGATTATTCCCTATCTGGACGACCTTTTGATTGTGGCGTCCTCAAAGGAGGAGGTGGTGACGGCTCGCAATCTATCCCTTCAGCTCCTGGAGGACTTCGGGTGGCTGGTCAATTGGGAGAAGTCGTCTCTGGAACCGTCGCAGTCAATCCTGTTTTTGGGGATGCATTTCGACACGGTACGGGCAGTGGTGTCCCTACCTCCAGACAAGCGGGCATGTCTCCTTCGACATGTACAGACTATGAAGTCTTCGACAGCAATGTCCCTTCGGAAGTGTATGCGCCTTTTAGGTCTGATGGTGGCTTCCATGGAAGCGCTTCCGTTTGCCCAGTTTCATTCCAGAGCCCTCCAAAGGCTCATTCTGAGTCATTGGGATCGATCGCAGATTGCACTGGATCGCAATATCCTCATCTCTCGCAGGGTGCGAGAGTCCCTAAGTTGGTGGTCACGTCCAGGAACGTTATCACTGGGGAAGTCTTTCCTTCCTCCGAGGTGGTCGGTCATAACCACCGATGCCAGCCTGACGGGCTGGGGGGATGTCTGGAACGATCTCTGGGTACAGGGAGTATGGTCATCGGAAGAGTCTGTTCTACCGATCAACATCTTGGAATTGAGGGCAATTTTCCTTTGCCTCCAACACTGGACGGTCCCTTTGAGCGGTCTACCAGTCCGAGTGCAGACAGACAACGCAACGGCGGTCGCGTATATCAACCACCAAGGCGGGACGAGGAGTTCCAGGCTCATGGTGGAAGTGTCTCGGATCCTGAATTGGGCCGAGGACAGAGTACCAGCCATCTCTGCGATTCACATTCCAGGAGTTCAGAATACCACGGCGGACTTCCTCAGTCGAGAGAAGATGGATCCCGGAGAATGGAGTCTTCATCCGGAGATCTTTGCACTGCTGTGCTCCCTTTGGGGAGTTCCCCAAGTGGATTTGATGGCATCCAGGTCCAATGCCAAGTTGCCGACCTTCATGTCCAGGTACAAGGACCCGAAGGCTGTGGCGGTGGATGCTCTGGTGGCTCCGTTGGACCATTTCGAACTGATCTATGTGTTCCCGTCGATATCCTTACTTCCTCTGGTGTTGCGTCGGATCAGGCTGGAGAGAATCCCGGCTATGTTGATAGCCCCAGATTGGCCAAGGAGGACGTGGTTCTCGACACTGGTGTCGCTTCTGGCAGCGCCTCCATTTCCACTTCCTCTTCACCCGGACCTGTTAACCCAAGGGCCCATTCGTCATCCGGACCTGAAGTCTCTGCGTTTGACGGCGTGGCTCTTGAGACCGAAATTTTGACCCGTCAAGGTTTTTCAGACGAAGTCATTGCCACTTTGCGAGCTGCCAGAGGTCCGGCTACTACTAGGATTTACCACAAGACTTGGGAAGCCTTCTTTTCGTGGTGTTCGGGTTCTTCAAGGAACCCGAGGATTTTTTCCATTCCCAATTTGTTGGCTTTTCTGCAATTCGGGCTGGACAAGGGTTTGGCAGTTAGCACCCTGAAGGGTCAGGTTTCTGCTCTGTCCTTGCTGTTTCGGAAGGCTATCGCCTCGCGTAGGGACGTACGTTCCTTTTTTCGCAGAGTAACCCGTCAGTTTCCGCCGCGGAAGGCGCCTGTGTCTCCTTGGCGGCTCAATCTTGTTTTGGAGGCTCTTCAACATGGGCCTTTTGAGCCTATGGACTCTGTTAACCTTTCTTTGCTTTCTTGGAAGGTTGCCTTCCTAGTGGCGGTCACCTCTTTGAGAAGGGTTTCTGAGTTGGCGGCTCTTTCTTGTTCGCCTCCCTTCCTGGAGTTTCACCCGGATCGTGTAGTGCTTCGCACACGGGGCGACTTCCTACCTAAGGTTGTGTCGCAATTTCATGTTAACCAGGATATTGTGTTGCCCTCGCTCTGTCCGGTGCCGAGGAATGCAAAGGAACGGGCCTTGCACACATTGCATCTGGTGCGGGCTTTGAAGTTCTATTTGTCTATTACTCAAAGTTTTCGGAAGTCGGACTCTCTGTTTGTGATTCCAGCAGGTCGTCGGCGTGGTCAACGAGCTTCCAAGGACACTATAGATCGTTGGATTCGGTCGGCCATTTTAGAGGCTTATCGACTTACGGGCGAACCTTGCCCGGTTAAGATTCGAGCTCACTCCACGAGAGCTGTGGGTTCATCGTGGGCCTTTCATCAAGGGGCCTCGGCAGCTCAGCTCTGCCGGGCGGCGACCTGGCGCTCCGTCCACACGTTTACAAAATTTTATAAGGTGGACGTCAGTGCTTCCGCTGATGCGGCCTTAGGACGAAGGGTCCTACAGGCGGCTGCAGTTTAAAGTTTTTCCGTTAACTTGTGTTTAGCGCTAGTTGCGCATTTACTTAGGTTGTTGGGATCTGCCTTTTTTTTGGGTTTTTCCCACCCTTAATTTTTGGACTGCTTTGGGACGTCCCACTAGTAATGACTAGTGTGTCTCCCTTCCTTCTCATCTGCTGCTGAAAGACGGATTTTGGTAAGAACTTACCTGTAAAATCCTTTTCAGCGAAGGAAGGAAGGGAGACACAGCTCCCTCCCATGGCAGAAGTGTGTTGTTGTTGTGTTTTCAGATGCGGCGTGACCCTTCTCTGATAGTGATTATCTGGGCTGAAGTCGGCGCGCTAAGGCTCTGTTCCAGCATCGCCAGCTCATCGCAGTAGTCAGGTTCAGTGAGTAGTACCTGGAACTGTGTGGTTTTTTCCTGTTACATGCATAACCTGTATTCTTGTCTTTCTCTGAAGTCCTTCAGAAGGGGTTATGTTACTCTGCTGGTGATATTTGCTCTTCCTTAGCTTGTGTACGACTGGAGAGCTGGAGTAGGAGGAGCCTGAGCTGGAGGGGCCGGTCAACACTTTTTAATCTGAGGTGTCTATCCCATCTGGGCTCCGCCTACCCACTAGTAATGACTAGTGTGTCTCCCTTCCTTCCTTCGCTGTAAAAAGGATTTTACAGGTAAGTTCTTACCAAAATCCGTCTTTCACACCCAGTCTGTGATGGCCGATCACTAGCACGCCATGTGTAATATTTGGCTTCCCACTGATGCCCAGAAAGGGACCGTTGTCCTTTTAACCATCTATATGGCATCCGCTTGGGTGATCAAAGTAATACGCTTCTCACTTCAATGTCTTTTATCACTGGGACCTTTTTAGCGACTACAGAAATATTATACAAAACAAGCACAGGTCCCTGGTGCACTCTTCACATGGCCAATAGGTTGCGTGTACCTTCCCAACTAATGATTTTCCATCCATATTTGCCTCCTACAAAGCTTAAGTTGTCAATTATGGTAGAGGGACTACTCATATTACCCCATTTCTTGTACCCTCTGCCTCAGATGGCTCATATTATACTCCTTGATTGGAAACTGTGGTGATACATGAAGAGAAGTTCCTGCGTCTCTTGCCAGAGATCAATGGAGACTGAGATTGTAACAAGGTTAGACTCTTTATTGAAGTGTCTTGAATCTTTCCCTCTTCCTCATAAATGCACAAAAAGGGTACTACATTTTTTCTTCTCGCCACAACAGCACCCACATGAGAGGACCAGCCCATAGGAACAGGAAACCTACAGAATAAAAGGGGTGGTCCCGCTCGCCTCCTCAGTTGGTTTCTTGTTCTTACAGGAACCTGCAGGATAAATGAGTTCCTGGGCTAAATTGCAGCTGCCTGTGCGGTCTCTGTGGGAATAGCAGGGTCTGCGGCTCCAGAAGCAGCGTCAGGGGAGCCCTGCCTGTCAGACTCCCCCCTCGTCTGACGGTGGATGGCGTGAGGCCAGGATCCAGGAGAGGCCGTCCTGGCTCACGTGGAATGCGGTGTGGCAGGAATAGGCCGGCACTCCTCTAGGGGAGCAAGGTGTGAACATCGGCCTCCCTGCTCCTCCATCGGGCAGTACTTTAGAGTTTCGGCATGCTCACTGGCCATTCAGCGTTCCTGAACTGGAAGTGATTGGAATTCACTTCCAGGGGTCCGGGGAGGCGTATTTCAGCATGGAGAGGGGTGGACAGGCTGTACGTATAAGATCTGGCGGCCTCCTGTTGCCGGTGTGCCCGCAAGATGTGCTCTCCACTTGTATCCGAGGTGCACCCACAGGTGGTGGAAGTGCAGATACACAGCAATCCCAAGAGCTGTAGTGGGTGCTCCCGAGGGCGACTCCACTGACAAGAGTGTACGGTGTAAGAGAGCTGAACCGTCTAGAACTCATGCTGTGCCTCTACCTCCAGAACCGGTACCACTTTGACAAGATTCACTGGGTGAGTGTTACATGACTCTTCCTACTAAGCTGAGTCCCCTTCTTTCTGTGTACCTCCCTTTCAGACTAAGAGAACTAAGAAGACTCAGAAATGTATCAACCAGACTTTAGAGGAGGAGTCATCTGTTGGGTCCGCTGATATACGGACACTGGTAAGAGAAGAGCTCCAGTCCCTAGAATGTTCAAACAGACCTAAGAAGCATAGGACTGTTACCCCAGTCTCCAGTTCCACTTCCGGTAGTGACCAGGCTCGGTCCGCTTGTTCTGATTCGTCATCATCTGGTGAGGAGGGGCGATCTTGTTTCCCCATAGCATTGATAACCTGGTGAAATCAATTAGAAACACCTTGGGGTTTCAGAGGCAAAAGAAGCCAGGTCTACGCAGGAAATTGTTTGCGGGTCTCTTGCAGAAAAAGAGACTAGCATTTCCGGTTATCGGAGTGGTGAAAGATTTGGTCAGGAAGGAGTGGGACAAGCAGAGGCAGCGAGGGATCCTCCATCTTCCAAGAGGAGGTATCCCTTTGATGATGACTTGACAATTTGGTCCAAGGTTTCCAAAGTGGATGCTGCAGTGGCTTCGACTTCCGGACATTCTGTCCTGCCCACAGAGGATTCTGGGGTTCTATCTGACCCTCTAGACTGCAAAGCAGAGACACTACTCAAAAGATTATGGGAATCCTGTACCGGAGACTTTAGACTGGTTATATCCAGCATGTGGACATTTATTCCATACTTGGATGATTTCTTGATAGTAGGGAGATCTGCCTCCCAATGTAGGGGTCGCCTTGCTGACACAATTTAATCCTTATAGGCGCTGGGCTGGATAATCAACCTGGACAAATCCAGACTCGTCCCGGTAACTCTTCAGTCCTTCCTGGGTCTAGACCTTGATTCAGTAAGTCAGAGGTGTCTCCTCCCAGAGGCATAAATGTTGGTTATAAATAGGGTTAGGACAGCAATTGATGACCCTCATATGTCCCTGAGAAATGCTATGTCCCTTCTGGGGTCCCTCAAGTCCTGCATTCCAGCAGTTCAATGGGCCCAATTTCATACTAGATGTCTGCAGCAAGAGATCCTCTGTGCGGAAGAATGACTGCAAGGTCACCTCAGTGGTAGAATGTCTCTTGTTAGATGTAATAAATTCTGTCGTGGTGGTTAGAGCAGGATCATCTTTCTAGGGTGGTTCCATGGGTAGTAAAACCTTTTTAGAATAGTTACTACTGATGCTATTGATGGATGGGGAGCTCATATAGGTGATAACCTGGCCCAGGGACAGTGATCCATAGAAGAAGCTGATGACTCCTCAAATTTAAAAGAATTAAAGGCAGTCAGTCACGCGTTACATCACTTTCTCCCACAGCTGTGGGGGTCTCGTGAAGATTGTAGGACAATACCACATCAGTCACATATATAAATCGGCAAGATGGAACTCGATCAAAAGCGCTGATGTCTACTGCGGTGGAAATTCTCGAACTGGCCGAAACCCATCTTTTGTCCCTCTCAGCCCTTCACATCAGGGGAGTGGAAAATCTCAAAGCGGACGTCCTCAGTCATACGTTACATCAAGGAGAATGGGTTCTCAGTCCCCAGATATTCAGAAAGATCATGGACTTATGGGGGCTTCCAGAAATAGACTTGTTTGCTACCAGGGACAACAGACAAGTCCAAAGGTTTGCCTCCCTGAACAGAGCAGATCAGCCAGAGATGGTTGACTCCCTTCAGTCCCCTTGGCAGTTCAGTCTGGCCTATGTGTTTCCTCCAATGATTGTGCTTCCACTAGTCATCAGGGAGGAGAGAGCAAGGGTGATCCTCATCTCTACTTTCTGGCCCAAGAGACCTTGGTTTTCATGGCTCAGAGTCATCCGACCCCTGGATCCTCCCCTCAGAGTAATTCCATCATCCTCAAGTGAAAGGTCTACACTTGATGGCGTGGAACTTGAGAGGCAGCTGCTGAGGTTAAGGGGTTTTTCTGACAACCTGACCAACACTCTCCTCCAAAGTAGAAAGGATTCCACAACTAAAATATACAGTAGGGTTTGGAAAAAATCCTTGAGTTTCATATTAGTCCCTTCTCTAATGAGGTACCGATTTCTGCAGTCCTTGAGTTTCTGGGGAGGGTCGGGAGCTAGGCCTTTCGGTTAGCAAATTAAAGGTTCAGATATCAACTTAGGAGCCCTATATGGTTATAATATTGCCGGTGATAGATGGGTTTCACTGTTTATTACAGCATGTGAATGTAGTGACCCTGTACACATTGTTCGTTTACTTCCTTAGGACCTGAACCTGGTCCTTGATGCTGTGACAAGTCCTCCATTTGAACCTTCAGAGTCAGCTTTTTTTAAAACACATATCGTTAACTGCTGTTCGTTGCATTAACATCAGCTAGAAGAGTTAGTTACATACAGGCTCTATCTATAGATCCTCCTATTCTTTTTGTTTTTCCTGATAGGATAGTGCTGAGACCAGACCCATCCTACCTCCCTAATGTGGTGTCCAAATTTCACCTAAGTCAGGAGATTTTTCTTCCCTCCTTTTTTGATAACCCCTCTACACTTGAGGAGGTGATGGTTCTCTGAAAGTCTCATGTGGGTGCTGTCGTGGCGAGAAGAAATAACTGGATTACTTACTGGTAATTGTGTTTTATTTTGGCGGTTCCTCTCATACTCTGTATTCCAACTCAGGAGGCGAGTGGGACCGCCCCTTTTATTCTGTACGTTTCCTGTTCCTATGGGCGGATCCCCTCTCTCATGTGGGTGCTGTCGTGTACTCCATAAAACACAATTACCGGTAAGTAATCCAGGTTTTCATGCTAATCCCCAGAAAGTCAATTCTTTTCTAATCCCATACAACCTTTTAAAGGGAATCTGTCTGTGGGATCAACCCTTCTAAACGGTGTATGCTTTGATATCGGTAATCCAATGTCTTATGCCAGAGAAGTCACGTTTTAATTAACATGTGAATGAACTGTTAAGATCTATGGGACAGGCATAGATCTCCCGGAGAATCTGCCTCCAGAGCTTTATTGTAAATGAAAGGAGACATTACCAATGTAATGGCTGACAGTCGGCTCCCATGATGTACATGTCTCACTGGTAACGCCCATGTTCATTTGCAATAAGCTCTGGAGGCAGATTCTTGGAGATCTATGTCCAGCCCATAGATCGTCTTAATGACTCATTTACATATAAGAAAAATGTGGATTTATCTGGAATAAAACATTAGATCGCAGATATCAAGGGCAGCACGGTGGCTCAGTGGATAGCACTGCAGCCTTGCAGTGCTGGAGTCCTGGGTTTGAGTCCCACCAAGGACAACATCTGCAAGGAGTTTGTATGTTCTCCCCGTGTTTGCGTGGGTTTCCTCCGGGTTCTCCGGTTTCCTCCCACACTCCAAAAAATATACAGATAGGGAATCTAGATTGTGAGCCCCATCGGGGACAGCGACGATAATGTGTGCAAACTGTAAAGCGCTGCGGAATATGTTAGTGCTATATAAAAATAAAGATTATTATTGTTATGATTTTTCTCAAGTTTCTATGACATTCAGGCCCATATATTGCTTAGGAGGGTTGAGCCTACAGCCAGATTCCCTATAAAGGATCTATCGGTGCAGAATGAATGTTGAAACCAAGTACAGGCACTTGGTGCAGCATGGACATATGGGGCATTGTGTATGCTGCAAAGAAAGATTCCAAGCCAGCATGCACAATGTTATAGTGTGGTTACGAGGGGCACATACAGTACATGGCCTGTCTTAACTGCTTGACTACTATATAATTGCAATAATTTATCTACCCCCAGCATTTTCTGTAATGGTCTGGACTTTTCTGCACATGTATCTGGACATGCAACAGTCACAGTAGAAGTTCAGTCTAATGAAAAGCGACACTGCTATCCTGACACTGCCTGTAGTTTACTTGGAAAACTTGCTGACAGGTTCGCTTTAAAGTGCCACTGGTATAACGTGATCCAAAAATATGCTAATTTCATAAAGATTTTAAAGCCCATGATCACGATCACATAATGCTTTGTGTTATTTTTGTTCATTTAATTCCTAGATGCAAATTTCTTAACGTTTATTAAAAACTAGATGGTGGCCCGATTCGAACACATCGGGTATTCTAGAATATGTGTGTATTACCTCATATCACTGTGTATTACCTCATGTTACCGAATATTACCTCATATTACCTCATGTTACCTGTGTATTACCTCATATCACTGTGTATTACCTCATGTTACCGAATATTACCTCATATTACCTCATGTTACCTGTGTATTACCTCATATTACTGTGTATTACCTTATGTTACTGTATATTACCTCATTTTACTGTGTATTGCTTTGTTACTTATGTATTACCTCTACCTCATGTCACCTGTGTATTACCTCATGTCACTGTGTATTACCCGTGTTCAGTAAACGTGACAGAAGTACATCAGACACTGTGACTGACAAAACATGTTCAGTACATCATGGGCAGTTGGTGAGTCACATGACCACATGGGCGAAGTTAGCCCTGCGTCGCTGATGTTACTGTGTATTACCTCATGTCACTGCGTATTACCTCATATTACTGTGTATTACCTCATATAACTGTGTATTACCTCATGTTACTGTATATTACCTCATGTTACCTGTGTATTACCTCATATTACTGTGTATTACCTCATATTACTGTATATTACCTCATTTTACTGTGTATTACCTTATGTTACTTATGTATTACCTCATGTCACCTGTGTATTACCTCATGTCACTGTGTATTACCCGTGTTCAGTAAACGTGACATAAGTACATCAGACACTGTAACTGACAAAACTTGTTCAGTACATCATGGGCAGTTGGTGAGTCACATGACCACATGGGCAGAGTTAGCCCTGCGTCGCTGATTGGCAGCGGCCAAGCCAATCAGCGACGCGGGATTTCCTGGACAGACAGGATAAGACGATTATATATATTAGATGTTTTATTTCACTGCCTCAGAGAGTCTGCAAGTCCTTTTATTTAAAACACCACTCCAGCTGTTTTTTTTAATTTTAATGCTGAAGTGGTGCTTTGCATTTAAGATCCCTGCGGCCGTCTTTTCCTCCTATCCCTATTGGTCTCCCTGCCAGATCTCTCCAGTGTTTCATGGAGAAGGCGGAGGTCACTCTTCAATGTAAGTTTCCGAGAACCTCGTTCTGGCTCTCATAGACTTGCCTTGAGAGCCTGTGACGTAGCTTCTGACTTCCGGCCAGTCAGAGTTTGCGGTCACAAGATGGCACAGTGAAACCGGAGTGAAACTGAAAAAAAGGTGAAGACACAGGAAACTGGGATCAGGGACCTTCTTTTAGAAGCACCACTCCAGCGCTGCAAAAAAAAAACCACCAAAATGCTGGATTGGTGCTTTAATGAGTTATTGATATTAGGAGAGAAGGGGTTGTAGATGGACCCGTCTTGGAGTGAGAAGAGAATATCTTGACTAAGTCAAGAGGGGAAGAACATTAGATTTTTTTTTTAAGGCCATGGCAATAAATAATTATAGACGCTTACAGACATGGTACGTACTGCAGAAGCCCCAGCTTTATTGTTCACTAATGTACAAGGTGCACAAGTTGTTGACCCCAGAACATAATCATTTGCATGCAGCGTTCACAAGCAGAGGAGGGAGAGGCTCGTCCGTTTTGTTACATCCTAGGGTGATTCTCTAAATAAATGTAAAATGGTGGATTTTAATCTTTCTCCGCCATGAGGTACACTATACGTCTGTGACCAGTAAGAAACAATGAACATTAAAATAGCAGGTAAACTGCACATGGCACAGTCCAAGTCTATCACAACATATGTGAGCGTTGAATGAATCGGTAAACGGTGACGGTCTAGGTAATTCTGAAATTAGTCAGCTGATGTTACATAAAAAAAAAAGAAAAAATTTAGAGTAATCCTATAAAGTACAAGTCAAGTGTTAGGAAGATGTCGCGCGAGATGTTAATAGTTTGAACTAGTTTTATTTTTATATATATTTAAGGCAAGATGATGAAAAGAAAACAAAATGGCTACAGCTCCTTTATGAGATGACTTTCGGATGAGTCGTATCCGTCAGGACAGGAGCGGCCCGGGCCGTTCGGTGGTGCATTAAATGGCTTCCACGTAATTAGCTGGAAGCATGCCAGTCTTGCCAGTTCTCTGGACCGTCCCGTACATCCAGCCTTCGTCTATGGTCTGGACGTTTACGATAGTATCTCCATCCTTGAAGGACACTTCATCGTCATCTGTGGCCCTGTAGTCGTACATGGCTCTGAAGGTTTTCTGGAAAATGAAATAGAGTTGTCGTTACAATATGTCCTAATTCACGCAGGGTCCACATCACATTATGGGTCTTTTTCTTGGGGCGGAAGGGAGGAGGTTAGCATATGTTCTAAATGTTATGCCACGTTCACACATTCAGTATTTGTAAGCCAAAACCAGGACCAGGGGAAATGTGCTGAAGTGGTAAGGTGTTTCTATTAGACTTTTCCTCTGATTGTTCCACTCCTGATTTTGGCTTACAAATACTGATCGTGGCCTTAGAGTGAAGAAGGATTTACAGTGTGTCTTCTGGTCTGTCAGAGCTCACAGTGTATGTTCACACAACCATATTTATAATCCAAGTGCAGTCTGTTAAAAAAAAAAAAAAAAGACCACGAAGATGGCACTCGGATCGATGCTATTCAGTTGGACCGATCAAATGGCCGTTTTTTCATACTGACCGAAAGTCCGCATGAAAAAAAATCACAGCATCAACTATTCTCTTCTGTATTTCGGATGAGCATCTCTTCTATAGGTGCTCAAAAAGAATTAGATCCCATAGAAATCATCCATATAGCATCCGATTTTTCACAGATACATTGCAATTCTTACCATAAGAAAATGACGTTAATTTTATTGTTATGTATGTGATAAAAATATATATAAAAACAAATGCTGCACAGATGTAAAAACAAAAACATACGGATTAGAATGCAAGAGAAAAATGATCTCTTTTCGAAATTTTGCTAGTTTTCTGTGGAAACTGACAGTAGTAAAGATCCATCAGATAAGTTCTAATTGGATACCTGTAATCTAATGCACTGCTCTCAGATCATAAGAAACCAGCAAAATTTAGAATTTACGTGTCAGCGTTGGCTGAGAAGAAACCATTATTTAGAAAGGATGTGATACCATTATTGGAATCACTATTCTTGTGACAAGATTCTATTCAATTATGTTTCCTGTGTTCTAGTGTATTGTTTCTTTCAGGAGCAAGTGAGCGTGAAGGACGTGTCTGTCTCGGAAAGAATTTAAGGGGTGTCAATATCTCTGAAATAATTTAAAGGAAGTAACTATCACTGAAAGAGTAAAGGATGTCCGTATTTAGATTATCAGTGAAAGAGTCTAAGAAGCGTGTCTGTCTGTGAAAGAGTCTAAAGGAAATCTCTATTTCTGAAAGTCTAAGGGGAGCGACGATCTATGAAAAAGTCTAAGGGGAGCGACTATCTATGAAAAAGTCTAAGGGGAGCGACTATGAAAAAGTCTAAGGGGAGCGACTATCTATGAAAGAGTCTAAGGGGAGCGACTATGAAAGTCTAAGGGGAGCGACTATCTATGAAAAAGTCTAAGGGGAGTGACTATCTATGAAAGAGTCTAAGGGGAGCGACTATGAAAGAGTCTAAGGGGAGCGACTATCTATGAAAAAGTCTAAGGGGAGCGACTATGAAAAAGTCTAAGGGGAGCGACTATCTATGAAAGAGTCTAAGGGGAGCGACTATGAAAGTCTAAGGGGAGCGACTATCTATGAAAAAGTCTAAGGGGAGCGACTATCTATGAAAAAGTCTAAGGGGAGCGACTATCTATGAAAAAGTCTAAGGGGAGCGACTATGAAAGAGTCTAAGGGGAGCGACTATCTATGAAAAAGTCTAAGGGGAGCGACTATGAAAAAGTCTAAGGGGAGCGACTATGAAAAAGTCTAAGGGGAGCGACTATCTATGAAAGTCTAAGGGGAGCGACTATCTATGAAAGAGTCTAAGGGGAGCGACTATGAAAAAGTCTAAGGGGAGCGACTATGAAAGAGTCTAAGGGGAGCGACTATCTATGAAAAAGTCTAAGGGGAGCGACTATCTATGAAATAGTCTAAGGGGAGTAACTATGAAAAAGTCTAAGGGGAGCGACTATCTATGAAAAAGTCTAAGGGGAGCGACTATCTATGAAAAAGTCTAAGGGGAGCGACTATGAAAGAGTCTAAGGGGAGCGACTATGAAAAAGTCTAAGGGGAGCGACTATCTATGAAAAAGTCTAAGGGGAGCGACTATCTATGAAAAAGTCTAAGGGGAGCGACTATCTATGAAAAAGTCTAAGGGGAGCGACTATGAAAGAGTCTAAGGGGAGCGACTCTATGAAAGAGTCTAAGGGGAGCGACTATCTATGAAAGAGTCTAAGGGGAGCGACTATGAAAAAGTCTAAGGGGAGCGACTATGAAAGAGTCTAAGGGGAGCGACTATGAAAAAGTCTAAGGGGAGCGACTATCTATGAAAAAGTCTAAAGGGAGCGACTATGAAAAAGTCTAAGGGGAGCGACGATCTATGAAAAAGTCTAAGGGGAGCGACGATCTATGAAATAGTCTAAGGGGAGCGACTATCTATGAAAGAGTCTAAGGGGAGCGACTATCTATGAAAAAGTCTAAGGGGAGCGACTATCTATGAAAAAGTCTAAGGGGAGCGACTATCTATGAAAGAGTCTAAGGGGAGCGACTATCTATGAAAAAGTCTAAGGGGAGCGACTATCTATGAAAAAGTCTAAGGGGAGCGACTATCTATGAAAAAGTCTAAGGGGAGCGACTATCTATGAAAAAGTCTAAGGGGAGCGACTATCTATGAAATAGTCTAAGGGGAGTAACTATGAAAAAGTCTAAGGGGAGCGACTATCTATGAAAAAGTCTAAGGGAGCGACTATCTATGAAAAAGTCTAAGGGGAGCGACATCTATGAAAAAAGTCTAAGGGGAGGACTATGAAAGAGTCTAAGGGGAGCGACTATCTATGAAATAGTCTAAGGGGAGTGACTATCTATGAAAAAGTCTAAGGGGAGCGACTATCTATGAAAAAGTCTAAGGGGAGCGACTATCTATGAAAAAGTCTAAGGGGAGCGACTATCTATGAAAAAGTCTAAGGGGAGCGACTATGAAAGAGTCTAAGGGGAGTAACTATCTATGAAAGAGTCTAAGGGGAGCGACTATCTATGAAAGAGTCTAAGGGGAGCGACTGAAAAAGTCTAAGGGGAGCGACTATCTATGAAAAAGTCTAAGGGGAGCGACTATCTATGAAAAAGTCTAAGGGGAGCGACTATCTATGAAAAAGTCTAAGGGGAGCGACTATCTATGAAAGAGTCTAAGGGGAGCGACTATCTATGAAAGAGTCTAAGGGGAGCGACTATCTATGAAAGAGTCTAAGGGGAGCGACTATCTATGAAAAAGTCTAAGGGGAGCGACTATCTATGAAAAAGTCTAAGGGGAGCGACTATGAAAGAGTAAGTGGAGCGACTATGAAAAAGTCTAAGGGGAGCGACTATCTATGAAAGAGTCTAAGGGGAGCGACTATCTTTGAAAAAGTCTAAGGGGAGCGACTATCTATGAAAGAGTAAGTGGAGCGACTATGAAAAAGTCTAAGGGGAGTGACTATCTTTGAAAGAGTCTAAGGGGAGTGACTATCTTTGAAAGTGTCTAAGGGGAGTGACTATCTTTGAAAGAGTCTAAGGGGAGTGACTATCTTTGAAAGAGTCTAAGGGGAGTGACTATCTTTGAAAGAGTCTAAGGGGAGTGACTATCTTTGAAAAAGTCTAAGGGGAGTGACTATCTTTGAAAGAGTTTAAGGAGAGCGACTATCTATGAAAAAGTCTAAGGGGAGTGACTACAAAAGAGTCTAAGGGGAGTAACTATCTTTGAAAGAGTCTAAGGAGAGTGACTATAAAAAAGTCTAAGGTGGGTGACTATGAAAGAGTCTAAGGGGAGCGACTATCTATGAAAAAGTCTAAGGGGACTGACTATCTATGAAGGAGTCTAAGGGGAGCGCTTATTTCCGAAGGAGTCTATCGAAGGTTACTATCTATGAAAAAGTCAAAGAGGAGTGACTATGAATGAGTCACGATTCTTGGACTATCTCTGAAATACTCTAAAAGATGTGTATATTTCTGAAAGAGTCTAAGGGGAGCAATTTCCTCAGGTGGGTTTTGGAACCTGGTGCAGGTTTTTGATATTGAATCTGTGAATCCATAACTTTTTGTTTTTTGTTATGTCCTGAAGATATGTCACAAATTTCTAAGGTGGAATTATCCCTTTAATTAATCAATGTAGCCATATGTAAAAAGATATAATAAGATACTTACTCCAGTAGTGGATGGATGTGATGGGACAGATGAAGCTGTGGTTAGCTGAGTGGCTACAGAAGAAGACCTCTGCTGGGGAAGCTCAGTAGTTTTGGTTTGCTTGTAACCTACAATGAAACATGAAATCTATGAGAGTATGGACTCTCTCGGCATTAGTTGTGAGCTGAAAGTGCTGTTACAAGCGGTTATGTATTGCCAGACACTATGGAGCTTGCTCGGATGCCTTGTGAAGCCCGTTCTTACCTTGAATAAACAGTATTTGTGAACTTTCTTTGTGGCCTATAGGTATTATGGAACAATGACATGATAAGTACCCATGTGGGGCTCTACCAGTATGGTGTTACCTTGCGCATTAATGGTCATCATACCTGTTACGGTGGTTGTAAAGAGACCGCCATTGCTATAATAGGCGGCTTCGGAAAGTTCAGATTTCTCATCTCCTGCGCTCAAGCTCAAGGCACTGGCAGAACGAGAGTGTTCACGGCTGCGGCGGGCTTGAACTGCAGATTAAAAAATTTGTGTTGATTAGTGGTGTACAAACAAGAGAGTGGGCACCATAGCTTAAATTAACATGGGATCTTCAATTTTGCTAAATCAGACAGAATTTTTCCCCTTCATGGCCTTTCCATGACAATTAAACCATTTCACCAGCACCTTGAAAGAAGGGTGTTGAGCACGCTCTTCCCAGAAGCTGAAAAAGGCATGGTAGCAACCAGGTCTACCCCTCATTTTGCAAAGGCACCATTATAGCTGCATGTTTTCCTTCATTCTCTGTTATTCTATATTCCCAAAGATGATGTCCATGCAAATAAAATATACATTAAATACATATCAGGCAACGCACCAGAAAGCATGTGTAGACTTCTTGACTGGATGTTGTCTTCTGCAGGGTCATAGTCAAAAACAGAACCAGGATTTGTACGCCAGACTCTGAGATCTATGACAAGAGACATATAGAAGGTTAAAAGCAAGATAAACTTTCTCTAGGGCTCGATATTCTCAACCAGATTGGATGGTATTAGGACATTGCCATTAATTCTGCATCCATAGCATAACATTGTTCGGTCTTGGACAATACAACCATAAGTCCTCATTTTCCTATTTCAATTCGTTCATTTTCCCAATGGGCCTCCAGTTGGACACTATGATAATTCCCCCATCACCTGTCACATCTTGATCCTGTTCACTTCTCTTTCGTTCAATCTCCACGACCTTCCTTTGGATTCCTCGGTAGTTGATGTCACTAAAGTCAATGGTATTCTTCTTCACTCTCTCGGTTACCGGGTCAGTGACCACTGGGGTGAAGCTTCCCTTCTGCTTCTCAAAGTCCTCATGGTATTTCACCTAGAAAATAATCAACATATCATGTTTAAGTTTTGGCTTTTCAGTGTGTGATGAGCTTTTAAGAGTATGTTCTCATCGAGTTTTTGGAGACTAAAATCTGATAAGTTTTTCAACAGGATTCAACTTCACGAAAAACTGCATTTTGTTTTTGGAGGCTTTTTTTTTTCTTCTAGAGGTTTTTAAGAGGTTTTAGAAGAAAGTTTTTGTTTTCTTTCATACTGTGTCTTTCAGCTTTTTGACTTGATATTATCAAGTTTGGATCTGATGAAGAAGGAGCATGTCACATCTCTTCTTTCCCATGATGAGGTTTTTGAGACCTCGTTGGAGAAAACACTCAAATAACTTGTCTTAAGAACGACAAATGAATAGGAAGAGGAAAAGCTAATTGCCATGGGTTACAAAAACAATAACTTTTGCAGTCATTTGATTGCCATGGTCAGTTCAGTCTAATGAGACTTCTTTAAGAAAGTGTTGACGTTAAAGAGTCTTTTCTCCTTCCTATCCTTTCCTGAAAAAAGAAGGAAACTTGACATCAACCTTGCTTCCTGCGCTCGATGAAGGTATTGGCAAGTTCTCCCGAATCTAAGAAAACCTGCTATGAGGAGCAGGACTTATGCTGTGTTCCCTATCACTTATAGACATAGTAGGAAGCTTGTGGGAGAACCCACAGAAAGTTAACACCCCGAAGAACTCGTTATGGCTTTTTTTTTATAGCCAAAGAACTGTGAGTTTCTTTTTTAAAAATAAAGTAATATAATCTCAACCTTGTTTAAGAGGATTTATGAGACTGTTGTCTAAACTGCTTTTGCACACATTGGGCTGTGCTGTAAATACTCGATATATCCTATGCCTGGGAGAGGTGCTGTCTCAAGAAAAATGACTGGTATCTGGCAGGACTTTCATTGCAAATAAGGCAGTAAAACAGGAGTTCGTAATAATACATTACCGCTGAAATATGACGCTGAGTTTCACGGACACGTCTCATTTCAGGAGTATCCATGACGTAAGCGGCTCTACCCTGTATCTGTTTGCGGAAGCTGTCAGAATACAGAACCTGAGAGTAAAGAGACACACAGTCAGTGGATTGCTGAGGCTGTCGGGTCATGGGAAGGTTATTACGATTGGTAGTAAATGGAAACTAGAAGCAGACAGTGAGTTGTTTGAGTCTTTCCAGGTATGAGACACTGAAAACAGATTTCTTACCTAATCTTCAGAAAATAACCTCGGACTAAATTGTAAACATTCCCAAAAAAAAAGTTGAACTTGATACATTTTTTTTTTAGTAATTCTTCATCACAAAAGACTAATTATTTCTAGTTAGGTCTGGTCTAGTATAATCTCGGTCCTTTAGTGTAGGATGTTCTGGATTAGAAATTGTAGTCATTTTATTTGGTGTATCACACAAGATATTCTTAGGGGTTCGCCTGGTTATCACCATTATTGGGGTTGATCACTGTTATAATTTAGTGCATAGTCAGAAATGTAAACCTGGGGATCGTGTTATAGAAGGGTCACTGCACAGATGGAACATATTGTAATACCAATACCGAGCTAATATTTTCTTGGTTGCGCTTAACCCTCTCCATCTCTGGAGTGACCGTCGCCGGTGTAGATTTTCCCAAATTTTCTTTGTATGCCACCTACATCGTGTAAAGAAGCATCCAAGTATCACTATAACGAGTATACACAACTCTAAAGATGCAGCATAAACGAATAAGTCGGGGTAACACTGCAAGGAGGAGGTTTTAAGAAAATAATATGGTTATGCTTAAAGCAAATTTCGGCACATTAGTCGGAAGCTTTTAAAATCATAAACCGAAAAATATTCGATTGGCCTCAGTTGGTAAGATTGACCGGATGGGTAAAGTGCGAATCTCTAGAACATTTTATTGTCCCGTCCATAATCACAATAGATTAATATGTAGATTTCGATTCTATGAGGCTTTAATTTTTCCACCGGGAGTGCAAGGGATCTTGTATCTTGCTGACAGTTCGGGATTTGCCAGGACTGTCCTGATTTTTTGGATACAGTCCCGTGAAATTTGGAACTTTTCTGAGTTTAGGAATGATTTAACCGTCCACCAATTGGAAGGGTCCATCCAGTTTGGAGACAGGACTTAAAGGATGTAGAAGGGGCAATTTTTTTTTCTTAAATACCTGTAGATTTTAAACTAATTTTTTTTTTTTTTAAATTAGGTTTCAATAAAAAAAAATTGAGCTGTTCAGTTTTTAAATCTGTCGTTTCTGCGCTTATCGCAGGCTGCAGAATGAGATTAACTAAGAAACCCTCAAGGGAGTTTAGACTTGAGAGTCCTCAGTGGTTGATACCTTTTAATGGCTAACTGAAAAGATGGTAACAAATTGCAAGCTTTCGAGACTACTCCGGTCTCTTCATCAGGCAAAGACCAACCACTGAGGACTCTCAAGTCTAAATATTTTTCTATCTACTGGCTAACACGGTACGAAGATACACATCTTTCCTATATCAAGGGAGTTTGTAACTCTTGTTTGTCTTGCTGAACACCGCTCATGATCGCAAACCACATCAAAGGAGAGCTGAACGTTCATGTGGTCATAAATCAGCTGGGGGGGGGGAATGAACTAAAAGACAGATAATAGAGTTAGAAGCTCTTCCTCAGCTATAGCTCACTGAGGATTCTTAGTTAATCCATTCTGCAGCCAGCAATAGACAGCGCAAAACAGAGACCATAGAAAGCAAACAATGCAAAATTTTTTATTGAAACTCATTTTCAAAATTAATTTTTAGCCCATTATACATGACTTTAAGTAAAAAAAAAAAAAAAGGTCTTCAAAGGACCAAGTATATTTTAGTACAGGAATCCAAAGCAGTTCTACCAATTAGATCAGGACCTGGTGTCATTGTGTTAGATACAATGGGTATTGTTACGACTTTTGTCTGTATTATTATATAGCGGAATTACAAAATTCATACGGGAATAGGATTATTGCAGCGTCATAAGCTATGGGTGGAGTTTTGTTACTCGGCGGGGATCACGTTTATAAAAAGTTGCTTAGGGAAAGCGGATGAATTGTAGCGAATTGTCCAGGTTGATACCATGCTAATGTTTTCTTGATTGCGTCTGACCCTCTCCATCTCGGGAGTGACAGGTGTTGGGGTTCCTTGCCCCAAGTTCTCTTTGTATAAAACCTACAGGTTATAAAGGCAGTCAGCATTAGCCATACGACCTGATACCCTATAGAACATGAGTCTTCACGTACACACTCTTTTCTCCATTATTTTAAGACATAATCAGCCCGAGACCGGATTCTCGTAATATGGACGGTAACAGCCGGAGAGGCTGTGCGCAACCGGACTGTGTATGGCTAGTACTTCGGGGCAGATGAATATATAAATATATAAAGGGGTCATCTCATAGGGGACATGCCATTAACATCTGATAGATGCCGGTCCGACATAGACAAGGGAGCATGCTCTTATGTAATTGGAGTGGTGGCCGTCCAAGACCGGCTCTCTCAATTAATTAATTTGGGAGCGTCAAGAACTGCTAAGCTGCACAGCGGGATCTACAGATATGCCATGAATGTCCGAGATGGGACAACCCCTATAATATGTTAAAAAAAATGTAAAATCAAATAATAAATTAATATAATGCAAAATTGCTGAAGAAGAAATAGGTTAAAGTGGAAGAGAAGGTTGGAAATTTAAGTTGAGGATCAAACGGGAAAAATATTAGAAGATGAATGACACGGATGAATTGGGGTACAGAGGGAAAAAAGAGGGAACTCAGGACCCAAGAGGCAGGAAAATAAGAATTTAGGAAGGAGGGTGTAAGATTTTTATGATGATAATGGACGAGGGTTGTTTAGAAAGGTATTAATATTAAGGATTTTTTTTAATGGGATCTATTGTTTTTTTGTTTTATAAATACCGAGCTGATATTTTCTTGATTGCGTTTTACTCGCTCCATCTCAGGAGTCATAGGGATTGGAGTTGCTAGTCCCAAATTTTCTTTGTACGTAACCTAAAAGGTACAATAATGGTACCCCCAAAATATTATAAATTATAAGACGAAAGAAAAAAAGTACAAATAAAGAAAATTTTGACGTTTTAACACTGATTGACAAGTTACAAGTCAGCCAGGGCTTAAACTCGGCAATTGATTAGTACGATAATAATATACCGAGAAAGTTAAAAATGTTTAAAAACTGTAATAGTTAAAAAAAAATGTAAATATTGAAATATTTTTTAAGAAAAAAAGTTAATAAAATTAATCTAAAGTTTGAGTGTAAATGTTAACGGACGCTAAAAAAAAATCAGTTTAGACACTCAAAGAAAAAAAATAATAATCCAGTATTGGTTATAATGTAATTGGTTTAGAAACTTTTTGTTAGGAGGGTTTAAACCAATTCCCATATTGGATAGTACCATGCTAATGTTTTCTTGGTTGCGTTTGACGCGCTCCATCTCAGGAGTCACAGGAGTGGGGGTTCCTTGACCCAAGCTTTCCTTGTATAAAACCTGGAGACACAAAAGAGCGCCCAAGATAGCACCGATAACAAAATCCAATATTTGCTAGATACAACAAAGATTTAAAAAAAAAAAAAATCTGCTGTAATGTAAAAACAAAAAAACAAACTTAAAAAGTACAATTTTGTAATATTTTGCCTATATAAGGGTAAATGTGGTGAGTTGGATCAAAATAATAAAACATTTTTTGTTATTTTTTTTTTGTTATCCTAATTTTCTACAACTTAGATATCCTTAGTATAAGAACTGGTGAAGACAAAGAGTAGAGTTCTCATAGTGACCAATAAGATTCTAGTATTTATCACTTTTTTCTCTTAAGTGATGAAACACTGGATCTGTTTGACTTTTTGTCCAATAACTCTAATTTTTAAACATATTGGCCAAATCTTTGGGAAAAATAATTGGGAGGCATTGAATGCCTGTAATTGTAGGAGGGGGAAAGGGATTAATACTTCATGTCAACCACATCTCTCACTAAATAACATATTTATTTTAATGTTTGTTTAAGCTTGTCACTTTTTATGAATTTGGACCGTAAGCTTATATAAACCGAGGAAAGAGAAATGGATTGTTTAAAAATGTAATAAGACTTGAAAAGGTGTATTTGTAGATAGTTCTTATGTGGAATTTGGAGATGTTGGACTTAATAAAGTACCTCAGGGGAGGAACCTCATATGACTCCACCCCTGAGCAGTCAATCAAACCTACATTTTAAAAGGAACCTGAGTCATGTTGCCTGAACCACACGTAGCATGAATCAGACTCTGACTTCATTATTGCAACTGTATATATGTTTTACTCTGTCGTAGCGTTACAAAGCAAAACATACACATCTGCAATAACGTGGTTCAAGCAGCGTGAATCTCCTGCCAGGGAATATTGGAAGCTTTAAACACCTTAGTGCTGGTATTCGGCTACAATCTATTTATTAATTATATCACCAAATATTGTATCCTCATATTCTATAATAAATAGCAGAACCAGAACCATTTACTCCTATTAATAATACATTATGAATAGTATGTGTATGTGGGGGAATCTTCTGTATACCTTTATATAAAAAATATATATTTGTATATTTTTAACTTATTCATGACATGACTTTCAAGAATCCAAACATGAAACCTTGTAGCCAGTTATTAATTTATAAAATCTTCAATCTTTTAAATACTTTCCAACTGTGCAACAGAAAATGAAACAAAAATAGGAAGATGAGGGATCTATCTCTATCTATCTATCTATCTATCTATCTATCTATCTATCTATCTATCTATCTATCTATCTATCTATCTGTTATCTATCTATTATCTATCTATCTATTATCTATCTGTTATCTACCTATTATCTATCTATCTATTATCTATCTGTTATCTATCTATTATCTATCTATCTATTATCTATCTGTTATCTACCTATTATCTATCTATCTATCTATCTATCTATTATCTATCTGTTATCTATCTATTATCTATCTATCTATTATCTATCTGTTATCTACCTATTATCTATCTATTATATATTATCTATCTATTATATATTATCTATCTATTCATTATCTATCTATCTATCTATCTATCTATCTATATCTATCTATATCTATCTATCTATCTATCTATTATCTATCTATCTATCTATCTATTTATCTATCTATCTATCTATCTATCTATCTATCTATCTATCTATCTATCTATCTATCTATTCATCTATTATCTATCTATTATCTATTCATCTATTATCTATCTATCTACTGTATTATCTATCTATCTATCTATTCATCTATTATCTTTCTATTCATCTATTATCTATCTATCTATATTTCTATCTTTTATCTATCTATTCATCTATTATCTATCTATTCATCTATTATCTATCTTATTCATTTATTATCTATCTATTCATCTATTATCTATCTATCCTATTCTATCTGCAATCTATCACAATTTATTTATCTACCTAATATCTATCTAATATTTATCATCAATCTATTTTATATCTGTTGATCATCTCTTTATCTAATATCCATTTTATCATCATCTGATCTATTGATCAATATTCTATCTATTATCTATCTGCTATCTATCTCTATCCATCTATCAAACTTTGTGATTTTGAAGATCTCATACACAATTTCAAGACAATAGTAAGTATTAATGTCATCAGTTGTAAAATTCGGTTATGGAACAAGTAGAAATGAGGAAGACATGAAAACAGTGCCTTGCTTCTTAGTTAGTTGTGCCATTAATATACTGTTAAAAGTCACGAAGGTTTAATAATCCCTTTACGTATTTGCATTCTGAACGCAGGGTCAGACGTGTCTTTGGATTAATACTGAGGAGTATGAGAGATGCTGACATTAGGTGGGAAGTGAAGGGCCGTTTAGTATAAGGAGAAGAGACGTAGGTCAAACACAAAGGGAGGAAAACTCATGATCAGCCGCTACCGAGCTGATGTTCTTCTGCGTCTCCTTGACTCGTTTCACTTCTGGCAGGTCAGGGATCGGCGTTCCTGTCCCAATACTTTCCTTGTACTTAATCTATAAGATTACACATAATGGAGAAACAAAAAAGCAATGGACATTTAGCACATTGGACAGTCCCATACATGACGGCATGTATGACCGTACACATATCTCATACGAGACAACCGGAAACATAAAGATCTACAAAACTGGAGCATTCTGTAACCATTATATTCCTGTCTACCGTGTGCAATCAAACGCATAATTGTGGGATGTGACAACCGCTCTGAGCACACTCGTGATACAGAGATTTTATATTAACATTTTTGAGATCTTAAATTTGGCAGAAAACGTTACACGAAAAGTAACAACTGTTATGTAAAAAATAATGATACAGTTTACAATTTATATGTAAAGATGGAATTAGACAAAGATGCTCGTTATTTGTATTAAATTTCTTAATAATTACATTGATGTTACATATATTGTGATAGTAGTGTAATGTGTCGCATAGTTATCGTAGTGTTAGATATAGTGATGATGTGATCATTTATTACAGAACGAAGTTATGGCATTGTTATATGTAATACAGGTACAGTAATGTTATGCCATAAATAATAAATGTGTTTTCTTATATGTAAGGTAGTTATGGTAATCTCACATGTAATAAAGATGATAATGTTGCTTACTCTATAAAATGATTATGGTATTATATATAATTAAGATGTTTATATATATATATATATATGTGTTATGATAATGTTATATAAAATAAAAATATAATATAGTTCTGGCAATGTTATATGTGCAGTAATGTAATAATTGTGATGTTATACATCAGGTCATATACAATACGGTTAGAGTAATGTTATACAGTATATAAAGCTTATTATAATGTTATGTGCCATACAACTATAATAACGGGAATTGTTATTAAAAATAAGATAAAAGCAATATTAATATGTGGATTTTTTTGTTTATTTTACTTTTTTTAGAATTACTCAGAATTAAAATATCATGTAAAATGGATCAAGCGCTTGTTAAGGGATGTGAAGGGTTTTATGGCAAGTCACTAGGGAACGGAATCGTCTTGTACCGTGCTAATGGCGTCCCGCGTTCTCTTAATTCTCTCCATCTCTGGGGTTGTGCCCAACAGATATTCCTGTTCCAATTCTTCTTTTTACTGAATCTTTAAAAGTCAGAATCAAGGTTGACAGTTAACGACAAACAACCACAACATCTATTTGGGAATTGTGGCTTGTACATGCCGCCACCATTGTAATGTCTCCTTATCTTCAACATTTTTTAATTTTTTACAATATTGGTCAGTTAATTGGTTAATTAGGAATCCTCTGTAGAAGGCAAATTTGGAATCTAGAATTTTGTTTTTCAGCAAAGTTTTTTCTTACATGAAAATACGTGTCCGTAAGACAAATTGACAAAACGGATGATTTAGAAGACAAAACAATACGCGACTCAAAAAATTCATCAAAAGACAAAAGTGACAAAGGACAATTTTGATCAACCCCCCAAAATAATAACTGAATGTTTCATCCATTGGGGGAGGGGCTCCGATATAAAAAAGG
>JARQOD010000007.1:79081545-79222418 GCA_033576555.1 Oophaga sylvatica | reverse complement strand
ACCTTCAGGAGCGCACTGCTCTCCAGCCACCCGACTTCCTGCTTGCAGGGGAGCGGTGCGCTCCTGCAGATTGACAGATTGATCAGCGGCACAATCATGCAGTTTGACTGAACTTTGTGCTCTCACAAAGCAGCATCAGAAGAACGCAGGGACCCTGAAGATGGCCGGATACAGTGATCTGGCTAGCTTCAGAGCTGCGCTTGCAAGCTCTAGGGCAAAAAAAATCTTGTGAGTGCTGCTCTTCTTGCTTAGGAAACCGGTTACCTCTGAAAGCCTGCAGAGGTGGCCGGCAACTTAGGCAATGAGCATAAACAATTGAATTAAAAATCCCAACATTCTTGAAAACGGAGAGGATTTTTAATAAGCTGTAAATTACAAAGTTGGTTGTTTCTACAAGCACTTTGCAATTTTACCCCTTTAAGGGCCACGTATTCCAACTTATGGCTATATCCCTTGTATAAAAATAATGAATTGGGGTACCAACGATGACTCGTCGAAGCTACAACCTCGATCAATCTATATTCATGAAAACTGTTCTACTCACATCACTAACTGAGTCTGTGACGGCACGATGATGGAAGTACTCGGGGCGGTCGGGGATGGATCTCCAAAGACCCAACTGGCTGACGTACTTCTCTTTATATTTTACCTAAAGAAAATGCAACATGAGAAATATCAAACTGTGAGACTCCATTACAACATGTTAGAAAGTGAAGCCACTTGGATGTATACCTATATATACACTTACATCACTGATGTCGTCAGTAACCTTGCGATGATAGACAATGTCCAGCGCGTCTTTCACGGTGTGGTACTTGCCTTTGGCACGCTCAAAGGTTTCCTTATAGCGCAGCTAAAAAATGGGAAGAAAATGTAATGACTATTCCCTGATAAATAATCTCGTTTTATGAATTAGTTCTGTATTTTTGCTCTTGAAGTTCGCACTGATTGCAATTCTCCATCCCTGTAGACTGTGAGCCCTCGCGGGCAGGGTCCTCTCTCCTTCTGTACTTGTGTGTCCCTTGTCTAGCACATGTTTATTGTACCTGTCTATATTTTTCCCTTTTCATATGTAAAGCGCCATGGAATAAATGGCGCTATATAAATGTATAATAATAATAATAATAATTGCAATTATAGGAAATTGGATTGAAATTGGATCAAACAATGAATGAAAGATGAATGGTTTCGGTATATTGAATTTTATTTATTGCCTTTTTTAGTTATTGAAAATATTTATTTAACAGAAAATAACTTTCCAGTTCAGGTCTAATTCTATTACTTTATTACTTGTTATAGTTCATTTAATTACCTAATTGCAAATCATGATGGAAATTGATCAAGGATTGCTGTTTGCCTCTTTAGACCGGGTTCACACTATGAGTATTTGGTGCAGAATTTACATACGTTCGTATTTGCAAAAATGTATAATCTGCAGCATTTTGTCGTTGCAGTTGTTTCAAGAGTTTTTGGTGCAGAAACTAAGCAGAAAATCCGCTTCCAAATGTAAAATTTCTCACCACAAACCTGGAGTTTCTTCTCAGTTTCTGCTCCAAAAACTCAGCAAAATATACATAAAGTGTACATATACCCTAAGGGTATGTTCCAACAGAGTTTTTCGCTTTTTTTTTCAAGTAGATTTTGAAGTGGATCTGCTTCAAAAAGCACATTAAAGATTAAACAAGGAGTATTTGACGCAGTTTTAGATGTAGATGTTCAGGGCACAAAAACTCTGTGTAAACATACGCTAAGGCTATGCAAATTCTGAGTCTTTGTAGGGCGGAAACAAAGAGGATACTCTTAGTATCATCATCAAAAAACTTTGAGTTTCTGCCCAGTTTCTGCTCCAAAAACTCTCCAAAAAGCTTTGAAAAAAATTCTTAGAGGATGATACAGTTAACCTCTTAGATCTTTTGATGATAAATGTAAAGTTTGTTTAGAAATTAAACTTGGATGTTCTGTACAGGTAAAGGTTAGCCCATCGGAATAATTTCCTCTGGTGAACCCGATGAACCCCAGTCCAAGACTTTTTATGGACTTTTTATGGACTTACATCACTAGCATTGAGGTAGGCTTTCTTGGCTCGCAAAATGATGGGAGTATCAGGAACTGTTACGTATTTGTGCTTCAGCTTTTCGTATTGCGCTTTGTATTTTCTCTGAAAAAGAGACAAAATGTCACCGTATAGAAATTTATAATTATATCTAATATACAAATATGTCCCTACAGTATATTAATCAGGTTAATAAGAAGCAGCAGGCGACCTATGGAGCAGAGCATGACTGACAGATCAGACTACACATTGGTTGTTTGTAGTCTGTTACCATGGCGACACATAGGTCTGTATTTTTAAATAAATTAGAACTAAATACGGTTCCACAAAATCATATTTCGGCTTTGATTTCTTACCTCGCTGGTCAAATTCTTCACATGTCTGGCCAGTGTGAGGGCTGGAGTCTGTCCATCTGCAGTGTGGCGGGCTCGTCCTTTGGTTGCCACCTCCGTGTACAGGTACTGTGGGGTAAATCAGAATCACATGACAATCATATATATTAAAGATTGCAGCAGAGTAAACGCATTACAATATCTCCAAAGTCCGATCTGTTACCTGGCTCTGCAATTCTTGGCCTTTCTTTGCTCTGATGAAGTCAGGAGTATCCAGAACTGGTGTATAGATTGATTTTTGCTTGTTGCCATCTGCCCGGTACACAAACTAAAGAAGAAATAATACAAAATCTATGCTAATTAAAAACATACTAATACTTTGATATTTATGTGTTTATACTGAAGTTTTGAAGATGTAGCAAATTAATTGGGGGGTTCTCATCTTGACCACTCGATTATAAACTGAGGCTATGGCTTCTTTGGGGAAGCTGCTGTGGATCATACTCTTTCAGGACAAAAATTAGCTGACCCCCTTATATGATGTCCATAGGCTTTAACTTTATTAGAGCTTAGTGAAATTTGATAACCACGTTAAGCCAATAAAAAATTCAGGAAGAGCAATCGAAAAGATCCTATACTATCCCAAAGGCATGCCCCGGAGGATCAATGAGTCACGCCCCTGTTTATAAGGGCCACAAAAATTTGCCCAAAATAAAGAGGAACATATCTCTAGAACTACATGGCGAATTTAGAAAAAAGCAAAACAAAAAGTGCAATGCTCATGGGAGAAGTAGGAATAAAATCAGAGCAAAAAGTGGCCAACTTTTCACCTGGTGACAGGTCATCTTTAAGCAGATGTTTACCTTCAAATGTTTAGCCCAATGTGAAAAATCTACAAAAAGGTCAGCCATACATATAATTATGTCCTGTCATATAATAAAATGTAATGAGGTAGTTCTGAGTTTTGTACAGAATGTTTACTACCATGATAGGTCATTGTATCTATATACCACCCACATTCTTATCAACGTTGGTGTTGGTAATTTAGGGTCCTTAATTCTTGCCCCAGTTTCCTCCCTAATGCCATTTAGAAAAATTCATATGTGGAACGGGTTTGTGCAATTCCAGTCCCTTTTCGGCCCAAGACACGACCATTTTGACCGGACTGTTTTCCAAAAAATTGGGACAATCATAACAAATTAAGGAAGTTGGCATGTGAGCAACAATTTATGAGTTACTGTTCTTTTCCGGGACCAACGGGCTACCCAGAAATAGAGGTGTAATTACGAATTCTATCTTTGCACTCCATATAGCTGTTCTAATATTTTTAAGCCTCACCGTAAGACAAAAGTTACACTTTTACTAATACCAAGATCTTGCCTGGCTGAGATGTGTCTTCAGCTCCTGTACGGTTCTGTATTCTGGTGTATCCAAGACCACAGAGTATTTATCCAACATCTTCTTGGCTGGTGTGGTGTACTGGTAATGGGACTGATAAGGCGAAATATAAACCAGTATGTTAGGATTACAATGGTGGAAATATTACAATGAGACTATACTGGGTAAGAATTTCCACCTACCCATAGTTTGCGGAGGTCACGCGCCCTCACCATGTCTGGGGTGTCGTACATAAAGCAACCCAGACCTTTCAGCCATTGTAAGTCTTCCTTGTACTTATTCTAAGAGACATAATCAGACAATGATTGGTGAGAAATAGATGGGTAATCAATGCTTTGATGATGGTTGGGATGACCAGGACCTCCCAGGAGGACATGACTTACATCGCTAGTTATTTCTCCAACATAACGGCAGTGAATGGTCTGAGGAGTATATGGCATGGAAATCATATGGCCTTGGAGTTTGTGGTAGTCAGATTTGTACACCAGCTGAAAGAAAAAGTAAGGACAAATGAAGAGTTCAGGGGTGGCTGAGCATTCGGAGACGATGGCCACAAATCTCAACCGTTGTAAGCTTACATCACTGATAGCGTCCTGCGTGGCTTTGACCTGGCGGATTTCTGGGGTATCTGGAGTGGTGTGGATCTTATCCTTCTGCTTGTGATACAACTGTCTGTAGAGCCTCTGAAAGACAAGAAAGAGAATTTGACAATGGTTTGAAAATATCATTCATGTTTCTTCAGTTTAGCTGAAAACAATTTTTAAATACCCTAACAGGTCACCCTATTCTAGACTGTTACCTTTATTTTAAGGCTGAAAATGGACAGAAACACCATCTCTTGCTCCGGAGGATCCAACATGTCCATCCGTTAAGATGGCAGCCCATTAGTCTAAATAGGATCTGTGTAATACCTCATTTCTCCTGCAGGAGTGCTGTAAGGAAACTTAACATTTATAGTTGAGTTCCCCTTCATATTACGGCTTATTGTTGGAAGCCTGATCAATTAGAAACTCTGTAATAAGCTTAATATCAGGAGCCCCAAAGTGATCAACCCCTTTTTTAATAAACACTATAAAAACAAGTGTCACATCTCCACCATTACCTGCTCCTGTGACGTCTGCTTCTGTCATCAGCACATCCGTGTTCATTCTGTGGGTGGCGCTGGTGATAGAAGAGACGTTGGAACCAGAAGCTCTGGACGGTGCAGGCTCTGTCCAGCCACTTAGATTTGGGTGGCTGGGACTTGCAGTGCTGTCCAGTTTGGCCATCTGCGTGTGTGTGCTGTTCAGTTGGAGATATTAGCTCCCTGCTCCAGCCACTTGGAGAGCACCACTCACTACTTAAGCTTCCAGCTTACTGCTGGAAGCTGCCTGATATAGCTTTGTGTTTTCCTGGTTTAGCTCTGTGATTTCTGCTTTTGTGTTTTATTTTTGATTTCTTGTTTTGACCTTGACTTGATTATTGAGGCTTCCACTGCCTGACAATTTTGTACCTTTGCTGCTTTTTTGATGCAGATACCTATCTTTCTTGCAAGCTTGCGCCACCGAACAGCAGCTGACTCTGTGGCCCTTGCTCAGGGACCCCTGTGTAAGTCCATATCCCTGTATAGGGTTTAAAGAGTGAAGGCCAGAGCAACCCTAGGGCTCTGGGAAACAGAGTAGCTTGAGCCAAGCCTGTTTGTGGTAGCCCTTTTAGAGCTGCCAGGTGACCTCTGACATATCCACCTTACAACAAGTGCTAATTGGGCACAACTGTAACACTAGATAAAAACTTGACTTACCTCGTTAATGACGTTATTCACTTTCTTTAGGGTGACAGAGCTGACGTTATCGGGAGGTAGAGTGTAAGCCTTGGCCTTCACATGTTCATATATTTCTTTGTATTTCACCTAAGTTAATTGATAAGAGACAAATAGTAAGCTTAAAAAACTAATACATTTCTCAGAATCGGGGGCTCAGTTTGCTTTATATCAGAGGGTACAGTAGTCACCTGTAATATTGCAGGGTACAAAGCAGAACATTGCACAACACATAATGGTCAGCGCCATTATATACCATATATGCAATGTAAATGCACACCGCATCGGTCTGGTGAGTGTGCGGGGCAGGGGGTGCAGATGTGAGACGGAGCGTTACTACTCACATCGCTGCCGATCAGCTGAGCTTTCTTGGCCTGTAGAAGTGATGGCGTGTCCTTTGGAAGACTATAACCTTTAGGCAGGGATTTGATAGTAGCATCACGATACAGACTCTGTAAGAATAAATATAACATTATTAAATCTATCTTAGATCTCTCTATTTCTATTATCTATCTCATATTTATCCATCAATCCATTAATCTAAATATTTTATTTCTGCTTCTTTCTACCCATCTATCCATCTATCTTTCTATCTTTCTATTTCATCTTTCTTTTCCTTTTTTTTTCCTTTTCTCTTCTTTTCTTTCTTTCTTTCTTTCTTCTACTCTATTCTTTCTTTCATCTTCTTATCTTCTATTACTTTGTCATCTTTCTTTCTTTCACCCTTTCTTTTTCCATCTTTCTATCCATCTTTTCATCTTCTTTCATCTTCTTTCCATCTTTATCCACTTTCTACCATCTTTCTTTCTTCTTTCCATCTTTCTATCCATCTTTCTATTCATTTTCTTCATCTTTCTTTCCATCTTTCTATCCATCTTTCTTTCATCTTTATCCACCATTCTTTCTTCCATCTTTCTTTCCATCTTTTATCCATCTTTCTTTCCATCTTCCTTCCATCTTTCTTTCCATCTTTCTATCCATCTTTCTATCCACTTTCTTATTTCCATCTTTTATCCATCTTCTTTCATCATTTCTTTCTTTCCATCTTTCTTCCATCTTTCTATCATCTTTCTTATCTATCTACATCTTTGTCCACCTCTAAACAATCTCTAATCATCCAACATTCTTTTCATCTTTCTTCTTTTCCTCTCATCTTTTATCCATCTTCTTGTCATCTTCTTTTTTCCATCTTCTAATCTTTCCATCTTCTTCCATCTTTCTATCATTCCTTCTGTCATTTCCTTCTAATCCACCCTTATTTTACCATTATCTTTCTTTCATTTTTCAATCTTTCTATCCATCTGTCATCTTTTTCTTTCATCTTTCTATACATCTTTCTTTCCATCTTCCTTTCCATCTTTCTATTCATCTTTGTCATTTTCTATCCATCTTTCTATCAACTTTCTTTATTTCATCTTTCTATCCATCGTTTTTCATCTTTCTTTCTTTCTATCTTCTTTCCATCTTTCTATCCAACTTTCTACCATCTTTCTTTCTTCCTTTCATCTTTCTATCCATCTTTCTATTCATTGTTCTATCATCTTTCTTTCCATCTTTCTATCCATCTTCTTTCATCTTTATATCCACCATTCTTTCTTTCCATCTTTCTTTTCATTTTTCTTTCTTCCATCTTTCTATCCACCCTTCTTTCTTTTAATCTTTCTAGCCATCTTTCTTTCCATCTTTCTATCCATCTTCCTTTCCATCTTTCTATTCATCTTTCTTTCCATCTTTCTATCCATCTTTCTTTATTTCCATCTTTCCATCCATCTTTCTATCCATCTTTCTTTATTTCCATCTTTCTATCCATCTTTCTATTCATCTTTCTTTCCATCTTCCTTTCCATCTTTTTATTCATCTTTCTTTCTATCTTTCCATCTTTCTATTCATCTTTCTTTCCATCTTCCTTTCCATCTTTTTATTCATCTTTCTTTCTTTCTTTCCATCTTTCTTTCTTCCTTCCTACATTATCTACAATCTTACATCTTCACCTATAAATCCGTGCACTGAAATATCAGTATATATTTCTCCCCCAGGTAACTAGGAAGCCTAGAACTGTACGTACATCGCTGCGGATCTTGTTGGCATTGCTGGCTCTGTCCAGCTCCATTGTGTCGGTGCTTGATGTGACCGTTCCTTTAATGTTGTGCTCATAATCAGAGCGATACACGACCTGTGGAAAACAGAACATTTTACACTTTCCGTATGGTGTGATGGAAATATAAGGTACAGCAGCTTCAAAACCTCTAAAGAAAACACAAGTATAGTATATGATCTGCTAATAGTCATATAATCCTCTCCGATATAGATTCACGGCTTTTAAGGTTGAAGGTAGACATAAGCCATCGAGTTCAACCTAATATGGGCAAAAACACAATTATTTAGGCTGAAGTGATAGAGAGGTAATACAAACACTAAGGACAAGCTAACACTAGAAAATCACCCTTTGTTTTAAATCAGGTTTTTGTGTTACATGTATTTAAAAATAAATGTTAGCAAAAAATTTTGTTTTCAAATTATGAATTTTACTTAAAAAAAAACAAAAAAATTGTTAACTTGCAATTTTCACAGTGACCACTTGAGCTATTTTAGACTCAACTTCCTGTTCTTTTGGGAAAAGTTTTCAGTAGTTTCCTTATCATCAGAATTAACACTTCTGCACACAGCTGATAACACAGGATCTATCAATCACAACATGTGATCCCCCAGCTAAACCCGCTCTTCCTCCTGTATAATGAGATTTGCACACGCACTGTAAGGTTCTTTGTCTCTGTTGACATGTTCCTTGAAACTCAGTTTTCCGTCGGCCATTTTGCTTTCTGTCTTTCTGCAGCTCTTGCCCTCAGTTAATATGGAGTTTCCAGTTTTCATGTTCCCGCCCTGATTCTTCCCTCTTGCTTCTTAAGCAGCCTCAGCTGAACAATCAGTGCTCCTGAATCAAGCCTCAGTCAGTCTGTGACCTGACTCCTGGAAGCCTTGGACTTGTACTCCAGCTATTCCCTACTGAGGAACCTTGGAACACTTTTGGACTCTGGAAACCTGCTGTTTGGTGAATCCATGTTTGCAGAGGAATTACGGTACAGAGAAGAGATCCTGAACCTGCTTTGGAGATTTATTGTAGTGCTTGAAGTTACTCTGGCCTGCTGTGTCTCCTGTCGCTGTTCCTGCAAACTGTGTGAACTTTTCAGCATGCTTGTATGAAGTAATACAAGTCATTTCATTTCAACCTATGTCTCCTGTGTTTTCCTCGCACCCAAGCACAAGACGCTATAGGAACTGTACACTATACATGACAAGATTCAGGAGCCAATGTTTAGTGTCTGCTGGGTCTGGGAAAGCCGTGTCTGCTGTGACTGTGGATATGAGATGTCCATTTAATACCTTATGTGATGACAGTGGTTGTGACTTCTCACAACCATTCCAGGTGAGCGCATTCCCTTAAAATTTTACTCTGGAGTGTTACCACAGGTAAACACTATTGTTTTTTTTTTTTTTTTTTCCTTTCCTCTTCCAGCACTTCTGCCTTAAAAGATCTGGAAGATGGAGGCCCGCATAAAGGAACTTTGCGGAGTGACTGATACAATCCTTTCAGATGTGCAGACTTTAAAAACCCGTTTTGCAAGCCTACAGGACCTCACTAATCATAATTTGCAAGTGTTTGGACAGACTACCCAGGAATTGCGAGCCAGGATTGAGGCTCTAGAGGAACGAGCCCAGGCTCCTGCCATAACCCCGAGTTCTGGGACCCCCAAATTACCTCCTTTTCGTTTTGGCGGTGAATGTGAGAAATTCAGGGGATTTATTAATCAATGCAATTTATTTTTCTCTGCACATGCTTCACAATTTCCCACTGAACGATCCAAAGTGCTTACTATAATCATGTTGCTTACCAATAAGGCTTTGATGTGGGCAAACCCTCTGATTGAGACTGAGGATGATTGTTTGAATCACCTTAATGCTTTTATTTCAGCCATGGGGCAGGTGTTTGATGACCCCAATCGAGGTGCAACAGCTGAAGCAGCCATGTTAACTTTGCGCCAAGGTAAGCGTTCAGTAGCCGAATATGCCCTGGATTTCAGGAGATGGGCTCTTGATACCACTTGGGACACTTCCGCTAAAAAATCTATTTTTCGGAAAGGGTTGTCTCCACTGATTAAGGATGAACTTGCTCGTGCCAACCCTCCCACTGCGTTAGGTGACTTTATTAACTATTGTATCCGTATTGATGCTCGTCTGACTGAACGCAGACAAGAGAGATGGTTCGAAAATAATCGCACTAACCTTTTACTACCTCCCTCCTCAGCTAAGGAACCTTTGAGTAGGATCACACGGGAACCAGAACCTGAACCCATGCAGGTGGACTCTTTACAAAGACGGGTTAGTGATGCACGCAAAGGACATCGTATAAAGGAAAATCTATATTTCTACTGTGGTAAGTCAGGGCACTTCATTATAAACTGCCCCAGCCGTTCTCGTAAGACTACTGCAGCAGTCATTCACTGTGAGTGTTGCGAGAGGAGCTCTGTCATGTCCGAGCCTCAGGCTCCAGAGAGATCTGCTGCAAGAGATCTTGATTTCTCAGACTTAAACTCTGTTAGTTCTGGGGACGATGACGGTATAAACGCTGCAATTTTTCAAGTTTCCTCAGCGGTGTCCCAGCTGAGTTGTAAAAGAAACAATTCTCATTGCTTCCTTTCCATCAAACTCTGGGTTGACTCAGTCTGGGTGTCTAGCTCTGCTATGATCGACTCAGGAGCAAGTGGAAATTTTATGGATATCTCCTTTGCTCTAAAACAGGGGATACGTTCAGTGAAGAAGGCTACTCCAGTACAGATGGAGACTGTGGATGGCTCTCTACTGACTTCTGGACCAGTGGATCAAGAAACAGAGCCTTTGAGGGTCCTTATGGGTAAAGATCATCAGGAGAAAATGTCTTTTTTGCTTATCTCTTCTCCCCACTTTCCCATTATTCTAGGGCTACCATGGCTGCAGGCGCAGAATCCTACGATTAACTGGGAGACCAAGGAATTACACTTTCCGGAGAAACAGATGAGTCAAGGAGTTTCAGCTTGCTCTGTTCCTAAAGGAACCATGTCAGTCCCTGAACTACCAGCTGTATACCAGGACCATGTGGATTTATGTGACAAGAAGAACGCTAATCAGCTTCCTCCTCACCGTCCATATGATTGTCCAATTGAATTATTGCCTGGAGCCGAGATACCTTTTGGTAAGATCTACCCCTAGCGGGGCCCGAGCTAAAAGCTTTGAAGGATTATATAGACGAAAATTTAGCCAAGGGCTTCATACGCCCCTCTTCATCTCCCGCAGGTGCACCCATCTTCTTTGTGAAGAAGAAAGATGGATCTCTGAGACCCTGCATAGACTATAGGGAACTCAATAAGGTTACTATTAGAAACCGTTATCCATTGCCTTTAATCCCTGAGTTGTTGGAGAGAGTGCGGCATGCCAAAATTTTCTCTAAACTGGATCTCCGTGGGGCCTATAACTTGGTCCGTATTAGACCTGGGGATGAATGGAAGACTGCTTTCAGGTCACGCTATGGACACTTTGAATATCTAGTTATGCCTTTTGGTCTGAGTACCGCCCCAGCCACTTTCCAACACTTCGTGAATGATATCTTCAGGGATCTCCTAGATACATTTGTGGTGATTTATCTGGATGATATTCTAATTTTTTCTAACTCCACAGAGGAACATCATGGACATGTGAGAATGGTCTTAGAACGCCTAAGACAAAACCATCTCTACATCAAACTTGAAAAGTGTGAATTCCATAGGACCGAAATTCAATTTCTGGGGTATGTACTATCTACGCAAGGGATTAGTATGGATGGAAGCAAGACCCAAGCCATCAAGGATTGGCCAATTCCTAGAAATGTGAAGGAGGTGCAGCGTTTCATCGGGTTTGCCAACTTCTATAGACGTTTCATTAAGAATTTTTCTGAGGTAGTGTCACCTATCACCCAACTTACCCGGAAACAGTCTAGGTTCTCCTGGACCCCGCAAGCTCAGGAAGCATTTTCCTGTTTAAAGGATAAATTTACCACCGCACCTATCTTAGTACATCCCAACCCCGAGCTTGCCTTCATAATAGAGGTGGATGCTTCAGACTGTGCCGTTGGAGCTATACTCTCTCAGAGAACAGGTGAGAAGAATGTCTTGCATCCCTGTGCCTTCTTTTCCCAGCAGTTGTCTTCGGCTGAGAGGAACTACGATGTGGGCAATAGAGAGTTGTTGGCCATTATTGCCGCCTTCAAGGAATGGAGACACCTTCTTCAGGGAGCTGCACAGCAAATAGTCGTCCTGACAGACCATCGTAACCTTGAATTTATCAGGTCGGCTAAGTGCCTGACTCCTCGCCAGGCTCGCTGGAATCTTTTCCTAAACCAATTTAATTTTGTCATTTCTTATAGACCAGGATCGCGCAATGGAAAGGCTGATGCACTCTCTAGGATTCATTCAGCAGAGACACGTCCACTTACTCCTCCTAAGACTATTCTTCCTGACTCTAGATTCCTGGGAGTGATTCATAATCAAGACCTACTTAAGGACATCAAGGAAGCATACCATGCGGATTCTTTGTTGGCTCAACACCCAAGGGACGTAAGTCTTGTCTTTAAGAATGGTGTGTGGATTCAGGGACAACGTCTGTATATACCTGAAACAGTCAGATTGAGAGTATTGCAACTCATCCACGATTCCAAGATAGCCGGGCATAGGGGAATTCTAAAGACACAAGAATTTCTTTCTCGTTTCTTTTGGTGGCCCACTTACAGGAAAGATGTCTTAAACTATGTCACTTCATGTGAAGTCTGTGCAAGATGCAAAACACCTCGCTCCTCACCAACTGGTCTGTTGCAACCTCTTTCCACCCCGTCCCGCCCGTGGGGATCCATTTCTATGGACTTCATTGTGGAGTTACCAACCTCTCAAGGAAGAACACCATTCTAGTGGTGGTTGACCGTCTAACAAAGGCAGCTCATTTTATCCCTTGTGTCGGCTTACCCACTGCAAAACAGACATCAGACTTGATGATTAAGAATGTGTTTCGCTTACATGGAGTACCGGATGAGGTCATTTCGGATCGAGGGGTGCAATTCACTTCAAGGTTTTGGCAAAATTTCTGTGCAGCATTGGACATTAAAGTAAACCTTTCTTCTGCTTTTCATCCCCAGACTAATGGACAGACAGAACGAACCAATCAGACCCTGGAGCAGTATCTCCGCTGTTTTATCTGCCACCTACAGGATGATTGGGTGGATCTACTTCCACTGGCTGAGTTCTCTTATAACAACTCTCAGAGCGCCTCCACTAAGCAGTCTCCTTTTTACTCCAATCTAGGTTATCATCCTAACATTCTTCCTCGATTTCCCATAGATACGCCCTTGCCGGCAGTGGCTGAAAGAATCACTTCTTTACAAAAGAATATGGATCTTCTAAAGGAAAATCTAGAATTGGCTCAGGAAAGGTACAAGAAAGCAGCAGATAAATTTCGTAAACCTGCACCAGCTTTCAAGGCAGGAGATTTGGTCTGGCTGTCAACCAGAAATCTTAAATTAAAGATTCCATCGTCTAAATTGGGACATAAGTACATTGGACCTTATAAGATCAATAAGATTATAAGTGCTGTTGCTTGTCGTCTTCAACTGCCCAGAACTATGAGAATTCACCCTGTCTTTCATGTATCCCTACTAAAGGCTGCAACACCCAATACGTTTCCTGGACGTTCTTCTCCTTGCCCTGACCCAGTGCTGGTCGATGGTCAGGAAGAATTTATGGTGGAAAGGATTCTAGATTCCAGGTTGTACAGAAATCAGTTGCAATATTTGATTAAATGGCAGGGCTACCCAGTGGAGGACAACTCATGGGAACCAGTCAATAATGTAAATGCTCCTCGCCTGCTCCGCCAGTTTCATCAGAGGTACCCTGACAAGCCTGGTCTGAGGTCATCCGGAGGTTGTCCCTAAGGGGGGAGTAATGTAAGGTTCTTTGTCTCTGTTGACATGTTCCTTGAAACTCAGTTTTCCGTCGGCCATTTTGCTTTCTGTCTTTCTGCAGCTCTTGCCCTCAGTTAATATGGAGTTTCCAGTTTTCATGTTCCCGCCCTGATTCTTCCCTCTTGCTTCTTAAGCAGCCTCAGCTGAACAATCAGTGCTCCTGAATCAAGCCTCAGTCAGTCTGTGACCTGACTCCTGGAAGCCTTGGACTTGTACTCCAGCTATTCCCTACTGAGGAACCTTGGAACACTTTTGGACTCTGGAAACCTGCTGTTTGGTGAATCCATGTTTGCAGAGGAATTACGGTACAGAGAAGAGATCCTGAACCTGCTTTGGAGATTTATTGTAGTGCTTGAAGTTACTCTGGCCTGCTGTGTCTCCTGTCGCTGTTCCTGCAAACTGTGTGAACTTTTCAGCATGCTTGTATGAAGTAATACAAGTCATTTCATTTCAACCTATGTCTCCTGTGTTTTCCTCGCACCCAAGCACAAGACGCTATAGGAACTGTACACTATACATGACAAGATTCAGGAGCCAATGTTTAGTGTCTGCTGGGTCTGGGAAAGCCGTGTCTGCTGTGACTGTGGATATGAGATGTCCATTTAATACCTTATGTGATGACAGTGGTTGTGACTTCTCACAACCATTCCAGGTGAGCGCATTCCCTTAAAATTTTACTCTGGAGTGTTACCACAGGTAAACACTATTGTTTTTTGTTTTTTTTTTTCCTTTCCTCTTCCAGCACTTCTGCCTTAAAAGATCTGGAAGATGGAGGCCCGCATAAAGGAACTTTGCGGAGTGACTGATACAATCCTTTCAGATGTGCAGACTTTAAAAACCCGTTTTGCAAGCCTACAGGACCTCACTAATCATAATTTGCAAGTGTTTGGACAGACTACCCAGGAATTGCGAGCCAGGATTGAGGCTCTAGAGGAACGAGCCCAGGCTCCTGCCATAACCCCGAGTTCTGGGACCCCCAAATTACCTCCTTTTCGTTTTGGCGGTGAATGTGAGAAATTCAGGGGATTTATTAATCAATGCAATTTATTTTTCTCTGCACATGCTTCACAATTTCCCACTGAACGATCCAAAGTGCTTACTATAATCATGTTGCTTACCAATAAGGCTTTGATGTGGGCAAACCCTCTGATTGAGACTGAGGATGATTGTTTGAATCACCTTAATGCTTTTATTTCAGCCATGGGGCAGGTGTTTGATGACCCCAATCGAGGTGCAACAGCTGAAGCAGCCATGTTAACTTTGCGCCAAGGTAAGCGTTCAGTAGCCGAATATGCCCTGGATTTCAGGAGATGGGCTCTTGATACCACTTGGGACACTTCCGCTAAAAAATCTATTTTTCGGAAAGGGTTGTCTCCACTGATTAAGGATGAACTTGCTCGTGCCAACCCTCCCACTGCGTTAGGTGACTTTATTAACTATTGTATCCGTATTGATGCTCGTCTGACTGAACGCAGACAAGAGAGATGGTTCGAAAATAATCGCACTAACCTTTTACTACCTCCCTCCTCAGCTAAGGAACCTTTGAGTAGGATCACACGGGAACCAGAACCTGAACCCATGCAGGTGGACTCTTTACAAAGACGGGTTAGTGATGCACGCAAAGAACATCGTATAAAGGAAAATCTATATTTCTACTGTGGTAAGTCAGGGCACTTCATTATAAACTGCCCCAGCCGTTCTCGTAAGACTACTGCAGCAGTCATTCACTGTGAGTGTTGCGAGAGGAGCTCTGTCATGTCCGAGCCTCAGGCTCCAGAGAGATCTGCTGCAAGAGATCTTGATTTCTCAGACTTAAACTCTGTTAGTTCTGGGGACGATGACGGTATAAACGCTGCAATTTTTCAAGTTTCCTCAGCGGTGTCCCAGCTGAGTTGTAAAAGAAACAATTCTCATTGCTTCCTTTCCATCAAACTCTGGGTTGACTCAGTCTGGGTGTCTAGCTCTGCTATGATCGACTCAGGAGCAAGTGGAAATTTTATGGATATCTCCTTTGCTCTAAAACAGGGGATACGTTCAGTGAAGAAGGCTACTCCAGTACAGATGGAGACTGTGGATGGCTCTCTACTGACTTCTGGACCAGTGGATCAAGAAACAGAGCCTTTGAGGGTCCTTATGGGTAAAGATCATCAGGAGAAAATGTCTTTTTTGCTTATCTCTTCTCCCCACTTTCCCATTATTCTAGGGCTACCATGGCTGCAGGCGCAGAATCCTACGATTAACTGGGAGACCAAGGAATTACACTTTCCGGAGAAACAGATGAGTCAAGGAGTTTCAGCTTGCTCTGTTCCTAAAGGAACCATGTCAGTCCCTGAACTACCAGCTGTATACCAGGACCATGTGGATTTATGTGACAAGAAGAACGCTAATCAGCTTCCTCCTCACCGTCCATATGATTGTCCAATTGAATTATTGCCTGGAGCCGAGATACCTTTTGGTAAGATCTACCCCCTAGCGGGGCCCGAGCTAAAAGCTTTGAAGGATTATATAGACGAAAATTTAGCCAAGGGCTTCATACGCCCCTCTTCATCTCCCGCAGGTGCACCCATCTTCTTTGTGAAGAAGAAAGATGGATCTCTGAGACCCTGCATAGACTATAGGGAACTCAATAAGGTTACTATTAGAAACCGTTATCCATTGCCTTTAATCCCTGAGTTGTTGGAGAGAGTGCGGCATGCCAAAATTTTCTCTAAACTGGATCTCCGTGGGGCCTATAACTTGGTCCGTATTAGACCTGGGGATGAATGGAAGACTGCTTTCAGGTCACGCTATGGACACTTTGAATATCTAGTTATGCCTTTTGGTCTGAGTACCGCCCCAGCCACTTTCCAACACTTCGTGAATGATATCTTCAGGGATCTCCTAGATACATTTGTGGTGATTTATCTGGATGATATTCTAATTTTTTCTAACTCCACAGAGGAACATCATGGACATGTGAGAATGGTCTTAGAACGCCTAAGACAAAACCATCTCTACATCAAACTTGAAAAGTGTGAATTCCATAGGACCGAAATTCAATTTCTGGGGTATGTACTATCTACGCAAGGGATTAGTATGGATGGAAGCAAGACCCAAGCCATCAAGGATTGGCCAATTCCTAGAAATGTGAAGGAGGTGCAGCGTTTCATCGGGTTTGCCAACTTCTATGACGTTTCATTAAGAATTTTTCTGAGGTAGTGTCACCTATCACCCAACTTACCCGGAAACAGTCTAGGTTCTCCTGGACCCCGCAAGCTCAGGAAGCATTTTCCTGTTTAAAGGATAAATTTACCACCGCACCTATCTTAGTACATCCCAACCCCGAGCTTGCCTTCATAATAGAGGTGGATGCTTCAGACTGTGCCGTTGGAGCTATACTCTCTCAGAGAACAGGTGAGAAGAATGTCTTGCATCCCTGTGCCTTCTTTTCCCAGCAGTTGTCTTCGGCTGAGAGGAACTACGATGTGGGCAATAGAGAATTGTTGGCCATTATTGCCGCCTTCAAGGAATGGAGACACCTTCTTCAGGGAGCTGCACAGCAAATAGTCGTCCTGACAGACCATCGTAACCTTGAATTTATCAGGTCGGCTAAGTGCCTGACTCCTCGCCAGGCTCGCTGGAATCTTTTCCTAAACCAATTTAATTTTGTCATTTCTTATAGACCAGGATCGCGCAATGGAAAGGCTGATGCACTCTCTAGGATTCATTCAGCAGAGACACGTCCACTTACTCCTCCTAAGACTATTCTTCCTGACTCTAGATTCCTGGGAGTGATTCATAATCAAGACCTACTTAAGGACATCAAGGAAGCATACCATGCGGATTCTTTGTTGGCTCAACACCCAAGGGACGTAAGTCTTGTCTTTAAGAATGGTGTGTGGATTCAGGGACAACGTCTGTATATACCTGAAACAGTCAGATTGAGAGTATTGCAACTCATCCACGATTCCAAGATAGCCGGGCATAGGGGAATTCTAAAGACACAAGAATTTCTTTCTCGTTTCTTTTGGTGGCCCACTTACAGGAAAGATGTCTTAAACTATGTCACTTCATGTGAAGTCTGTGCAAGATGCAAAACACCTCGCTCCTCACCAACTGGTCTGTTGCAACCTCTTTCCACCCCGTCCCGCCCGTGGGGATCCATTTCTATGGACTTCATTGTGGAGTTACCAACCTCTCAAGGGAAGAACACCATTCTAGTGGTGGTTGACCGTCTAACAAAGGCAGCTCATTTTATCCCTTGTGTCGGCTTACCCACTGCAAAACAGACATCAGACTTGATGATTAAGAATGTGTTTCGCTTACATGGAGTACCGGATGAGGTCATTTCGGATCGAGGGGTGCAATTCACTTCAAGGTTTTGGCAAAATTTCTGTGCAGCATTGGACATTAAAGTAAACCTTTCTTCTGCTTTTCATCCCCAGACTAATGGACAGACAGAACGAACCAATCAGACCCTGGAGCAGTATCTCCGCTGTTTTATCTGCCACCTACAGGATGATTGGGTGGATCTACTTCCACTGGCTGAGTTCTCTTATAACAACTCTCAGAGCGCCTCCACTAAGCAGTCTCCTTTTTACTCCAATCTAGGTTATCATCCTAACATTCTTCCTCGATTTCCCATAGATACGCCCTTGCCGGCAGTGGCTGAAAGAATCACTTCTTTACAAAAGAATATGGATCTTCTAAAGGAAAATCTAGAATTGGCTCAGGAAAGGTACAAGAAAGCAGCAGATAAATTTCGTAAACCTGCACCAGCTTTCAAGGCAGGAGATTTGGTCTGGCTGTCAACCAGAAATCTTAAATTAAAGATTCCATCGTCTAAATTGGGACATAAGTACATTGGACCTTATAAGATCAATAAGATTATAAGTGCTGTTGCTTGTCGTCTTCAACTGCCCAGAACTATGAGAATTCACCCTGTCTTTCATGTATCCCTACTAAAGGCTGCAACACCCAATACGTTTCCTGGACGTTCTTCTCCTTGCCCTGACCCAGTGCTGGTCGATGGTCAGGAAGAATTTATGGTGGAAAGGATTCTAGATTCCAGGTTGTACAGAAATCAGTTGCAATATTTGATTAAATGGCAGGGCTACCCAGTGGAGGACAACTCATGGGAACCAGTCAATAATGTAAATGCTCCTCGCCTGCTCCGCCAGTTTCATCAGAGGTACCCTGACAAGCCTGGTCTGAGCTCATCCGGAGGTTGTCCCTAAGGGGGGAGTAATGTAAGGTTCTTTGTCTCTGTTGACATGTTCCTTGAAACTCAGTTTTCCGTCGGCCATTTTGCTTTCTGTTTTTCTGCAGCTCTTGCCCTCAGTTAATATGGAGTTTCCAGTTTTCATGTTCCCGCCCTGATTCTTCCCTCTTGCTTCTTAAGCAGCCTCAGCTGAACAATCAGTGCTCCTGAATCAAGCCTCAGTCAGTCTGTGACCTGACTCCTGGAAGCCTTGGACTTGTACTCCAGCTATTCCCTACTGAGGAACCTTGGAACACTTTTGGACTCTGGAAACCTGCTGTTTGGTGAATCCATGTTTGCAGAGGAATTACGGTACAGAGAAGAGATCCTGAACCTGCTTTGGAGATTTATTGTAGTGCTTGAAGTTACTCTAGCCTGCTGTGTCTCCTGTCGCTGTTCCTGCAAACTGTGTGAACTTTTCAGCATGCTTGTATGAAGTAATACAAGTAATTTCATTTCAACCTATGTCTCCTGTGTTTCCTCGCATCCAAGCACAAGACGCTATAGGAACTGTACACTATACATGACACGCACATTACATGCCTCGATATAAAAGATAGAGTTGGGATCCGACAATTGTGGCTAATGTACATGTGAATTTCCCAAAACTACAGGAAGTTAAAGTCTAAAAATTCTCCAGTGGCCGATGTAAAAATCGCAGCACTTCTGTTTTCATTTTTAACACATGTAAAAAGAAAAAAACATTGCTAAAATACTTAAAAATTACATTTAATACAAACACCTGATTTAAACATTAGGTCATTTTCTGATGAGAGCTTCCCTTTAAAAAAGTGGGTCTGTCAAAGGGTAAATTTACTTATAAATGGTGTTGATTATATGTAATTAGTCACTCCCGGCGCTGTGGTAGGGAGACGGAGAACACCCAGAGAAGAAGGACTATGGGAGCAGTACTTACATCACTGCTCTGCTTTCCGCTGGTGACAGCTTGAACATAAACCGGAGTCTCCATAACTGAGGAGTAATTCTTCTTCATCTCCTTGGCTTTAGCTTTGTATTTGTACTGGAAATATAATTTTGCCTCTTAGTATATATTATATATATATATATATATATATATATACATAGTATGCTGATTATTGTGGCGCTTACGTCACTGCGGAGGTTGTATGCATGCTTGGCGTGTAGAATCTCAGGGGTATCCCACACAAAGCAGCCCACTCCTTTCAGCCAATGGAGGTCATCTTTGTAGACTATCTAGAATGGAAGAAAGTCCACGAAAGGGTTAATACTCCATCAATTGATTAAAAAAAAAAGTGTAACCCATTTAGAAATGGTGGTTAAACAGTACTCACATCGCTCAACTGGTCGTTGACCTTGCGGGCATGGACGTAGAGCTGAAGGTCAGGTAGGCAGATCCATTCGTGGAGGTACTTCCTGTAGTCAATCTCGCTGACTTTACTTTGTGTTTCCCGGGCGGAAACGATATCCATCATGTCTGGAGCGATGTGAATCTTAGCTTTGTTCTTTTCATAGTTCTCTCGGTACAAACGCTACAAAGAAAATATCCAGATAAACATGGACGACTACATGGAGTTATGTCAAATTTTTTACAATTTTACAATCTGGCCAAAGCTCTGATCTTGCCAAATTGTTGGGTTTGACCAACTTTTATTTATCTAATTCCCATGGCCAGCTTTGATGTGCATAAAAAGTAGCGTTGATCTTTGAAAATCTAATAAACCCAAAAGCCAGTTCGACAATACTCACATCCAGAGGAAGCTTGCCCACTCGGATGCATCTTGCGCTGTTGGGATCATCCTGAATACCTCTTGGTAGAGTGTAGAGCGCTTTAAACTTCTCATATTCCTCGCGGTATTTCAGCTAGACGAGACAATGGTGGACATTATATGACATATATGATCGAGAATATCACATTTTAACGTCCCGGCTTTCAGATACTCGTGCTTACTGTGCTGGCAATGTGCTTGTTCTGCTTAGCAAAGGCCAAGGCCACTGTGTCCGGGGGAAGCTGGTAGCTTGTGGCTTTGATGGCATCCCAGGATTTTTTGTACAAGTTCTAAGGATTAAAACACATTTCATGAATTATATTGAACGATAAAATCCATATTTATCTGTCGTATGTCACACATTATATAGGAGTACATACGCTGCTGAAAAGATCCTTAAGACTCTGGGTACGATCGTAATCTACGGTTTCCAAGACTGTTGTGTACTTATCCTTGTTCTTGTTGAAATCCTCTTTGTATTTGAGCTGAATTGAAGAGACAAGATGATCATGAGATTCGTAGATCAGCGAGACGAGCTATGAATTACCGACAATCGGATACTCACATCACTGGCATTGATGGCGCTTTGGACTGCCGTGACGTACACTGGGGTATCAGTGACAACGCTGTAGTTCTTAAAGTTTTCTTTACCGGCACTGGTGTACTTGACCTGAAAATAAATTTTTTAAAAAGTGCAAAGACCATAATATAAATTAAAAAACTGATCTGATGTTAATGACCTATCCTAAGGGCTCGTGCAGATGGTCGTATTTTCGGTCTGAGAGCAATCCGACATAACATTGGATCGCACTCGGACCAATGTTATTCTATGGGGCTGTGCACATGTGAGATTTTTTTCTTGGACCAAACCGATCTGATGAAAAAATCACTGCATGCCCAAGTTGGATCTGATATTCAGATCACACTCGGTCATGCAGGTCAATGAGCCCGTGTGGAAATCATCGGAATGCACTCAGATGACATCTGGAGAATGGAGAAGATGGAGACATTTTTTTCTCCATCTTCTCCTCATTTGAGAGAATCTGATCAAACTTTGATCAGAGTGTGATTTGCATAATCGACCGATTCTCTCGGATGAAAAAATATACGGTCTTCTGAACTTGCCCAACAATATATGATAAATATCTAAGTCCTGGACAACCCCATTCATATAAAAGCTACAACCCAAAGTTATGACCTACTTGACTCTGAAGATTATAGGAATTCTTAGCAAGTAAGATTTCTGGAGTGTCCCACACGTAACAGCCAATGCCCTTGAGCCATGTTAGGTCTTCCTTGTAGAGTACCTACAAAGAAAATAGTAAAACAAAAATTAATGAAAACATAGATTTTTTTTAAACGTTAACAGAAATATTGGAATTTTAAAAATTTTGCTACATACATCGCTCAAGATCTCATTGGCCTTTTTGGCGTGAATGACCTTCTGCTCATCAGGTAGACATGTCCATTCATGGAGATAGTGGCGATATTCAATGTCACTTAGGATCTGCTGGCATTTCTTGGCCAGGACGTTGTTAAGCATGTCACTTGGAATATTGATCTTGGTCTTATTGTCTTCGTAATTCTTCTTGTAGGCCAGCTAATAAAAAATATATATCAGTATTAAAGTATACAAACTCCAAAAGAACTAAGATCGGGGAAAAGTCAGAGGGACATTAATTGGCTGCTAGTTGATATTATCAAGATAATGGCAGAGAAGACCCTGGTGGACCTATCTAGACGTGCACAAGATCGATCTTCCTACAGATCATTCATCCATCAAGTTGCTATGGCTCGAGATCGAGTTAAACCTAACCTTCAGTTACCTAACATTAATATGCCTATATGCTTTTTTTTTCTGGCCATACAAGGACTTGCTTTCTATGGGATGAGTGGTAGTTTTGAATGACACCAATTAGTGATGAGCGAGTATACTCGTTGCTCGGGTTTCCCCGAGCATGCTCGGGTAATCTCCGAGTATTTGGGCGTGCTCAGAGATTTAGTTTCTGTCTCCACACCTGAATGATTTGCGGCTGCTTGACAGCCTGAATATATGTGGGGATTCCCTAAAAAACAAGCAATCCCCACATGTATTCAGGCTGTCAAGCAGTCGCAAATCATGCAGCTGCGGCAACAGAAACTAAATCTCCAAAATACTTGGAGATCACCCGAACATGCTCGAGAAAACCCGAGCAACGAGCATACTCGCTCATCATTAGACACCATTCATTTTACCATATACCATATGGTGACTTATTTTCTACCACACATCAGTACATGGCAGAAACTGTTGTGCTACATACATGGCTCATGATCTCGTTGGCCTTTTTGCCATGAATGACCTTCTGCTCGTCAGGTAGACATGTCCAGTCATGGAGATAGTGGCAAGACTCAATGTCACTAAGGATCTGCTGGCATTTCTTGGCCAGGACGTTGTTAAACATGTCACTTGGAATATTGATCTTGGTCTTGTCTGCACATGATCGCTCTTCCTACGGATCATTCATCCATCATTTTGCCATGGCTTGAGATCGAGCCAAAGGCTGCTAAATCATGATAATAATACTATGCCTATATGTCTTGACTGAGTAGCCATCAATGAAAAAGTATTGATGTGCAAAGTATGGGATTCAATGAAGATTCAAAAGTTTCAAAACATGAAAACAAAAACCCTCTTGGCTCTTACCACGCTCTTCATCTTCTGGAAAGCCAAAGAATGCACAACACTAGGGAAATCTCCAACATGGGAACCAGCAAGATAGTGACCTTTTTCCTTTTCATAATGTTCTTTGTATTTTACCTGTGAACCAAAGTTAATACATTTATTTGGTATTTTACATGCGGCCGATATGATAATAAGATGTGAGATACATCTGTAATGTGAAACTTACGTCACTAGCAACAAGCTTAGCGTGTTTGGCACCGACTATGGGTATGTAACTGGCATCCAGTTGGTAGCCCAATGCTTTAGTGCTATCCCATGAATCCTTGTACAGTTTCTAAGGAGCAAAAAAAAAAAACCCAACAAACAATTAATATGTTTTTTCAACTCAACTATTTATTGAAAATGTCAATCCTTTATATTAAAGAAAGAAAAATGGATGTTTATAGAAAAAAAACCTTAGGTGATACCCGTCAAGCAAGCACAGGTCAAGAAGTGATATTGGTTTGAAAATTAAATTACAAAAAAAAAAGTTTAAAAAGTTCACAATATACTATTATCTTCTGTAATGAAAGCTTTTTCTAAAAATAAAATTAAAGAATTTACAAAAAGAAATTTGGAATACCGCACTGAAAATGTCTCAATAATGTCATCACGTGAGAAAATATGATTGGGTAATAGTAACATAATAATACAAAGCACAATAATAAAAACAAATGTAAAAATAGGGAACACGGTCAGATCAGTGAAGCATCGCGTAATGCAAAGGGAACAGAAGAAGGAAAGTAGATTTGTTTATCTGTAATTTGGAAGAACGGTATTAATTAGTCTCCAGTGTTTATATAGAAGAGCACAAGTTCTATCCTTTATTATAGCACTTACATCGCTGGTCAGCTTGGACATTTCTCTAGAGTGTGAGAGCTGAGGAGTATCCGTGGAGCCAATGTAATGGCCTTTCTCTAAATTGAAGGTTTCTTTATATTTCAGCTACAGAAAAAAAGAGATTGGAATAATAAATTAGGTAGATGCAGAAATATTAGATATGAAACAGACAGAAAGATATTGGATGGATGGATGGATGGATAGATAGATAGATAGATAGATAGATAGATAGATAGATAGATAGATAAAATAGATAGATAGATAGATAGATAAAAACGAAAACTGGAGCAGCACAGAAAAATAACAATTGGGTGCAATCCTGTTCGGCAAAAGTCCAATACTTGCCCACATCAATATCCAAAAAAATAGGCAGCACTCCATAGATAATGCAGATAGTGGATATTTTATTTTACCCACACATGGCAACGTTTCGGCTCCATGAGCCTTTCTCAAGCACTGACTAACACTTCTATGCAGGTATTTAAAGGGTCAGTGTTATAATAACTCATTAACTCCAAAGATGTAAAAAATCATTACATGCAATATACAATTCATTTGTCAAATTGCATTAAACCATGTATTAACCCCATAGTTTCTTCAAAAACCATATTTCACAGTTGTAGTACTTCAAATACTGTGCCAAATATTGCATTCATACTAAATTGGCAATCTTTCAGAATTATAATAATTATAATTTTTATATATTTATATTATATAATATTCATAATTATATAATTTTTTGGATATAGATAGATAGATAGATAATAGATAGATAGATAGATAGATAGATAGATAGATAGATAGATAGATAGATAGATAGATAGATAGAGCAATTGATTGGAGATAAATAGTTATTATATAGATTGATAAATACCGTATATTTTAGATAGATTAAGTCTTGCAACTAAGTAAAATATAGGTTAGACAGCTAGATAGATTGATAATTAGAAAGACAATAGATATTAGATCGATAGATAACAGATAGATAATAGATAGATATTATATCAATTAATCAGAGATAAATAGTTATTAGATAGATTGATAGATACAAATTAGATTAGATCCGGCAAAGAAGTAAAATATAGGTTTGACCGATAAATTGGTAGATAGAACTGTTTAACGTGTGCTCATTATGAGCCTTATTTATCAAGCAATTTGCTGTAAAAAAAAATAATTGTCTTTCAAGACTTGCACCATACTTATTATGTGTTCTTTTAACACTTTTTGCAACTTGTCCATAACTTCTTTGAAGGTAAAATTAGACAAGTTTAACAAAGCGCAGACGCCAAAGCAATGTCCTTTTGGCATCTGTTGGGATGGTCTAGAGAGGCATCAAGTAAATATAAACTACAAATAAATAAATATAAATAATATATATATATATATATATTAAACATGTGAGCCTATGGGTGAATAATTTATCATTGTATTCTTAAAACATACAGGAATAGGAATCGGCCATTTCATATTTTGGCAGCATATAAAAAGAAACCATAAAATTAGTAAATAATATAATACAGAAAAATTACTCACATCACTTTGGTTGATGGCATTCATTTTGGCGAGCACAACGTATGGTGGGTCCACCACATGGGTGAAATTTGAAAAGTTCGTTTGGGCATCCTTCTTATAATGTCTCTACAGAGAGAGAAGAAAAACACAAAAATATAATAAAAACAAAAAAAGACAATAATAAAGCATGGTCACTACATCGGTGATCTACAATCAATAATTTTACTAGTAATTACCGTCAGAAAGTATTACGGTAATTACACTGTATGTTATGGGGTGTGTTATGGGGTAGCTAAAGGTCTTGCCTTGGTCATTACTGACCCTGACCCTAATATTTGATCAGGAGGTTTGCTTTAAAAGGGATGTGTCATCAAAATTAACCTATTGTTTAAAACAGGTTTTGATGTTAAATACATTTTTATTGTGTTCTATTTATATTGTATTTTTCATATTAATACCTATATTAAAATCAATTTTCACACTGTCCACTAAGCCTAATATTAGACTCGTACTTTTTTTTTCTTCACATGGACATTAGCATCGATACACTGACTCAGACCTTATATATTTATTTGTATAGAAGCCTTATCTGAGCATGCACTAATCTGGACCATGTTAATTCTAAAGGAGGTGGAGGTGGGCTGTGACATCAGTTATTGTGAGTAGAGGGCCCGTTTATCTATGGTATATAGAGGCGTACAGGAGGAGGAGGTGAGCTGTGACATGATCTATTGTGAATGGTGGATCTTGTATTATCTGCTGTTATTAGCCATCGTACAGGAGAGGGGAAGGTGAGCTGTGATGTCACCTATTGTGGATGGTGGATCTTGTATTATCTACTGTATATAGAGGTGTTATCAGTCATTGTACAGGAGAGGGGGAGGTGAGCTGTGACATCACCTATTGTGGATGGTGGATCTTGTCTTATCTACTGTATATAGAGGTGTGGATCAGTCATTGTACAGGAGGAGGAGGTGAGCTGTGACATCACCTATTGTGAATGATGGATCTGTGTTATCTACTGTATATAGAGGTGTTATCAGTCATTGTACAGGAGGAGGTGAGCTGTGACATCACCTATTGTGAATGGTGGGTCCTGTGTTATCTACTGTATATAGAGGTGTTATCAGCCATTGTACAGGAGAGGGGGAGGTGAGCTGTGACATCACCTATTGTGGATGGTGGATCTTGTCTTATCTTGTATATAACAGGATTTTGGTTGCTTACCGTAAAATCTGTTTCTCGGAGCCTTCATTGGGGGACACAGGAAACCAACCCATGCTTTCCTGTGTCCCCCAATTAAGGCGATAGAGAAAGAGGTGTTATCAGTCATTGTACAGGAGAAGGAGGAGGTGAGCTGTGACATCACCTACAGTGAAAAGTGGATCATGTGTAATCTACTATAACCAGGATCCACTGTAACCATTCATACGCACCTCATTAACCAGTTCTTGAGCTTTCCTCACTTTCTGGTGCTCTACGGAGTCTAATGGAACCCATCCGCAGCCACGAATCCATTCCAGGTCAGATTTGTAGACACTCTAGTGTAAGAAACGATGTGATGAGTATTTGTTAAGGAATAAAGAGCAAAATAAAATGTTTAAGAAAGCTTTCATAACTCACATCACTCTGCAGGTCATAAGCCTTCCTGGCTTGTATGCAGTCATTCTGGTCAGGGTGGCATGTCCACTGGTGAAGGTAATGACGATAGTCAATACCACTGGCCAAGGTCTGCCCTTGCTTGGCTGTTTCGAGCGATACCATGTCATGAGGAATATGGATTTTCGACTTGCTCTTCTCATAAATCTTTTTGTATTCTCTATCATTCTGGATCAGGTTCGCGTGTTTGAACCATTTTAGTTTGGGATCGGAATCAGCATTTGGAACACCAACGTAGTGACCTCTCTGTTTGATGTGTTCAGCTTTGTATTTCAGCTAAAAAAAATATTGAGAATATAAATTAACAGGTTAAGTATTGCAGTAGCACACATTTTCAGATACAATAGTACGGTGAAGAAGCACCATCTCCCTTAGCCTATTCTCTCACTATGGGTGGTGGAGAAGGTGGCGGTAACACCAGCCTTACAATCAATATATCCTTCTTTTCGACAAAACAACTTTTTCTTACTGTTGGAGTGTAATGTGACTGTAAACCTGGAGGAGGCTCCATTTTTTATTATTCCTAAGAGGACCTCTCATGCAGGTCACCCCGGCAAGTAGTAAATATCAGGGTCGAATTTAAAGGAGGAAATCACGAGCCATTTACCCCAGAGCCACCACTACAAACCCTTCCTACCTTCCTAGGCTTGTCTTCCAAAACTTTACAACCCTAATTGAGAGAAACGTTGGCCCTATGGGTGCAAGAGAGTTTTTGACAGGGGTGTAACTACCTAGCCAATTACCCTACTCAGGCCCAAACAGTCTCTTTGTCCCATATTATAAAGTTAATACTGTTAAAGGGGGGTCCTGTTGGGACTTTGCATTGGGGTTCACAAACTTCAAATTATACCTCTGGCTTTTGGCTTCTTCCCTGCCATTCATTTTTAGACTGTAAACTAATTGCATCTTGCAGTTTACAAGGTGCTCTTTTTGTGATATATCTGTGGCCTAGTGAGCTTTTCTGGAAGGAGGAGAGGTATGTAAAGCAATGGCTCTTTTTGAAAATTCTATGGTGAGGGCTTCTTGCACTTATGGTCCCCTCTGCTATATGTGGTGGCAATAAGGGTCATATGGAGTATTAGTCTTATAGGTGTTGGCCTCACTAACCTGAATCTAGCCATGGAGAACACTTCAATGCATAAATGAAAATAACATGTAATGTAGAAAATTTTGCAATTTTGCCCAGAAAAATGTTCTATAGACTAATTTCAGCATGGATCTCCATAATGCAATGTACATAATAATGGCTGATAATTATTGTGATACTTTTATTCAATAACTTGTGCTTGCAGGTCAGTATCAATTCACATATTGAAGATGCAAAGAAAGGGATTACCTCGCTCTGAGCAATGCTGCTTTTTTTGGCATGTGCTATTTGTACTGCATCATGGGGCAATAGGTAACTAGTTGCCTTAATGTGTCCCAGCCTTCTGTGTACAATTTCTAGAAAAGAAGGAAATAAATTATAAAAACTATTTTAGTCGTGATCTGAAATTAGATAGATAAAAGGTAAACACGTACATTATTGACGTTCTTGGCCGCCTCTTTTGCAGTTATCAGCAGCGGAGTATCGGTCAGTGCTGTGTATTTGGTCTTAATGTTGTTCCAAGCTTCGTGATACTTAATCTGAAAAGAAATCCACACATGGTGAGTAAAACTGGATATTGTACAAACTAGTACAACGTAAAGTTATAGACTGAAACCGAAACTTGTAAATCTGTCTAATAAAACGTTTTAGGTATAGCAAAAAGAGAGAAGAATAGTGAGCACAAACTGATCTAAGGTGGGAATATCTGGGGGAGACTGGTGAAATTCAAGTAAGTGGGATGGGAATATTGGGGAGGAGTGGCGAGATCAAAGTTTAGAGATGGGGTTATCTGGGAAGGGTTGGTGAGATCAGAGTAAGTAGATGGGGTTATCTGGGAAGGGTTGGTGAGATCAGAGTAAGGAGATGGGGTTATCTGGGAAGGGTTGGTGACATTAGAATAAGGAGATGGGGTTATATGGGAAGGGTTGGTGAGATTATAGTAAGAAGATGGGGTTATATGGGAAGGGTTGGTGAGATCAGAGTAAGGAGATGGGGTTATCTGGGAAGGGTTGGTGAGATCAGAGTAAGGAGATGGGGTTATCTGGGAAGGGTTGGTGAGATTATAGTAAGAAGATGGGGTTATATGGGAAGGGTTGGTGACATCAGAGTAAGGAGATGGGGTTATCTGGGGAAGGGTTGGTGACATTAGAATAAGGAGATGGGGTTATCTGGGGAAGGGTTGGTGACATTAGAGTAAGGAAATGGGGTTATCTGGGGAAGGGTTGGTGACATTAGAATAAGGAGATGGGGTTATCTTGGAAGGGTTAGTGACATTAGAGTAAGGAGATGGGGTTATCTGAAGAAGGGTTGGTGAGATCAGAGTAAAGAGATGGGGTTATCTGGGAAGTGTTAGTGAGATGAGAGTAAGGAGATGGGGTTATCTGGGGATGGGTTGGTGATATTAGAGTAAGGAGATGGGGTTATCTGGGGAAGGGTTGGTGACATTAGAGTAAGGAGATGGAGATATCTGGGGAAGGGTTGGTGACAGGGCCGGCGTCAGCACCCGGCACACCCGGGCAAGTGCCGGGGCCCTGAGCAGGCGGGGGGGCCCACTTGCAGTCTGGCACCCCCGCGCCCGTTAGCGGAGGAGAGCGGTGTCAGCGCCGCCACTGGGCCCCCCCCGCCCGCTCAGGGCCCCGGCATCAGCTGGCACAATACTTACCTCTCCCATGCCTCCGCTGCCGCAGCTCCGGGCTCCAGGGGGCGCCAGCGCTTCCTCTCACAGCAGCGCCGCTGAATGACGTCATCATTCAGCGGCCGGCTGTGGCAGAGAGCGCGGACGCTGGGCAGGTAAGACGTGTGTGTGTGTCTCTGTGTGTGTCTGTGTGTATGTAGTGCGGTGCTTTGTGTGTGTGGTGTGTTGTGTGTGTGGTGTATGTATGTGAGAGAGTGCTTGCGTGCTGTAATGCTGTCTGTGTGTGATGATGGGCAGGCATTGCTGATAATGAGGAGGCATTGATGATGATGATGGGGAGAAGATGATGATAATGGGCAGGCATTGATGATAATGGGCAGGCATTGATGATGGGGAGAAGATGATGATGGGCAGGCATTGATGATAATGGGAGGCATTGATGATGATGGGGAGAAGATGATGATAATGGGCAGGCATTGATGATAATGGGCAGGCATTGATGATGGGGAGAAGATGATGATGGGCAGGCATTGATGATGATGGGGGGAGATAATGATGGGCAGGCATTGCTGATAATGGGGAGAAGATGATGATAATGGGCAGGCATTGATGATAATGGGCAGGCATTGATGATGGTGAGAAGATGATGATGGGGAGGAGATGATGATGATGGGCAGGCATTGATGATAATGGGGAGGCCATGATGATGATGGGGAGGCAATGATGATGATAAGGAGGCAATGATGATGATGGGGAGGTAATCATGATGATAATGGGGAGTCTTTCCACAGCACCCTTTCCTGAGCCGTAACAGTGCAGAACGCAGTACAGCGCAGAGGAGAGCTCCATATTTTGTATGGAGCATTATATGGGGACCAGTATCCTGTATGGAGCATTATATGGGGACCAGTATCCTGTATGGAGCATTATATTGGGTCCAGTATTCTGTATGGAGCATTATTTTGGGTCCAGTAATCTGTATGGAGCATTATATGGGGGGTGACATCCTGCATGGGTATTATATGGGTGATGAGGGGGAGACTGTGGTGCCCATAATATTGTATGGAGGACTGTACTGTCCAGTCTGTACTGTGCGCTGTGAGGATTTGGCGGTTTTTGAGCTATTGTACAATTTACAATAGATATCAGTCATGTAATGGAAGAAGTGAAGTATTTGGCATTGTACTGTACCCATATTTCTCTGCTGTATCTGTGCATCATGAATCGTGGTCTGTGTTAAAGGGGCCCACTGAGGCTCTTTCGCCCGGGGCCCATAAAAACCTGGAGCCGGCCCTGGTTGGTGAGATTAGAGTAAGGAGATGTAGTTATCTGGGGAAGGGTTGGTGAGATCAGAGTAAAGAGATGGGGTTATCTGGGAAGGATTGGTGAGATCAGAGTAAGGCCGGGGTCACACTTGCGAGTGCAATGCGAGAAACTCACGCGAGTCTCTCGCCTCAATACCCGGCACTGCCATCGGCGCTCAGACCGGAGTGTTCAGCTGCATAGAAATACATGCAGCTGCACACGCTGGTCCCGAATGCCGGCTCAGTGCTGGTATTGATGCAAATTTCTCGCATTGCACTCGTATGTGTGAACCCGGCCTAAGGAGATGGGGTTATCTGGGGAAGAGATGGTGACATCCGAGTAAGGAGATGGGTTATCTGGGGAAGGGTTGGAGACATTAGAGTAAGGAGATGGGTTATCTGGGGAAGGGTTGGAGACATTAGAGTAAGGAGATGGGGTTATCTGGGGAAGAGTTGGTGACATTAGAGTAAGGAGATGGGTTATCTGGGAAGGGTTGGTGACATTAGAGTAAGAGATGGGTTATCTGGGAGAGTTGGGACATTAAGTAAGGAGATGGGTTATGGGAAGGGTTGGTGACATTAGAGTAAGGAGATGGGGTTATCTGGGGAAGAGTTGGTGACATTAGAGTAAGGAGATGGGGTTATCTGGGGAAGAGTTGGTGACATTAGAGTAAGGAGATGGGGTTATCTGGGGAAGAGTTGGTGACATTAGAATAAGGAGATGGGGTTATCTGGGGAAGGGTTGGTGACATTAGAGTAAGGAGATGGGGTTATCTGGGGAAGAGTTGGTGACATTAGAGTAAGGAGATGGGTTATCTGGGGAAGAGTTGGTAACATTAGAGTAAGGAGATGGGGTTATCTGGGGAAAAGTTGGTGACATTAGAGTAAGGAGATGGGGTTATCTGGGGAAGAGTTGGTGACATTAGAGTAAGGAGATGGGTTATCTGGGGAAGGGTTGGTGACATTAGAGTAAGGAGATGGGGTTATCTGGGGAAGAGTTGGTGACATTAGAGTAAGGAGATGGGGTTATCTGGGGAAGAGTTGGTGACATTAGAGTAAGGAGATGGTGTTATCTGGGAAGAGTTGGTGACATTAGAATAAGGAGATGGGGTTATCTGGGGAAGGTTGGTGACATTAGAGTAAGGAGATGGGGTTATCTGGGGAAGAGTTGGTGAGATTAGAGTAAGGAGATGTAGTTATCTGGGAAGGGTTGGTGAGATCAGAGTAAAGAGATGGGGTATCTGGGAAGGATTGGTGAGATCAGAGTAAGGCCGGGTCACACTTGCGAGTGCAATGCGAGAAACTCACGCGAGTCTCTCGCCTCAATACCGCGCACTGCCATCGGCGCTCAGACCGGAGTGTTCAGCTGCATAGAAATACATGCAGCTGCACACGCTGGTCCCGAATGCCGGCTCAGTGCTGGTATTGATGCAAATTTCTCGCATTGCACTCGTATGTGTGAACCCGGCCTAAGGAGATGGGGTTATCTGGGGAAGAGATGGTGACATTAGAGTAAGGAGATGGGGTTATCTGGGGAAGGGTTGGTGACATTAGAGTAAGGAGATGGGGTTATCTGGGGAAGAGTTGGTGACATTAGAGTAAGGAGATGGGGTTATCTGGGGAAGGTTGGTGACATTAGAGTAAGGAGATGGGGTTATCTGGGGAAGAGTTGGTGACATTAGAGTAAGGAGATGGGGTTATCTGGGGAAGGGTTGGTGACATTAGAGTAAGGAGATGGGGTTATCTGGGGAAGAGTTGGTGACATTAGAGTAAGGAGATGGGGTTATCTGGGGAAGGTTGGTGACATTAGAGTAAGGAGATGGGGTTATCTGGGGAAGAGTTGGTGACATTAGAGTAAGGAGATGGGGTTATCTGGGGAAGAGTTGGTGACATTAGAGTAAGGAGATGGGGTTATCTGGGGAAGAGTTGGTGACATTAGAATAAGGAGATGGGGTTATCTGGGGAAGGGTTGGTGACATTATAGTAAGGAGATGGGGTTATCTGGGGAAGAGTTGGTGACATTAGAGTAAGGAGATGGGGTTATCTGGGGAAGAGTTGGTAACATTAGAGTAAGGAGATGGGGTTATCTGGGGAAAAGTTGGTGACATTAGAGTAAGGAGATGGGGTTATCTGGGGAAGAGTTGGTGACATTAGAGTAAGGAGATGGGGTTATCTGGGGAAGGGTTGGTGACATTAGAGTAAGGAGATGGGGTTATCTCTGGAAGAGTTGGTGACATTAGAGTAAGGAGATGGGGTTATCTGGGGAAGAGTTGGTGACATTAGAGTAAGGAGATGGGGTTATCTGGGGAAGAGTTGGTGACTTAGAATAAGGAGATGGGGTTATCTGGGGAAGGGTTGGTGACATTAGAGTAAGGAGATGGGGTTATCTGGGGAAGAGTTGGTGACATTAGAGTAAGGAGATGGGGTTATCTGGGGAAAAGTTGGTGACATTAGAGTAAGGAGATGGGGTTATCTGGGGAAGAGTTGGTGACATTAGAGTAAGGAGATGGGGTTATCTGGGAAGAGTTGGTGACATTAGAGTAAGGAGATGGGGTTATCTGGGGAAGGGTTGGTGACATTAGAAAAAGGAGATGGGGTTATCTGGGGAAAAGTTGATGACATTAGGTTAAGGAGATGGGGTTTTATCTGGGGAAGAGTTGGTGACATTAGAGTAAGGAGATGGGGTTATCTGGGGAAAAGTTGGTGACATTAGAGTAAGGAGATGGGGTTATCTGGGGAAGGGTTGGTGACATTAGAGTAAGGAGATGGGGTTATCTGGGGAAGAGTTGGTGACATTAAAGTAAGGAAATGGGGTTATCTGGGAAGGGTTAGTGACATCGGCGTGTAAGGAGGCTTGGTTATCTGGGAAGACTGGTGACATCAGAGTGTAAGGAGATGGTGTTATTTGGGGAAGGTTGGTGACATCAGAGGGTAAAGATGAGGTTATCTGGGGATGATTGGTGACATCACAGTTAGGAGGCAAGGTAACACTGGGAAAACTAGTAATGCCACTGCCCAGACTAAGTCCCAGACTCCTTGTCAAGTATACTCTCATGCTCCGATTAGATTATGGAGCCAGAGAACTGACTATAAATACAGGATATTATTAAATAAAGTTATAAAACATTACAAATGAAAGTAAAACAAAAACAAAACATGAATAATCCCCTTGTAACCATATTTTTGAAAAATACGTACATCACTCAGGATATCAGCGCTTTGCTTAGCTGTGACATAATCCACTCTGTCACTGACAGCTGTAAACTTGATAGTATCTGGTTTAGTTCTATACTTCTTCTGCAAATAAAAAAAAAATTAGGGCACATACATCAATCTCTTTGGCATTTCTATTAGTTCATGAAATATTAACAAAGAAGAATTAACTGTACCTCGCTTATAATGTCTTGGGCAAACTTAACCTTCTTAACATCTTGAGACCCATCTGGGAACCAACCAATTCCACGGAGCCACTCCAGGTCTGACTTGTACAGAGCCTGCAAATAAAGGGGAAAATAAATACATACTATAGGCTGATACAAATCCAACATCTCTGAAGATCCTGAAATATTGCAGTTTCCTCACTGGACACACACAATAGGATAACATTTTATGCTTTTTTGCAGATCACTTTACAGTTTTACTTTATAGACTGAGTCATCATGAGCAGAGTCATCTCATTTTCTTTAAAGTATTGGCTCTTCTGTAGTATTGGAGTCTTAGATAAGCCAATATATCAATACTATGTACACAAGAATTAGCTATGAATTGAGTTTCCCTCTCATTTGCTATCTTGTGGAGAGGACTGAATGTTTTCTGGGAACTTTATTAGTTTGTGGACATTGTTCTATCTGTTAACTCGTAGTCATTGCAGATGACATAAAACATATTACCATCAAACAACTCCAAAATTGTAAACTTACATCACTCTGGAGGTCGTAGGCCTTTCTAGCTTGAATGACGTCATTCTGATCTGGCAGACATGTCCATTGGTGCAAGAAGCGCTTGTAATCAATGTCACTGACCAAAGTCTGACATAGCTTGGCCTGAACTATGGACACCATATCTACAGGTAAGTTCAACTTTGTCTTTGATTTCTCAAAGTCTTTCTTGTATAACAGGTCACTGGGAAGTTTAGATGCCTTCAAATTCCAGGCTATCTTGTTGTCATCGTGAGCCGTGGGCGTTCCTACGTAGTGACCCTTCTGCTTCTCGTGGGCTAACTTGTATTTATACTGTAGGCGTCAATAAAACAGGGACATTGCTAAAATTATGAATTAACTAGATAAAAACATGAATTTCACAATGCAAATACTTGGACTGAGGAATTGTAAAAATAGTGAAAAAATCTACAATAATTTAATAGTTTAGTATGTGATATAATGGACTTAACACTCACATCACTTGCAATCTCCCTTGAGGCTTTGGCGGATTTGATGGCAATTGCATCAGACTTCAGGTCATAAATCATTTTCACCTTATCCCAGCCTTCTCTGTAAAGTTTCTGAAATGGGAAAAGTGTACATGAGGAATAACACAATTTTTGGCCATTTTGTGACTTGTAGCCTGCATTTTTCACCAGTTTTCTCCCCTGCATCTCCTAATCTGCAGTTGACTCTCAGCTAGTGGGTGGAAATTAGCTGCTATGTTGTCTCCCAGACACAGCGCACAGAGAAGAATTCCATATCTTCATTCCTTATCACATGGACAGATATATGAAGGACATTATACAGCAGTACTTAGCAGTGTAGATGTGAATCCAGCTCTGTGGTAACCTGTTAGAAAGCTCAGCATGATCTTTCTGTGTCTGTGGCTGGGAGTCTGTCTTGTCTGAGCAAGACAGAGTTAAGCTCTTTTTTAAGAGTGGATGTGTTCAGAAGGCAGAAAGGAGAGGAAAAAGTGGCTTTTAAGTGGGCAAGGTAGAACATTTCTCTGATAATGTGTATTACAAAGTTTTGCATATTTTCTTGTACTATTGATTGATTGGCTGTTTCTGTGAGATTACTCAAAATTTTACTCTGACAACTTAAAAAACGTAGTCACGAAAGCCACATAGACACTTACATTGCTGACATTTTGAGAATTGAACTTTGACAGCAAAATCTCAGGAGTATCCGGCATGACATGTATGGTTCTCTTATCTTGTTCCCAAGCCTCTTTATATTTGGCCTTTAGACGTAAAAGAAATCAAGTCAGTAATTCTAATATTTTCCATGACCGTCTTAGATAAGTAAAATAAAGCCAAATATTCAACATACAGCACTGATCTGGTCAGCATTGATCTTTGACAGGACGACAGCTGGAAGGTCGACAATGCTGGTGAACTTCAAGCTGCTGGCTGGTTGACGGTAAAGGCGATCGTTCAAAATGTCTTGAGCATTTTTCACTTTCTTAACTTCGATTGAATCAGTTGGTATCCAACCACATCCTCGAATCCATTCCATATCCGATTTATAGACAGCCTGGAAGAACAGAGAGTAAGATACTTTACTTGGGATATGAAGCTTATGGAAATGGGATCTGGTTTACTTATATGTAAATATTGAGTATGAGTTAATGAAGTTATGTAAAAGCATAGTCTTGTTGACTTCAATCCTTAAAACCAGGTAAAAATGGCTTTTAGTACTCAGACCAGTCTAAAATGTTCACAATTCTAATTTTAAGTACCTTGCTATGCACTCTTTTCAGTGGATGGCTCCTCATCATCAGAATTCTGCCAGCACTATAGGAGCTGTTACTTTCTTTTCCTACCTTTCCTGCATGCATTACTTCTGTACTTTCAATGACCTTTTTGCACAGAACTCAAAATGCCCTTCTCTGTTATGTCTATAAGACAAATGACAGAGATGAGCGCAAGGACAGAGAGACAAAGACCCACACTTACCCCTGTAGAAAAACAAAGACCCGTCCACAAATCATTAGAAAAAAAATTTCTGTCTGTATTTCCTATTAGAAGACAAAGATCCATCACTACTTCCCGTAGAGAAAAAAAGACCTGCTTCCACTTCCTGTACAGAGACAAACACATACCCCACTTCCTGTAGAGACACAAAGACCCACCCTCACTTACTGTAGAGAGTAGGGTTGAGCATTCCGATACTTCCGATACCTGAAATCCATGTAAGTCTATGGTACAAATATCGGAAGTACTTCCGATACTTACTTCCGATATTTGTTCCCAAGACATACATTGGATTTCAGGTATCGGAAGTATCGAATGCTCAACCCTAGTAAGAGACAAAGACCCGCCCCACTTCCTGTAGACACACAAGACCTGTCCCTACTTCCTGTACAGACAAAGACTTTCCCCACTTCTTGTAGAGAAACAAAGACCTTCCCCCACTTTCTGTAGAGACACAAAGACCCACCCCGACTTCCAATAGAGACACAAAGATCTGCCCCCTCTTTCTGAGAGAGACAAAGACCTGCTGCACTTCCTGTACAGAGAGAAAAACATGCCCCACTTCCTGTAGAGACACAAAGACCAGCCCCCACTTCTAATAGAAACACAAAACATGACCCATCTTTCTTTAGAGACAAAGACCTACCCGCTTCCTGTAGAGATGCAAAGACCCATCTCCACTTCCAATAGAGACAAAACACCTGCCCCAACTTTCTGTAGAGACACAAAGACCCACCCCCACTTCCTGTAGAGACACAAAGACCCACCCCCACTTCCTGTAGAGACACAAAGACCTGCCCCCACTTTCTGTAGAAACACAAAGACCCACCCCCACTTCCAATAGAGACACAGAGACCTGCCCCCACTTTCTGAAGAGAGACAAAGACCTGACCCCTCTTTCTGAAGAGAGACAAAGACCTGCTTGCACTTCCTGTTCAGAGAGAAAAACATGCCCCCACTTCCTGCAGAAACACAAAGACCCACCCTCACTTACTGTAGAGACACAAAGACCCACCCCACTTCTTAGAGAGACACAAAGACCTGCCCCCACTTCTAAGAGAGACACAAAGACCTGACCCCTTTTTTTTAGAGAGACAAAGACCTGCCCCACTTCCTGTAGAGATGCAAAGACCCAACCTGACTCACCCCCAGTTCCTGTAGATACACAAAGACCTGTATCCCACTTCCCGTAGAGGGACAAAGACCTGCTCTACATCCTGCAATCCATCTGAATGTCTCTGCCTGCTCACTGGTGTGAATTTTGGTCTAAATATATTTTAGGTTAATAAAGTACTTGGCAATTTGGTTAGTCATCACTTTGGCCTTCAAACAAGACTGAGATTTTTTTTTAAATTACATTAACTATTATAATGAAAAATTATAATTATAATAGTATTGCCAGATTGAATTTCCTTTTTGCTTTGTTGGTCTGTAAGTAAATGTAAAATATTAATTTTAATTTTCTATATCTGACCCTCTTTGCCCAAATGAGGTGGGTTGGGAGTAGGGATTGAAACACTAAAGAACTCCATACACATTGGAGTAAAGTTTGCTGAAAGTGACAAGACCTATCAAGCATCTAATATGTTTTGGGACCTCTTTACCTTCTCCAGATGAATGTTACCAGAGGAGAGAAGGATCTGGCAGTATCAATATTAAATGCTTTTGTTCCAAGGTAGTGACTAATACTTACTTCTGGCAGTTGGAAAACTTCCTATAGTAAAACAAAATTGGTATTGAACGGATTGAGCATTCATATACTTACATCACTCTGCAATTCATAAGCTTTCTTGGCCTGGATGCAATCATTCTGGTCAGGGTGACAAGTCCACTTGTGCAGGTAGTGGCGGTAATCGATCTCAGTGGCAGCTGCTTGGCCCTGCTTAGCTGTCACAATGGACACCATATCTACTGGTAAGTTAACCTTGGTCTTGGTCTTCTCGTAATCACGCTTGTATATCAAGTCACTTGGAAGCTTGCCGGAATTGATCAACCACATTAGCTTAGGATCATCCTTGGCTGTGGGAGCACCAATGTAGTGACCCTTTTGTTTCTCAAATGCAAATTTATATTTGTACTAGAATCAGAAAAAATATATATATTATTTTTTTATTATATAATAATAATAATAATATATAAATATATTTAATACTTAATTCCAAATAATACTAATGTGGTATAATATTTGTTATTAACTTCACCCAAAAACACCTATGAACTATTTGACATCCGTCTTTACTATTTAATTTGGATTTTACTAGAAGATAAAGACTTAATTTGTGACCATTTATTGGGCCTAGGGAGGAAATTATTGAATTGCAATACATAAAGCATGCGATAATATAAGTTGCGATATAATGCTTACGTCACTAGCAATGTCTCTTGAGGCTCTGGCACTGCGGATAGAGATGGCATCTGCTTTCATGTCAATGGCCTTCTTGACTTTATCCCATTCCTTCCTGTACAATCTCTGTAAAATAAAAAAAAGGTCACTTTTTTGTTCATCCGCTTCAACATATCTGGTTTTACTCTGAATTCTGAAATTCACTTACGTCGCTGATGGTTTCTGCATTGACCTTGGACTGGACCATCTGTGGAGTGTCTGAAGGGAGGCTGAACTTTGTTTTCTCTTTATCCCATGCATCTCTATATACACGCTGTACATTAGAAACAAATACATACATCTTATATATAAATACATACCCAACATCTTACTGATAATATAGAAATGAGAAGTAAGGGAGCACACCAGATGAAAAAAAATGGAATTATTTCCAGTTTGGAAACATGAGATAATTAAGTAATAATCATCAGAAAGTGACATGAAGTCGACATCCAACTGTCTATAGAATATATTTCTGTATCTTTTAGATTCGTAATGAGACCCAAGTTAAACAACATCACTCACATCGCTGATCTGAAGAGCGTTGACCTTAGCCAAGACGATTCCAGGAGAATCCTCAACGCTGGTGAATTTAAGGGTGTCGGGATGCTGACGGTACTGACGCTCACTTAAGATTTCTTGAGCCTTCTTTACTTTGTTGACTTCAAGGGAGTCATTTGGAATCCAGCCGCAGCCACGGATCCATTCCAAGTCAGATTTGTAGACCGCCTGTGGATGAAATGCCGTCATCATGGAGGATTTTGAAAGCAGTCAATAATAACATCAAATAAATTTGAACACATCAATACTTGGACTTAAAGTTTAACTACACTTTCAAAAAGCTTTTCATATGTCTTAGAGAAAAGTCAAAAGTTTTGATAAGTGGGAGTCTGTGTGGTAGGACCACTACAGGATGCTTAATTGAAGGGGTGGGTGCTCACCTATGATCACTGCTTCCCACAGAGACAGTTTTGGAGTGGAGTAAGGCTCAGCCAAGAACTTATGCGTTTTGTTTTAGTGATGTCAAAAATCCTGATAGATAGTAATCTAGGTGCAGAGATTCCCACCGATCAAGGCTTCTGACTCATCTCTTTGACAGGTCAAAACAGTTTCTAAAATCTGATGCCTAAAATTCTTTAGAAAGGAGTAATGAGTAACACGACATACATCACTCTGGAGATCATAGGCCTTCTTGGCCTGGATGACATCATTCTGGTCGGGTAGACACGTCCATTGGTGAAGGCGATGGCGGTATTCAATGTCGTTGACTAATTTCTGGCAGTTCTTGGCCAAAACCACAGACAGCATTTCCACAGGGCTGTTGTACTTGGTCTTCAACTTCTCAAACTCTTTCTTGTATTCTCGTTCACTCTGGATCTTGGCAACATGCATGGCCCATACAGATTTGGGATCATCCTCTAAGCTTCTGAATCCAACATGGTGGCCTTGCTGTTTGCGATATCCTATTTTGTATTTGAACTGTGAGGAAAAATACATAACTCAAGCTTCGGTATTTCTATAGTGTGGAAAGTACGATTCCCATAAATATAGAAAAGGGTATATAAATTCTCTTTTTTTTAGTGCTTACATCACTAGCGATATCTCTTGATGCTTTGGCGGACTTGATTGCAATAGCATCAGCTCTGAGGTCATATCCTTTCTTCTTAGCGTTATCCCACTCCAACTGGTATTGTTTCTGCAAATCAAAAACTTCAGTTAAAGTGACAAATCTTATTGTAAAGTGCAAAGACATTACATAAATGAACCAAAAATAAGCAATCTCTACACAAATGAAGGTGCTCAACTGCAATATGTTACATTTTTATTTGCTTCCTGGAGGTAAGAAAAAAATAGAAAAAATATATATTTTTATATAATTTTCACAAGGCAAGATGGGGTTATGGAGGCCGCTGAGCCAAACTTGATGTGGGTTGCGTTTCTGGTAGAAAGAGAAGATAAACTACTGTAGGTCAGAAACTGGATCCACATGTGTTCAGCTGCTATGTGTTAATCGTATTATAGATGATATAATAACACAAAATAAATGTCCCATGTAGTGTCCAAATAATACCACCATACAGTATACAAAATGTTACCATTACAGTGGCCAAAAACTACCACCATACAAAATAACGAGACTATGGTACACAAAAAATAATACCACACAGTATACAAAATAATGCCTCTACAGTGCACTAATAATGCCGCCATGCAAGATGCAAAATAATGACATCACTGTGTGCAAATAATACCATCATACAGTATGCAAAATGTTGCCATTACGGTGGCCAAAAAGTACCACCATACAAAATAATGTGCTATGGTACGCAAAAAATACTACCACACAGTAAACCAAATAATGCCTCTACAGTGCACAAATAATGCTGCCATGCAAGATACAAAATAATGACATCACTGTGTGCAAATAATACCATCATGCAACATACAAAATTATGCCAGAATAATATCACTGTAAAGTATAGAAAATTATGCCACTACAGTGCCAAATAATAACACCATAGAGTCTCCAAAATAATCTCACTATAATGCACAAAATAATACCATTACAATGTCCAAATAACATTTCCATACAGTATACTAAATATTGCCCATGCAGTGCCAAAATAATACCATCATACAAGATATAAAATAATGACACTACAGTGACCAAATAGTAATGTCATACAAAATGATGCCACTATGTTACTCAAATGATACTACCATACAGCATACAAAATGATGTAAACTATGGGTGAGATGTACTGACGTTGCTAATTTGGACAGCGTTAAGTTTGGCTTGGACCATCCCTGGTGTATCTGCCGGCAGGCTGAAGTGCACCTTCTCCTTATTCCAGGCATCTTGGTACAGGCTCTAATAAAAAAAAAATAAACAAACCATGAGTCGCTGAATTTAATCTTTATGAGAAATTTTAAAAAATACAAAAAAGGAAGAAATAAACATGACGGGACTCACGCCGCTGAGCTGCAGAGCATTGGCTTTGGCCAAAACGATCTCTGGAGAATCCGCGACGCTGGTGAACTTGATGGTGTCGGGATGCTGACGGTACTGATGCTCACTTAAGATTTCTTGAGCTTTCTTTACTTTGTTCACTTCCAGGGAGTCATTAGGAATCCAGCCGCAGCCGCGGATCCATTCCATGTCGGATTTATAGATCCACTAAAAAGAATATTGCAATTATTACTTTCGCCTTAAAGATTTGTTTAATTTATGTGACAATTTTTGATTTTTCCTTTATGAATCAAATTGTGTCAGCTTACCTTATTTCAAAAATCTGATGGTTGCCCTTGGAAACAAACTACAATTTATGGACAATCCATTGCCAGGCTTGTAATAATACGTATTAAACTATATCTCTTTACAGCCAAGTCATACTCATCCTTGCAAAGCCATACCCCTTATTACGGCGATGGCAAACAGTATTTAAAACAGGTCTTTTACTGATTACGACAATTTGCATTTTCTCGCCAAAGTCGAGACGCATTCAATATTAAACCTATATTATTTTAGCCTGAAGACTTGCATTTAATTAAAAATTTTCATATATGCCCATAGGAATCCATATACATCCCCATAGGTATTCATAACCTTTAAGCAAGGACAGGTCCAAAGTTTTCTCATCTATAATCCCTATGTGTTTGTGCGAGAAATTCTAAATCTTTCGACCCCTAATTTATGACATCCTCCCGTTTGACTTTTTACTAATAGCAGAACATAAAACTCACATCACTACGCAGGTCGTAGGCTTTCCTTGCTTGTATGACGTCATTCTGGTCGGGTAGACATGTCCATTGGTGAAGGCGATGGCGGTACTCAGCGTCGTTGACTAATTTCTGGCAGTTCTTGGCCAAAACCACAGACAGCATTTCCACGGGGCAGTTGTACTTGGTCTTGGACTTCTCGAAATCCTTCTTGTACACTCTGTCACTCTGGATCTTGGCAACATGCATGGCCCATACAGATTTAGGATCATCCGCTAAACTTCTGAACCCAACATGATGACCTTGCTGCTTGCGATATCCTGTTTTGTATTTAAACTAAAAATAAAAAAATAAAATAAAAATATATTGTAATTAGCTGAAAACTTTTTTTCAAAAATATTGACTTCTTCAAGGGCTTTTCCAGCCTTAAAATATATATATATATTATATATATATATATATATAGGAGTAGATCTTTTTTCATTGTGGAAGATTTATCTACTAATTTAGGTTAAGGAAAAGGGTTCTAGTATATGCTTTTAGTGTAACTTTAAAGAATTATACCCAACATTAAAAGTTATGACTTTTCCACATAGAAAATGAATGGAGCAATAGTACGCATGCGCGACCCCCCTCTTCATTCCAGTAGGGCATTTCAGAGCCCATTCTTGAGACCAGTGAGTTTCCTAGCCCCGCCGATTGGAACGTTACCGCTATCCACAGTCCCCTAGAGATTGAACGAAGCCACGATGAACAGTCTCTAATTCTAACAGGGCATTTTAGAGCCTCATTCTTGTGATCGGTGAGTTTCCCAGTGGTCAGAATCCACCGATCAAAAAGTTAACACATATCCACAGTCCCATAGAGAATGAATTTAGCAGAGGTGCACGTGCTATAGTGTCTGATTCATTTCAATAGGGCATTTCAGAGCCTAGTTCTCCTGATCAGCAAGTTTCCCAGTGGTCAGACCCCGCCGATCAGAAAGTTACCACTGAACACAGTACCCTTGAGAATGCATGGAGCAGTGACACACATGTTGTTTCTAAATCATTCCAACACAGCATTTTAGAGCCAAGTTCTCGTGATCGGAGAGCTTGCCGGGGGTCTTACACCACCTATTTACAGTTCCACAGAAAATGAACGGAGAAGTGGTACACATGTGTAGCCTTTGCTTTATTCCAACAGGGCAATTCAGATATTAGTTTTCCAGTGGTCAGACTGCACCAATCAGAAAGGTAACACTATCCACAGTCCCCTTAAGAATGAACGGAGCAGTGACGCACATGCGGTCTCCAATTCATTCCAACAGGGCATTTCAAAGACTAGTTCTCATGATCAGTGAGTTTCCCAGCAGTCAGACACCACAAATCAGAAAGTTGTCACCTATTCGAAGTCCCACAGAGGTTGAATGGAGCAGTGGTGCACATGTGCAGCCTTTGCTTTATTCCAACAGAGCATTTCAGATCTTAGTTCTTGTGATTGGTGAGTTTCCCAGTGGTCAGACCCCACCAATCAGAAAGTTACCACCTATCCACAGTCTTACAGAGGATGAGCGGAGTAGTGGTGCGCATGCGCGGACTTCATTCAAACAGGCAATTTCAGAGCCCGGGTTTTGTTATCGGTGAAGGTACCAGTAACTGGACCCCCACTGATTAGAAAGTTACCACCTAATCATAGGAGAAATGTTGTGAAATGTTGTGTTTAGGATGAGGAACTTACACAACACACACCATTCCAATCATTAAACTTACTCACTAGCTATATCTCTGGAAGCTCTGGCAGCCTTGATCGCAATGGCGTCAGCTTTCAAGTCATATCCTTTCATCTTTGTTTGGTCCCATCCTTGGGTATATAATTTCTGAAGGAAGAATAAGCAGCTGTTATATCTAAAACTACTACTACTCAAAATATATAGGATCCTGTCACCAAGGTGATGTAGTACTTACGTTGCTGACATTTATTTTATTGGCCTTAGCCAGCAAGATTTCCGGAGTATCAGGCATCACATGAATAGTGCGTTTATCGTTATTCCAGGCTTCAGTATACAAGCGCTGAAAGAAAAAGCAGGGTTCAAAGTGAAAATCATGAAATAAGAATGTACACATTGTTCCCCCATATACAGTAACGCACAACTTCACTGAGCGCTCCTGTATTCTCTATGAAATAGGCGCTAACAGACAACATCGATATCAGCTTATCTCAGAGGAAAACAAGAGGATCAGATGTTGGAGCGCCAACAGCCTGGATCCATCTCTCCCCCAACATCACCCATCAGGGGAGAGTTGGAAGGCCCCATATACATTAGTCTTGTGGCTGGTCCCACCGATGGGCACGCACGCTTAGCCCACTTTACTAATAAGTATAGGGGTCTTTAAATAACATGTTATCTAGTGCTGTAGGGTGGTAAAGATTTCATAAATGATCACTTGGCTATGATGCGTCCTTAAGATTGATGGAAAATCAGAGAAAAGGCAAAATTGGATTGTAATACTCATCATTTTGAGTTTGGACTGTAAATGACTTACGTTATTCATAATCTGAGCATTGCTCTTGGCAAGAACCAATTCCATTGAGTCAGGAACAGAGGTGAACTTGAGGGTGTCCGGTTTCTGACGGTAAGCATTGTCACTAAGGATCACTGAAGCCCTCTTTGCTTTCTCCACGTCCAAGGAACCAACGGGGACCCAACCAATGCCTCTGAGCCATTCCAAATCGGATTTGTAGACAGCCTTGGAGGAGAATTAAAGTCAGTATTTTAGATATTTTCTACACTGGAGAAAGAGATATTTTTCTAGGTTATATCACATACATCACTCTGGAGATCATAGGCTTTCCTTGCTTGAATGACATCATTCTGGTCGGGTAGACACGTCCATTGGTGAAGGCGATGGCGGTACTCAATGTCGTTGACTAATTTCTGGCAGTTCTTGGCCAAAACCACAGACAGCATTTCCACAGGGCTGTTATACTTGGTCTTCAACTTCTCAAACTCTTTCTTGTATTCTCGTTCACTCTGGATCTTGGCAACATGTATGGCCCATACAGATTTGGGATCATCCGCTAAGCTTCTGAACCCAACATGGTGGCCTTGCTGCTGACGATATCCTTTTTTGTACTTGAACTATGGATGAAAAAAAAAAAAAAGTTCCAAAATGCAAAATTATATTGTACAATGGATGGTTCTGCTTTACTATTACTTCTGAAAGTTTGATAAAATATAGAACTACTTTTAGACTTATCAGAACTTACATCGCTGATGATATCTCTTGAAGCTTTGGCCGCCTTAATTGAGATGGCATCGACACGTAAATCATAACCTTTCTTCTTACTTTGCTCCAAGGCCAATCTGTACTGTTTCTGTAAGAAGAAATTAGGAAGATTATTTGTTAGACTTGAGAACACTAAATGACTTGGCAACTTGACTTGGATGAGATACTACAGCGCCATGCACAGCCACCCACATGGATGAGCCGCCATAGCTGTGCGATCGTAAACATTTGTGGTTTTGCACGGGTATTTTTGACCTACACGTAAGGACGTATGCCCACATGGGGGACGCTTACCTCACTGAAATTGACACGATTTTGTTTTGCCAGTTCGATCTCGGGAGTGTCTGGCATAACATGGATCGTTGTTTTATCCTTGTTCCAAGCGTCGGTGTACAGGCGCTAGAAAAAAAAGCAATATTTGTATGATTACCACAGTGTTTTCTTAATTGTATCACATAACAATAAATTCAGCAGCCACCAGTATGCGCACACCCTGGCAAGTGCAGCTCCTTGAAGCATCCTAAGCATTTTTATATCTTTTTATGCGACCTTGATATTTATAGCTAATGCCTTGTACACATTAGGGCTCCTGCACAAAGTCACATTGTGGCTCCCTCCTGTATGAATCCGCAATAGAACACTTTACACCTGGCCTTAGTCATGCCCTTTTTGATGACACATTTATGATGAATTCACCGAATCTGGCAAATACGAACAATTTGCAATTTGCGATTCGCGCTAAGTGCCTAGAATTAAAATTTTACTTATTGCAGAAGATTGCATTATCCACAGAAGGCTCACATAACCTCAGATCTAGCATGGTGGCTTTCCCATAATGCCCTGCAGCCATCACATCACATGGCATACCACAGCCAATGGGGAACGACTATCATAGCCTATATAAAAAGCAGAGGCAAGGAAGGCAGCAGCCATTCTGCGATGAATCTGGATAAGGAGAAGACATCACAGCTCACAGCTTAGCAATGGAAATAGGGGAGAGAAAACCACAAAACACTGAAGAATGTGTACTGATACTAAGTAATAGGACAGCAGTGCAGAACAGCTACTATCCGCTTACCTATACCTATATATGCTGAGGTCACGTTGACATTACCTAGGTTGTTTTTGCATTAAAAAACTTGAAAGAGATTGGATACAATCCAAGGAACTCTCACAGTGTTACCCACATCTTGCAGTACTTTCAATTTGCAGCAAAATTTTGGGAAAAATCTTGGCAAATTAAAATTTCAAAAGTTTTGCTCATAGTTAATAAAAGACATTAAAAACAAACAGACAAAAGAATAAATATGGAAGAGGGTATGTATTTTATTTGGGGCGATCCTTAGCACACACGACTTTTCTTAAAGCTCACCTTATTCATGATTTCAGCATTGGCTTTTGCAAGAGTCATCTCCATAGAATCTGTCACACTGGTAAACTTCACAGTGTCTGGTTTCTGGCGATACTTGGCATCACTTATAATCTCACCCGCTCTTTTGTTTTTCTCCACATCCAAAGAACCGATTGGAACCCATCCGATTCCTTTCAACCACTGCAGATCTGCTTTGTACAAGTTCTGCCACAAAAATAAATTGAAGAAAATGTGTTGAGCATAAATAACAAATTTTGTGGGAAACAGCAGCGTTGAATTACTGCCCATGTTAATGTTCCCCAAGAATTCACCGATCAGTTACAGCCTTCAGTGGTTGCTCTCAGTTCCGGAATTGTCATATGCTCTGCCTTTTACCAACTTTGGCAGATTCTTATTTTTCATCATGGACAATCCCTTTAAAAAGACACCTACATGTAATATTAGCCTGCAGATCACTCACATCACTCTGGATATCGTAGACCTTTCTGGCATGGACCACGTCATTCTGGTCTGGCAGACATGTCCACTGGTGTAGAGGCTTCTTGTAGTCAATGTCACTGACCAACGTCTGGCATTTCTTGGCCAACACAATGTCCAGCATATCCACCGGCATGTTAAACTTCGTTTTCCACTTTTCAAAGTCCTTATGATACTCTCTCTGACTCTGCATTTTGGCCAAATGCATGGCCCACACAGATTTCGGATCATCCTGCAGGCTGCGGAAGCCGACGTGGTGTCCTTGTTGCTTTCGGTATCCGATTTTGTATTTGAACTGGAGAAGCAAGAATGAAAAAGTCAATCATCAAATGCCACTTTATACCCTATATTACGTAAATACTGATGTAACAAACTTCATCTTGACACCTGACCTGATACCTAAGCAAATTTCTCCTTCGCCTCATTGGGGGACACAGACCATGGGTGTTATGCTGCTGCCACTATGGTCTGTGTCCCCCAATGAGCATCTCGGAGAAAAGGATTTTACGGTGAGTACACAAAAATCCCTATTTCTCCTTCGCCTCATTGGGGGACACAGACCATAGTGGCAGCAGCATAACACCTATGTTCTGTGTTCCCTAATGATCGTCTCGGAAAAAAGGATTTTACGGTGAGTAACACAAAAATCCCTATTTTACTTGGCATATGTGATGCGGGAAATGTCAAATTGAAGTTTGATTCATCTGTCCGTACCTACAAAATGTAAGATATTTAATATTTTATTTAGTGATTTGAGTATTTACTCATTATTATTATATTCATGGTGCGGCGGTTTCTTAAAAGGTCCTGCATCATATCCTTTTCACAATGGCTAAAAATGGGGCTGGGAATATACCTATATTGGCTTTAATAAGTTCAGTATGGGAGAAAATAAAACAGATACGGGGCATTATGTATTTGTTATATGGTTTGTTTTTCCTATCTGTTTGGATTTTTCATCTTTAAATGAGAAAATTAATAAAAAATTATTATAAAAAAATGTCGCTTGGAATGGTGTGACTTGTTAGTTGCAGGTTTAAGAAATATTTATTATTCATTTATTGTGGATATTTATTATATTAGTGTATGATCGGTAGTGCTCTAGTTAAAGGAAATTTTTAGACTTTTATTTTGATGACCTATCCTAAGATTGATGGGGTCACTGATCAGCTGATTGAAGGAGCTGCAGCGCTCTGGAAATGGCACAGCTCCGTCCCCTGTGTAGTGGCTGTGAATGGTATTGCGGCTCTATCCCTTTCACGTGAGTAGGAGAGGGCTGCAGTATCATTTATGGCCTCTACACAATAAGGCAAGGTGCAGGCGACCATAGACTTTCTCATCCGAGATAATCGGGACCATTATGAAAATCACACTCTAATCAGAGTGTCATCACAGTGTGCTACTTCCGGTGTGCTACGCACCCTTCAATCAGATGACTGGTGGGCATCCCGGGTGATTTGATATCGGTCATAAATATTAAAGTCTCAGAAAACCCCATTAAACTTCAGCCGTCGTAATGTGATCATATGTGACATGTAACCGGTGTCAAAGTTTGTTCTGAGGACATTTTTCTTTGCGTACTTACATCACTGGCAATATCCCTTGATGCTTTTGCCGCCTTGATGGGGATGGCGTCAACTCTCAAGTCGTAGCCCTTCTTCTTTGAGTCTTCCACAGCTTTCTTATACTGACTCTTCATAGGAAAGAGACAATTTAGTTCAGTACAGATCACAAAAGACTAAACAATTAAAAGTAAACTTTATTTTATACATCCATTGACTATGGAAGGAAACCTAGAGAAAGACGGGAGAATAATCCAGCTCCATTCATGATGGTGGCTCCAATACTGGATCCCAGCACCGTTACATCCATTATACATATACGGTACATGCTACTAATGTACATTCACTTACAACGCTGTAGTTAATTTTGTTCTGTCTGCCCAGCTCAATTTCTGGTGTATCCGGCATGATGTGAATGGAAGTTTTGTCCTTATCCCAGGCTCCAGTGTAGAGTTTCTAAAAAAGAAAATGATATAATTTTTTCTCGTCTGTATACAATGATACGTGCACCAAGTTTTGTCTCTTACAATCTATATGTGAATTTACCTTGTTCATTATGTCGGCATTAGCTTTGGCCAGGGTGAGTTCCAAAGAGTCGGTGACGCTGGTGAATTTAAGGGTTGCTGGGTGCTGCCTGTATTTATTATCACTCAAAATTTCTCCCGCTTTCTTTGACTTTTCGACTTCCAGAGAACCGATAGGGACCCAGCCTACCCCCTTCAGCCACTGCAGATCAGACTTGTACAAATTCTGTAGGGAAAGACAATACATGAAGCATAATCTGTACATCTAAATGTGCAGTGAAATTTGCTACTTATAATACATACTAAATAATACCTTTACACAGCGCACAAAACTATGCCGCTATAATACCCAACTAAAAAACATTTCCTAGAAAACGGTGCTCAGGACTTGGGTTCCAAGCATCAGAGATATGCTGAAAATCATCCTAAAGGAGTGCGGTGGAGATCCCGTTCTTAACTTTTTCATTTAACTTCTATTTTTCAGGATTCAGTAATAATACCGCTTTGGTGCTAGTTGTATACTCACATCACTCTGGATATCGTAGACTTTCCTGGCATGGACCACGTCATTTTGGTCTGGCAGACAAGTCCATTGGTGCAGCGGTCTCTTGTAGTCAATGTCGCTGACCAAAATCTGGCACTTCTTGGCCAACACTAATCCCAGCTCGTCCACGGCATGTTAAATTTGGTCTTCGACTTGTCGAAATCTTTCTTGTACTCTCTCTCACTCTGGATCTTGGCAATGTGCATGGCCCATACAGATTTAGGATCATCCTGTAGGCTGCGGAAACCGACGTGGTGTCCTTGTTGTTTCCTATAGGCAGTTTTGTACTTGTACTGAAAAAAAAGAGTAAATTTTCAATTTTTTTATTATCTACGTATCATTACGTATTTTCCTAAATATATTTATTATCTTTTTTAAGTGTAAAATCAACTATAAAACCCACAAATTTTAAATTGTAGCATAAGGATATATTAAAAAAAAACATACATCACTGGCGATGTCTCTGGAGGCTCTAGCTGCCTTTATCTGGATGGCATCTGGGCGGAGATCATATCCCTTTGCCTTGGATTCTTCAAGTGCTTGTTTGTACAGTTTCTGCAAAAAAAGCAATAGTTGAAAATTTTAAGCGGAATTTTTAGGTTTTCCTACCAGTTTAATTATATCAATTTTACTATTTATTTAATCTTAAAAAAGGAACACTAAAGGGTCAATATGTCAAAATAATTTCAATCACTTTCACCACTAGGGGTCCAATCTGTCTACAGCTGTAGACTGTTACTATTAAAGGGGTTGTTCTAATTATTATGGCTGATCAGGAGCCCACCGCTCACCTGCCGACCAGCTTCCTGCTTGCCAGGGGGAGCACTGCGCTCCTGAATTAATAACAGTTTGTATGAACAACATTATCACGCCAAGTGTTTTACAGGCACTTTTATGATTGCGAGAAAATTAATAAAGTGTCCATCAAAACCAAGGACGCCTGGTGTAAAATGTGGACATCAGCATTTTGACACTTAAAAATATATTAAATAAACAGTAAATTTGCTGAAATTTCCATTATTTTTGTTCCACATTGATGGCGTATTACACTTTTACTCACTTCACTGTAGTTAATCTTGTTCTGTTTGGCAAGAATGACCTCAGGTGTATCGGGCATTATGTGGATTTGTGTCTTATCCTTGTTCCACGCATCCGTATACAAGCGCTGGAAAAAAGAAAATCAGTAAGAATCATTAAGATATGGTATTGAGTCCAAATTCTTTACAGGTAAAAAGTTGTAAAAACATTACCTTATTCATAATGTCGGCATTGGCCTTAGCCAGAACCTGTTCCAAGGAGATCGGTGACGCTGGTGAAGCGGAATTTATCGGGGTGCTGACGGTACTTCTTCTCGCTAATGATCACTGAAGCCCGCTTATTTTTCTCATCATCCAAAGAGCCAGAAGGCGACCAGCCGATTCCTTTCAGCCACTGCAGATCCGACTTATATTGAACCTGTAAGTTGCAGAACACGTTATATGCAGGATATTAATTATTGCTGTAATTAGCGCTACATTTAGTACGTGCCTTGTATTTTATTTTGACATGAATTCTTGGTGTGAAAGCTATAAAAAACAATCTATAAATCCTTCACATCGAAGGGAAAATTCACATCTGGTGTGTTTTTCTGTTGCAAATTTGGAAAAAAGTGAATCTTATAGAAAGCCAATGCGAAATCTGCAACAAAATCCTCGTCAGAGACCTGCGGATCTTGTGGCAATTCACTGTAGCCAAAACCGTTGAGCAAAAATATGGACATTCCTGGCCAATTTTGGCCAATTTTTGTTGTGATAATAACTTTAGTTTGTTGGATGGGGCCAGGTTTCGACAAGGATATCGGTAAAAGTGTCTAGATACGCCAACTAGAGTTGAGCAATAAAATATGAAGGACCCTGTTCCAGCGGTCAAGTCGGGAGCCCATGACTATCTGGGCCAAATCCCTGCAGACGACCTCCTACCCACCGGCACATCTTCTGATTAGTAATGGCATCATCGTACTCATGCCATAGTGCCAGGCCTACTAATCAGAAGAGGCATGGGTAATGTCGACAGGTAGGAAAAGGTTCACAGGGCCCTTGTTCAGCGTCCATGGGATACCGATGTGGCCACTGGACCGGTCCGCTGATCTTTTTGCTCAACGTGCCGACGATACACATTGTATAAAAGTTGGGCAAACCCCCAGTTTTTATGGGACTTTACCTTGACAGATGATGTCGGGGAGGGAAAGATTGGGCAGTTTAGATTTCTATCATTTTTTTTTTTTAGAGGGATAAACCGCTGCCAGAGGAGCCTACCCAATGAGAACACGCTAATGCTCGATCCAAGCCGAATGTTAATATGTTTGGGGGAGTCGGGAGACGTAGCGTCGGGCCGATTGAATGTTTGGATGGCGGCTATCTAAGGTGTGGATAATGAGGGTAGTTCTAGCGGATAGCTAGGCCTAAAAATGAGATAAGGGTCCCCTAATCCGACTTGTTCTTACATCGCTCTGCAGGTCGTACGTCTTCCGGGCATGTACAACGTCATTCTGGTCAGGTAGACAGGTCCATTTATGAAGAATGTTTTTGTAGTCAATATCGCTGACTAGTGTCTGGCATTTCTTGGCCAGCAATACTCCCAGCATATCTACTGGTGTATTGAACTTGGTCCTCCATTTTTCATATTCCTTCTTGTACTCCCGATCACTCTGGATTTTGGCTACGTGTATGGCCCATACAGACTTGGGGTCATCTTTGAGACTGCGGAATCCGATGTGGTGTCCTTGTTGCTTTCTGTAACCAACTTTGTATTTGTACTGCGAAAAAAAAAAAAAAATGGAAATATTACTTGTGGCTTCTATTTGTACAAGCAGCCTCGTCTATAAGCAATCATGCGTCAGATTCCTATCTCATCGGATTCTTAAAATGTTGCTTTGTCTATCCACCATGCTTTACACGGCAGCTATCCATTTAGTTGGCTTAAAGTTAATTATGATGAGCACATTTCTATTTGAATGAAAATAGAATAATTACATTTTACAAACAAGGAACTATAAGGTCGGTTAATGAATCAATCAGAAGCCAATCTTACATCGCTGGCAATGTCTCTTGATGATTTGGCAGCTTTTATTGGTATTGCGTCGACACGCAGGTCATAGCCCTGCTTCTTTAACTCTTCATAGCCCGCTTTGTAGTTTTTCTATGCAAGAAATGATATTGATATTTGTTAATTTTGTGTGAAAACAAAAAATGTACATTTAACATAATTATGCTATTCCGGCTGCTAAAATCTATATATATACATATTTTTTTTTTTTTTACCAAAGATCCATCCTGATATAGAGGCCATCACAAGACCACATGCAAAAAAATAAAATCCTGCATTCACCACTAGGTGGAGCTTGAGAGCTTACTGCATACTGATTTGTAATTGAGTTCAATGGCAGCTTTGTATACAACAGGCTCCCCCTTGTGGTAGCTGAAGGCAGGGAGAAAGTGTAAAAGATTCTATTTTTATTTTTACTGGGTAGAATAGACATCAGATTTTATATAACTTCTACGTATGTATTTTAATGTATTGTTTATAAGAAAACTAATAAAAAAAATGTGAAAAAAATATAAAAAAAAACAAAATATAAAAGTCTAAGTCATGCCCCCATTGGGGACAATTATGCACAAGGTGATACATATTTGGCATCACCTTGTGTATAATTGTACAAGCTTCATATAAAAATCTAAGCTCAATATAAAAATATTCTTGCTATACGCTGAACACCAAAACGGAAAAAAAAGTTGAATTTCATACAACTTCAGACGTTCTTTCTTGGCCGATCTTCTGTCTGCCGGCATCAGTCTACGCTACGGGTTACAGAACACTCACCTCACTTATGTTGATCACATTTGCTTTTGCTAGTATGATCTCCGGTGTGTCCGGCATGACATGAATATGTGTCTTGTCCTTTTCCCATGCTTCTTTGTAAAGTTTCTACAGAAAGATAATGACAATTTTTTTAAAAACTTGAATTAATTTTTAAACCTTAAAAATAAAAAAAAATGTAAATCTTATAGAGAATGTTAGATTTAAAGGTTTATTGTGACCTTAGACCTTCGTGTCATATGCACAGGATAGGAAATAAATGTCTGGTGGATGTGGGGTCTCATCTCTGCCTGCGTCAAGGGAACCTAAATATATTTACGACTTCCTACAATGGAGTCTACATCCCTGTGTAGGACCTCTGTCTATTAAGACAGGTACAAAACCAAAATGGAAAGGGCTCCCTCTGCATAATGGGACTGTATCTTCGTTATAGGCTGTCTTTATGGCAAATATACCCAAACTACTGTAGGTCCTAAAGTTGGTGCGAATTGATTTGCAGGTCCATCGGGCAGGTCAGTAATCTGTGGTCTATAAATGGGAGCCATGAGAACTGTCTCCTACATGGCAGCACGCCTGGCATCCAGTAGCGTAGCTTGAAGCTCATGTGCCCCAATGCAAAATCTCCAACAGGGCCCCCAACTATCATGGGTTTTCAATAGTAATAGTCTTTTTCATATGGGCCAAAGTGACCTTTTGAGCCCTCCGAGGCTCCAGGGCCCAGGTGCGAATACAACCTCAGTATGTATTATAGTTAAATGCCCTGCAGGCTTCTCTTTTGATTAACCGGCCTGGTACGACGCCACATGTGTTTCATGACGAAATGATGATGTCATGACAGGCCGGCTCATCAAAAGAAGAGCCAGGATCCCAGCAGGTAAAAGGCAGTTCTTAGGGCTCACGTCAAGCGGCCGCAAATTACTGGGGAAGCTTATGGACTGGCACCAACTCTACTAGGACCCTTTGAGTTTGACTCGCTCAACCGAGTCTTCATGCATTGGGTTCAAATTTGTCTGTAGCAGAAAACTAGATATGAAGAATATTGTAGGATATGACAACATATAACATATCCATACACTTTCCTACCACGCCCGTTGCCCACAATGATGTATATAGGTTTTTAGATCAAATGTTTGCGCCATCCTTGCAGGATAAACTTACACTATTCATGATCTGTGCATTATTCTTGGCCAAGACAAACTCCATTGAGTCGGGCAAACTAGTAAATTTCAGTTTGTCTGGGTGTTGGCGGTATTTTTTCTCGCTGAGAACTTCCATGGCCTTTTTGTTCTTCTCAGCTTCTTGAGATCCAAATGGAATCCATCCTACGCCCTTCATATATTCATTGTAATCTGCTTTGTAGACATTCTGAAAAAGAAGAAGTAACATGTGTTCATCGTCTGTATCCCCAGCCGTTCATCGAATGCGGATGTTACATCAGGCAACTTACGTCACTCTGGATCTCATAGACCTTCCTTGCTTGGACGAAGGCGGTCTGGTCGGGCAGGCAAGTCCATTTGTGTAGAAGTCGCTTGTAGTCAATATCGCTGACCAGCGTCTGGCATTTCTTGGCCAACAGGAAGCCCAACATATCTACTGGCATGTTAAACTTGGTCCTCCATTTGTCGAAGTCTTTCTTGTATTCGCGATCACTTTGGATCTTGGCCACATGCATGGCCCATACGGATTTAGGATCATCCTGTAGGCTTCGGAAACCAACGTGGTGTCCTTGTTGCTTACGGTAGGCTTGCTTGTATTTAAACTAAAAAGAACACGCAAAATTTTCAGATTACTCACAAAACCCAATATTACTAATTGTGCAACATCCTGCACCCATCATCGGTCTCATACTCACGTCACTAGCGATGTCTCTAGAAGCTTTGGCAGCTTTAATAGAAATGGCATCGGGCCTGAGATCGTAGCCTTTCTTAATTGCCTCTTCCCATCCAGATTTGTACAATTTCTGCATTTTATATGAAGTAATAAAGAATATTAATAATTGTGAATATGAAAAAAATGGCAAAAAACTTAAAGAAATAGCTATATTGTGAGTAATATCCAATATTTCTTCACATTTTATTATATTCCACTTTATTATTTAAAGACGTAGTTGGTACAGGGAAAATGTAGTATGGTGTGGACCTATTCTTAGGAGTCTGTAGGAGCTAGAACTCTTAATGGTTGGTAGGGAATCAAATACTTATTTCTCCTTCGCCTCATTGGGGGACATAGACCATGGATCGGCTCGGAGAAAAGGATTTTACGATGAGTACACAAAAATCCCTATTTCTCACTGCAAAATGCAAATACATTTATATAATTTATACAATATGATTTCTGGATTTTACTTTTGATATTCTATCTCTCAATGTTAAAATTAACCTACCCTTAAAATTATAGACTGTTCATGTCTTTGTCAGTCAAGGGATCAAATATTTATTTGCCCCCACTGTATATTAAATTTGTTTTGTGAGAAATTGGACTCCTTCATGAAATTTGCATATGGTGTTTGCTATAATGGTAATTGATCCAGAAATATTACCTATAGATTTGCAGATTTTTCAACGGTATATGATATTACTCACTTCACTAAAAGTGATCTTGTTCTGTTTGGCCTGGAGAATATCGGGGGTGTCTGGCATCACGTGGATCTTTGTCTTATCCTTCTCCCATGCATCAATGTATAAGTGCTGAAAACAAAATAATAGGAAATAATAATGCACAAGTCTATCAGAAAATATGGATACGATGAAACGATATGGGGTTCATATAATACAATCGTGTGAGTGATCGCTAAATGACTCACCTTAAACTCACATTCACTTTTGACCAACAAATTTTGCAAAAATCGTATTTTGTATTTAGGTTAAAAAAAAAATGTGATTTTGTTTCTCCGTTTTTTTTTTTTACCTTGTTCATGACGACAGCGTTCTGCTTGGCTAATTCCATGTCCATAGAATCCATAGATTTGGTGAAAGGGAATTTGCTTGGGGACTGGCGATACTTGGCGTCACTGAGGATCTCCGACGCTTTCTTGTTTTTCTCCACATCTAGAGATCCCAGGGGGCTCCAGCCCATCCCCTTGTACCAGGTCTTATAGTCTATTCTGTATTCATTCTGCAAAGAGAAATGACTGCATGATTTAGAAAGCAAAACACACAAGCCCTTTCATATATGTAATATGTGGCTATACAACATATATCATACTCCATACAATTAGGAATGGATACGATACAATCTATGCTCTATACTTAACAATACAAGTCAACTGAAAAGCTCAAAAAAAAAAGGTCAGATTTTTTTTGAGCATTTTGACATCATTTTTGCTTTAAGAAAAAAAGAAACTACTAGCTTTTCATTATTAAATGGAGTGAAAAAAAATACCAGAAAACATCAGTAAAAAAAAAACACATCCCAAAAAACATGGAAAAATTCACCAAAAAACTACAGGAGACCAAAATCGTCAGGAAAACACTAAGAAAACTACCAAAAAAATTATGCAAAAAATGCTTCAGGAAAAATAAAAAAAAAAAACAGACCTTTATAAAGCGTCTTCTGCTTGAAAAACTCGCCAGCGTTTGGACTTTTTTCGGAGTAGATTGTCTCCAAAATCCTCCTAAAAAACTGCTTTGAAAACTTTTGGAAAACTCTTCCGATTTATTTCTATGGGGAAATCTACTTTACTGTTCATATAAAGTTTTTTGGGGTTTTTTTTTTCTGAAGAGGTTTTGAAAAAACGTGTCGGGAAAAAAGAAAGTGCAGTTCTTGGAAGAGAATCCTGAAGGAAACTTCTTCAAACTAGGCAGTTTCCAAAGTGCTCCATTCACTTCATTGGGGCTGAGTTGCAATGTCAGGCACAACCCATGGTCAGTTCAGATACAAGAGACTTTTAAGCCAATTATCAGGACCTGAGATCTTTTCGCCCCGTCCTAAATCTTAAAACATTTTGAAAACATTCCCAAAGTCTTAGAAAGTGGGAACAACTCACGTCACTCTGGATCTGGTTCATGTTCTTGGCGAGCTGAACGTGCATCGCGTCCGGTAGAAGGATGTATTTGTGGATGAGATTTCTGTAATTGGTGTTGGAGGCCACGGTCTGAGCTTCTTTGGCGGCCATGACACTAAACATGGAGACGGGCGTGTGGTATTTGGTCTTGGTTTTCTCGTAATCTTTCTTGTACTCCCGATCGCTCTGCATCTTGGCGACGTTCATGTAGTGGACAAGTTTGGGGTCGTCTTGCAGGTTGCGGAATCCGACCATCTTTCCTCTGCTGCTTTCATAAGCTTTCTTGTACTTATACTGGAAAGAAGAAAATAAAAACCTTTGACTGGTATAGACCAGAGAAGATTACCAAAACCGAGAAGCTGGCCACAGCTATTTCTAACAAACTCCCATATGCACACTCGATCCGGCTGAACGTACATGTGTTTTCAATGGGGAAAGTGAAATTAAGCAGGTTCAGATACCTTTTTGGGCAGCTTATCTCCCTTCAGAACTAAGGATTGGGCATGTTGAAAATCAATATGTCCAATCCTTCTTTCCCCAACGTTGACCAAACGTTCAAGATTGATTAGATTATTGCCTGGTCCATGTAAAATCATTGGTTGCAGTCGATCTAAGTTTAATACAGGGGGGGTGTAAACTTTCAGCACTCTAACTTTTGCGAAAATCCAACTTCCAGCATGCCTTGATGGGGATGTTGGGAGTTCTAGTTTTACAAAAACTGAAGGACAGAGGTTGCTGCCCCCTGTTTATGGGCAACATTACACCCTGCCGTTACGTTATTAACTTGTACGCATGGGTGCACATAAAAATCTTAGGACCCAAGCAAACCGTAGAATGGACCCTGCTCGCTATATTTTTCTCATTGAAGTCAATTCCCACCATCATTCCATAACTCAGTTTTATAGGGTGTGAAGCTTTATTTTTTTTGCACTAAGAGTTCCAAATCCAATGCTGATCTTAATACAGTAAATATTAAAAGTATGGCCACCTGCTGTGGGGGCGCTCAGTGAATACAGATTGGTACAGACAGTATATACTTTAACAGTAGCTATTATTGTGTATGGGGAAGTGGGAGAAGAAGTTCAGGGCTGGGTCCACTTCCATCATGGCCCCTATAGCAGTCATGTAGACTATGCCATATTTACAGGAACCCTACTGTCAAAGCAGTAGTATATAGATAGGGAACACACAACAGATCACTATAGTCTACACCTTGGAGATACACCATTAATCAAAAACAACTAGCCAACTTCTTGATAAACATAAAAGCATATGACGCTTTGACGGTCACCACACTTTTAGGGTTACAGGACACCCCAGTCTTCTTCAGAGGGTACTTACATCACTAGCAATGTCCCTTGATGCCTTTGCAGCTTTGATGGCGATGGCGTCGGTTTTCAGATCGTTATCCTTTCTTCTTTGATTCTTCCAGGGCTTGCTTGTATTTTTTCTGGGAAATAAATATAAAAAAATGTACATAAAGTTCCAAAGGTCTGGGGAAGACATGAAATGACGCAACCAGGTGGGAACAATCTCCTGCTTAATACAACGAGAATCTTAGTGGGGAAATCTGATTACATTGGGAGTTTTCTTCCGATATCGGGATGTAACATATATTAGGTACCCACCTCGCTTATATTGACAGCATTAGCCTTTGCCAGAAGGACATCCGGGGTGTCGGGCATGACGTGGATGGTTCTTTTATCTTTCTCCCAGGCTTTCTTGTACAGGTTCTATAAAAAGAAACCAGGAATATGTTTTATCTTCTCTATGCATTCTCCACTGCATGCTTTGTTTTTAGAAGCCATTTTCTTCTTAAGTTAAGTCATTTTAATGCTTAGAAATCCACAAAAGTCTTAGATTTCAAATATTCTGTCCTCGATATGAAGACAGAGAATGAAATAGGATCAAGGTATAAGTAAAAAATGACATTGGAGTCCATTATGTCTTTGCTTATACCACCACGTTCTAGGTCATAGGGACCAAATTATTTATCACTCTCATTGTAGGAGAGAAGACTTGGAGGAAGGCGGAAACCCTTAGTTTTTTCTATCTACTTTGCTTTGTTAAAGTTTCCTATAAGCATTAAACTAACGTTAGCGGAACCCGCTAATATCGACAGGTTTGGCCAATGGTTGTGTATGAGGTCCTGGACAGATGATTGTTGGGGGAGTTAAGAATCCGGCATGACCGATTCTGGACTGATGGGATATGCTGCCGTCAAAGATGTCAGTTATTATTAATCCTACCCCCTGAAAGTACAAGAAAGAAAATCTTGTGCAAATGCCTGTTTACCATTGAGCATCTTTAGGATAAGCCATCAATATCAGATGGCTGAGAGGCCTGACTCTCCGACTCTGAGCCATGACCCCATTAAGTAGAAAGAGAAAAAAGACAACAAAAAATGAAGAAACTGACCTGATTCATGATTTGTGCGTTACTCTTTGCCAAGACCATTTCCATGGAGTCGGGCAGACTCGTGAATTTTAGGGTATCCGGGTGTTGGCGGTATTTTGCATTACTGAGAATTTCCATAGCCTTCTTGTTCTTCTCAGCTTCCTGGGATCCGTAGGGCACCCATCCCCACCCCTTTGACATAGTCGTTATAGTCTGACTTGTAAATATTCTAGGAATAAAGGAGGAAGAAATATTATTTATCATACAATCCATGCATTGTGAAAAAAAACATAAATTTGAGAATTTAACACAAGTTTATATTAGGCAACGCAATTATTTGGGTGGGCAACAAATTTTCTTTTTATTAAAAGTCTACACTTAACTAGAGATATTAGCATAGATTTGCTCCAAGTATAACTAATAGTGAATTCTATTTGTCTCCTGCCACCACTAGGGGGAGTTGTTTGAATCTGTATGCAATTAGCTCCCCCTAGTGGTGGATCCAGAATTGTATAAAGTTCTTCGAGAAAAACTGAGCCCTGGAACATAAAAGTGCAGCTGCTAGGTGAAGATCTGTGGGCTCCTGGGCCTCAAGAAGTGGTTCGATACCCAAATGTTAGGTCCTTTCCTGATGTGGTAAACCATCTATTATCACATGACACTATATCACTTACATCACTCTGTATCTGCATTCTTTTCCTGGACAGCTCAAGGTGCATTGCATCTGGCAGCAGGCTGTAGTGGTGGATGAGACGCTTGTAGTTGGTGTTAGTCGCCACGTTTTGTGCCAGTTTGGCAGCAGTAACACTGAACATGTCCACTGGGGTGTGGAATCGGGTCTTTGACTTCTCGTAGTTTTTCTTATATTCGCGGTCAGACTGCATCTTGGCCACATTCATGAAATGCACCAATTTCGGATCGTCCTGGAGGCTTCTGAATCCAATGTGCTTTCCTCTGGTCTGTTCATAGGCTTTCTTGTATTTATACTGTGACCGGTCCGCAATAGCAAAAAATTAGTAATGAAATAAAGCAATTTTCATTGTATTTATTTTTTATGTTTGCATGCTTGGACTTCAATCAAAAGTATTATTTTGCACTTGTAGGAAAAAGCTTACATCACTGGCAATATCTCTTGAAGCTCTGGCTGCTTTTATGGCTATGGCATCTGGTTTCAGGTCGTATCCCTTCTTCTTAGCATCCTCCCAGGCTTGTCTGTACAGTTTCTGAAAGGGACAGAAAAACGCATTTAATGCATAAACCTTACCGGACGAAGGCTCTAAGACAACTATACTGTCATTGACAACCCATACTTGTGAACTCGATGACCTTACTTTCGAGAACATGGCATAAGCCAGTGGACTACCTTCTATCGTTTCTTAGCTGTTCAATAGTTTTAATCCCTTAAGCTGTAAGCTACTGCACCATTTAATAACAATCTGTTTATGCGGGCCCCAGAGCAAGCAGGTACGGCTATTTTGGAACTCCCAAAGAAGTGAATGAAGAGAGTAGCCCATGACAGTCACCTCTACATTCCCAGTGGAGTGAAGTGGGACCCCCAACTATCAGACATTTTTGGCATATCCTATAGATATGCCACAAATGTGCTTCATCCTTTTTCTATACTGTATGTCCCCCTTTAATACCATTTTGTTTATGTTAGATGGATGCGGTTCCCAGAGAAAGCACATTCCAATTTTGGGAACTCCCATAGAAGTGACTGTTTAGAGTCGCCCACACGCAGTCATCTCTCCATTCTACCATAAATGTCTGAAATGAGTATACCACTTTAAATTGAAGTGTGTTCGAGTAAAATGCTCCCAATTTATTAATGAGTAACTACATTTTTACTTTTTTTAAAATCATTTTGTCAAGCAGAGAAATTTATGAAACTTTGCAAATCACTTTATTAGGGAGTTTGTGTTTTATTACTCTAAGAAAATGCATGTAAGTGGCTTCCAAACCCCTGTTTTTTCCCCAGTCTACTTTCCTGCCTGAAGCTGCATTGATATCAGAACATATTCATTTGGAGTACAGATGATGGCAGTGATGTTTTCAGCGCCTGTTTTCTTCCCTGAATGTTGTGTTTAACAGAACAATTTACTTAGCAGTTTATTCCCAGAGTTAGTGACACAGGTGTGGAGCGATCCTTTCACTGCCATCAGCTGTACTCTAAATGAGTATGTTCTGCCATCAATGCAGATAGACAGCAGATGCTTAGAAGCCATTTTATTTACATGAATGAAGGCAAATATCCTAATAAAGTGATTTGCAAAGTTTTAAAATTTTTTCCTGCTGACCAGTTTATTCATTCTATAAAGATCACATGCATATTAATACATTTGCACTGTCCTAAAGAAGAAAGTGAAATCTATGTCTCCTATAACCAGTGTAAGCTTTTCAGGGGATATAGCTCTGGGATCGCCGTCCTGGTAGACGGAATGGCATAGAAACAGTTCATTCAGACAGCAGTTCTGGTGTAAACTGGCCGCAACCAGCTTTATTAAAGTCCACAGCAAACAATAGGTGATAAAAACAAATCATAAACAGAAATCCTAAGCCTCTCGGCTACTCACTTCACATAGATAGAATTCCCTCACTATCAGGGACCAGACTCTACCAGCCTGACCCAAAACAACACATTATATTCAGTAGTTACCAGCGTGGTTTTCCTAGAATCTCCTCTTTGTGTCTGAATGGCACACCTAGCATCCAGACTGAGAGAGTTCTCCTTATATTCAGTAGTTTCCAGCATGGAGTGTCGCAGAGACTCCTCTTGTGTCCGGGGCACCTGAGCACCCCGACTGAGAGAGCTCACCTCCGGAGACTCCTTCTGTGCCTGGACTCCTGTCCAGACCTAAGCGAGCTCCCTGTCTGTGTTCGCAGACACCTTACTTCTGGCTTCCTAATTAACACCTGAGTGGCTTCAGGTTTGAACTGCCAGCGTGTACTGAATGGAAGGTGTATTGACCTTTCTCCACCACTAGGTTTACAAAGCCATACATTTCCCTTATACCATCAGCAAAGTACCTAGGTGAAATGTACACCCCATTCAACACATATTCCTTCACTGTCTCACATATCCCCCCCCTCTTCTCCAGACCGGAGGGCTGGTCATCCAGACCGGAGGGTTGGTCAACAATCCTAAAGAGACAGTGAACTCCGGACCAGTCATGGCCATCATTAGCTTCATCTTCACTACCGTCCATTTACCTTCCAAGGCCACTAGCATCCACACGGATCCAGTCTCTGACCTTTCAGGCAGTCAGGCTTCACTTGGCCTCACCAGGCCTCACACAAACGGTGTCCCCCACACCAGGGGAACAGGAAACAGGCCTCACGCCTATCACTGACACACCTGTCTCCATTAAGCAGGGTTTATATACCGTTACACACACACACACACAGGACCTGAGCTGATGTCATAGTCATGTGTTCAGACTTGTGTGTGTAAAAGGACCTGTGTGATGTCACAGTCATGTGACTAGTCAGCTGGGGAAGGAACATGGACAGTCAAAACACACACACTGAGCCATTAAAGGAATGCCAGCCAAGGGCTGCATCACATATTCCCGCCTTTTCCAAACTTGTAGGTTTGAACATAAAATACATCCAATCACCTCAACCCACAGTTCACACAGAGACCATGTACTTGTCCATTGCTCTGTTCAGCCCCCCGGAATATTAGTCAATGACATTCGCTCCTTCCTTAGGGACCTACCGTCTGTCATTGTCACAGACTTCGTCCAGTCACATTTCGGGACGTAACCTTGTCAGGTCTCCCCTCCGTTCCCAGCGGTCAATCGTAACCTTGTCAGGTCTTACCTGGGTATCTAAGGTCCGGTTAGACTTCGTACTGTCCCGTACTCTATCGGGTCGTCTGTATGGGCCTCGCAAACCTGAGTTACTGGAGGTCTCACTACCTCTAAACCCACGCCCACTACCCTCAGTAACGGCTGCCATCTTCTGCTGCGCAGATGATGCTGTCTATCTACTCGCTGTTTAGCGAGATTCAATTGTTCTACCCTCGCAGGTAGGTCACACGGTACGCCACCAGCATGCGCACATATTCCAGACTTTCTTCCGTTCCTATAGCGTAGAATGCACCATGCCGTCTTCATCTGGTATCCAGTCCCGACGATCACGTGGACTGCTTACTTTCACCACACCAGACCTCTTCACCACCCATCTGCATGGCTCGGCCATTTCTCCCAATCAGCTTTCTCACCAGAACATGAGGCAACCCGGATGACCTTTTCCCGCAGACTGTGAGCTTTTCTCATAAGCTTAGTTGTCTAACGGCTTGTTCTGTCTTCAACCGGAGAAACCGCTTTGTGCGAATGCATCGCCAGTGCATGTCACTTAGGATTGCCACCCTCTTCACTGTAACTTCGGTCGTGGACAAGACCACCACTGTTTAGCTCCTGAGGTCGAGTACACCTTACAGGGCTCCCAACGGCCTTTCCTAAACGCTTCATGCACAGACTCACGGGTGCATTCTTCTCTCAAGTCCTGGGGTACATCTACGAGGCACTTGTACCGACACGTTTCGGTCTCACCAGTGGTTTCCAGACGATCAACCAGCTCAGGGTTCAGGGACAACTGACTTTCAGCTTCTTTCCCCTTTACGCTTCTTCTGAGCTGACTCACAGCTACAAAATTCGTGAATGTCTGTCCTGACCACTTCCATTTCACTTTTTATCTTCCGTTACCACACTCTAGCTCTCCTCAGGTCTATCTTTTCCTGGCAAAAGGGGGGCGAGTGCAATTGTTTGCCCTTTTCTTTCTCCAAGGAGGCCTTGTTCACCGAGTGACACTTTATCAGGCGACTTTTTAAGCCCGATAAACTTCTTCCTTAGTTCCGCCATTCGCCTCTCAGCGGGCCCGTCTCTGAAGCTTCTCTTGCGTCCACGGGCTTGTAACCACTCCTTGAGCTCCTTGATCTCGGCTCCGACATCCACCGAATCATCCGAACCCCACATCACTCGAGGAAGTATCTGCTTTACCACCTCCCATCTCCAGTGGCCAACTCCTGGCCCTGGTCTGTAGCTTCTCGATGGACTCCTCCATCTTTTCCCCCGCTCAGCTTCCATTGGCTGAGCTTTTCCTTAAGGCACATCTCCGCCTTCGGGAAGAGTATCACAGGACATCTGTAGCTCCTTCCAACCTGAGCTTCCAGACCTAGGGTCTTTCTGCGCAGCTCACCATTTTCATCACGGGTGTCCTGCAGAGTGGTCTCAACCACCTGGCGCATTTGCTCTGCATCCATCTTATCCTCTTCTAGTTTTTCTTTGACCCTGAGGAGATCCACATAATCTCTCTTAATCTGTTGCAGTTCCCTACTGCGTTCACCACACTCCTTCTTGGAGTCACACAGCTCCTGGTTGAGCTGTTCGCGCAGGGCGTTCTAGGATTTGTTCACTTCCAGAAACTCCATCCTGCAGCGCCTCCTTCTCACGCTTCAACTGCAAAAACCTCTTCCTTGATTTTGCGGCGGTCCTCTTAATTGCGTGGAACATCTCCTTCCACTGGATAACTTCCTCGTTGCTTCCTTCTAGATCTCGCTGGTCTGAGGACACGTCCTCCAGGTTTTCACATAATTGCAGCATGTCACTCTGATACTGCAGCCCGAATAGGTTCCAGCTCTTGGCCATGACTGGCCCCCTCCTCTTCTACCTCTAAAGGAGAATCCACACTTGAAGCATAGGCAGACAGTACTACATTCTCTTCATTTTCATTTTCAGCGAGTACTACCGGAACAACCTTTTTGTGGCCCTTGCGCCGTCGACGACGAGAGGGGGACTCTTTTCCCTTGTCTAGCCTCTCCTGACTGACCTCACTTTTTTCTTTCATAGTGTCCCCAGTCAGCTACGGGGGTCTGTGTCCTCCCCATGGTGTTGTGACTACAGTGTTTACCTCCCACTTTGACGTCACCCCCCCTTCTACTGGAGCTACCCCGTTATCAACGGTCACATTATCATTTTAGGAGGTACCAACCCACCACAGTATACAATTTCAGTTTTCCACACTCTACACTCTTGTGAAAATCCGCCCTTTTTAGACTCCGCCCCTTTTTTAACAACCACACCGCAGGGAATATTTTTACACAAAAATTCGCAGTATCTTAGGACTCAGTTCACAACATCTCTTACCACCTCCCCGGGCACTCTGTGACCAACACTGGCACCCCCGGAGAGTCCATAGAATGGTCCACTGCCGCCATTCCTACGGTGCCCACAGCTCCCGCAAACATGTCCAGTCTCATGTCCAGTAGACATTTCTCAAATATGCGGTCCGACTCGTCAGACCCATTCGATGCTCCATTCACAGCCATCGCGGTGCACTGTTCACACCAGAACTTCACCGCTTTCCCTTGAAAATTTTTCGTGGCCCCGCCGAGCCACAGCAAAACTGGATTTGGGGGCGACGACAATCTTCGCAACCCCGCCGAGTTGCAGCCAGATTGCTTTAACCTTCGTGACCCCCACCGAGTCACAGCAAGATGCCTTCGTGACCCCACTGAGTCACAGCAAGATGCTTGTATCCACACTCGTCGTCCATGCTGTCAGACTTATCTGTCTCAACAACGGCAGTCTTTATGTTGCACCTTAACTTGCGCCATTTATTTAATCAGCGCCTCCATGCTGTCATCCATGCTGTCAGACTTCTCGTCTCAAACAACGGCAGTCTTCACTCAAGACATACACACTCCAAAGTCTTTTCACAGAAAGTCAGCTTTGCTGTGCAGACACTTTTTTTTTTTTTTTCTCTTTTGCAAACTCTATTAGGGCTACTGTCTCTTTAAGACTGCTCCCACAGACGTTTCTTTTGCTGCCACACTTTTTTCTCTGTTGTTGCTTCAGCCACCTCCACCAATTGTAATGCTTTTCAGGGGATATAGCTCTGGGATCGCCGTCCTGGTAGAACGGAATGGCATAGAAACAGTTCATTCAGACAGCAGTTCTGGTGTAAACGGGCCGCAACCAGCTTTATTAAAGTCCACAGCAAACAATTTCTCAAAATTCTGGTATATTCCACCAAAGGAATCGATTTAAATGTATGTTTGGGGGTGACTGCTTGCTGCATGCAAGATAGAATTACCATGCACAAGGTTTGCTGAACGTTTTTAAGTAATAATAACAGAGTCATGTACCCCATTAAATCAAGATCCAAAAAAGAAATTTTGTTATGATGAAATTTATGAGTAAAATGTAGTTGAATGAATTAGAATTGTATAATCAAAAATTCCGGATATGGCAGGTACATCACCACTCCAAATGATGAGTAAATCATCAATAATCTACATTACCAAGCAATCGGTCAATAAATGGATTAGTAGCTGAAAAAATAAAAAATATTCCAATATGACATAACAAGATTAGCTAGGGGATGGCGCGAATTTCGCACCCATCGCCCACGCCAGATTTTTGTAAAAAAAATTTATTGTCAATGAGAAAAAATTGTGGGTTAATAAAAATTGAATAACTTGTAAAATATAATTAATGAGATCTGGGAATAATTACTGAATTTCGTTAAGAACCAGATTTTGAGAAACTGCAGCGATCCTACGCTTGGAAACGGAATTTAATTGTGTGGATAACAAAATTAAAAAGCATAAATTATCCTAAATGGCATTAAAAAGAGCACGAACAATTGTAAGTAATAAAAACAGAGAGGATCTCATTAGTGGAAGGGCGACAACAAAAAAAAAATGATCTTGCAGTGAAACCATATTTTTGTGCTCAATTAGTCCTCATTTGGGGACATCAAAAAATCATTTTGAGATTGCTGCCTATTTTATATGAAGATCCCTCTCTTGCTGACATTCTTTCATCAGGTATTAATGTTGTTTCAAGGAAAGCGCCATCTATTGGTAACAAAGTTTCTCCAAGCATTGTTCAGTAATAATTTCTCTTCTCATAAAACATCGTGGTTAGAACATAAAGGTTTTTTAAATGTGGCCCACATAATGTGCACTTTGCAAATATGTTTGTGTAACGAAAACCTTTGAAAATAATGACAGCACTGCGATTTATTACCATTAACAAAATATATCTATTGTAATTCATGCTATGGGTATTATAAAATTTATGTGCACTACTTGCAATTTAATCTTATTAGGCTGCACTACTAGGGGAAAATAAAAATCAGATTGCTGAACATTTGCAGGATGTAAAGAATGTTTTTTTTCGAATCGCAATATTTTCTGCTGCTGCTAAACATTTTATTTTTCAGCATGCTCGCAATGTTTCTTCCTTCCAAGTCACAGGTATTGAAAGTGTTAACCTGTAGCCCGAGGTGGAGATGCACGTCAGCGACTCCTCCCGTGAAGCTTTCCTGGATCTTTAATCTACATACCAGACATCCTTTGGTCTCAACAAAGAAACGATTGATGTTTCCATTATTAATTTTATTTCTTTGCATTGATTTTATTTGTGCAAATATTGTTTTTTTTGTTTTTTTTGTTTTTTTTCTTATCGTTATGTGAAAATTGTTAAAGGACTTGTCAAAAATCACATGACATTTTTTCTGATCGTGATTGGTCTTCCTTGTCTTAAATATGTGCCTTTGTCTGAATTGTCAGCTGTGATAAAGACCCTGTGATCGAAACGCGTAGCCTTGTCCTGAGCTTGTCCAGAGCATGCCATTATTCATGTTTTTATGAATCAATAAAGATGAAGATTTTTATTGAGCTGGATCCCTTTTTCCTTCATTTTCTCATGTATCTTCACGTTTGATCAAGCGGAGATCCGTGCTTCTACAAACCGGTGAGCTGGTTAGCGTTCTTATATTTGTACTTTTGATTACCGTGCCCCCGTTTCATGCTCAATATTTTCAAGTATTTTGAAAGTGGACTCAGTCATTAAGCTCAGGCATCAGCTTTATTATGGCATCTATTTTTGTTCAAGACAGATCTGTCAAAGCGGCACAAGTGTTTTCTGGTGATATTAACGAAATTCCAGACATGCCTGATCTGAATGAAAATATCAACAAAATGGAAAAACTTTTGCTTCAAGAAACAAAGTTGTGGTGGGATCATACTAACCCTCCAAAATTATCTAGCTAAGGATATGATTTCAAGGGGGCTTCGTATTAAAAAAATCCCCACTACAATTTTTTCTGACATTTTCATTGAAGAGGTGGAATCAGATACTCAGTAATTGTTCTTCCAAACTAATGCAACTCATAGTCAAATATGAGAGTAATAAATTGGAGAATATTCAGAAACAAATGAATGATGCAGATACTGAGCTCACTGAATTTAAATCGTTGACTCAGTATGACTCACTTGTGGCTAAAATGCAAGATAATGTCTCTAGCCTAGAAAAGGATATCATGGACCGAAAAAAAAGAAAATTTTTCTCGTGATCTAAGAGACTATTCAACCAAGAAAGTCTATGACTGGGGCCATTGGGAGCGGGGTCATAGAACTCCTAAATCTATTTTAAAACGCAACCATGCTCTCAATGAACCGGTATCTAAACCACATGTCTGTTTTACATCCTCTGAGTTGGATTCATCTGACAATAATCTGAGTGTTTTCCTCTAATGACAGTGTTCACACCACAAAGTTTTTTCGTCATTCAAAAAACGTAAAAGGCGGGGTGGCAAGAAAACACCGACAAAGATCATGTCATGATTACACGCCGCAGGAAGAAATCATCGCAAATAATAAACCATGATAATGTCTTGAATTTATCTGCACGGAACTTTACCAAAACGCAATTAGATGTTTTGTCCTTAGGTCTGAATTTTGTGCCCGATCAGAATTTCAATCTTTTTTCTACTATTTTGGACGTCAATAAGTTTATGCGAGACCTTACCATCAAAAAGCATTTTTTAAATCATTCTGATGAGACCCCTTTGCAGGAGTCGCTGACATATAATAATGAATTTACTGACTTGTCTTTCAGAAACAGTATCTCTCAACACTTTGTTTAGTTTGTCTACTCATTCCTATGATAATGAATCTGATACCATTCATGCACCTGTGTTTAAAACAAAAAATCCCTCTTTTTATCCCATTCAATTCAGGCCTGATTGCATGACTAAATACCAGGAGGTGATAGAGAGGGATTTAAAAATCCTTCATGATAGGGTTAAAATGGGCAGCAGCAGAAATCATTCCAATTTAACAAAAGCCCAGAAAACTGCATTAGATGAGATCAAAAGTATGTCAGATATAATAATTAAAATGTCGGACAAGGGTGGCATGGTAGTTATCCTGAATAAAGAGGATTATCATTCTCAAATTATGTCTCTCTTGTCTGACAGTGATGTATATGAAAAACTCCATACAAATCCCACTGATAATTTAAAAGTGAGATTTCCAAATTATCAATGAGGGTTTCAGCCTTGGCATTTTAACCAAAAAACAAATTGATTATCTCACAGTGTCTCATCCTATTATCCCTATCATGCATGGTCTCCCAAAAATTCACAAGGATATGAAATCCCCCCCATGAGACCTATTGTCTCAGGGATTGGATCTTTAAATGAACATCTGGGTGAATGGGTTGACTCACTACTTCCACCACTAGTACAAATCACTCCTGGTTATATTAAAGATTCTAAAGAAGTGCTGAGAATGTTTTCCAAGAAAATCTGGTCTAAAGAAAATACTTGGTTATGTTGTGATGTGACTTCTTTATATACCTGTATACCTTACAATGTTGCCATGACAGCGCTGCAGTTTGTCTTAACGAAATCAGTAATTATTCCCAGGATCTCATTAATTATATTTTACAAGTTATTCAATTTTTATTAACCCACAATTTTTTCTCATTTGACAATAATTTTTTTTACAAAAATCTGGCATGGCGATGGGGTGCGAAATTCGCGCCATCCCTAGCTAATCTTGTTATGTCATATTGGGAATATTTTTTTATTTTTTCAGCTACTAATCCATTTATTTGACTCGATTGCTTGGTATGGTAGATATATTGATGATTTACTCATCATTTGGAGTGGTGATGTACCTGCCATATCCGGATTTATTGATTATATCAATTCTAATTCATTCAACATACATTTTACTCATAAATTTCATCATAACAAAAATTTCTTTTTTGGATCTTGATTTATATGGGGTACATGACTCTGTTATTATTACTAAAACGTTTTAGCAAACCTTGTGCTGGTAATTCTATCTTGCATGCAGCAAGCAGTCACCCCAAACATACTATTAAATCGATTCCTTTGGGTGAATATACCAGAATTTTGAGAAACTGCAGCGATCCTACAGCTTTGAAACGGAATTTAATTGTGTGGATACAAAATTAAAAAACAGAAATTATCCTAAATGGTCATTAAAAAGAGCACGAACAATTGTAAGTAATAAAAACAGAGAGGATCTCATTAGTGGAGGGCGACAACAAAAAAATGATCTTGCAGTGAAACCATATTTTTGTGCTCAATATAGTCCTCAATTTGGGGACATCAAAAAAATCATTTTGAGATCGCTGCCTATTTTATATGAAGATCCCTCTCTTGCTGACATTCTTTCATCAGGTATTAATGTTGTTTCAAGGAAAGCGCCATCTATTGGTAACAAAGTTTCTCCAAGCATGTTCAGTAATAATTTCTCTTCTCATAAAACATCGTGGTTAGAACATAAAGGTTTTTATAAATGTGCCACAATAGATGTGCACTTTGCAAATATGTTTGTGTAACGAAAACCTTTGAAAATAAGACAGCACTGCGATTTATACCATTAACAAATATATCAATTGTAATTCATGCTATGTGGTATATAAAATTATGTGCACTACTTGCAATTTATCTTATATAGGCTGCACTACTAGGAAACTAAAAATCAGGATTGCTGAACATTTGCAGGATGTAAAGAATGTTTCTTCGAATCGCAATATTTCTGCTGCTGCTAAACATTTATTTTTCAGCATGCTCGCAATGTTTTCTTCCTTCCAAGTCACAGGTATTGAAAGTGTTAACCTGTCTGCCCGAGGTGGAGATGCACGTCAGCGACTCCTCACACGTGAAGCTTTCTGGATCTTTAATCTACATACCAGACATCCATTTGGTCTCAACAAAAGAAACGAATTGATGTTCCATTATTAATTTTATTTCTTTGCATTGATTTTATTTGTGCAAATATTGTTTTTTTTGTTTTTTGTTTTTTTTCTTTATTCGTTATGTGAAAATTGTTAAAGGACTTGTCAAAAATCACATGACATTTTTTCTGATCGTGATTGGTCTTCCTTTGTCTTAAATATGTGCCTTTGTCTGAATATGTCAGCTGTGATAAAGATCCCTGTGATCGAAACGCGTAGCCTTGTCCTGAGCTTGTCCAGGAGCATGCCATTATTCATGTTTTTATGAATCAATAAAGATGAAGATTTTATTGAAGCTGGATCCCTTTTTCCTTCATTTTCTCATGTATCTTCATGTTTGATCAAGCGGAGGATCCGTGCTTCTACAAACCGGTGAGCTGGTTAGCGTTCTTATACCAGACTCTACCAGCCTGACCCAAAACAACACATTATATTCAGTAGTTACCAGCGTGGTTTTCCTAGAATCTCCTCTTTGTGTCTGAATGGCACACCTAGCATCCAGACTGAGAGAGTTCTCCTTATATTCAGTAGTTTCCAGCATGGAGTGTCGCAGAGACTCCTCTTGTGTCCGGGGCACCTCGAGCACCCCGACTGAGAGAGCTCACCTCCCGGAGACTCCTTCTGTGCCTGGACTCCTGTCCAGACTAAAGGGTATGCCACACTAAACAATATCGCTAACGGGATCGCTAAAAAACGTCACTATTTAGCGATCCCGTTAGCGATATTGTTCAGTGCGGCAGCTTCCAGCGACGAGCTTCCTGCTGTGATCTCGCTCGTCGCTGGAATCGTTCCGGACCCTATTTTCTCGTCGGCGCTCCCGCTGGGTAAGTATCTAATCGCTGTGTGGCACCTTTTCTTAGCGATTTAGCGGTACTTTTGTACCGCTAAAGTCGTTAAGAAGATCGCTAACGGCGATAGCGTCGTTAACTATATCGCTAAATGTGGCCGCATTTAGCGATATAGAAACAATCCCGCTAGCGATCTCATTAGTATGCAACGCTAACGAGATCGCTAGCGGGATAGCTTAGTGTGGCAGTACCTTAAGCGAGCTCCCTGTCTGTGTTCGCAGACACCTACTTCTGGCTTCCTAATTAACACCTGAGTGGCTTCAGGTTTGAACTGCCAGCGTGTACTGAATGGAAGGTGTATTGACCTTTCTCCACCACTAGGTTTACAAAGCCATACATTTCCCTTATACCAGTCAGCAAAGTACCTAGGTGAAATGTACACCCCATTCAACACATATTCCTTCACTGTCTCCCACCAGGCATAGATTTTCACTCAAATTTACACCACTTTTTTTAGATATGGTAACTCAGTCTCATGTCAAGAAAGTGATAGACTCATCCCTTCTAAATATTATCATTAACCTCCTCCCAGTAGTTTTCTAAATTTGGCGAATTATGCAAAAAAAAGTATTTTTTCAAAAACTTTCAGCCCAAATATGTAATGCGCCATCATCTGCGTCTCTTCTATGACACAATACTGGGATAGATCAGTGATTGCTAGCTTCCACCTTAGAGCAAAGGATACAATGAACCAAGTGATACGGCGCTCCCGTGAACCAAGTGATACGATGCCCCAGTAAACCAGATGATACAGCTCCCCGGTAAACCAGGTGATATGGCGCTCCTGTGAGCCAAGTGATACGACGCTCCAGCAAACCAGATGATATAGCTCCCCGGTAAACCAGGTGATACGGCGCTCTCGTGAACCAAGTGATACGACGCTCCGGTAAACCAGATGATACAGCTCCACAGTAAACCAGGTGACACAGCTCCCCAGTAAACCAGGTGATACAACGCTCCCGTGAACCAAGTGATATGTAAGGTTCTATGTATATATTCCTGAAACTCAGTTTGTTCGTCAGCCATTTTACTTTCTGTCTTGCTGCAGCTATCTTGCCCTCAGTCAAAATGGAGTTTCCAGCTTGCATGTTCCCGCCCTGATTCTCTCCTTTGCTTCTTAAGCAGCCACAGCTGAGCAATCAGTGCTTCAGAATCTAGCCTGCAGTGAACCTGTGACTTGACTCCTGTAAGCCTTGGACCTTGTACTCCAGCTATTCCTACTGAGGAACTCTGAAGCACTTGTGGACTCTGAACCCTGCTCTTTGAAAGACCCACGTTTGCATGGACTTACGGTAACAGAGAAGAAGATCCTGAATCTGTATTGGAGAGTGATTGCTGAGCTTGGATTACTCTGGCCTGCTGTGTCTCCTGTTTCTGTGTCTGCAAACTGTGTGACTATTTCTGCCAACTTGTATGAAGTAATACAGGACTTTTCTATATCAAACCTGTGTCTCATGTATGTTCATCGCACCCAAGCACAAGACGCTATATGAACTGTACTACATACATTACAAGATTCTGAAGCCAAAACGTTAGTGTCTGCTGGGTCTGGAAGGCTGTGTCTGCTGTACTGTGGATATCAGACGTCCGTTTGTACTTTCTGTGATGACAGTGGTTGTGACTTCTCACAACCATTCTAGGTGAGCAATTCCCTTAAGTTTTTTCTTTTTTGCAGTGTTACCACAGGTAAACACTATTGTTTTTTTTTTTTTCCTTTCTTTTCTCTTTTTTGTCTGCTGTAACTCTGGATATCAGATGTCTGGTTGAAACTTTCTGTGATGATAGTGGTTGTGACTTCTCACAACCATTCCAGGTGAGCAGTTCCCTTAATTTTTTTTTCTCTCTGCAGTGTTGCCACAGGTGAACACTATTGTTTTTTTTTTTCTCTCCTCTTCTTCCAGTAATCCTGTCTTAAAAGATCTGGAAAATGGAGGCCCGCATAAAGGAACTTTGCGGAGTGACTGATAATATCCTTGCAGATTTGCAGAATATAAAGACCCGTTTTACGAATCTACAGGATCTCAATAATCACAATTTGCAAGTGGTTGGACAGACTACCCAGGATTTGCGAGCCAGGATTGAGGTTCTAGAGGGACGAGTCCAGGCTCCTGCCGTAGCCCCGAGTGCTGGGATTCCCAAGTTGCCCCCTTTTCGTTTTGGCGGTGAACGTGAGAAATTCAGGGGATTTATTAATCAATGCAATCTTTTTTTTTCTGCACATGCTTCACAATTTCCCACTGAACGATCTAAGGTGCTTACTATAATTATGTTGCTTACCAACAAGGCTTTAATGTGGGCAAACCCTCTGATTGAGACTGAGGATGATTGTTTGAATCACCTTGATTTTATTTCAGCCATGGGGCAGGTGTTTGATGACCCAAATCGAGGTGCAACAGCTGAAGCAGCCATGTTAGCTTTGCGCCAAGGTAAGCACTCGGTAGCTGAATATGCCTTGGATTTCAGGAGATGGGCCCTTGATACCACCTGGGACAGTTCCGCCAAAAAATCTATTTTTCGAAAGGGGTTATCTCCACTGATTAAGGATGAACTTGCTCGTGCAGACCCTCCCACTGCGTTAGGTGACTTTATTAACTACTGCATCCGTATTGATACTCGTCTGACTGAACGCAGGCAAGAGAGATGGTTCGAAAGCAATCGTACTAACCTTTTCCTACCTTCCTCTCCAGCTAAGGAACCTTTGAGTAGGATTACACGGGAACCTGAACCTGAACCCATGCAGGTAGACTCTTTACAACGACGGGTTAGTGATGCACGCAAGGAACATCGTTTTAAGGAGAATCTATGTTTCTATTGTGGTAAGTCAGGGCACTTCATTATAAACTGCCCCAGCCGTTCTCGTAAGACTACTGCAGCACTCATTCATTGTGAGTGTTGCGAGAGGGGATCTGTCAGGTCCGAGCCTCAGGCTCCAGAGAGATCTGCAGCAACAGATCTTGATTTCTCAGACTTAAACTCCGTTACCTCTGAGGACGTTGACTGTGTAAACGCTGCCATTTTTCAAGTTTCCTCAGCGGTGTCCCAGCTGAGTTGTAAGAAAAACAATTCTCATTGCTTTCTTTCCATCAAACTCTGGGTTGACTCAGCTTGGGTGTCTAGCTCTGCTATGATCGACTCAGGGCAAGTGGAAATTTTATGGATGTCTCCTTTGCTCTGAAACAGGGAATACGTTCAGTGAAGAAGGCTACTCCAGTACAGATGGAAACTGTGGATGGCTCCCTGCTGACCTCTGGACCAGTGGATCAGGAAACAGAGCCTTTGAGGGTTCTTATGGGTAAAGATCATCAAGAGAAACTGTCCTTTATGCTTATCTCTTCTCCCCACTTTCCCATTATTCTAGGGCTACCATGGCTGCAGGCTCAGAATCCTACCATTAACTGGGAGACCAAGGAATTACACTTTCCAGAGAAACAGATGAGTCCAAAAGTTTCAGCTTGCTCTGTTCCTAAAGGAATCATGTCAGTCCCTGAACTACCAGCTGTATACCAGGACTATGTGGATTTATGTGACAAGAAGAACGCTGACCAGCTTCCTCCTCACCGTCCATATGATTGTCCAATTGAATTATTGCCTGGAGCAGAGATACCTTTTGGTAAGATCTACCCCCTGGCGGGGCCCGAGCTAAAGGCTTTAAAGGATTACATAGATGAAAATCTAGCCAAGGGCTTCATACGCCCCTCTTCATCTCCTGCAGGTGCACCCATCTTCTTTGTAAAGAAGAAAGATGGATCTCTGAGACCATGCGTAGACTATAGGGAACTCAATAAGGTTACTATTAGAAACCGTTATCCATTGCCTTTAATCCCTGAGTTATTGGAGAGAGTGCGACATGCCAAAATTTTTTCTAAACTAGATCTTCGTGGGGCCTATAACTTAGTCCGTATTAGACCTGGGGATGAATGGAAGACTGCATTCAGGTCACGCTATGGACACTTTGAATATCTAGTTATGCCTTTTGGTCTGAGTACCGCCCCAGCCACTTTCCAACACTTGGTGAATGACATCTTCAGGGATCTCCTAGATACATTCGTGGTAATTTATTTGGATGATATTCTAATTTTTTCTAACTCCACAGAGGAACATCATGGACATGTGAGAATGGTCTTGGAACGTCTAAGACAAAATCATCTTTACATCAAACTTGAAAAGTGTGAATTCCATAGGACCGAAATTCAATTTCTGGGGTATGTACTGTGTTATGTTTCGGTAGCTGAGGAGTGCAGGTAAAAAAAAAAAGGCAATACACCAGAGCAGTTGGAATCTATGGGATTGCAGTACCCTGACTAACCACCACAACTAGAGGCAGCCGTGGAGCGTTCCTACGTTGGTCCTAGACGCCTCGTCACAGCCTGAGAAACTAACTACACCTAAAGATAGAAATAGGAAAGCTATCTGCCCCGGAGCAGAACCCCAAAGATAATAGAAAGCCCCCAAACATGTAATGGCGGTTAGACAAGAGGAAATACTGACACAGAAAGAAAATAGAATGAGCAAACGCTGGGGCCCAAACTATCTAAAAAGAAAAGGACAGGAAGGGTACTTACTGCAATCCCAGAAAACCCTGAAAAACACCAACTCTACTAATTTCAAAATCACCTGAGATCACACGACCTCTACCACCTAAATTAGCTCTCTGGTGTAACAAAATCAAAACAGCAGCCACTGAAAAAACTGGAAAAAGCAAAAGAACAAAACTCAGTGGCTGAACTAAACTGAGAAGGCAGAAGCCCCCGGAGGGGACCCAGAAGGCCCCAAAGAAGTGCAAGACAAAATGCAAAAAATATAGCAATAACACAAAAGAAGAAAAAATCTTATCTGGTAGCAGGAGATGCAGACACGACACAGCAGGCTACAAGGGAAACTGGAATGAAGGATTCAGACCAGAACAATTGATCACCGGCAACCCTGATGGGAAAATGACTCCCTTATATAAGACCAGTCAGTAACACCTGATTCCCAGTCCTCACAATCTTCACTAGTAACGCTTGTAACCACCAGAGGGAGCCTCTTCTCAGAACTCATCTCAAACCCATTCACAACAGTACCCCCCCCTTGAGGAGGGGTCACCGAACCCTCATTTGAGCAACCAGGTCGGTCAGGATGAGTTCTATGATACGCACGGATAAGTCTCCTAGCATGGATGTCCGAAGCAAACACCCAAGAATTGTCTTCCTGACCATAACCTCTCCATTTAACCAAATACTGGAGTTTCCGTCTAGAAAAACGAGAATCCAATATTTTCTCAAACACATACTCCAGATTGCCCTCAACCAAAACAGGGTCAGGAGGCACAGCAGCAGGAACCACTGGCTCAACAAACCTCTTCAACAAGGACTTGTGGAACACGTTATGGATCTTAAATGTCCCTGGAAGAAGCAAACGAAAAGAAACAGGATTAATAATCTCCATGATCTTATAAGGTCCAATGAACCTAGGCTTAAATTTAGGAGATGCTACTCTCATAGGAATATTCTTTGAGGACAACCAGACCAAGTCCCCCACTTTAAACCGAGGACCATCAGTCCTATGCCGGTTAGCAAACCGCTGGGCCTTCTCCTGAGAGAGGGACAACCTCTCCACTACCTGGTCCCAAATCTGTTGCATACGCTCCACAACAGAGTCAACACCTGGACAGACAGAAGCCTCCGTCTGTCCTGAAGAAAATCGAGGGTGAAACCCAGAATTACAGAAAAACGGAGACATCAAAGTGGCAGAGCTAGCCCTATTATTAAGAGCAAACTCAGCCAAAGGCAAAAAAGAGACCCAGTCATCCTGATCAGCAGACACAAAGCATCTAAGATAAGTCTCCAATGTCTGGTTTGTTCTCTCAGTTTGACCATTGGTCTGAGGATGAAATGCCGAGGAGAAAGACAATTGAACACCCAGTTTAGAACAAAAAGTCCTCCAAAATTTGGAAACAAACTGGACTCCTCTGTCAGACACAATGTTCTCAGGAATGCCGTGTAAACGAACCACGTGCTGAAGGAACAACGGCACCAATTCAGAGGAGGAAGGCAACTTAGGTAATGGCACAAGATGTATCATTTTGGAAAACCTATCACAAATTACCCAGATGGTGGTCATTCTCTGAGAAACAGGAAGATCGGAAATGAAATCCATAGAGATATGGGTCCATGGTCTCTTGGGCACAAGCAATGGCATCAACAAACCACTAGAGCGAGAGCAAGGCTTGGAACGAGAGCAAGTCCCGCAGGACTGCACAAATTCCCTGACATCACGAGACAAGGTAGGCCACCAAAAGGACCGACTAACCAAGTCTCTGGTACCAAAAATTCCGGGATGCCCAGCCAATGCGGAACAATGAATCTCAGACATCACACTCTTTTTCCATTGGTCCGGGACAAACAATTTTCCAACAGGGCAGCGCTCGGGCCTATCCTCCTGACACCCCTCCAGAGCAAGTCTCAAATTGGGCGAGATGGCGGAAAGAACTACACCCTCTTTCAAAATAACAGAAGGATCAGATAACTCAGGAGAGTCCGCAAGGAAACTCCTCGAGAGGGCATCCGCCTTAACATTCTTAGTGCCAGGAAGAAAGGAAACCACAAAATTAAAACGTGTGAAAAACAAGGCCCACCTGGCCTGTCTAGGATTGAGTCGCTTGGCAGATTCCAGATAGACCAGATTCTTATGGTCCGTAAGGACCACCACCTGATGTTTGGCTCCCTCCAGCCAATGTCTCCACTCTTCAAAAGCCCACTTCATGGCCAATAACTCCCGATTACCCATGTCATAATTACGTTCAGTAGGAGAAAATTTTCGAGAGAAAAAGGCACAAGGGTTACTTTTAGAGGTCTCTGGATCTTTTTGGGACAAAACGGCACCTGCCCCAATTTCAGAGGCATCAACCTCCACCTGAAATGGCAGAGAAACATCAGGCTGCCGTAGAACAGGAGCAGAAGTGAATCTCTGCTTAAGTTCCTGAAATGCAGAGACTGCCTCAGGAGGCCAATTCACCACATCAGAACCCTTTCTGGTCAAATCAGTTAATGGTTTAACAATAACCGAGAAATTACCAATAAATTTACGATAAAAATTGGCAAAACCCAAAAATCTCTGAAGAGCCTTTAATGAAGTAGGTTGGACCCAATCACAGATGGCTTGAACCTTGACCGGGTCCATTTCAATAACAGATGGGGACAAAATGAATCCCAGAAATGAGATCTTCTGTACGCCAAAAAGACACTTTGATCCCTTCACATACAGAGCATTCTCTCTCAAAATCTGGAACACAGTTCGAACATGTTTCACATGAGAGTCCCAGTCATTAGAAAAAATCAAGATATCATCCAAATAAACAATCAGAAATTTGTCCACAAAATCCCTGAAAATGTCATTCATGAAGGACTGGAAGACGGAAGGAGCATTAGTGAGCCCAAAGGGCATCACTAAGTACTCAAAATGCCCTTCAGGGTATTGAATGCCGTCTTCCATTCATCCCCGTGCTTAATGCGAATAAGGTTATACGCCCCCCTGAGGTCAAGCTTGGTAAACCAAGTAGCGTTTTTCACCCTGGAAAACAGGTCAGAAATCAAGGGTAACGGGTATTGATATTTCACAGTAATATTGTTCAAGAGACGATAATCAATACACGGCCTTAATGAACCATCTTTTTTGGCCACAAAGAAAAAACCGGCACCTAAGGGTGAAGAGGATGGTCTGATATGACCCTTCTCCAAAGATTCCTTGATATAAGACCGCATAGCGTCATGTTCAGGTACAGACAAGTTAAAAAGGCGACCTTTAAGGAATTTACTACCCGGCACTAATTCAATAGCGCAGTCATAGCTCCTATGGGGAGGCAAGGATGCAGATTTACTTTCGCTAAACACATCAGAAAAATCAAACAAAAAGTCAGGAACATCCTGAGCCTGGGGGGAGGCAGAAAAAACAGGAGTGTTGGTATTAACACATTGGCAGCCCCAACTGGCCACAGACACAGACTTCCAATCCAAAACAGGATTATGAGACTGCAACCAAGGGAAACCCAGCACGATAATGTCATGCAGATTATATAGAACCAAAAATTTGCAGCACTCCTGGTGATCAGGTTAAACCCTCATTATCACCTGAGTAGAAAACTGGGGTTTATTCTCAGCCAAAGGGGTAGAATCGATCCCCAGTAGGGGAATAGACTTCTGTAGGGGTATCAAGGGGAACCCACAACGTTTAGCAAAATCATAATCCATCAGGTTAATAGCTGCTCCAGAATCAACGAAAGCCTGAGCAGAAAATGAGGACAGAGAGCATATCAGAGTGACAGTTAATAAAAACTTAGTCTGAACACTACCCAAGACAACTGAGCGTGCAAAACGTCTTCCCCGCTTAGGGCAGACTGAAATAGCATGAGAGGCATCACCACAGTAGAAACATAACCCATTGCGCTTTCGAAACTCATGACGCTGTGCCCCAGACACCACTCTATCACACTGCATGGTTTCAGGAGCTGGTTCACAAGGCAACACCATTCCACGCATACTTCTCCGCTCACGCAAACGTCTGTCAATTTGAATCGCTAATGACATAGAATCATTGAGACCAGAGGGGACAGGGAATCCCACCATAACATCCTTTACATTATCTGACAGACCCTTCCGGAAAAGGGCCGCCAAAGCGTCGTCATTCCATTTGGTCAGGACTGCCCACCTACGGAATCTCTGACAGTATAACTCAGCGTCATCAAGCCCCTGATTTAATGCCAACAAGGCTTTTTCAGCTTGATCAGTGACATTAGGCTCATCGTACAATAACCCCAAAGCCTGAAAAAACGCATCAACATCACTCAAAACAGGATCCCCAGGTATCAGGGAAAAAGCCCAATCCTGAGGATCGCCGCGCAGGAGAGAGATGATAATTTGAACCTGCTGCGCTGCGTTTCCTGAGGACTTAGATTTTAAGGCAAAAAACAATTTACAATTATTTTTGAAATTCTGAAACTTAGCTCGATCCCCTAAAAACAAATCTGGCATGGGGATCCTAGGTTCCACAACAGGCAACCCAGCAAGATAGATAGCAATACTCCGAACCTCAGTGGCAAGCTGATCCACACGGCCAGACAACTGTGCAAACTCCATTGGGAGAAAAGATCCTCCCCAGCACCCAGAGATACAGAGGGAAAAAAAAAAAAATGCAACAAACAGAAAAATATCTCTGACAACTCTGACAACCTTTTTTTCTATCACAATATTTTTTCCCTTCTGTGAGTACCATACAATTTTCTATTGGCCGGTGATACTGTTATGTTTCGGTAGCTGAGGAGTGCAGGTAAAAAAAAAGGCAATACACCAGAGCAGTTGGAATCTATGGGATTGCAGTACCCTGACTAACCACCACAACTAGAGGCAGCCGTGGAGCGTTCCTACGTTGGTCCTAGACGCCTCGTCACAGCCTGAGAAACTAACTACACCTAAAGATAGAAATAGGAAAGCTATCTGCCCCGGAGCAGAACCCCAAAGATAATAGAAAGCCCCCAAACATGTAATGGCGGTTAGACAAGAGGAAATACTGACACAGAAAGAAAATAGAATGAGCAAACGCTGGGGCCCAAACTATCTAAAAAGAAAAGGACAGGAAGGGTACTTACTGCAATCCCAGAAAACCCTGAAAAACACCAACTCTACTAATTTCAAAATCACCTGAGATCACACGACCTCTACCACCTAAATTAGCTCTCTGGTGTAACAAAATCAAAACAGCAGCCACTGAAAAAACTGGAAAAAGCAAAAGAACAAAACTCAGTGGCTGAACTAAACTGAGAAGGCAGAAGCCCCCGGAGGGGACCCAGAAGGCCCCCAAAGAAGTGCAAGACAAAATGCAAAAATATAGCAATAACACAAAAGAAGAAAAAATCTTATCTGGTAGCAGGAGATGCAGACACGACACAGCAGGCTACAAGGGAAACTGGAATGAAGGATTCAGACCAGAACAATTGATCACCGGCAACCCTGATGGGAAAATGACTCCCTTATATAAGACCAGTCAGTAACACCTGATTCCCAGTCCTCACAATCTTCACTAGTACCGCTTGTAACCACCAGAGGGAGCCTCTGCTTAGAACTCATCTCAAACCCATTCACAACAGTACTGTCTACACAAGGAATTAGTATGGATGGAAGCAAAACCCAAGCCATCAAGGATTGGCCAAGTCCTAGAAATGTGAAGGAGGTACAGCGCTTCATCGGGTTTGCCAACTTCTATAGACGTTTCATTAGAAATTTCTCTGAGGTAGTGTCACCTATCACTCAACTTACCCGGAAAGAGTTTAGGTTTTCCTGGACTCCCCAAGCCCAGGAAGCATTTTCCCGCCTAAAAGATAAATTTACCACTGCACCTATCCTAGTACATCCCAACCCCGAGCTTGCCTTCATAATAGAGGTGGATGCTTCAGACTGTGCCGTTGGAGCTATACTCTCTCAGAGAACAGGTGAGAAGAATGTCTTGCATCCCTGTGCCTTCTTTTCCTAGCAGTTGTCTTCGGCTGAGAGGAACTACGATGTGGGCAATAGAGAGTTGTTGGCCATTATTGCCGCCTTCAAAGAATGGAGACACCTTCTTCAGGGAGCTGCACAGCAAATAGTCGTCCTGACAGACCATCGTAACCTTGAGTTTATCAGGTCGGCTAAGTGCCTGACTCCTCGCCAGGCTCGCTGGAATCTTTTCTTAAACCAATTTAATTTTATCATCTCTTATAGACCAGGATCGCGCAATGGAAAGGCTGATGCACTCTCTAGGATTTACTCAGCAGAGACACGTCCAATTACTCCTCCTAAGACTATTCTTCCTGACTCTAGATTCCTAGGAGTAATTCATAATCAAGACCTACTTAAGGACATCAAGGAAGCATACCATGCGGATTCCTTTTTGGCACAACCCCCAAGGGACGTAAGTCTTGTCTTTAAGAATGGTGTGTGGATTCAGGGACAACGTCTGTATATTCCTGAAACAGTCAGATTAAGAGTATTGCAACTCATTCACGATTCCAAGATAGCTGGGCATAGAGGAATTCTAAAGACACAGGAATTTCTTTCTCGTTTCTTTTGGTGGCCCACTTGCAGGAAGGATGTTTTGAATTATGTCACTTCATGTGAGGTCTGTGCAAGATGCAAAACACCTCGCTCCTCACCAACTGGTCTGTTACAGCCTCTTCCCACCCCGTCCCGCCCGTGGGGATCCATTTCTATGGACTTCATTGTGGAGTTACCAACCTCTCAGGGGAAGAACACCATTCTAGTGGTGGTTGACAGTCTAACAAAGGCAGCTCATTTTATCCCTTGTGTCGGCTTACCCACTGCAAGACAGACATCAGATTTGATGATTAAAGATGTGTTTCGCTTACATGGAGTACCGGATGAGGTTATTTCGGATCGAGGGGTGCAATTCACTTCTAGGTTTTGGCAAAATTTCTGTGCAGCATTGGACATTAAAGTAAACCTTTCTTCTGCTTTTCATCCCAGACTAATGGACAGACCGAACGAACCAATCAAACCCTGGAGCAGTATCTCCGCTGCTTTATCTGCCACCTACAGGATGATTGGGTGGATCTACTTCCATTAGCTGAGTTCTCGTATAACAACTCTCAGAGTGCCTCCACTAAACAGTCTCCTTTTTACTCTAATCTAGGTTATCATCCTAACATTCTACCACGATTTCCCATAGAAACGCCTTTACCAGCAGTGGCTGAAAGAATCACGTCTTTACAGAAGAATATGGATCTTCTAAAGGAAAATCTGGAATCGGCTCAAGAAAGGTACAAGAAAGCAGCAGATAAATTTCGTAAACCTGCACCAGCTTTCAAGGTAGGAGACTTGGTCTGGCTGTCAACCAGAAATCTTAAGTTAAGGATTCCATCGTCTAAGTTGGGACATAAGTACATTGGACCCTATAAAATCAGTAAAATTATAAGTGCCGTTGCTTGTCGTCTTCAACTGCCCAGAACTATGAGAATTCACCCTGTCTTTCATGTATCCCTACTAAAGGCTGCGACACCCAATACGTTTCCTGGACGTTCCTCTCCTTGCCCTGACCCAGTGCTAGTCGATGGTCAGGAAGAATTTGTGGTGGAAAGGATTTTAGATTCCAGGTTGTATAGAAATCAGTTACAATATCTGATTAAATGGCAGGGCTACCCAGTGGAGGACAAACTCATGGGAACCGGTCAATAACGTTAATGCTCCTCGCTTGCTCCGTCAGTTTCATCAGAGGTACCCACACAAGCCTGGTCTGAGGTCATCCGGAGGTTGCCCTTAAGGGGGGAGTAATGTAAGGTTCTATGTATATATTCCTGAAACTCAGTTTGTTCGTCAGCCATTTTACTTTCTGTCTTGCTGCAGCTATCTTGCCCTCAGTCAAAATGGAGTTTCCAGCTTGCATGTTCCCGCCCTGATTCTCTCCTTTGCTTCTTAAGCAGCCACAGCTGAGCAATCAGTGCTTCAGAATCTAGCCTGCAGTGAACCTGTGACTTGACTCCTGTAAGCCTTGGACCTTGTACTCCAGCTATTCCTACTGAGGAACTCTGAAGCACTTGTGGACTCTGAACCCTGCTCTTTGAAAGACCCACGTTTGCATGGACTTACGGTAACAGAGAAGAAGATCCTGAATCTGTATTGGAGAGTGATTGCTGAGCTTGGATTACTCTGGCCTGCTGTGTCTCCTGTTTCTGTGTCTGCAAACTGTGTGACTATTTCTGCCAACTTGTATGAAGTAATACAGGACTTTTCTATATCAAACCTGTGACTCCTGTGTTTTCATCGCACCCAAGCACAAGACGCTATATGAACTGTACTACATACATTACATGATATGACGCTCCAGTAAACCAGATGATACAGCTCCCCAGTAAACCAAGTGATACGACGCTCTTGTGAACCAAGTGATACGACGCTCCAGTAAACTAGATGATAGAGCTCCCGGTAAACCAGGTGATATGGCGCTTCCATGAAACAAGTGATACGACGCTCTGGTAAACCAGCTGTTACAGCTTTCTGATAAACCAGGTGATACGGCACTCCCGTGAACCAAGTGATATGACACTCTGGTAAACCATCTGGTACGGCTTTCCGATAAACCAGTTGATACGCCGCTCCCGTGAACCAAGTGATACGATGCCCCAGTAAACCAGATGATACAGCTCCCCGCTAAATCAGGCGATACGGTGCTCCGGTAAACCAGCTCGTACGGCTCTCCGGTAAACCAGGTGATACGACGCGCCGGTAAACCAGATGATACAGCTCCCCGGTAAACCAGGTGACACGGCGCTCCCGTGAACCAAGTGATATGTTCCGGTAATCCAGATGATACAGCTACCCGGTAAACCAGGTGATACGGCGCTCTCGTGAACCAAGTGATACGACGCTCCGGTAAACCAGATGATACAGCTCCCCAGTAAACCAGGTGATACAGCTCCCCAGTAAACCAGGTGATACGACGCTCCCGTGAACCAAGTGATATGACGCTCCAGTAAACCAGATGATACAGCTCCCCAGTAAACCAAGTGATACGACGCTCCTGTGAACCAAGTGATATGACGCTCCGGTAAATCAGATGATACAGCTCTCCGGTAAACCAGGGGATATGGCGCTCCCGTGAACCAAGTGATACGCTCCGGTAATCCAGATGATAGAGCTCTTCAGTAAACCAGGTGATACTGCGCTCCCTTGAACCAAATGATACAATGCTCTGGTAAACCAGCTGGTAAGGCTTTCCGATAAACCAGTTGATACGGCGCTCTCGTGAACCAAGTGATATGACGCTCTGGTAAACCAGCTGGTACGGCTGTCTGGTAAACCAGGTGATATGCCACTCCCGTGAACCAAGTGATACGCTCCGGTAATCCAGAGGATACAGCTCCCGGGTAAACCTGTTGATACGGCACTCTTGTGAACCAAGTGATACGACGCTCCAGTAAACTAGATGATAGAGCTCCCCGGTAAACCAGGTGATATGGCGCTCCCATGAAACAAGTGATACGACGCTCTGGTAAACCAGCTGGTACAGCTTTCCGATAAACCAGGTGATACGCGCCTCCCGTGAACCAAGTGATATGCACTCTGGTAAACCATCATGGTACGCTTCCGTAAACCAGTTGATACGCCGCTCCCGTGAACCAAGTGATACGACGCTCCAGTAAACAGATGATACAGCTCCCCGTCATAATCAGGCGATACGGTGCTCCGGTAAACCAGCTCGTACAGCTCCCGTAAACCGTTGATATGGCACTCTGTGAACCAAGTGATACACGCTCCAGTAAACTAGATGATAGAGCTTCCCCGATAAACCAGGTGATATGGCGCTCCCATGAAACAATGATATGACGCTCTGGTAAACCAGCTGGTACAGCTTTCCGATAAACAGGGATACGGGCTCCGGAACAGTGATACGCTCGCCGCGTAAACCTGTTGATAGGCACTCTTGTGAACCAAGTGATAGACGCTCCAGTAAACTAGATGATAGAGCTCCCGGTAAACCAGGTGATATGGCGCTCCCATGAAACAATTGATAGACGCTCTGGTAAACCAGCTGGTACAGCTTTCCGATAAACCAGGTGATACGGCGCTCCCGTGAACCAAGTGATATGACACTCTGGTAAACCATCTGGTACGGCTTTCCGATAAACCAGTTGATACCCGCTCCGTGAACCAAGTGATAGACGCTCAGTAAACCAGATGATACAGCTCCCCGCTAAATCAGGCGATACGGTGCTCCGATAAACCAGCTCGTACGGCTCTCCGGTAAACCAGGTGATACGACGCGCCGGTAAACCAGATGATACAGCTCCCCGGTAAACCAGGTGACACGGCGCTCCCGTGAACAAGTGATATGCTCCGGTAAATCCAGTGATACAGCTACCCGTAAACCAGGTGATACGGCGCTCCCGTGAACCAAGTGATACGACGCTCTGGTAAACCAGCTGGTACGGCTTTCTGATAAACCAGGTGATACGGCGCTCCTGTGAACCAAGTGACACGACGCTCTGGTAAACCAGCTGGTATGGCTTTCTGATAAACCAGTTGATACGGCACTTCCGTGAACCAAGTGATACGACTCTCCAGTAAACCAGATGATACAGCTGTCCGGAAAACCAGGTGATATGGTGCTCACGTGAACCAAGTGATACGGCACTCCGGTAAACCAGATGATACAGCGCTCCGGTAAACTAGATGATACGGCGCTTCGGTAAACCAGATAATACGGTGCTCCCGTGAATTAAAATATGAAATTTACAGCCGGCGATGGGAGTATCCTGCACTGCTAGATAAATGACAAGCTAAGATGGAGAATGGATTGTTGGTTTAGTGTCAACATACTGTATTTCAGAGTCCCTCTGACTCCTTCTTCTGGACAACCATAAATGAAAGCAGTGATTAACATCCATACGATTAAATAAATGAAGAAGAAAAAAAGGCACCAAGGAAAGAGGGAAGATGTAAATACAATCACGATCAAAGACAAAGTTCATACATTTCACAAAGAAAAAGCAAACATTTTATTAAGCAAAGTTGATAAGAGAATTCACTAAAGTTATAAAAATAAAAAATGCGTCCTTTTGTATTTGTTTAAAAGTCACTAGTTGGGATTGAACCTAGTATATTGTGAAGAGAATGATCTCAGCTTTAAAGATCTCGGATTTATTAAAATACAACACGTTTCAGCTGCGGACATGCTTCATCAGGTGTATATAGGCATACCTGATGAAGGCTGTCATTAGTCGAAACGTGTTATATTTTTTAATAAAGCCTCTTTTGTTTAATGGTGACTTTTTATCCACATTTTGTTTCACTGGAATGTTGTATCCCCTGATTCACGGGAGTGTAATATCACCTGGTTCATTTTACCCTTTGCGATAGTTTTCTGCTGACACACTTCTGGGAGGAGACTGCTTGAAGTTTATCGGGTGAGCTGCACCTCGATTAACTATTTATTCTTCCTAATGCTATATGGAGTTGTGCCCTGTATTGCACAACCTTGCCAGGTGAGAGTCCATTTTTTCCCCTGGCACCGTCAATAATATAGTTTTAAAATGTTACAATTATTATATAATTAATATTATTAAATACAATAACTGCCATGCTCAAATAGTGCTTTGTTTTCTTCCTTTTCTTCTCTGTCCTCAGGGGAATTCACCTCCATCTATAACATCGTTAGAACAAAATGATAAAACTGACTACTTCTAGCCACCACTGGGGGGAGCAAAGTGAATACTGTTTATACATTGATTACCATAATAACACAGTATGCAGTGAACTCCCCCTAGTGGACAGCCAGATTTTTATCTGCACAAAAAATTGCACTTAAAGCCAGATGTTGGCGAAATTCATGATAAATACTTCAGTTCTCTTACACCTTTTCTGGTCTGTGAATAAAATCTACGCTCTCGATTTTGCTTTTCTAATTTCAGTTATTGCTTATTCTTCTTTACGTGTTAAGTTTCATGTTGATATGTTACTTACGTTACTCATGTTTATAGTGTTGGCTTTAGACAGAATTATCTCGGGAGTATCGGGCATCACGTGAATCTTGGTCTTGTCCTTCTCCCAGGCATCTGTGTAGAGTTTCTGCAATGATAAGAGCCAAAATATCAGAAGATAGTGAGAGAAGAAAGCTGTAGTACATGTGACTATATAACAATTTGTATAGTAAGGCACTATGAGCAATGTCGTCTTCCAGGAGACTATATATTTGATATATTTAAAATACCATAATAATATATAATAAAAATATAATTTAATTATATATATTTTATATATATATAATTATAATATACCATACTAATTATTATATATTTATAATATTTTATATATTATAATCTTAAATATTATATATATATATATATATATAGATTACTTACTTAACATTCAATATGCAATATTTAATCTAAAATATTTAATATGAAATATATTTAATATTATAAGACATGGTGGTCACAGGCTTGGATGGCAGATCTGTGATGTCCCCTTAGCTTATAGTTACTCAGGCTGCACATGCCTAAGACAACTTAACATTATTGTTTTGGAGGAAATAATTACCTTATTCATTGTCACAGCATTTGCTTTAGCGAGAACTTGATCCATTGCATCATTCGGAATGCTAAATTTCCATTGATCTGGATTTTGCTTGTACTTCTTGTCACTGATGATGTCTTTGGCTCTCTTGGCTTTTTCAACATCCAAGGAACCGATTGGAACCCAACCAACTCCCTTCAGCCAGTTGTTGAAGTCTGTCTTGTACTGGTTCTGTAAGGTGAGACCAGGAAAATTACAATGGACAAATATCTCACAACAGAATCATCTACAGCACATGCCGGAGCTGCAATCAATTATTATAAAACTGATCCCCCCCAAGTGATGTAAATGGCTTCTGATAGTGAACATGAAGCAAAATGAATCCTACTATTTCCCCCCTCATTACAAACATATATTCTTATAATTTATTCCTAATTTTTCATTTACTTACGTTGACTTAAATAGACTGCTTCATACTACTCCCTATAAAGAGCTGCAATCAGTGATCACAGTTTAGCTTCAATGTCTACCCGTAGTCTGTGGTAGTCTGAGACACACCCTCTACCTAATTATTGGTCCAGGCTGCTGCTCTGTCCCTCCCCTTGCAGCTCTGCTGCTTCTGATTGGCTGCTGGGTGTAAACACAAGCCTATCACAGGTTCACCAAGAAGTCAGATACTAATTACTAACCCACCAGTGTGAAAAAGAAGATTGTTAGGTGGTTGCCACATAAATACTGAGACTAATAAGCCTTAGTAAGCAGTTTGCTTTTTTAATTTACAATTTGCCACAAGGCTTCCTTTAAAATAAATTGATAACAAATTTTATTTTACTACTCAGACCACCCATGATAAACTCCTATAACACAGCCGGGGAGCAAGTGTTCTGTTCCGCTTTATCACTACCATATGGGGCCCATTAAAATGAATATAAAGCATGGATGTGTCATGTTCCCCAGGAAGATGGCTAATGATTGGCCAGCTGATGAGACTCCTGATGATCGGTTCCCGAACTGGCTAACTTATAATGAAATAATAGGGCATTTACAATGAGTTTACAATGAGGGTAATTTCAACATTAATAGTTATCACGTGCATGATTTTGTAGGAGTCTGAGCACAGGGATCCACCACCGATCCCAAAAATGGAGCATATACACTTACTGCACCGTTCCTACAGGACATCTCAGGCCTCATTGTCAGGTTTGCTCATGGTCCTTGTTGTTATACCCCTTTTGATCACAAAGTTATCATCTGTCTTGTTTTAAGCTTGAGAAGAACCCTTCAAGCACTGTTGTATTCTCTGGGCCAAAGACGACAGACCTAAGGTTACCATAGATGACAACTGTATCTGACTACTGATGATCCGTCATGTTAGAAGGCTCTCTTGGATAGCTGAGGCTACTAAACAAGTTTGCATCAATGGCATTGGCATTTTGACACTAAGGGTGTCCCGGGTATAAGCTGTATCAGATAACAATAGATATGAATGACTTACATCACTCTGGATGTTCATCATGTTCCTAGACAGCTCCAAGTTCATAGCATCGGGTAGCAGCGTGTAATTGTGGATCGGCTGTTTGTAGTTTATGTTGGAGGACACTTCCTGAGCTTTCTTGGCCGCGGTGATGTTAAACATATCCAGAGGAGTGTGATACTTAGTCTTGCTCTTCTCATAGTTCTTCTTGTACTCACGATCAGACTGGATTTTGGCAACGTGCATGTAATGGACCAGTTTGGGGTCATCCTGGAGACTGCGGAATCCCACGTGATGTCCTCTGGCTTTTTGGTAGGCCTCTTTGTATTTAAACTAAGCGTCCCGGGTAGAAAGAGAAATGATTCAGGTCAACACACGATTCAAAGATGAAATGTGCAATGGACGATAAGTACAGATTAGGATACTCACGTCACTGGCAATGTTTCTTGATGCCTTGGCTGCCTTAACAGATATGGCGTCGGGTTTGAGGTCATATCCTTTAGCGAGGTGCTTGTTCCAGGCGGCTTTATAGTTAGACTAAATTAAAAGAAAATAATAAAAAGCTTACAAAACAGTGGACTGAGGTTATTCCCTCTACTCACTAACCTAACTCTTCCCTGTTCCCTCCTTCTAAATATTATTCAGAATCTCCTCACTCCACCTGTAACTGTTTAAACTGTCTTACCTTGTATTGAATTTATTGTCTGTATATGTCAAACCTTAATTGTAAAGTGGTGAGGAATTTGTTGGCGCTATATGAATACAATTATTATTTTTCTTAATTATTATTAAAAAAATAATAATTATAATAAAATAATAATAAAAATTATTTTAATTATTATTATTATCATTATTATTATCATTATACCCTAACCTTGAATTCATATAGTATACAATTCTGTGCTCCCAGAAATCTAGAAAGGGCATGTGTGCGCTACCCCTACGCATCCCTATCACTACTACAACTGTAAAGGTGGCCATACAGTACATCAGATAGCTTTCAGCCAAATCTCGTTTGGCAATGCAGTATCTCTCAAGACCCCCTGTTATGCTCCTCTCCCCATTCAAAGGACACATATCTCAGTTGACTCGAAAAGTAGAGTAAACATGGGGAAGCCCCAATATAGATGGATGGCCGGTCATAACTCATGGACATAATTGCCTATTTCTGGAAAAAATACAGGTTCCTTTTCATTAGTCATAGATCGTTTCTATAATTATCTTTCATAATTTTGGGGTAATTTCTAGTATGTTTGCTTTTTTTCCTGCAATTACGCTTATGGTCATACTCACCTCACTTATATTTTGGGCGTTGACCTTGGCTTGGATGAAGTTGGGGTCATCTACATTGAGGTTATACTTGTGTTTTAATTTCTCTCCTGCTGCTTTGTATGTGATCTAAGGAAAGACATAAAAATATGGTCATGTAGTACAACGAGACGACCTCCTTTTTGGGAAGATCACCCTTGATCGAGATGTTGAGATGCATTTTTTGATTAGGCTCTATATTTTACATATTCATTATATCTTTTCTACATTGTGTTTCTTCTTAGAGACGACCACTCCAGAACAAGACTATATTTACTGCACATTTGGGCGGTCATCTCTACAGTCTTACCTGGGTCCTGGTCCCTAGGTGGAAACTAAAGACTTTCTTACTAGTGATGAGCAAATCTGCCAAAATTCAAATTTGACCAATAAATTTGATTTGCATCAAATTTATTCAATATGAGTCGACATGACTTTATTATGCTCTGAGGTATCTCCAGACCGCAGAACAGAATAAACTTGTTAAAAAATGTACTAACCTGGCCTTAACCTGTCCTGCAGCGCAGCCTTGTCCAGGTTTGGCATCTTAACCGGTCTGGTCAGCTTCCTCAGCGTCTCCTGCGCTAAGCCATGAAGTTACAGTATGATGGCTCGCAAAGCACATCATGACATTGGGGCTTAATCAACGCAAGGGACGCCAAGGATGCCAGGAGCTGGAAGATGCCAAAGATGGCCCAGTGAGGACTGCACCGACTGCACCTTTTGGGTTGTTTTGAATACAACAAAATAGAAGTCGATTTGCTGCCATTTTGCTGGATTTTCATAAATGAAAGGATAACAAAAAATCTGATTCTGAAAAATTCAGAATCCGAATCTCTATGAATTTCAAGGCAAATTAGATTTACCTTGAAGCCATTTGCACTTCTGTATTTTTACCACATGAGTAGACACAAGTACACTAGAGGACAGTGAGAGCCCTGTTATGGATGGATTTTCCATTGGAGCACCTTTACAGGCGGACCTATTGTCTATGGCAAAACGAACGGCAAAAAAGCAAACAAAGAAAACAATACAAGTAAAATATAGTAGTAAGATGTAGTCATAAACTAAAATAGCTGTACTTACATCACTTCTCTGCTTAGTGTTACTCTGAGCCAGAGCAATATCCATAGAATCAGGGATACTGGTGAATTTGATAGTATCAGGGTGCTGTTTATACTTCTTGTCGCTTATTGCCAGTCCTGCTTTCTTTACTTTCTCTACATCCAAAGAACCCAATGGACTCCAGCCGATACCCTTGAACCAGCTGTTGTAATCTTCTTTATAGACATTCTGAAGTAGAAAACACAGAATCGATTGGTCAATATCATATGAGAAGCTACATAAGACCTTGATAACTTCTTGAAGACCATACTGACATCACTCTGGATATGCATCATGTTCTTCGACAACCCCACACTCATGGCATCCGGCAGGAAGGTGTAATGATGGATCAGCTTTTTGTAATTGATATTGGTGGCCACCTCCTGGGACTTCTTGGCAGCTGTGATGCTAACCATGTCTAGAGGAGTATGATACTTGGTCTTGATCTTTTCATAGTCCTTTTTGTACTCCCGTTCTGACTGCATCTTGGCCACAGCCATGAAGTGCACTAGTTTAGGATCATCCTGCAGACTTCTAAAGCCAATGTGATGACCCCGGGCTTTCTCGTAGGCTTGCTTATACTTGAACTGAAACAAGAAACATTCAGAGTCAATATATAGTATTGGATATACAACGACAAGGGATAAGAAAATGACCAAACACCACAATTACAATAATGTACTTGGTTGATTGTATAACAAACCCATTTGTTGGTCGAAACATTGCTATCCACCTGTATTTTTTGGTGAATGAATAAAGAAGAATTCCCATTATTTATCCTGGATTCTGTTGCCATTTTTGCTGTTTCTCTCCCAGTAATATAGGTTGGATGTGTGCTCTATGTGTATCCAAGGTGTTCATTAGCTCATATATCAACACAGCTTCTATCCTGCATTCATTTCCTCTCTATAGGCAATCCTCTTTATTTATAGCCTGCTCTCCCTGTCCTCTACGGTACTTTCTCCCCTCTCCAAGGTGTAGAGAGCTGTGTAAAACCTCTATGTTGATATCTCTAACACTGAGAGAAGGGAAAGTGGAGCAGAGAGTGACTTAATGAAGATTATTTAGAAAGTTCCTTAACTTTGTATTTAGGAAGCAAATAAACAATTAAAATAATTCTTTAAAGGGATCTTGGATTTTTTGTCCCCAAGATGATATTTCCAATGCAGCTGTTTCTGATTCTGATTTGTACCTTCTGCCATTTTAATACTATAAATTAAAATATATTGTGATCCTGGACAAAACAGTCTTTAACACTTACATCACTGGCAATATTTCTAGAAGCCTTTGCAGCGACAATTGAAATTGCATCCCCCAAAACGTGGTGTCCTTTAGCGATTCTTTTCTGCCAGTCGTGCTTGTAGAAGCTCTGAAAGGAAAAATATCAATTGCATCATATTGCATGAAAACTTACTGAAAATGTAAAGCTTGCTTATAAGGATAGAGAGGCCAAAATGACGATGCTAGGACACTGACAAAGGTGCATTGACGAAAGGTGGCAATGGTGCAGGATACAGCTACATCTGGGTGGATAGATATTGGCATTAACTATGTCTTTTCAGGCACGGGGTACATGGCCATTTGAAAAGCGGGATTCTACTATCTTCCAGGCTGGACATAAGGCACTGAGCTAATTACGGTAAGAGGCGTAAGAGTTGGGCATTATAATGAACTGGTGGAGAACATGGGGCACATTTTCATATCTTGCAGCCGCCACTTCAATACTCCCTGGCAGTAAAAACTTCCTTGGCCGTCACTCGAATGCCGGCATCCTGGGCGCCTTTTGTGATTAACAGGCCCCCGTCACGTCAATGACAGTATGTTGTAGGTTTCGTAGTAGATTGGTTGTACGCAGGTCGTGCATTATCTGAATGTAACTTACATCACTAATGTTGGTTGCATTGTACTTGGCCTGGATAAACTGAGGTGCATCAGGGGTTAAGTGATACGTGTGCAAAGTCTTCTCTCCTTTAGATTTATATTGTCTCTGTAAAAAAAATAGCAAAAAGAAAAGCGACATAGTTATACACATAGATTAATGATACAGAACATCTGTGGGAGCCTGACCACTTAATCTGCAGCAATCCTTGAGTTCCCTGTGTAAATGGAATAATAGCGCGTATGCTTGACCCCCACTCTGTTATTCTATGCATGTGGTGGTCACACATGTGCACTGCAGATCCCCCAGACCCCATGAGTCTATGTTCTGACTGATCAGTACTCAACCAGGACAACACATTCGTGCTAGGACTTCTTGACTTGTACATGTCCTAGCTAACTATTTGTACCGACCCAGTACACTTCTTAGCCAGGAGTACAACCTGTCCAGTACACCTCATAGCTAGGAGCATAACCTGCCTGGTGCACCTGATAGCTAGGAGCATAACCTGCCCAGTACACCTCATAGCTAGGCGCATAATTTGTCCAGTAAGCCTCATAGCTAGGAGAATGACCTGCCTAGTACACTCATAGCCAGGAGCATAACCTGACCAATACACTTCATAGCTAAGAGTATGACCTGTTAGTACACCTCATAGTTAGGAGCATAACCTGCTCATTACACCTCATAGCTGGGAGCATAACCTGCTCATTACACCTCATAGCTGGGAGCATAACATGCTCATTACACCTCATAGCTGGGAGCATAACCTGCCTAGTACACCTCATAGGTAGTAGCATAACCTGCCCAATACACCTCATAAATAGGAGATAACCTGCCCAGACACCTCATTACTAGAGCATAACCTGCCCAAGAAACCACATAGATAGTAGCATAACCTGTCTAATACACCTCATAGATAGGAAGCGTATCCTGCCCAAGAAACCTCATAGCTAGGAGCAAAATCTGTCCAAACACTCATAGCTAGGAGCATAACCTGCCCAATACACCCTATTGCTAGGAGAATAACTTGCTCTATACACTTCATAGGTATGAGCCTAACCTGCCCAATACATCTCATAGCTAGGAGCATATCCTGCCCAACACACCTCATAACTAGGAGCATATCCTGCCCAATACGCTCCATAGCTAGGAGCATAACCTGCCCAACACGCTTCATAGCTAGGAGCATAACCTGCCAATACATCTCATAACTGGGAGCATATCCTGCCCAATACACTTCATAGCTAGCGCCATAACCTGCCCAATACACCTTATTACTAGGAGCATAACCTGCTCAATACACTTCATAGGTATGAGCCTAACCGGCCCAATACACCTTATAGCTAGTAGCATATCCTGCCCAATACACTTCATAGCTAGGAGTATAACCTGCCCAGTACACTTCTTTACTACGCCTTCATTAAAGTGCATGCACAGTCTACGTCATATCTCGCACACATGCGCGGCAAAGATAGAGACAGGCCATATATTCAGCATCAATGATGACAACACATAAACTGAGGCTGAAAATTTGCCATGATAGACAACATTTTGGATGCATGATATGTCGTGGGAAGTATCGGGATTCCTGAAATGAGATGAACTCCTTGAAGTGGGTATGTTTATAAGCAGCACAACATTGCTTTATGCTACTATCGGAAAAAAATATATACTACCATCAATGCATTTTAGGTTTCTATTGAGGAATCTTGTTAAAAATGAATGTCAAGTAAGGTTAGGTTCGGGATACTCACGTCACTGAGCTGCAGGGCATTCGTCTTTGCCTGGACCATGACTGGAGAGTCGACGACACTAGTAAACTTGATGGTATCTGGGTGTTGTCTGTATTTCTTCTCATTTAGGGCATCTGCAGCCTTTTTGGCTTTCTCAACATCTAGAGACCCAATGGGTATCCATCCGGTGCCTTTCAGCCAACTGTTAAGGTCCGACTTGTAGAGGTTCTGCAGAAAAGAGAAAGAATTTTGTGAATGAAGCGATTATGGGCACAAAACGTAAACTAATTAAATAGACATACTCCGAGAAACTCACATCGCTTTGTATCTCCATCATCTTCTTGGATAATTCAACACTCATTGCATCGGGGAGGTAGGTGTAATGATGGATCGGCTGCTTATAGTTCATACCGCTGGCTATTCCCTGTGCCTTCTTGGCAGCCACCACGTTGACCATGTCCAGTGGTGTGTTATACTTGGTCTTGGACTTTTCATAAGCTTTCTTATATTCTCGTTCAGACTGCATCTTAGCCACATTCATGTAAAGTACAAGTTTGGGGTCATCTTGAAGACTTCGGAAGCCAACAAGCTTGCCTTTCTGGTCCTCATATTGTTTCTTATATTGCACCTGAAAATTAACATACCATAATTAGCACAAGTTAATCATTGAACCTGACAATGTTCTAAGCATTAAATAAAAGTTAGTGTAGAAAGGATAGGTGCTCCAGAGTGAGAAATTCTGAATATTAATATGCTGAAAAGAGAATACCCCTCTATTGAAGAGGACTTGTAATCAGGACAAAACTGGCTACTTTTTGCTCTTATTTTCTTCCCGTTGCTCCTGAATATTAATTTTTTTGTAAAAATACAGTTCCTGAAATTTGGGCCTTTATATTTAATGATTTAGTGCTCATTTTTATGGTCTTTACTAAGGGGGCAATGTAATATGCAGAACAGCCTAAAGACACGCCCCAGAGGATCCTGTGAGTCATGTCTCCTTGGTAAAGACCATAAAATTTAGCATTCAATAACAAGGTCAAAAATTATCTTTTCAGAGAGGAAGAACACTAGAACTCTAGTGCCACCTATTGGAGGCAGTGATCCTAAAAGTCAATATCGACTTTTTAATGAGCCTTGCAATATGACTTAGGATAAAAGCCAAACCAGAATCTCAATTAGCAGATACTGTGTTTCAGGGTGTTGCCCCTCATAAGTGCAAAGTGTGAGATCTGATTTGCCAAGCCTGGCATGTCAAAGTGAGGAGGCTTACAAGTCATGCAACGACTCGAAATTAAGATTCTGGTTTGACTTTTATCCTAAGTCATATTGCAAGGCTTGCTAAAGAGTCAATATGGCCTTTTAAGATTGCTGCTTCCAATAGGTGGCGCTAGAGTTCTAGTCCTCTTCCTCTCTGAAAAGACAATTTGCATATTTAATTTCCCAGGTAGCATGCATGGCTTATAAGTCTCCTCACTCTGACATGCCAGACTTGGCTTGTCACTCTCCACTAGGAGAAACGTTACCCCTTAGGCTACAGACATTTAGTAACTCATATATTTCCTACAGCAGAACCAATCATCACATTTCAGAAGTGACGCTGAAATTGGCGCTCCGCTGTTGCATAGGGCCGTTGATGGCGGGACATGTGAGCAGACCAGTCAATCAGCGGAGTCCAAAAACAAGGCAAATAGAAACTATCTGCCATGCTATTCAAGGAGACCGCTGACAGTGTTAAGATACCAGGATTTGGATTATTTATTACAGGTCTTACATCGGTTTTGGTCCACATTTGCATGGGAACTTTAAAATAGTCAGAATTATGCAGAAAGGACGTGTTATACTGATCCCTATAAAACCCACCCGTTAACCATTTGGATAAGGATAATAGAAGATAAAACATGCGGACCACTTACATCACTGGCTGCCTTCCTTGCAGCTTTAGCAGCCTTAATTGGGATGGCATCAACTCTGAGGTCATACCCTTTAGTCTTTAATTCTTCTAATCCTTGTTTGTAATAATTCTAAAAAAAAAAATAAATAATAATAAATAAATTATAATTGTAGATTTGAAGATCCCTAAGCCTGTATCTGGTGAGTGTAGAAGCTGAGATCCTTACATTGCTGAGATTATAAGCATTCACCCTGGCTTGTATTAATTCTGGGACGTCAGCAGGTAAGGAGTACTTGTGAATAACCTTCTCTCCTTCTGCTTTATAAAGAATCTAGAAAGAATGGGGAAAATATCTCATAAGTCAGTGAAATATCTGCTCAGAGAAAAGTTTATCTAGCGTCCTCAATGAAGGCATTCATTAGGAGATACTTACATCGCTTCTCTGTTTCTGATTGAGTTTAGCTTGAACCAGAACCGGGTCGTCGTCTACCGAAGTGAATTTAATAGTATCTGGATGCTGGCGATACTTTTTCTAGAAAAGAAGTATAATGTTAATAATATGATCCTGTAGATCTATTGTTGAGCTTCATCTTTAATAGTTTCCAAAAAAAAGGAAATAATAAACCTGGTGGTAAAGTGTTCCTACCAATGACTATGACTAAAATTCACTAAATTCTACAACATAAATTAACCGCGACTGATATAAAATTAATTCTAATCATGTTTACAACCCTTTCTCTTTAATCTGGCATCAAGTTGAGATACCTCAACAAAGGCCATGTTCTATAACTGTTGCTTGTTTCATAGGTGGAGACTCTCTCGACTGTTCTCCTCAAGGGTTGAGTACCTCTGCCCTGTTTTCTTCATTGGTGGAGCCTCATTGTCCTGTCCTCTTAAAGGATAGAGAGCCTGCCCTGTTCTCTTCCCAGGTAGAACCTCCTTTTCCTTGTCCTCTTCCAGGATTTGCACTTCCCTGTCCTATTTTCTTCATTGGAGAAGCATCCTTGTACTGGTCTCTATGTGGGTGAAGTTCTTGCTCTGTTCTCTTCAGAGGTGGAGCCTCCATGCACTGTTATCCCATTGGGTGGATCTGTTCTTTTCCTGTACTTTTCATGGGTGGAGCCTCATTGTCCTGTCCTCTTAAAGGATAGAGAGCCTGCCCTGTTTTCTTCCCAGGTAGAACCTCCTTTTCCTTGTCCTCTTCCAGATTTGCACTTCCCTGTCCTATTTTCTTCATTGGAGAAGCATCCTTGTCCTGGTCTCTATATGGGTGAAGTTCTTGCTCTGTTCTCTTCAGAGGTGGAGCCTCCATGCACTGTTATCCCATTGGGTGGAGCTGTTCTTTTCCAGTTTCTCTCATGGGTGGAGCTTTCCTTTCCTCCTTCTCCTCCAGATTTAAGCCTCCCTGTCCTGTTTTCTAAATTGGTGGAGCTTTCTTGTCCTCTTCTGTTTATAGGTGAAGTTTTTACTCTGTTCTTCCTTAATCCTGTTCTCCTCTTGGGTGGAGCTTCCCTTCCCCTGTTCTCTTCTTGGGTGGAGACTACCTGGTTCTGTGCTCTTTATGGGTGTAACTTCCCTGCATTGTTTACTCCCAGTTCACTATGTGAATTAGTGTCAGTTACAACAATATTACTGTCCGGTAGTAGACTAAACTTCCTGACCACATAAGTGGGTTCATAATTTGCAACAGTAGGGTGCGTCAATTAGGAAAATTAATTAAATTAGTAAATTGTCATTAAGGAAAATGACAACAATCATATAACACGGCATACTGTATCTGTCAGAAGTTCAGTTTTGTTGATGAATTTAGGCTTTAGCATGATTGGGTTGTGTCAAAAACTTGGATAGTAAGATATGCTAAGCGGTACCGGTGTTCAATGGACAATGAAGTCAAACTACATCACCTAAGGAGGACCTGTTCTGAACGTGAAGAAAGCTGCAGGATTGATTCACCAATGCATTTAGACAACCCTATTTAATAGAACTTTTTCTAAAAGAAAAACCTCAAAAATAAAACAATCACCTCATTAAGTATCTGTGCAGCCTTCTTGGCCTTTTCGACATCCATGGATCCATATGGCACCCAACCACAGCCTTTTACCCAGCTGTTAAAGTCTGATTTATAATCAATCTGGAAGATAAAGAAGGTAAATGACGTGAAACCTGTAATAAACCGAATCCTGGACTCTTAAAAAACATTTTTTTAACCAAGATCCCCAAAAAACTGACATGAGACCCTCCAAAATGATGCAACATGGCAATGGGCAGATAGGGTTGACTTACATCACTCTGAATAGTGTAGGCTTTCTTGGCTGATGATAGGCTGACACTATCAGGAGGATAGAAATATGAATGGATTAGACGCTTATAGTCAATATTGCTGGCGATAGATTGGGCTTTCTTTGCTAGTTGCACTGGGATCATATCCAGAGGTGCTGCATATTTGGTCTTTATTTTTTCATAATCCTTTTTATATTCGATCTATAAAAAAAAACATGAAAAATCAATCATTAACAAAGCAGGGTACATTGATAGGGGTTATAGTGTTATATAAAAGTACGTTACTTTACATGGAAGAATACACCACACAGGTAGCCACGCTTCTTTGATGGGTGTGGGACCACCCTGAGGTTTTTACATCCTCATGGAAGGTGTGAAGCTGAGAAGTAGAAACCATATTGTTGTCCCACCCTTCACATTGGGGGAACGTGATTGAGTAAGGAGATGGTGGAAAATGGTTGTGAAGAATACACTATAGAGGCATCTAAGCATCTTCAATGGGACCTGTAGAGGGTGGGAGAACAGCCCCAGGTTTCTGCATCTTCATGGGTGGTGTGAACTTGAGAAGAGTGTTGTTCCTCCCCCCTCCACACCAAGAGATGGCAGGGGGATCATTGAGCAAGGAGATGGTGGGAGATGGTTGTGAAGTATACACTATAGAGGTAGTGAAGCATCTTCAATGGAACCTGTGGAGGGCATGGAACCAACCACAGGATTCTGCATCCTCTTGGGTGGTGTGAACTTGAGAAAAGGAAATCAGAGTTTAGTCCGACCCTTCACTCCAATAAATGAAAACGAGGAGGGGGATTGAGCAAGGAGATGGTGGGAGATGGTTGTCGATAATACACTAAAGATGCACCAATCATCATCAAAGCGGTGGACAACCACCAGTTTTCTGCATCCTCATGGGTGGTTTTAACTTAAGAAGAAGATACCAGATAGTTGTCCCACCCTTCATGGCAACAGATGTTTTTGGGGTTTCAACAAGAGTAAATAGAGATATTTGTAGGGAATACTTCATAAATGCAACCATGCCACTTCAAAGGAATGTTTGGAGTGTGTGGGATCAGTCCAGGTTTCTGCATCTTTGTGGGTGGTTTGAACCAGAATAGGATATATCAGACGGGTGTGATGCCATTCTTCACGCCAATAGATGATTGTGGAGGTGGGATTTGAGCATGTGCTTCGGTGGTTTAGGAAGAGAAGAAGGAAACAAGAGTGTCATCCAACTCCAGCAGATGATTATCTGGATTGATCAAGTACTGAGTGATGGAAGATGGTTGTGGCCGTAAATATAAGGTGAGGGTCGATATTTCATGATATATTAAAAGATGTAAAAAAAAGTTGGTGTAGCTATATTGAACAAAATGTTCACAACACATCAAGCCTCAGGTGCATGATAATGGATGGGTAAATAAGAGCACACCGTGGCATTGATATAAATGGACTTACATCACTTTGATTGTGAGCCACTTTAACAGAGTGCAGCATCTTGGGGTCATCTTGAATACTAAGAGCTCCAATCATTTTTCCTCTGTTGCGCTCATAATCTTTCTTATATTCCACCTGCAAATAAAGGAATTAGGGAATGTCAGTGCCCGCAAATGAGAAAAAAAAATGTCCTAAGGAATAAAGACTCAAAAAAAGAGCAAAAAAAAATTAAGAACAAAAACTTTCAAAATAATTTTGAAGGCAATTTTATACTCTTTAGACTACAGACCAATACTCAATGCAGGAGTTCATAGCAGACCAGCTCCAGGTGACTTCGCCACTTTTATAGTTATTTTTCATAATAAACAAATGCTGAAGAAAATTGCATAACCTGTGTAAATATAACACAAATATTACTTACGTCGCTGGCTTTCTTACGATTTGCTTTTGCCGCCACCAAAGGAATAGCATCAATCTTAATATCAAATTTCTTAGCCTTGGATTTATCCCAGTCATATTTGTACCATTTCTGCAAGGAGAAAAAGAAAAAAGTGAAAATCCAGAAAGTTGCAGCTAATATTTATATAAATACAATAAATAAATGAATAAATAAAGACATTTAAGCCGATTTGTCAAACAAAACTACTCATAACATAGCGTTGGGGGTCAAACTGTAATTGTGGCGTCGTCTTCATTGTCTATGGATACTTGTTCCGTGTGTAACTCATAAGTTTAATGCCCGGGTAAAATCCGCTGATAAATAGCAGAAAATGGGATTTTACTTACATCACTGAGGTTATATGCATTCACTCTGGACTGGAGGATGAAAGGAGAATCTGCAGGAATAGAACATTTCATCTTCTCCTCTTCATGTTTTGCTTTATAATTGAGCTAAAACGAACAAAAGAAAAATCATTATAACAATGGAATAACCATAAAAGTATCATATAAACGATGTCATTCTATATTACACACCGGATGTCATTCTATATTACACACTGGATGTCATTCTATATTACACACGGATATCATTCTATATTACACACCGGATGTCATTCATTACACCGATGTCATTCATATTACACACCGGATGTCATTCTATATTACACACCGGATGTCATTCTATATTACACACCGGATGTCATTCTATATTACACACCGGATGTCATTCTATATTACACACCGGATGTCATTCTATATTACACACCGGATGTCATTCTATATTACACACCGATGTCATTCTATATTACACACCGGCTGTCATTCTATATTACACCCGCTGTCATTCTATATTACACACCGGATGTCATTCTATATTACACACCGGCTGTCATTCTATATTACACACCGGCTGTCATTCTATATTACACACCAGCTGTCATTCTATATTACACACCGGATGTCATTCTATATTACACACTGGATGTCATTCTATATTACACACCGGCTGTCATTCTATATTACACACCGGCTGTCATTCTATATTACACACCGGATGTCATTCTATATTACACACCGGCTGTCATTCTATATTACACACCGGCTGTCATTCTATATTACACACCGGATGTCATTCTATATTACACACCGGCTGTCATTCTATATTACACACCGGATGTCATTCTATATTACACACTGGATGTCATTCTATATTACACACCGGCTGTCATTCTATATTACACACCGGCTGTCATTCTATATTACACACCGGATGTCATTCTATATTACACACCGGCTGTCATTCTATATTACACACCAGCTGTCATTCTATATTACACACCGGATGTCATTGTAAGGTTCTTTGTACATGTTCTTGAAACTCAGTTTTTCCGTCAGCCATTTTGCTTTCTGTCTTGCTGCAGCTATCTTGCCCTCAGTCAATATGGAGTTTCCAGCTTTCATGTTCCCGCCCTGATTCTCTCCCTCTTGCTTCTTAAGCAGCCACAGCTGAGCAATCAGTGCTTCAGAATCAAGCCTGCAGTGAGTCCTGTGACCTGACTCCTGGAAGCCTTGGACTTGGTACTCCAGCTATTCCCTACTGAGGAACTTTGGAACACTTGTGGACTCTGGAACCCTGCTCTTTGAAAGATCCACGTTTGCATGGACTTACGGTAACAGAGAAGAAGATCCTGAACCTGTTGTGGAGAATGATTGCTGAGCTTAAGTTACTCTGGCCTGCTGTGTCTCCTGCTTCTGTATCTGCAAACTGTGTGACTATTTTTGCCACTTGTATGAAGTAATACAAGACCTTCTATATCAAACCTGTGTCTTATGTATTTTCATCGCACCCAAGCACAAGACGCTATATGAACTGTACTACATACATTACAAGATTCTGAAGCCAAACGTTAGTGTCTGCTGGGTCTGGGAAGGCTGTGTCTGCTGTAACTGTGGATATCAGATGTCCGGTTGTACTTTCTGTGATGACAGTGGTTGTGACTTCTCACAACCATTCCAGGTGAGCAATTCCCTTAATTTTTTTTTTCCTCTGCAGTGTTACCACAGGTAAACACTATTGGTTTTTTTTTCTTTTCTCTTTTTCTCTTCTCCTTCCAGTACTCCTGTCTTAAGAGATCTGGAAGATGGAGGCCCGCATAAAGGAACTTTGCGGAGTGACTGATAATATCCTTGCAGATTTACAGTCTATAAAGACCCGTTTTGCAAATCTACAGGACCTCACTAATCACAATTTGCAGGTGTTTGGACAGACTACCCAGGATTTGCGAGCCAGGATTGAGGTTCTAGAGGAGCGAGTCCAGGCTCCTGCCGTAGCCCTGAGTTCTGGGATTCCCAAGTTGCCCCCTTTTCGTTTTGGCGGTGAACGTGAGAAATTCAGGGGATTTATTAACCAATGCAATCTTTTTTTTTCTGCACATGCTTCACAATTTCCCACTGAACGATCTAAAGTACTTACTATAATTATGTTGCTTACCAACAAAGCTTTAATGTGGGCAAACCCTCTGATTGAGACTGAGGATGAATGTTTGGATCATCTTGATGCTTTCATTTCAGCCATGGGGCAGGTGTTTGATGACCCCAATCTAGGTGCAACAGCTGAAGCAGCCATGTTAACTTTGCGCCAAGGTAAGCGCTCGGTAGCCGAATATGCCTTGGATTTCAGGAGATGGGCCCTTGATACCACTTGGGACAGTTCCGCCAAAAAATCTATTTTTCGAAAAGGGTTGTCTCCACTGATTAAGGACGAACTTGCTTGTGCCGACCCTCCCACTGCGTTAGGTGACTTTATTAACTACTGCATCCGTATTGATGCTCGTCTGACTGAACGCAGGCAAGAAAGATGGTTCGAAAGCAATCACACTAACCTTTTCCTACCTTCCTCCCCAGCTAAGGAACCTTTGAGTAGGATCACACGGGAACCTGAACCTGAACCCATGCAGGTGGATTCTTTACAACGACGGGTTAGTGATGCACGCAAAGAACATCGTTTTAAGGAAAATCTATGTTTCTATTGTGGTAAGTCAGGGCACTTCATTATAAACTGCCCCAGCCGTTCTCGTAGGACTACTGCAGCACTCATTCACAGTGAATGTTGAGAGAGGAGATCTGTCATGTCCGAGCCTCAGGCTCCAGAGAGACCTGCAGCAACAGATATTGATTTCTCGGACTTAAACTCCGTTACTTCTGAGAACGATGACTGTGTAAACGCTGCAATTTTTCAAGTTTCCTCAGCGGTGTCCCAGCTGAGTTGTAAGAAAAACAATTCTCATTGCTTCCTTTCCATCAAACTCTGGGTTGACTCAGTCTGGGTGTCTAGCTCTGCTATGATCGACTCAGGGGCAAGTGGAAATTTTATGGATGTCTCCTTTGCTCTGAAACAGGGGATACGTTCAGTGAAGAAGGCTACTCCAGTACAGATGGAAACTGTGAATGGCTCCCTGCTGACCTCTGGACCAGTGGATCAGGAAACGGAGCCTTTGAAGGTCCTTATGGGTAAAGATCATCAAGAGAAACTGTCCTTTATGCTTATCTCTTCTCCCCACTTTCCCATTATTCTAGGGCTACCATGGCTGCAGGCTCAGAATCCTACCATTAACTGGGAGACCAAGGAATTACACTTTCCAGAGAAAAAGATGAGTCCAGAAGTTTCAGCTTGCTCTGTTCCTAAAGGAACCATGTCAGTCCCTGAACTACCAGCTGTATACCAGGACTATGTGGATTTATGTGACAAGAAGAACGCTGACCAGCTTCCCCCTCACCGTCCATATGATTGTCCAATTGAATTATTGCCTGGAGCAGAGATACCTTTTGGTAAGATCTACCCCCTGGCGGGGCCCGAACTAAAGGCTTTAAAGGATTACATAGACGAAAATCTAGCCAAGGGCTTCATACGCCCCTCTTCATCTCCTGCAGGTGCACCCATCTTCTTTGTGAAAAAGAAAGATGGATCTCTGAGACCCTGCGTAGACTATAGGGAACTCAATAAGGTTACTATTAGAAACCGTTATCCTTTGCCTTTAATCCCTGAGTTATTGGAGAGAGTGCGGCATGCCAAAATTTTCTCTAAACTGGATCTCCGTGGGGCCTATAACTTGGTCCGTATTAGACCTGGGGATGAATGGAAGACTGCATTCAGGTCACGCTATGGACACTTTGAGTATCTAGTTATGCCTTTTGGTCTGAGTACCGCCCCAGCCACTTTTCAACACTTGGTGAATGACATCTTCAGGGATCTCCTAGATACATTTGTGGTGATTTATTTGGATGATATTCTAATTTTTTCTAACTCCACAGAGGAACATCATGGACATGTGAGAATGGTCTTGGAACGTCTAAGACGAAACCATCTTTACATCAAACTTGAAAAGTGTGAATTCCATAGGACCGAAATTCAATTTCTGGGGTATGTACTGTCTACACAAGGAATTAGTATGGATGGAAGCAAGACCCAAGCCATCAAGGATTGGCCAATTCCAAGAAATGTGAAGGAGGTGCAGCGCTTCATCGGGTTTGCCAACTTCTATAGACGTTTCATTAGGAATTTTTCTGAGGTAGTGTCACCTATCACCCAACTTACCCGGAAAGAGTCTAGGTTCTCCTGGACTCCCCAAGCCCAGGAAGCATTTTCCCATCTAAAAGATAAATTTACCACTGCACCTATCTTAGTACATCCCAACCCCGAGCTTGCCTTCATAATAGAGGTGGATGCTTCAGACTGTGCCGTTGGAGCTATACTCTCTCAGAGAACAGGTGAGAAGAATGTCTTGCATCCCTGTGCCTCCTTTTCCCAGCAGTTGTCTTCGGCTGAGAGGAACTACGATGTGGGCAATAGAGAATTGTTGGCCATTATTGCCGCCTTCAAAGAATGGAGACACCTTCTTCAGGGAGCTGCACAGCAAATAGTCGTTCTGACAGACCATCGTAACCTTGAATTTATCAGGTCGGCTAAATGCCTGACTCCTCGCCAGGCTCGCTGGAATCTTTTCTTAAATCAATTTAATTTTGTCATTTCTTATAGACCAGGATCGCGCAATGGAAAGGCTGATGCACTCTCTAGGATTCATTCAGCAGAGATCCGTCCACTTGCTCCTCCTAAGACTATTCTTCCTGACTCTAGATTCCTGGGAGTGATTCATAATCAAGACCTACTTAAGGACATCAAGGAAGCATACCATGCGGATTCCTTGTTGGCACAACCTCCAAGGGACGTAAGTCTTGTCTTTAAGAATGGTGTATGGATTCAGGGACAACGTCTGTATATTCCTGAAACAGTCAGATTGAGAGTATTGCAATTCATCCACGATTCCAAGATAGCTGGGCATAGAGGAATTCTAAAGACACAGGAATTTCTTTCTCGTTTCTTTTGGTGGCCCACTTGCAGGAAAGATGTTTTGAACTATGTCACTTCATGTGAAGTCTGTGCAAGATGTAAAACACCTCGCTCCTCACCAACTGGTCTGTTACAACCTCTTCCCACCCCGTCCCGCCCGTGGGGATCCATTTCTATGGATTTCATTGTGGAGTTACCAGCCTCTCAAGGGAAGAATACCATTCTAGTGGTGGTTGACCGTCTAACAAAGGCAGCTCATTTTATCCCTTGTGTCGGCTTACCCACTGCAAAACAGACATCAGATTTGATGATTAAGAATGTGTTTCGTTTACATGGAGTACCGGATGAGGTTATTTCGGATCGAGGGGTGCAATTCACTTCAAGGTTTTGGCAGAATTTCTGTGCCGCATTGGACATTAAAGTAAACCTTTCTTCTGCTTTTCATCCCCAGACTAATGGACAGACCGAACGAACCAATCAAACCCTGGAGCAGTATCTCCGCTGCTTTATCTGCCACCTACAGGATGATTGGGTGGATCTACTTCCATTGGCTGAGTTCTCTTATAACAACTCTCAGAGCGCCTCCACTAAGCAGTCTCCTTTTTTCTCCAATTTAGGTTATCATCCTAACATTCTTCCACGATTTCCCATAGAAACACCTTTGCCAGCAGTGGCTGAAAGAATCACGTCTTTACAGAAGAATATGGATCTTCTAAAGGAGAATCTGGAATTGGCTCAGGAAAGGTACAAGAAAGCAGCAGATAAATTTCGTAAACCTGCACCAGCTTTCAAGGTAGGAGATTTGGTCTGGCTGTCAACCAGAAATCTTAAGTTAAGGATTCCATCGTCTAAGTTGGGACATAAGTACATTGGACCCTATAAAATCAGTAAAATTATAAGTGCCGTTGCTTGTCGTCTTCAACTGCCCAGAACTATGAGAATCCACCCTGTCTTTCATGTATCCCTACTAAAGGCTGCGACACCCAATACGTTTCCTGGACGTTCCTCTCCTTGCCCTGACCCAGTGCTAGTCGATGGTCAGGAAGAATTTGTGGTGGAAAGGATTCTAGATTCCAGGTTATACAGAAATCAGTTACAACATTTGATTAAATGGCAGGGCTACCCAGTGGAGGACAACTCATGGGAACCAGTCAATAACGTTAATGCTCCTCGTTTGCTCCGCCAGTTTCATCAGAGGTACCCAGACAAGCCTGGTCTGAGGCCATCCGGAGGTTGTCCCTAAGGGGGGAGTAATGTAAGGTTCTTTGTACATGTTCTTGAAACTCGTTTTTCCGTCAGCCATTTTGCTTTCTGTCTTGCTGCAGCTATCTTGCCCTCAGTCAATATGGAGTTTCCAGCTTTCATGTTCCCGCCCTGATTCTCTCCCTCTTGCTTCTTAAGCAGCCACAGCTGAGCAATCAGTGCTTCAGAATCAAGCCTGCAGTGAGCCTGTGACCTGACTCCTGGAAGCCTTGGACTTGGTACTCCAGCTATTCCTACTGAGGAACTCTGAAGCACTTGTGGACTCTGGAACCCTGCTCTTTGAAAGATCCACGTTTGCATGGACTTACGGTAACAGAGAAGAAGATCCTGAACCTGTTGTGGAGAATGATTGCTGAGCTTAAGTTACTCTGGCCTGCTGTGTCTCCTGCTTCTGTATCTGCAAACTGTGTGACTATTTTTGCCACTTGTATGAAGTAATACAAGACCTTCTATATCAAACCTGTGTCTCATGTATTTTCATCGCACCCAAGCACAAGACGCTATATGAACTGTACTACATACATTACAGTCATTCTATATTACACACCGGATGTCATTCTATATTACACACCGGCTGTCATTCTATATTACACACCGGCTGTCATTCTATATTACACACCGGATGTCATTCTATATTACACACCGGCTGTCATTCTATATTACACACCGGCTGTCATTCTATATTACACACCAGCTGTCATTCTATATTACACACCGGATGTCATTCTATATTACACACCAGATGTCATTCTATATTACACCCCAGCTGTCATTCTATATTACACTCCAGCTGTCATTCTATATTACACACCGGATGTCATTCTATATTACACACCGGATGTCATTCTATATTACACACCAGCTGTCATTCTATATTACACACCGGATGTCATTCTATATTACACACCAGATGTCATTCTATATTACACCCCAGCTGTCATTCTATATTACACCCCAGCTGTCATTCTATATTACACACCGGATGTCATTCTATATTACACACCAGATGTCATTCTATATTACACCCCAGCTGTCATTCTATATTACACCCCAGCTGTCATTCTATATTACACACCGGATGTCATTCTATATTACACTCCGGCTGTCATTCTATTTACACACCAGCTGTCATTCTATATTACACCCCAGCTGTCATTCTATATTACACTCCATCTGTCATTCTATATTACACACCGGATGTCATTCTATATTACACACCGGATGTCATTCTATATTACACACCAGCTGTCATTCTATATTACACACCGGATGTCATTCTATATTACACACCAGATGTCATTCTATATTACACCCCAGCTGTCATTCTATATTACACCCCAGCTGTCATTCTATATTACACACCAGCTGTCATTCTATATTACACACCGGATGTCATTCTATATTACACACCAGCTGTCATTCTATATTACACCCCAGCTGTCATTCTATATTACACACCGGCTTCATTCTATATTACACTCCAGCTGTCATTCTATATTACACACCAGCTGTCATTCTATATTACACACCGGCTGTCATTCTATATTACACCCCAGCTGTCATTCTATATTACACACCGGATGTCATTCTATATTACACACCAGCTGTCATTCTATATTACACACCAGCTGTCATTCTATATTACACACAGATCAATTCCATGTATCTATATTACACCCAGCTGTCATTCTATATACACACGCTTATTATTACACCAGATTCATTCTATATTACACACGGATGTCATTCTATATTACACACAGCTGTCATTCTATATTACACACGCTCTCATTCATATTACACACCAATGTCATCTATATTACACTCCAGCTGTCATTCTATATTACACTCCGGCTCTCATTCTATATTACACACCAGCTGTCATTCTATATTACACTCCGGCTCTCATTCTATATTACACACCAGCTGTCATTCTATATTACACTCGGCTCTCATTCTATAATACACTCCAGCTGTCATTCTATATTACACTCCGGCTCTCATTCTATATACACACCAGCTGTATTCTATATTACACTCCGGCTCTCATTCTATATTACACTCCAGCTGTCATTCTATATTACACCCAGCTGTCATTCTATATTACACACCAGATGTCATTCTATATTACACACGGATGTCATTCTATATTACACACGGCTCTCATTCTGTATTACACTCCGCTTCATTCTATATTACACTCCGCTTCATTCTATATTACACACCGGCTGTCATTCTATATTACACACCGGATGTCATTCTATATTACACAGATGTCATTCTATATTACACACTGGCTGTATTCTGTATTACACACCGGATGTCATTCTATATTACACCCAGCTGTCATTCTATATTAACACGACTGTCATTCTATATTACACAGATGTCATTCTATATTACACACCGATGTCATTCTATATTACACACTGGCTGTAATTCTGTATTACACACCGGATGTCATTCTATATTAACTCCAGCTGTCATTCTATATTACACACGATGTCATTCTATATTATACACTAGATGTATTCTATATTACACACCGGATGTCATTCTGTATTACACCAGCTTCATTCTATATTACACACGGCTGTAATTCTTATTACACTGATGTCATTCTATATTATACACCGGCTGTCATTCTATATTACACCGGATGTCATTTATATTATACACCGGCTGTCATTCTACATTACACACCAGCTGTCATTCTATATTACACACCGGATGTCATTCTATATTACACTCCAGCTTCATTCTATATACACACCGGATGTCATTCTATATTACACTCCAGCTGTCATTCTATATTACACACTGACTGTCATTCTATATTATACACTAGTGTCATTCTATATTACACACCGGATGTCATTCTATATTACACACAGCTGTATTCTTATTACACACCGGATGTCATTCTATATTACACTCCAGCTGTCATTCTATATTACACACTGTCTGTCATTCTATATTAACACTAGATGTCATTCTATATTACACACCGGATGTCATTCTGTATTACACTCAGGCTCTCATTCTATATTACACACTGGCTGTAATTCTTATTACACACTGATGTCATTCTATATTATACACCGGCTGTCATTCTATATTACACCGATGTCATTCTATATTAACACCGGCTGTCATTCTATATTACACTATATTACACCCGCTGTCATTCTATATTACACACCAGCTGTCATTCTATATTACACTCCGGCTGTCATTCTATATTACACACCAGCTGTCATTCTATATTACACACCGGATGTCATTCTATATTACACACCGGATGTCATTCTATATTACACCGGATGTCATTCTATATTACACTCCGGCTCTCATTCTATATTACACTCCAGCTGTCATTCTATATTACACACCGGATGTCATTCTATATTACACACCGGATGTCATTCTATATTACACCGGATGTCATTCTATTTACACACCGGATGTCATTCTATATTACACACCGGATGTCATTCTATATTACACACCAGCTGTCATTCTATATTACACACCAGATGTCATTCTATATTACACTCCGGCTGTCATTCTATATTACACACTGGATGTCATTCTATATTACACTCCGGCTGTCATTCTATATTACACACTGGATGTCATTCTATATTACACTCCGGCTCTCATTCTATATTACATGTATTTTGGCGTTTCTCTTATAATGGATTATCGGTGACGGTCGATACTTACATCACTGAGCTGCTTGGAATTCACTTCGGCTTGGACCTGTACTGGGGAATCCGTCACCTGAGTGAACTTAATTGTATCGGGGTGCTTCTTGTAGACATACTGGAAAAAGAACAGTTCTCTAAATGAGGACGATCAATGATTACAACAGTAAATTCACACGGCTGAAATCAACGTTTTATTAATGAGTCACTAAACTTTGGGAATATTTTTTATATGTTTTATGGCCTTTAATTGTGAGCAGATCAGTGGGTGCACGCCTGTTTCCTGAGCAGTGCACTTCTAAGAGGTCTTTTGCGCAGTCCATGAGGGTCTCAGGACCCGGACCTCCATCAATCTATTCAGAATTAAAAGTTTACTTACTCTTTTTTTTATTATTTCAAATTGATGTGCGTACTTTCTTACATACAGAAAATTTTTACCAACTTTTCCATTAAAAATAGTAAAAAAATAATATTCAGGAATATTCAATCACAATCACTTCAAGAACACCTATAACACCACACACACAGTCATCACACACACATATAGATATATATATTTTTTTTTATTTTTTTTTTACATTTTTCGCTCACTAATTTGCTAATGTTTACTGTCGACTTAAAAGTTTAAAAGGGGTTTTATTAGATAATTAATCAATGAAACAGCACCACTCTTGTCCGTAGGCTCTGTCTGGTATTACAGCTCTTGCCCATTCACTTCAAAGGTAACCAGTGGCAATACCAGACGTAGCCATTGGAGTATAGTGACCCTGTTTCTGAGAGAAAAAAAAAAAAGCTGGAGCAATTTTTTTTTCTTTGAGAACACCAATAGTATCCTAAAATAATTATTAAAGGGGTTCTCCAGCTTTGCAAAATTGAAAGTTTTAGGACAGCCATGCCATACATATCAGATCAGAGGGGATCGGACTCTCAGCACACCAACCAATCAGGAAAGGGGCTGAGTTCCACGAGCGTCTCCAGACACAGCTCCATACTTTTAATAGTGGTTGCCCGTGGTATTACAGCTCAGACTTGCTCAGGCCTGTTCAAAGTAAACAAGACTGAACTGCAATACCAGATATGGCCACTAATAAAAGTATGGCGCTGTGCCTAGCGAACAAGGAAGATTAGGTGGCGATCAATGGATCAACGGCTGCAATTTGGCACTTTTGTGCTGAGATGAATATCATCAAAAATCACCAACTTCCGAATGACCTCAAAGCAGCTGGAAATTATTTGTATGCACCGTACCTTCAATAAAAAAAATAACTTGAAGTTCCAGTGGAAAGTCTGTAAAAGCCCCCAAACTTTCATATATCATTTATAGCACTGGTCTCCTCTCGGGCCCCTCCAAGCTTCATGCCTGAAACACCCCGGTGACTATACCCTTGTTCCTAATTCCACTCATAATCAGGATATAAAATTTACTATATAGATTAAAATATTGGTTAGGTGTCCTTCAGAAGACTTACATCTTTACATTGCTCTAACTTCTTGACCGCTTCGTATTCGGGGGTGATAGTTTGGGGATAGTAAAAATTGGTCTTGTCATCTTCATAGTCGGCTTTGTAATTTTTCTGTTATAAAAAGAAAATTGTGAAAAATGTTGTAAGTCTGAAAAAATCATACAAAATGTAGCGCTTTGTCTTATGGACGCGTACATCACTTCTTAAGTTGGAGACTTTGGCGCAGTGAAGCATGTAAGGATCTTCGTAGCTGCCGATGTAATGTCCCTGGACGTTCTTCTGATAGTGATCCTTATATTTCAGCTGAAATACAGAACAAAGGAGATAAATACAGTGATGTCCCTTTTACTATTGATTTCCCCCATTACCGTTGTGTAAAATATGTCCATTCAGTTTAAAAAAATGACATTGTGCCTTATTACCACCGTCATACGGTGCTCAAATAACACCGTAAGTAAGTAACACCATAGCAGCAGCGATTCCTAGTGGTGCGTGCTCCATCTGTGGAGTCAGGGAGTGCGGGCGAGAGATGTCCCCATTGTACCCTGCCAGGCAGGTATGCACTGGGGCTGAAATTCAGCCCTTGCATATGAAATCACACAGGCCTATGTTGTCCCCGTCCCCATGAACCAGATGGGATATATTACTAATATTACCCTGGATGGAGGAAAGGAAGATTTACTACAAGACCGATATTTCTATTGATACCCGTGGCTGCTGGGGTAAGTGACGGAGTCAGCAACCTTGTGCTCCGCAACAGCTCTTAACAAGATGGATGTCTTGAGAACACTGATTCTGTTAACAACGTAGCAGCCAAGGTGGCCCACAATCAGACAGGCCCTGCTGCCAGGTCATACACAGAGAAATTAAGCCCCAATAGGTACTCACATCAGTATACTTCTTCAGGACATTATCAAGCTGAAACTTGGGGGTGTCACAGTAGTTAATACTGGTTCCTCTGGCCTTTTCATAGGACGCCTTATACAAGTTCTGGAAAAGGAAAACAGAAATGAAGTATGTCAAGAGAAATATGCAGGTAGACATACACTGTATATAGATAAAGATAGATGATAAATCAATAGATAGGTAGATAGATAGATAGTATGAATAGATAGATAGATAGATAGATAGATAGATAGATAGATAGATAGAAAAGATAATAGATAGATAATAGATAGATGATAGATAGATAGATAGATAGATAGATAGATAGATAGTAGATAGATAGATAGATAATAGTTAGATAAAAGATAGATAATAATAGATAGATAGATAGATAGATAGATAGATAGATAGATAGATAATAAGGCAGAAGATAGATAGATAGATAGATAGATAGATAGATAGATAGATAGATAGATAGATAGATAATAGATAGATAAATAGAAAGAGATATAGATAGATAATAGATAGATGATAGATAAATAGATAGATAATAGGCAGAAGATAGATAGATAGATAGATAATAGATAATAGATTGATAGATTGAAGATAATAGATAGATAGATAGATTGATAGATAGATAGATAATAGATAGATAGATAGATAGATAGATAGATAGATAGATAGATAGATAGATAGATAGATAGATAGATAGATAGATAGATAGATAGATAGATAGATAGATAGAGAAATAGATAATAAATAGATAGAGATATAGATAGATAATAGATAGATGATAGATAGATAGATAGATAGATAGATAGATAATAGCAGAGATAGATAGATAGATAGATAGATAGATAGATAGATAGATAGATAGATAGATACACTGTGTTCCAAATTATTATGCAAAAATTGTTTAGGAGTGATAAGGTAAGAATTTTTTTGTTTGTCAGTTAAACTCATTGATGGTGATGTGTGTCAGGGCTCTTTATATCACTGTAAGCAATTGCAGACACCTGTGCTAATTAGTTTGGCAGGTGTGTCCAGTGAAAGGCAAGACATTTAAGAAGGCTGTCCCACATTATTAAGCAGCCTACATTTTCTGCCAAAATGGGAAGGAAAAAGGATGTGTCGGCTGCTGAGAAGCAACAAATTGTTGAGTGTTTAGGTCAAGACATGACTACAATCAACATTGCCAAGAAACTTCATTGTAATCATCGCACAATCAAGAAGTATGTAGCTGATTCACAGTACACACGTGTGTATGCTGATAAGGGAAAATTGAGGACTCTTTCCTACAGGCAATTACGTCAGGTTAAAAGAGCAGCGGCAAAAAAGCCTTGTTATAGCAGCAGACAAGTTTTTGAAACTGCTGGTGCCTCCAACGTCCCCCGAACAACAAGATGCAGGGTCCTTCAGAGGTTTGCAGCTGTGTGTAAGCCATCCTGTCGACCTCCTCTATCCACTGCACACAAGCAGAAACGGCTCCAGTGGGCCAAACAATAAATGAAGACTGACTTCAAAACTGTTTTGTTCACCGATGAGTGCGTGCAACGCTCGATGGTCCAGATGGATGGAGTGGAGGATGGCTGGTTGATGGACACCCCATGCAAACACGGCTATGGCACCAACAAGGAGGAGGTGGAGTAATGTTTTGGGCTGCAATCATGGGGAGAGAGATTGTTGGCCCTTTTAGGATCCCTGAAGGGGTAAAGATGAACTCCATAGTGTATGTTGAGTTTCTCAAACAGCACTTCCAGCCATGGTTCAAGAAGAAACCGTGCATTCCACAGCAAGATCATTTTCATGCATGATAATGCACCATCTCATGCTGCACATAACACATCTGCATCTCTGGCTGCTATGGGCATAAAAGGGGACAAACTTATGGTGTGGCCCCCATGCTCCCCTGACCTCAACCCCAATGAGAACCTCTGGAGCATCGTCAAAGGAGTGTCTATGATGGCGGGAGGCAGTTCACATCTAAGCAACAGCTCTGGGAGGGTATTCTGTCCTCATGCAAAACAATTGAAGCAGAAACCATCCAAAACCTGACAAATTCAATGGACGAGAGAGTTCAGAAGCTCCTTTCGAACAAGGGGTCCTATTGCAATGTAACATCACCTAGAATAAAGTTTTGAGTTGAAAACTGTTTGATTTCAGTTTGTAAGAACCTGCTAATGCTTATAATTTCAAAAATGACCATTTTTTTGTTCTTTATTAAAATGAAAAGGTTGAAAACTCTGATGAGCATAATAATTTGGAACATGCATTTTGAGTGAAGTTTGAGTGTTTTATTTTTTAAAAAATATACTGTTATCATAGGCAGTTTATAACAAAAACCTTTCAATTGTACTCTAATAGTTATTTGACTGGAAAATTACAATGACTGCAAATCATATAGGTAATTTGGGAAAATCTGAGAAAATGTTATTTGCATAATAATTTGGAACACAGTGTAGATAGATAATAGATTGATAGATTGATAGATGATAGATAATAGATAGATAGATAGATAGATAGATAGATAGATAGATATATAAATAGATAGAATAGATAATAGATAGATAGATTGATAGATAGATAGATAGATAGATAGATAGATAGATAGATAGATAGATAGATAGATAATAGAAGATAGATAGATAGATAGATAGATAGATAGATGATAGTAATAGATAGATAGATAGATAGATAGATAGAAGATAGATGATAGATAGATAGATAGATAGATAGAATAGATAGATAGATAGATAGATAAGATAGATAGAATAGATATTGATAGATAGATAGAATAGATAGATAGATAGATAGATTAGATAGATAGATAGATAGATAGAATAGATTAGATATGATAGATAGATAGATAGATAGATAGATAGATAGATGATAGATAGATAGATAGATAGATAGATAGATAGATAGATATGTAGATAGATAATAGATAGATGATAGATAGATAATAGATAGATAGATAGATAGATAGATAGATAGATAGATAGATAGATAGATAGATGATAGATATAGATAGATGGATAGATAGATAGATAGATAGATAGATAGATAGATAGATAGATAGATAGATAGATAGATATATAGATAGATAGATAGATAGATAGATAGATAGTAGATAGATAGATGATGGAAACATTTTTATGTATGTAAATTTAGTAATAATGTCACTGCATCGGTTTTCCTGCTTTACTCACATCGCTTAGGGCATTTCCAGCAGTTCTGAGCTGCCGCAGTAGTGGGTTTTCTGTGGCGGGGAGAGTGTGGTAACCTGTGGGTCCCTTGGACTTCTCATAATCTGCCTTGTATTTCACCTATAAAAATATGAAGGATAAAACGCAACGGACCTTTTTATCAGGCACCATGTTGGTTTTGTCCATAGTGGAGCACCTTTAGGTAATGCATAAACCATGGAGGTACACGAGTCCATAAGGTCTGGATCTGGGCTCCCGTTACATTGGCCTCCGGTGATCAGGCTCCGCTGACTCTTGACACCATTGTACAATGACTGTGTACAGATGTGTACGTGCGGTGGTCACCGAGTCGTCCTCTTACCGTGCTAGCGTTGTTCCTGGCTTTCTTGTTCGTCTTATACTCTGGAGTTTCTGTCTGCATGAAGCAGATTTGGTCTTTAATGTTCTCAAATTCTTCTGTGTATTTCCTCTGTCGGTAAAAAAAAAAAAGATAACGTTTATAAGGGTTCACTTACTTTTTAATCGTTTTACAGTAGGACCTTTATGGTGTAATGTGCTCACATCGCTCAGATTGTCGGCGTTCATTCTAGCAACTGCAACTTCATAGCAAGGAGTCTGACTCCATTTGCCTTTGACTTTCTTCTCGTAGTCCCACGGTACTTTATCTGTTGGGTAAGAAACAATATTATGTCAGAATATAGTGAAAGAAAAGGGGACGTGGTGAACACAGTAAAAGCAATATATATAAAACAATAAGAAAAAATGTAGATAAGAGGGCAAAGAAAAAATAAAAGTTTCTCTAGTTTTTCTCAAAAATGTCTCTAAGGAAGGAAAATTGTAGGGTGGACACACTGATTAAACAACACGACCATTTTGGGGTCATTTCTGTTTTTTCTTAACTCAAAGAATCCTGCAAAGTGCCCATTAGAAAAGATGAACACTATTAGTCAAAACTTATGGCAATTATAATGGTTATTCCAAGTGGAATAACCCAAAAGTGGTTCTGGCACTTGAAACCATATTGAGACTCACATAATAATGGAAGAAATATTAAGGCTCCTTCATTCATCTTTGTTTAGCTAATAACCAGACAATGTAGGTATAAAAGCAAGAAATCCATATTGCAAAAGTAAATCCATGAATAAGACACCACATTGACCCAGTCTAAATGTCCCAGGTAGAACTGCCCTTTAGCATGACGATTAAGGGCAGCTGAGCCTGAAACACTTAGCCGGTGATTTATATTATTAACATTTACAGGAATGTCACAATTTAGCGACTTGTCACCTATCTGCATGGTAGATCGGTTCCCATGACTGGGGCCCTTATTGAGCCAAAGAATATGGCCCTGAAGGGTTGTGGTTGAATGGAGTGATGGTCGAGCCAAATATAGTGCGGCTATCTCCAATAATTCCACCACTGATTGGCAGCTTTCTGTGGACAATATACATGGACAGAAAGCTGCTAATTAGTGGTGGGGCTGTTTGACTAGGAGGCACGTGACAACTAGTCCTCTAGTGATAATCTCCTGCTGATAAAACACTGTTTTTATGGAAACAGGAAAACACAGTCCAGTAAGTGACACATCCCTGGAAGCACTTATATTATGTTGCTTTTAGACTACAAAACAAAGTCCCGGTGTTGGTGCCGTCAGTGACTTCCCGATGATGAGTTAAGAAAATCTTCCTCCGCCTTGAGAGGAGGAGAGCTAATTGACATATCTTTTTCCCTAGACTAGATAAGGGGGCAGCTGCTTTCCATTCAACGTTTACCAGGCTATCTATCTACATAGAATAAATTGAATTAGAATATCCTACGTCACTCAGCTGCTGGGACACTTTCTTGGCCATCTCAATGTCAGGTCGATCAGCCAGCGAGGTGAACTGAAGCTTTTGCTCATTTTGACCCTTCTTGTAATTGATCTGTGAAGGATGGAAATTTATTAAGTAACTTCTAAGAAAGAACCCAAGGATAATTAATGATGCAATTCATGACATTACTTAACGCAGTCTCCCCTCTATACTTACATCACTCAAAGATTTCTGAGCCTGAGCAACTCTCCTAAGTTCTGGACTGTCCGAGTAAGGAAAAAACGTTGTCTTGTCCTCCTCCCAATCTGCCGTGTACAGTTTCTAGAGAACAGATGGAGAAAAAGATGCTTTAGTGGTTGGACTTTCATGCCTTGGAAGGAACATGGACCTCACCTCCCATAACATAAAGCAACAATGGTCCTTCATGTGAAAAATAAAGGGATATAACAATATGGCAACACTTGCCTTGCTGAACAATGAAGAATTTTTCACTGCCTGGACAAGTTCAGGAGCGTCAGGGGGTAACAGGTACTTTTCCTTAGTATCTTCCCAATTTTGCTTGTACAGAACCTAAAAGCGCAAAATATCAAGTCATTATTATGTGTAACGTCCAATGAGATATTAGAGAGGAAGCACATGTAGGCTGAGATAGGGATCACTAGGGAAAGAACATGCCGGCTGAGATAGGGATCACTAGAGAGGAAGCACATGGCTATTGAAATAGGGATCACTAGAGAAAGAACATGCCGGCTGAGATAGGTATCACTAGAGAGAACGCATATGAAGGCTGAGATAGGGATCACTAGAGAGAACGCATATGAAGGCTGTGATAGGGATCACTAGAGAGAAAGCACATGGCTATTGAAATAGGGATCACTAGAGAAAGAACATTCCGGCTGATATAGGGATCACTAGAGAGAACGCATATGAAGGCTGAGATAGGGATCACTAGAGAGAACGCATATGAAGGCTGAGATAGGGATCACTAGAGAAAGCACATGCCGGCTGAGATAGGGATCACTAGAGAAAGCACATGCCGGCTGAGATAGGGATCACTAGAGAGAACGCATATGAAGGCTGAGATAGGGATCACTAGAGAGAAAGCACATGCTGGCTGAGATATGGATCACTAGAGAAAGCACATGCCGGCTGAGATAGGGATCACTAGAGAGAAAGCACATGCTGGCTGAGATAGGGATCACTAGAGAAAGCACATGGCTACTGAAATAGGGATCACTAGAGAGAAAGCACATGCCGGCAGAGATAGGGATCACTAGAGAGAACGCATTTGAAGGCTGAGATAGGGATCACTAGAGAAAGCACATGCCGGCTGAGATAGGGATCACTAGAGAGAAAGCACATGAAGGCTGAGATAGGGATCACTAGAGAAAGCACATGAAGGCTGAGATAGGGATCACTAGAGAAAGCACATGCCGGCTGAGATAGGGATCACTAGAGAGAAAGCATATGGCTACTGAAATAGGGATCACTAGAGAGAAAGCACATGCCGGCTGAGATAGGGATCACTAGAGAAAGCACATGAAGGCTGAGATAGGGATCACTAGAGAGAAAGCACATAAAGGCTGAGATAGGGATCACTAGAGAAAGCACATGCCAGCTGAGATAGGGATCACTAGAGAGAAAGCATATGGCTACTGAAATAGGGATCATTAGAGAGAAAGCACATGCCGGCTGAGATAGGGATCACTAGAGAAAGCACATGAAGGCTGAGATAGGGATCACTAGAGAGAAAGCACATAAAGGCTGAGATAGGGATCACTAGAGAAAGCACATGCCAGCTGAGATAGGGATCACTAGAGAGAAAGCATATGGCTACTGAAATAGGGATCATTAGAGAGAAAGCACATGCCGGCTGAGATAGGGATCACTAGAGAGAAAGCACATGGGCTGAGATAGGGATCACTAGAGAGAAAGCACATGAGGCTGAGATAGGGATCACTAGAGAAAGCACATGCCAGCTGAGATAGGGATCACTAGAGAAAGCACATGAAGGCTGTGATAGGGATCACTAGAGAGAAAGCACATGCCGGCTGAGATAGGGATCACTACGAAGCACATGAGGCTTGATAGGGATCACTAGAGAGAAAGCACATGCCCGGGTGTGATAGGGATCACTAGAGAGAAGCACATGCCAGCTGAGATAGGGATCACTAGAGAGAAGATATGGCTGAAAAGGATCACTAGAGGAAACACATGCGGTGAGATAGGGATCACATAAGAAGACAGAAGGCTGAGATAGGGTCACTAGAGAGAAGCACATGAGCTAGATAGGGATCACTAGAGAAACACATGCGCTGAGATAGGGATCACTAGAGAGCAATGCAAGGCTGAGATAGGGATCATAGAGAGAAAGCACATGCGGCTGAGATAGGGATCACTAGAGAGAAACACATGTGGCTGAGATAGGGATCACTAGAGAGAAAGCACATGAGGCTGAGATAGGGATCACTAGAGAAGACATGCAGCTGAGATAGGGATCACTAGAGAAAGCAATGGCTATGAATAGGGATCACTAGAGAGAAGCACATGCGGTGAGATAGGATCATAAGAAAGCACTGAGGCTGAGATAGGGATCACTAGAGAGAAAGCACATGCTCGGCTAGATAGGGATCACTAGAGGAAAGCACATGCCAGGCTGAGATAGGGATCACTAGAGAGAAAGCACATGCCAGCTGAGATAGGGATCACTAGAGAGAAAGCACATGAGGCTGAGATAGGGATCACTAGAGAGGAAAGCACATGCGGCTGAGATAGGGATCACTAGAGAGGAAGCACATGCGGCTGATGATAGGGATCACTAGAGAGAAAGCACATGCCCGGCTGAGATAGGGATCACTAGAGAGGAAAGCACATGCTAGGCTGAGATAGGGATCACTAGAGAGGAAACACATGCTGGCTGAGATAGGGATCACTAGAGAGGAAGCACATGCGCTGAGATAGGGATCACTAGAGAGAAACACATGCTAGCTGAGATAGGGATCACTAGAGAGGAAGCACACTAGCCTAAGATAGGGATCACTAGAGAGAAAACATGCCAGGCTGAGATAGGGATCACTAGAGAGGAAGAACATGTAGGCTGAGAAAGGATCACTAGAAAGGAAACACATGTCGGCTGAGATAGGATCACTAGAGAGGAAGCACATGTGGGCTAAGATAGGGATCACTAGAGATGAACACATGCTGGCTGAGATAGGATCACTAGAGAGGAAGCACATGTCTGCTAGATAGGGATCACTAGAGAGGAAACACATGCTGGCTGAGATAGGGATCACTAGAGAGAAGCATATGCAGCTGAGATAGGGATCACTAGAGAGGAAACACATGCTGGCTGAGATAGGGATCACTAGAGAGGAAACACATGTAGGCTTAGATAGGGATCACTAGAGAGGAAGCACATGCCGGCTGAGATATGGATCACTAGAAAGGAAGAACATGTCGGCTGAGATAGGGATCACTAGAGAGGAAGCATATGCCAGCTGAGATAGGGATCACTAGAGAGGAAGCACATGCCGGCTGAGATAGGGATCACTAGAAAGGAAGAACATGTCGGCTGAGATAGGGATCACTAAGAGGAAACACATGTTGGTTGAGATAGGGATCACTAGAGAGGAAGAACATGCTGGCTAAGATAGGGATCACTAGACAGGAAGAACATGTCAGCTGAGATAGGGATCACTAGAGAGGAATCATATGCTGGCTGAGATAGGGATCATTAGAGAGGAAGAACATGTCAGCTAAGATAGGGATCACTAGGAAGGAAGCACATGCTCACTGAAATCTGGATCACTTACCTTGCTCAATTGTTGAGAGACCTTTTTCGCATGCTCTATATCTCTGGCTTTTTCATCAACGTGACAATTAGTTCTGACAGTATTACCATCCATACGATACTTCACCTATGACAGGATGGAAAACCAAGTAACAGACAGTTTACTAAGGTGGGGGACATGTGTCACATGTTCTGATGCTAGCAGACCCTGGACATAACCACCATGATACTTAAAAGACCCAAATATAAACTCATAATTTTAGGGGCTAATTAAGATTATTTTGATGACCCAATAAGACGCATAAAATACTAAGACTCAAAATTAAATAATTCCAATACTTGTAGACCTGGGTAAGACCTTACATTTTGCAGGCCCACTTTGATACTTGTGGACCATCACTAAGACCAGACCACTCGGATGCTTGTGGACCATCAACAAAGCCACTCTGATGCTTGTAGACCATGAATAAGACCATGCTGATGAAAGCTCCCATATATGAACATCTATAAACTTTTAGACCCAAATTTAGACTATTCTGACACTTGTAGACCATGCAAGAGCACTCAAATACTTGTGAACATAACATAAAACTATTGGGATGTTTGCAGAGTCTGGGCTAGCCTATTTGGATTCTTGCATGACAGGTGAGAAACTCTCGAAAACTCAGGAAGATTCTTAAAAAGCCACCAAATGAAAACTTTTAGACCCAAATTATGGCTACGTTAATTCTGATGACCCATTAAGACCACTTATCTACTTATAGACCCTAAATAAAACCACTCTGATGCTTGAAAACCCAGGATAAAACTGCTCTGATGCCTTTTAAGAACATTATGTTATTTGTAGATCTGGGTCAATAACATCACAATATTTTTAAGCTCAAATTAATTTGTAGACGAGACACATTGACCCACGTAAATGCAACACTGATCTCAGATCTGTCCAGCGTCAGTTTCACATATCTATGAAAATTCCATGTTAATCAAGAATTAATCTTAATCTAATACTTGCATTTGTATCACATTGGTAAAGAATTTTTTTTTTATATGAAGGAACTGACGTACCTCACTTAACTGGTTTTGGGCCTTCCTGATCCTCCTGAGTTCGGGAGTATCAGTAGTGACGGCGATCGGCTCTCCCTTCTGTTTTTCATATTTCTCTTTATATTTGTTCTAAGACATAAGAAATGTATAATGACACCAATTTCAATTTCTCTAACTTTTTACCAATATTCTCCAGCGATTGTTTTACGACGTGTCCTACAATTCTTTTCTAAGAATTGACGATACGGAAAAGTGGGAGATTTTAGCTGTCAGATAAAATATGAAGCAAATTACAGTAACAGGCAAAATGGATGAGAGTGTACGAGATAGTCCACCTGATACAGATTTTTTTTTCTGTGCGGAAATTCGCCTAGGGTACAAATTTTTCAGTAGATTTACTTGTGAAATAGGCACAAATTCTATGTTGTTTTTTTTCTTTTTGACATCAAAGCAGAAACCAAAAGAATCTGTAGAGAAATTCCAGAAGCATTCCAGCATTGTGGATTTCGCATATTAGTTGCCCACCTACACCAAAATTTGCAAGTACAGATTTTAAAGGAATTTTTTTTTTTCAGCTTTTTACGGAATCCACTGAAATCTGAAGTCAGGTTGATAACGTTTTTCTGTTAACATAAACGGGTAATTTGAAGCACTCACCCTAAGAATTTAGCATTTTATATATATTTCCACGTTATGGCAATTTTGTAAATTACGCATAAATACTAAAAAAATATTTAGACTTGAGAGTCCTCAGTGGTTGATACCTTTTAATGGCTAACTGAAAAGATGGTAACAAATTGCAAGCTTTCGAGACTACGCAGGTCTCTTCATCAGGCAAAGACTAAAACAAAAACTGAAGAATCACATATTTATACACAAGACGACACAGGAATAATGCAATAGGTAGGACAAGTGACGTGAAGCAGAACTGTCATTATGGCAGAAGGATGAACATAAATATGACTAGTTCATAGATAAGGAGTGAAAGTTTTATTACCCTCTGATTGGGGTCTGGTATTGTGTTGTGATGACCCTAAAAGGTCAGGGAAGCAGATTCCTTAATTGTTGTAGAAAGACATAAAACTCTGGGATATATTCATCCCAGCACTAAGAGTGTCAAAGGTCATCATAAGTTTATATTCCCAGACTTTTCTATCCTTCTCAGATTTGAAGTTAGATTTTAATATAAGTAATTCCATATCTGTCATGCTATGACCAGGCATACAAAAGTGTTTTGCCACAGGTAAATCCATTCTCCTTTCTCTTATTGTGTGGCGATGAGAATTCATCCTTGTTCTCAGTTTTTGCCCGGTCTCCCCCACATACAGACCCCCAGTTGGACATTTAGTACATATAATTAGGTACACCACATTAGATGTGATGCAGCTGAAAGTACCTGGTATCTTGTAGTCCTGATGGGAGTTGGGGATCTTTATCCTGTCCGTGGTCATTATAGATGTACCGGGTGCCTCTAGTGGTCACCTACAATCCAAGTCTGGAGATGCTAAGGGGAGCTGCACGGAAACTACAACCTTTACTACAAAAAGATGCCCGATTACAATCCATATTTCCAGACCCCCCACTACTATGTTTTAGGCAGCCCCCAAATCTAAGAAGCATCATTGTCAGAAGCTCCCTGTCCTCCCCAACAGCTGCAGGTACCTTTCCTTGCAAACAAAAGAAATGAAAAACCTGTACATCTATAATGACCACGGACAGGATAAAGATCCCCAACTCCATCAGGACTACAAGATACCAGGTACTTTCAGCTGCATCACATCTAATGTGGTGTACCTAATTATATGTACTAAATGTCCAACTGGGGGTCTGTATGTGGGGGAGACCGGGCAAAAACTGAGAACAAGGATGAATTCTCATTGCCACACAATAAGAGAAAGGAGAATGGATTTACCTGTGGCAAAACACTTTTGTATGCCCGGTCATAGCATGATGGATATGGAATTACTTATATTAAAATCTAACTTCAAATCTGAGAAGGATAGAAAAGTCTGGAATATAAACTTATGATGATCTTTGACACTCTTAGTGCTGGGATGAATATATCCCAGAGTTTTATGTCTTTCTACAACAATTAAGGAATCTGCTTCCCTGACCTTTTAGGGTCATCACAACACAATACCAGACCCCAATCAGAGGGTAATAAAACTTTCACTCCTTATCTATGAACTAGTCATATTTATGTTCATCCTTCTGCCATAATGACAGTTCTGCTTCACGTCACCTGTCTTACCTATTGCATTATTCCTGTGTCGTCTTGTGTATAAATATGTGATTCTTCAGTTTTTGTTTTAGTCTTTGCCTGATGAAGAGACCTGCGTAGTCTCGAAAGCTTGCAATTTGTTACCATCTTTTCAGTTAGCCATTAAAAGGTATCAACCACTGAGGACTCTCAAGTCTAAATATTTTTCTATCTACTGGCTAACACGGTACGAAGATACACATCTTTCCTATAGCATAAATACTAAGAATTTATGAGTAGTGTCAGGCTCCGTCCAAAGCTGGATCATGGCTTTTGATGCCATGAAGCTGCGTCAGATCAGTCATAAAAGATCAAAATCATGCCCAACTAACCTACTGGCTTAGAATAGGGTTACAGATGTTCTTTTTTAGGTTTCTGCCATAATGACAGTAAGAGCCAAAATGGAAAGAAAAGGTTAGTTCTGCGCCATCAGTGGATCAAGGATGAGAGATAATTGGTATCCAGAAATGCGGATTAATAGTCAACGTGTTTCGACGTTCAAAGTGCTTCATCAGGACAAACCACAAAGTCAACTTTGTGACTTGCCCTGAGGAAGAGTTTTGGTCTTCGAAATGCCAACTGAGTTTTGGACTTTCTTTGGTCTTCGAAACGCCAACTGAGTTTTGGACTTTCTTTGGTCTTCAAAACGCCAACTGAGTTTTGGATTTTCTGCCAACAGAAGCTCTGAATGTCCACAAGGGCGAAGCCATAGTGTGATCAAAATCCGGTACGACCCACATACTGTACACACCTGACTGAACATGTCTTGCATTTTCTTGCTGTGTGCAATGTAAGGCGTCATAAACTTTGACGTGTCCACCTTTTTCTTAATTTTCTTCTTCTTCTCACCAGAGTCCTTTGCTTTCCCAGCATCAGGCTGGGGCTAAAAATAAAAATAAACATAAAATAGTCAGATTTTTGTATGTTACAAAATTTCTATTAGGGGAGCACTGAACTGCGGATTGTGAATGTAGGCCACGTGTGAAAAGCCCACGATTTTTTACTAGGTATCGGAGTACGTTGTTATCGCCCAGATCTCTTTTGGGATTACAATGAACTCATATTGAAATTAATTATATGAAATGGATTATGAGATCTTTATGGTGGGCTCTATATGGATAAAAGACCCCAACAAATATGGAAAAAAAAACATATGAGAAAATGCGGATTACACCCTGCTTCCACTACTGGGCCACCCTTAGATTTACTAACAAATAGCAATTTTTAAAAAATTTTTAGGTGGACACCCTTTAAATATTTTGAAGAAGAACTGTCAAGTGTATAAAGATTGTTGAGCGGGTTTAAGTCCTGCCCTCTTGCCCTCCTGGGAATGCCCTATCTCTCCTGGGAACACCCATGTTCCACCCTGGAGCTTCCACTTTTGGGGGAGGTTTACATAAACCCCAACCATTTCAGCCCAAGTGTAGGTAGCAGTCACATTTGGCCCCTAGAAATGGCACATGGTAGGTTGGGGCCCTTTTTAAGGAACAAGCATTGGGGCCCCAAAGAGATGGGGCTTAACCAGATTTGAATTAAAGGGGGCATTGCCATATAGGTTTGGGGAATAATTACCAAATGGAATCATAGTGGGCCTTAAAATGTCCATCGATTTTGGATTTAACTGTATTAAGTATAAATATCATCCATTTCCCTGACTTCCCTACATGCATACTCAACTCGGCTGAGCATGCAGTTATTTTACTGGGGAGGAGACAAGGTTAGGACCACATACAACTGATAAAGTGTATGAACACAGCTTACTCCCAACCCTCACCTCCCATACACATGCATGCTCAATTCAGTTAAGTATGCCTGTGCTTTCAAGGAACAGAGAAAGGAGTGACAACTGCTTTGAAACATCTCTGGCAGTGACTTATTTCCTTGAGAATAAAAGGATTGGGCATGGAAAATCAACATGCCCCATCCTTCTTTTCTCCGCCATTATTAGACAGGGGAAAGCGAAAAGATTCTCTTAAAGAGAATTGGAGATGAGCTGTAGTTCTTGGCAGTGACCACTACGAGGTGTGTGGAGCTGTGTTGCTCCAGCTCCGGTCATTGTTTATCAGCTGATCAGTGGTGGTGCTTAGTGTCGGACCCCACAGATTTTTATATTAAATGGCCTAGCCAAGCCCAGGTATAACTCATCAATATCATAACCTGCACAATCCCTTTAACTATAAACATGCTTGTATACATTAAAGTCAACTGAACCTGCTGAATTCAGTGGGACCAGTCGATCTCATGTCATCTGCCAGACAACCCCTTTAATCACAGGTGTAATCTTTTATTGGGGTATTTTTCATTTGCATTTTTGTAAATATTAATATACATTGCATATATTAATATCTATATAGGCACAGACTTGTACACTGACATATCACACAGCCAGATATGAAGCTCTTTGCATTGAAAGCTGAGAATATGAAACAGCGAGAATGAAAAGATTACAGCAGATTAGAGAACAGATGAGATCTGCAGAGAAAATGGACGGTTAATATTCATGACAAAATGGAAAATGCTTTTCCTTAAAGGGGTTTTCCATTTTAATTCAAAGACAAATTTAAAGAAGCACTCCTCCTCCTCCTATCAAAATTATTATCCTCTTAATATATCGCAGTCATCATATTATATAGCACTGTGTGCTTACAATTGCTCATTTTGCCTTTCTACCCTGATAATTCTTCTCTTTTCTCTTTTTTTCTGGGCTACGTAAAAACAGAAAATCTCATTTCCTTGCATGAGTCATCCCCCTCTTCAACTCCTGACGCAGCTGCCCCACTCCTCCCCACCACCAGGTACTTTTGCAGTGAATCATGACTCATACAGAGAAAATGTGCCTCCTGTTTCTGCATAGAGCTTAAAAGGATTCAGCTAGTCAGTTTTTAATCACGTAAGGTTATAGACCTAATAGAAAAGAGAATAATTAACTGGGTAGAAAGGCAAAAGGAGCAATTGTAAGTACACAGTGCTGTATAATATGATTGATGGGAGGAGTGCTTCTTTATGTTCTGCAATTTTCTAATACACTTTGAGCTTCATTCCCTCCACCAAGATCCCTCTTTTAGCAATCATGAGCTGCATTCGTTAAAGCATAGGCTCTATCCAATTGATGGTTCGATTCACAGACATAGAGCAGAGATCTTAAAAATGGTGTGAAATTGAAACTAAAAATATGTTAGAAAGTTGCAGAAACTTATTTACAGTAAATCTGAAACCCCTTTAATTCAGAAAGCAAGCTGTGAATAAATAATATGGCTGCTGCCGCATGATTAGCTCCCCAATAATGCAGTAACATTGCAGCATTGGACATGTGCGAATGATGACAGTAATGAATGTTACTGAAGTTATTGGAAATTCAACGTATTAAAACATGATAATGAACACGAAACAGGAGTAAATGGCATCTGTGGTTATAGTGAATGAGTTATCCTGATTTGCTGCCAGAGGCCGGACATCAGTGCGCCATGTCCAGGAGAATGAGGGTTAATATGTTTTGCGTTTTCTTGCTTTAATCTTCATGAAGCTGCTGTTATAAAGGATTTTTTCCACCGGAAAATGCTACCAAATATATATACTGTATATAGCCTAATAAAGCAACCTAAAGTATGCAAATAGGAGCCTGACCAGACCAGGAATTATTGGAGGAGGTGTACCAGTACTGCTGTCACTTTATTTCAGTGATCGACGAGGATCATTGTGGCTGAATCTTTGCTGATCAGCAATTGGCGACATCTCCTCCTGATGCATCACCAAAAGAGTCAGCCACTTTTAAAGAAATGTCCAGAAAAAGAAAATTATGAGCAAAAATGCAGATCCTCCAGGGATGTGATGCCTAAAGGAATGTATATTAAAAAGTGGCATATTGTTTAAATCAGATTTTTATGTAAAATGTATTTTTTAACCAATATTTGTTAATTTTTTTCCCCACATCATGATCTTTATTAAAAATATAAAATATAAATCTTACAATTCTCATACTGGCCACTGGGGATTTTTTTTTTACTCTAACTTCCTGTTGTTTCAGGAAATGCACATGTACATTAGTCACATTGAAGAAACTGACTCTTTTGCGCTGAAGCTTCTAATGAGCGGTGCAAAGGTTATATATATATATTTAACAATTATTTGACCTTATACTTTAGTCACCTTCTGGATCCTAGACCAGCAATCACTTAATTGCAGAAAACAGGGGTGGCAGCCATGGGGACGTTCAGCACGCCACAAAATGAAATAACAATCCATCAGCAACCTACTCTCTCTAGGGACTTTTTTAAATTCATTCTTTTTACAAAATTATTTTTTTATGGTGTTTACCTTCTAATCTGTTCCAACAAGGGCTACTTCTAGTGCTATGTCCCTGAGTGAACGTTTCAGATCTTTTATATGTAGGGAATTGGAATATATTACAAAAAACAAAGCTGAAATTTTTCAGCACAATGTAAGTTCACTTTCATTTAATTTTATCCATCATAGCTTACATCTTGAGTACTGCAGATAAATTTACAGGTTTAGAGGTTGCTCTTTTGGTACGAATTGATTGCTATGCACTTACAGAAGTTTTATTAATAAAAACATTGAAAGTATCCAGTGTTTCCGATGGAAAAATTCCTGAGAGCAGAGTAGTTTAAGAAGCGGGCGAAAAATGAAAGATTACTTTGCTTTGAGTTAACGTCTGCTGAGGTGTTGTTACCTCCTCCGTTCCCCCTTCTTCAATGATTGTCTCTTCATAAGAGTACTATAAAAAGATGGTAAATCCAGACACTCAGAACATGGTGTTTAGAGTCACATCGGACACTTACCTGTAGAGCTACTAACCAGACAAACAAAAGAGTCATATACAGGTCAATCATAAAAACATACATGGTATTTAGTTAACACATACTGGCCATTTTTCTGACTACCAATGTTTAATTATATGCTATGCCATAGAAGTTGCTTAGTCCAACATAATCAAAATTACTATTTTACTTGCACCCCAGTATCAAATTTATAAGGTTCTGTTCACATTATGTTTCCACTTGGACTTGAGTGTTTTGATGGCAAAAATAGTTTGGCTCACAGAGATAAAGTTTCCATAAAAAATATAGTCTTCTCAATAAAAACTTCTAGATCCCATGATACGTCCGTGAGTTTCATCAGAATTTGACCATGAAAATGGATCCACCACACCATTCATGGCAAGCATCAATCAGAGTCTGGCCCTGTTTTTTTCAGCCAGGGACCTTTGACTCTGGAACGTGGCGTTTCAGAGATTACATACATTTATAAGCTGACTGGGGACTGAGTGGCTCAGTTGATTAGTACAAAAGGGCGATCCTCTAAGGTTTCTCCCAAATCCTGCCACGATCCCTCTACATGTGTTTATCTGTCATTCAAAATAAAAGGGGCAAAGTGGCTAAGGACTGACCTCTCGGACTAGTTACCTAAGCCAAATTAACAACTTTTAAATGTACTCTATATTTTCACAGCATTTCAAAGTCAAACATATCTGCTTGAAATAATGGAGCCAAACTCAGTGTTTGGTCAAAATGTATCAGCTATCAGGTTCACTTTAAGACAGACACAAGCATGTGCAGAGGATAAACCCAAATATCAGAATGAATATGGTGGATAAGAAGAGTATATGGCCCCTTCACTGTGTGATTGTTATGTCTCCCCAAAAGACCAGGAGTATTTGGGAGTTAAGAAATTAGTTAGATGGGTGCCATACAAAAAAATCTAAAAGGCAGTTGAAAAATTATTTTAAAGTAAAAAAGAGGTGCCAAAAATTACATTACAACTTACAAAACTAAAATGTAACATTCAGCTAACTAAGTTACCAAAATAGATAGAAAAATGCTGTAGATAGATAAATGAGATACAACAAATAAGATAGATATGGCAGAAGACTAGATAAATAGATATACAGAATTGATAAACAATATTTGAGAGTTAAATTCATGGCCCATATAAGCTTGAATCATTTTTCCATTTACACAATGAGTACATTTCTGAGTTGGCTGTCACTTTTTCCTTGACACACTGAAAATAAATTTAGAAGTGCTTTCATTGGGGATTACATGTATGACATATGCTTGTGATGACACCATATTCCTAAATTTCAGTGGCATAGTTTGCCAAGAGTGCTCTGTCATTCCTGATACCTGAAAGATTTACAGGGATTTAATATTAGGTCACTGGGCTATTACCACAAAGGATTACTATCATGTGCGAAGCAAATGCAAGATTCCAGTTACATCATTGTATAATAAGATAGTGTATTAACTTTAACAGAAAAAAATATTAGGAAGCTGTTTAATGCAGCATAAATATATAAAAGGAGCTAGTGTGGACCCCATAGCAGTACCTTAACAATTTGTCAACAACATAAATATTGAGCTTAAGTGTTGGCTTAATTTTATAGTCCAAATGTATAGCTAAATATAAATGCAATAATCAATACAACATACTATTACTGCTAAAACAATTTGTGCCATTGCCTAAGTATAAAAGTTACATTTGTTAATATTAGTCTAAGGTATTTATAATAGACTAAATCATTCTATAATGGTCTTCCCCCACAACCAGTGAAAGTAGATACCCAAAATCCTTTCTGCACAGAGGAAGTTTAACAGTACATTGCAGTAGTTATTTTTACTCTGTAGTCATCAAGGTTCACCAATGTAGCCCTGGAGACCAGAACATGGGAAGATTCTAAAACAGCCGTGACCGTGGACTTCATGTATCAGCAAATATTTTCTTTTACCCGATTGCTATTATGAGATTTTTTAGATATTGATCTTTGCATGTGTGAGGTCCATCCAGATGGACAAATTAAAATGGCATGATATGTAATGTACTCCAACTACATTAAAAGATGCGCACGTATTAATGGCATAGGCATTTCGTGAAAAAGTGGCACCATGCGCAAATTATTATACTATTTTGCCGTAAAATTATATAAAAATAATATACGAAAATACTAAATTAAATATATTTTAGGTTCTGCATTGTTATTACATTTTAATAATCTACCACTATGTTTATGTTTCATTCTAATTGACAATTTCCATTTTCCTTAAATATATCTCATGTGGTAATAAATGGAGGGCTATAAATAAAATCTTTAATTTTGGATGAATTCATGCTGGGTGAACTTTTACAGTTTGCAGGACCATGATCACATATGGCAAATGCTAATTTTAAACCCTTATTCAGCAGAAATGTTACAGGGGGTGCTTCAAGTTTGAACAACCCCTGTCTCAAATTGCTCGCTCGCTTCCAGAAGTTCTTTGGAGGGGAGGTCTCCTTCTGCAATACATCTATTAGCAATTGGGGGACCACAGAGCTCTAGAGAAAGCAAAGTATCATAGCACCCATTCAAATCAATAAATGTCCATGACGACCATTGTTTACTTTTGGCAATTTTTTACTAACATATAAAATATGTACAACAGCCCAAATGATAACCGTCACTCACATCTTAAAATAACAGGTAGTATAAAGGGCACAAAAAAAAGTTGAACACAATGTCACAAAAGTGAAAAAGGCAGAAAAGAAAAATCTGCCGCGTTCCCAGGCAACATGTTTCAGACCTGCATGGTTCTTTGTCAAGCCTGGCCTGTCAAAGGACCATGCAGGTTTGAAACATGTTGCCTGGGAGCGCCGCAGATTTTTCTTTTCTGCCTTTTTCATTTTTGTGACGTTGTGTTCAATTGTTTTTTGTGCCCTTTAATACTACTGGGTCAATAAAGCAGTTATTTTAAGAATATGTGAATTCTGGTTATGGTTTGGACTGTTGCTATTACTGGAGTATTTTGGTGTACACCTGGACAGGTGAGCTCATTGCTCCTTTTTCATATATAAAATACGTCCTGCAGGGGTTCCAGGTGCACATAAGAATGCATCAGTATTAAAATGATACATGGTAGTCAGGGGCCCATTTAAGTCAGGGGCCCATTTAAGGAAATTTTAGTTAAAATTTTTGGGTCAGGGGCCCATTTAAGGAAATTTTAGTTAAAATTTTTGGGTCTTTAAATAAACACTTTGCAGAAGATGATTCTGAGCCCTCTCATTCATCAAGATCTCAATATTTAAAAATCAGTTCACATTATGGTTCAATGCAAGAGCTAAATTAATATTTTCTGATAATTGACAATTTTTCATGGGAAATTCTTTGGAGCACTTAAAAAAAATCTTAGCTATTAGAGCAGGCTTTACATTTTTTTATTGATGTATCTAATACTGTACTTTTCATAAATTACATCTTAATATATCAAGGTTTTTGTAAAGGGTCCCGAAGAGGAGACTAAGCGCCATGTATATAGGTTTATTTTAGTAACATTCGAAAAAAAAAAAAAAAATCAAAAACTTGAAAAAAAAAAAAGTTTATATAATGCCTCATGAACACAGAAAAATTGCAGATCAATTTTAACAGAAAATCTATGGGCCCATACTGTATGTTACTGCTCGGAATGCCTTTGACTTCATCCAATTACTTCCACTACATGTGGAATCATGGAGGCGGCAAACGTTGGGTTTGCCATGTGTATGAGGTTTCACGTCATCGGACTCACTCGGCCCCAACAGTCGACCAGAGAGCACTCTGTGCTCAGGTCCTGATATTACAATTTTACCATGAAGGGGCCAATGAGGTCCTGACATACATATCGGAAGAGCAGTTTCCAACTTTCTATCACTTTGTTTTGCTTTATTAGTCCATATTTATTTTAATCACACATTTTTTTGTAATTAAAGGGATATTACATTTTCAGCAAGTAACGGATCATGACAAGTTGCACAATTTTCCATGCAGATGTTGTCACGTGTAACTTCTACATTTAATCTAAATATTATCCGTCTAACCTCTGATTTACTAGTATATGGACAGTTTTACATTTTGTAACGATATTAAGTTTTCTTTAAAAAAAAAAAAAAAAAAAGTCCATTTGGTGAATGCTTTGAGGACGAATTCAGGCATGGATCCAGAGTAAGCCTACAAGATTTGGTCCTTTCTTAGATCTAAAAAAGTGCAAATTGCCTCTTCAGAGAAAAAGACGACTTGAACTCTATAGCGCCACCTGTTGGAAGTGGTAGATCTAAAAAAGCATCCAAATTGCACCCGATTGGTAACATGTGAATCTGGTTCTTACTCTACGTGCTAAAGTTGACCAGAACATATTAAGATGAAGGGTCCAACATTAGAAGTTTCATCTTGAAAGGGAGTTTATCTCTACATTATTTCTACATAATACGAATGCTGGGGTCTGAATGCTTGGACTCCAGCCCTTCTTGAGAATTTGGAGCCCACAGTCCTCTGTGCGAATGCGTCAGTAGTGCACATGCTTGAACACCACTCAATTCATTTCAATGGGACGAACTGTTCCGCCATTCCCATAGAAATTAATGGCTATGTGGTTATACATGCTAACTACCACTTTATCCACTTTGGGGCCTCTATTCTTGGAATTGATGGGGGCCCCACTTATCAGACTCTAGCGTTCGTGCATTTATCACCTATCCTATGATCCTGTGACCAAAAAGCACTAAAAAATTACACATTATCAACCCTTGAAAAAAATTGGGAATTAAGCTCACAGAGTAACACTACAGGACACCGGTGACCTTAAAACTATTTATTACATCTGTGTTTCCAAGTGATGTGTTCGCTTTTACAAATTTTTTTTAGAATACATTGAGCATTTTTTTTATTACACATTGCCTTTTGGGTACTTAAATATTTTATCTATGGCATATTTATTTACTTATTTGTTTGCTTATTGATATTTGTTATTTATTTATGTATTTGAAAGTTTTTTTCTATTTTAACTAAAGTTTTTTTTTTTAACTTGGAAGCAATTCTAACTTCACAGCATGAGAAATTAACAATGTAATCACTTTTATTATTTTTTTTTTTTTTGTTGCACAAAATGATTAATAAGATAAAACTTAAAACTGTACGCCCCACATTCAGTACTGTAGGTCTGGAAGTCGCGCGCAGTATTTGCACAGCCCAGCTCTCATTACACCTACAGACACTAAAACTATTTTGGCCGACATGCCATTTCGGTGTTGGCGTACAGTAAATTATAGAAGCAGCCTCCTGTTTCCAAACCAAGCCTAAACCTGCACCCACCACCGGACAACTGAGCAAAATCCCACTTATCTCATGTAGTATTTCACCGTTATAGCATTTCAACCATCAGAAGATCCTCCAACGAAGATCCTCGTCAGAATTGTTAATGTTATCATTGCTAATTTACCGTCTGCTGAATTCGTTGAAGTCTATCTAGTGCTGTCTGAAGAACTGTGACAATGTAAGGATGGCTCTCATGCTTTGGAATATTGGAGAAAATGTCATTTGATGATATTTTTTCCTACTTTTCTTAACCTTTGGCAAATGTTATTTTCGAATGCATGGAGAATTAGTAGAGTGCTAAAGCCTTTGCTACCTTCCTTCTCAATATTGCTTCCTCCCACGTCTCAGCTATGTCTCACATGGTAGACCTTCTTTAGGTGTCCTCATCCCCGATCTGTAACCTGGTCACCATTTTTTATTGTCAAACCAGGCAGCTGTTCCATCACAGGCACAACAGGCTCTGAAGTGCGATGACTTCGCGGTCTTCGCCACATGCTCAAATCTCAGCTTTCCGGAACCAAGTTAGTGTTACATGGTGGCCACATTGGAATATCCAATCTTCAGGACACTGGAGATTCTTTGACACGTATTAGGGAAAACTCCATAAGACATTTTCTCTAATATGCTTGGAATTTCCAGAGCAGTTCTCGAGGATGGCATTTGTCGACTTTCCTGTGTTTTTAAGCATGGAGAGAATTCTTCAAGGACAATAAAATGCATTACAAAAGGCAGGTTGCAATCCCATGGAATCAATAAAAAGACTCCTGTGGTTTAGACGCCATCTAATATCCAGCATGACTGCTTATTTTTCAAGTCCATAATGTCACTGTGGCATAATGGTTTCAGAAGGCGGCCATCTTGAACTGTGATGAGGTTCTTGTTGGCAATTATCCATAGGATAGTAACTCCTACATGCAGTAAACTAATGGTTGTCTGGATTTATTGCTACCTATTATCCATGGACTGGTGATATACCTTAAATAGGACCTTTCACTTGTCATTAACATGTAAATTTAGTTAAGCTGTTCTTATTACCGCTGTTCTCCTGAATCTGGTGTTGGTTTGCTTTTATTCCCATGCCTCTCTGTTCCTGAGATATGGCCTCCTCTTCCCAGTATATAAATTTAGTCTTGTTAGCCATGTGGGTGGAAT
>JARQOD010000007.1:78929045-79076545 GCA_033576555.1 Oophaga sylvatica | reverse complement strand
AAAAAAAAAATTATTTCTCATGATCTTTTCTCATGTTGCAAGTTTTATCCTTGCAAAAAAAAACTCAGTGGATGTCAAATTAAAATAAATGCACTATTACAATAATAATAATAATAATAATATAGTAAAAAATATTTTGCAGAGTGGAAGAATCCATTCCGTAAACTGAGTAAAGAAATCAAATATAAAAAATGAAAGCATATAATAATAATAATTATAATATATACTAATCATATAATACTAATATATTGTAATATCATAATAAAAATAATACTATAATAATTAAAAAATATAACATATCCTAATGTAATATAAAATATTGTAAGATAACAATAATAACAATCATTCAAAAATATTGTAATAGATATATAATAATAATATTTTAATAAAAAATATACAAAATATAAATATGAACTTAAAGCAAAATACATAATAATATTGGAAGGGAAAGTGTTTGGATATATTCATGCTTGCATAGTAATAATAATAATAATAATAATAATAATGACATACTAATACTAATAATATAATACAAAAATATTTTAATACCATAATAAAAAGAGTACTATAATAATGAAAAAAAAATAACATATCCTAATATAATACAAAAATCCTGTAAGATAACAATAATAACAATCATTCAAAAATATTGTAATATAATAATAATAATAGCTCAAGAACAAGAACTCAACTTCTTCAGCGATGCTTTAGGTGTGCTGAACGCCTATGGAGAAAAACCCGCACACCAGAAGACTTATCCACTTTAAATTTATGTTAAGAACTTATAACGCTGCCCTTCACCTCGCCAAACAGACCTACTTCACCACCCTGATCTCCTCACTAGCCGACAACCCCAAGAAACTTTTTGAAACTTTTCACTCCCTCCTCAGGCCAAAAGCACAAACCCCTGTCACAGACATTTGTTCTGATGACCTGGCCTCCCACTTTATAGAAAAAATAGATACTTTCGTCAGGAAATCTGCTCTCAACCAGCAAGTGCTGTGACTCCCATCCCTCCCTGCATTTCCACTGGCTCACTTTCCACATTTGATCCATCACAGAGAGTCTCCAGATCTCTCTTCCCTCGTCCGACTACATGCACTCCTGACCCGATTCCCTACACTCCAGTCTCTCTCTCCAGTTGTCACACTCACTAATACAATCTTAATCTCTCCTCTCCTCTGCATTTTCCATCTCTGCTCACTTTCCACATTTGATCCTCACAGAGAATCTCCAGACTCTCTGTCTGACTACATGCATACCGACCCCATTCCCTCACATCTCCTCCAGTCTCTCTCTCCAGTTGTCACAACTCACCTAACTACAATCTTTAATCTCTCCTTCTCCTCTGGCATTTTCCCATCCTCCTTCAAACACTCCATCGTTACTCCATTACTAAAGAAACCGCTCTCGACCCTTCCTGCACAAACAAGTACAGACCAGTCTCCAATCTCCCCTTCATCTCTAAACTTTTGGAGCGCCTAGTCTGCTCCCGCCTTACCGGTTACCTCTCACTCACTCTCTCCTAGACCCTTCACAGTCCGGCTTCCGCCCCCTACATTCGACTGAAACTGCACTCATCAAAGTGACCAACGACCTTCTGACAGCAAAACGTAACGGTGACCACTCTCTGCTCATTCTTCTCGACCTTTCTGCAGTTTTCAACACGGTTGACCACTGTCTCCTACTGTCTAGGCTCCAGTCACTAGGCATTAAGGACACTGTTCTCTCCTGGTTTTTTTCCTATCTTTCTGACGGCTCCTTCAGTGTTTTGTTCTCTGGCTCCACATCATCTCCTCTTCCTCTCGCTGTCGGGGTACCTCAGGGCTCAGTCCTTGGCCCCCTTCTTTCTCTCTCTACACGGCCCCAATTGGACAGACCATCAGCAGATTTGGCTTTCAGTACCATCTTTATGCTGATGACACACAACTATACACGTCATCCCCCGACCTTACCCCCGCTGTACTACAGAACGCCAGTGACTGTCTGTCCGCAGTCTCCAACATCATGTCCGCTCTCTATCTGAAACTCAACTTCTCCAAAACTGAACTCCTTCTGCTCCCGCCATCTACTAACCTCCTTAAATCTGACATTTCCCTCTCCGTGGGCGGCACCAATAATAACACCCCGGCAGCAGGCTCGCTGTCTGGGTGTTATGTTTGACACCAATCTCTCCTTCACCTCCCATATACAATCTCTTGCCCGCTCTTGCCGTCTACACCTACAGAACATCTCTAGAATCCGCCCTTTTCTCACCATGGAAACAACAAAAACCCTCACTGTAGCATTGATCCACTCCCGCCTGGACTACTGCAACGCTCTATTACTTGGCCTCCCCATTACTCGACTATCCCCTCTCCAGTCCATCCTTAATGCAGCAGCCAGGGTCATCCATCTGCTAATCGGTATTCGGACGCGTCCGCTCTTCGCCAGTCCTTACACTGGCTGCCCATTCTTTATAGGATCCAATTCAAAGTACTTGTTCTCACCCACAAAGCTCTCCACAGTGCAGCACCCCCCTACATCTCCTCCCTCATTTCTATCTATCGGCCTAACCAACTGCTGCGCTCTGCAACAACTTTCGACTAACCTCTGCACTAATCCGTACCTCCCACTCCCAACTCCAAGACTTCTCCCGCGCTGCACCAATCCTCTGGAATGCTCTACCCCAAGAAATTAGGACTATTCACAATTTGCATGGTTTCAGGCGCTCCCTCAAAACACATTTGTTCAGAGCGGCCTATCACATTCACTAATCAAGTCATTCTATGTGTAAGTGTGTGTGTGTGTAGCCCATTCACTATCTCTATCCATCCCTCACTCCCTCAAAATGGCTGGACCATCATTGTAAATGCACCATTGTATAGACACACCCTGTACACACCTCATTGTAGATTGTAAGCTCTCACGAGCAGGGCGGCTTATTTTGCTTTAATTATTGTATTGTTAATGGTGTTACTTATGACTTGTGTTTTGAAACTGTTAAACTGTAAAGCGCTGCGGAATATGATGGCGCTATATAAATAAAGATTATTATTATTATTATATTATTATTATTAAATAATAATAATAATAGATTCCTGAACATTATGTAAAGAAAATATTGTAATAAAAATGATACAAAATAGAAACATGAACGTAGGGCAAAATACATAATGAATATGGGCTGAAAAGTGTTCAGCTATATTCACGCCTTGCATAGTAATAAATAATAATAATAATAACATACTAATAATATAATTAAAAAAATGTATATCATAAAAAAGAATACTATAATAATGAACAAAATATAACATCCTAATATAATACAAAAATACTGTAATATAACAATAATCATTCAAAAATATTGTAAAATAATAATATATTCTGGAACATTATGTAAAAAAATATTTAAATAAAAAATGTGCAAAATATAAACATGAACAAAGGAAAAATACATAATTAATATGGACGGAATGTGTACGACTATGTTCACACTTGCATCTGAAGCCACTACCCGAATAACACAGATCCAATTGATCCCATTGACAGTTAAAGGGCATTCCCATCTAGCATATTTATTGCATGTCTGCAAAATATACCATAAATGTTTGATGGTCCCTCTGGGGTCCACTTCTCAAGAATCAGGCCCCGAGAGGAAGCACCCGTCTCTCCCCCACTTTCAGAATTCCCATACAAGTGAATGGGAAGAGCCATGCAAACGAAGCCACGGAGCTTCAAGACACAAGAGGAGCTGCATCTATTGGACAGAAATGATAGATGCATAAATGTCCCAAATAGGACAACCTTTGTAATGGAGCCCATCAAGGTTATGCCGGGTTTTATATTGTTTTCATTGCAGAAATATTGCTGTGATGTAAATGGCAAGACTCTCCGAAAGTTACGAAGCGATTGAGAGATGGACAGTTAATGGGACGTCCATTCCCCAAAGTCAGTCTTTCCGGGTATCCAATCATAGCTTTTCTGGATGCTTTAATAGCAGTCATATTGATAAATGCATTTGAGTTTGTCACATGAATAAATTATAATAGTTATTAGGACTTTATATGCAGCCGATTATCTCATTGTAAATCAGTCAGTGCTGAATTAGCAGGGTTGTAAATAAGCTGAGCCCTCGTTCCGGAGCCTCTCTGGGTCATTACTGGCTCATATCCTCTATACCGACAGTATCCTCAACGGGGAACCCAAAGAAATGCTGTCAGACAACGTGCAAAGGTTTTATACACTAGGAGCTGTGTATATGAGATATGATATATGCCTATACAGTGTATGACTGGGTGGGAGCCAGGACATAACACACAGGATTAGCAGCGCACCCCTCCACTGCACAATGTCCTCTAGATGCAACAGTAATAAGATCTATAAGTGATAACTCCTTCCGATTAAGAGAAACTCGGAGGTCATAATTATACATATGTAAGGAGGTGGACATGCAGCCCGCATGTTATGAGATATAATATGAACTGTGATGTATAGTGTGATTTGTGATGTGCGTTTAAGGCATTGGTGCTACTAATAATGTGTGTAGTTTGACCGTAGGGACAGATAGAGTCAATAGTTGGGACTAGCCCAGAGTGGAAGGGGAAGAGTTGCAGGGAAAGTGACTGTTATGTTTCGGTAGCTGAGGAGAAATAGCAAAAATAGCCAAAGTAGCAATACACCAGAGAGGCTGGAAACTACTGGGTTGCAAAACCTTAAACTAACCGCAACACTAGAAGTAGCCGTGGAGCATACCTACTGTGATCCTAGACGCCTCGTCACAGCCGGAGAGATAACTACCCCTAAAGACAGAAAGATGAAAGCTAACTGCCCGTAGCAGAACCCCAAAGAAATAGGAAGCCCCCAAACATGTAATGGCGGTTAGACAAGAAGAAAATAAGAACACAGACAGAAAATAGAATGAGCAAACGCTGGGGCCCAATCTGTCTAGATAGAAAAGTATAGGAAAGAATTCTGACTGCAACCCAAAAAACCCTGACAAAAATACCAACACTTCTGATTAACAAAAAACTTGAGATCACACGATCTCAACCACCTAAATCAGATCTCTGGTGTAACACACAGCAATTCAGCAAATAAAAAGTGACACAGGAACAGAGAAAAAGTGCAAACACAAACTGAGCACAAATGCAGCGCCAGGCCCCAAAAGGGGACCAGGCTGAAGTCCACTGCAAGGCAGCAAACCAGCAAGGAAAATCCAACCAGAGGAAAAAAAAAAGCAAGTCACTTATCTGATTGAAAGCAGGAATGCAAGCTGAGCTCCAACCAAGACCTGGAAGAACAATTGATTACCGGCAAGGCTGATGGGAGTTCAGGTCACTTATATCAGACCATTCGGACCCAGCTGAAAGCCATTCAGCAATTGGTTCATTACCCTCAGCAACCACCGGAGAGAGCCCCAGCTCGGAAGTCGACTCCAACGTGTTCACAACAGTGACAATTTCCTGTAAGAGAGTTAGATAAGACCTGGAGTGCACGGTGAAATGACCTGAGGTTCATTGTGAGCAGTGCTGCATTCTGGGGTGTCCCTAAAGTGAGAGGAAACTGAAGAAAAGAGATAGCGAGATCTGGAGCAGAAGTGACTAAGAGACAGAGTGATCGTATGAAGACCGCTTCTGGGTGAGGACATCTAGAGAAAGGCCCAGAGGTTACTGCTCACAAGGTAACGGGCCTAGACAGGACTGTGTACAAGAGACGAATAGATTGTCACGGGTGGGAGTTCCAGAGTGTCAGAGAGCTTAAAGCTAAGTTTGGCCATGCTGGCACCCTAAGGGGAAGGAAGATACGGGACCATGGGGTGAGTCAAAGACTTTTGCTAAGCAGGACTGTAAAGTTGAGCTTGATTGTAGTGAAGTAGTGAGAAACAGTGGAAACAGAAAACAAGTAGAAAGAGTAACAAGGAAAGGTGAAGATAGAGAATAGTTGAGAATAGAAGGAAGGAAACTGGTACCCGCTATCTCTTGTATATATTCCCCCCAAGTTCCCATTCAGTAAAAAAATTATTTTTGACTGGTTGTCTCCCTCACTGAACAGTCCAACACCTGGTCCTGACAAACCAGCAACATCGGTTACATGCGGCCTGCACGGGCGTAGCATCCTCACAGCAAAGTCCACACACCCAGCCAGGACCCCCACCTTCACGTAATGTGCCGGGGTGCAGGAGAAGAGTACCTTGTCCTCGGATACCGTATCACCCACTTTACATGTACAAAAGATTTATTATCTATCTATCTCATCTATATCTGTGTGGCTGTCAATCTATGTTAATTTATATATTTGTTCTGGATAAAGAGATGGTCATTGGAAGGTTTCTATCTATATATCTCTATTTTTCATCTACTACATAAGAAAAGAGGAGACTAATGTATTTTTAATGAAATTCCATGAATGTATACATCTATCTCAGTTTATTTATTTGGACTAGATAATGGGGTGGTCTTTTCAGAGAGAGGATGCTTTGGAGAGCATCTCAATCATCTATCTATCTATCTATCTATCTATTATTATTATTATTTATTTATATAGCGCCATTAATTCCATGGTGCTGTACATGAGAAGGGGTTACTTACAAAGCTATAGATATCGTTTACAGTAAGCAAATTTACAATGACAGACTGGTACAGAGGGGAGAGGACTTACATTCTATCTATCTATTATCTATCTATTATCTATCATCTATCTATTATCTATCTATTATCTATCATCTATCTATTATCTATCTATTATCTATCATCTATCTATTATCTAGCTAAATCTATCTATTATCTATCTATCTATTCTATTCTATTCTTTCCTTCTATCATTCTGGACTGGATAAAAGGGAAGGTGTACATATATAATGCAGAACCCCCCCAGTGGGCCAAAACGAGCCTCCTATCTAAATACTGTACATCTCGTCTGTCCGTTCCATCAGTCCTCTTATTACAGCACATCTGTTCTTTCCATAAGCGTCATATAATGTGATCATCTCTCAGAATGGATCCGTTGCAGAGTCCATGTTATGTGGTCAGTGCTTTGGGTCACCCTGCATGTAAAATAATGGGATCATTCATTAGTGACAGGATACACAGCTGAGGCATGCTGTGGTCGGTATATGGGGAACATGATGATGATGAGTTCAAGATCTATTAAAGTTATGTGCTCATGAATATTGGATCAAGCCAAAAAAAAGTTGCTTTCTATATAACTTCAGCACGGACAGATGGTGTTGGTGCAGCAGAGTGATCCAGTTGGAACCACGAAGACTGATGTAGTTGAAAAGCAACTGGAAGTGGGGAAATGGGCCCATAGAAACCTGCAAAGTCACATCACTGTTTGTAGCAGAGTTGAAGTCATGGTAATCAATGTAGCAGAATAAGGCAGTGAAGTAGCAGAGTTCAGTCACCGACAGGAAATCGGTGAAGCAAAGTTGAATGACATAATGTGTTCAGCAGCAAAATTGGTTTAGTGGTATAGAGTCGAAAATACAATTGACACAGGAATAAGGTAGGGGTTTAGCAGAGCTAGGTTTGTCACAGAGTCCAAGGCTGGGACTGGAACTGTGATAAGGCAGAGTTTTCCTGTTCTATAGAAGAGCTGTGATTTTTACAGAATCCAAGGCAAGGTTTGCCAGTAAGAAATCAGAGCTGGGTTTACCATATCTCACTGGGAAAACCCTTGTATTAGTGAAGGTGTCTAGTACCTATAATACCGTGCAGTACTACATGATACAGTCAGGGCCAGAAATATTTGGACAGTGACACAATTTTCGCGAGTTGGGCTCTGCATGCCACCACATTGGATTTGAAATGAAACCTCTACAACAGAATTCAAGTGCAGATTGTAACGTTTAATTTGAAGGGTTGAACAAAAATATGTGTTAGAAAAATGTAGGAATTGTACACATTTCTTTACAAACACTCCACATTTTAGGAGGTCAAAAGTAATTGGACAAATAAACATAACCCAAACAAAATATTTTTATTTTCAAAATTTTGTGGCGAATCCTTTGGAGGCAATCACTGCCTTAAGTCTGGAACCCATGGACATCACCAAACGCTGGGTTTCCTCCTTCTTAATGCTTTGCCAGGCCTTTACAGCCGCAGCCTTCAGGTCTTGCTTGTTTGTGGGTCTTTCCCTCTTAAGTCTGGATTTGAGCAAGTGAAATGCATGCTCAATTGGTTAAGATCTGGTGATTGACTTGGCCATTGAAGAATGTTCCATTTTTTGCACTCATGAACTCCTGTGTAGCTTTGGCTGTATGCTTGGGGTCATTATCCATCTGTACTATGAAGCGCCGTCCAATCAAGTTTGCAGCATTTGGCTGAATCTGGGCTGAAAGTATATCCCGCTACACTTCAGAATTCATCCGGCTACTCTTGTCTGCTGTTATGTCATCAATAACACAAGTGACCCAGTGCCATTGAAAGCCATGCATGGCCATGCCATCACGTTGCCTCCACCATGTTTTACAGAGGATGTGGTGTGCCTTGGATCATGTGCCGTTCCCTTTCTTCTCCAAACTTTTGGCTTCCCATCATTCTGGTACAGGTTGATCTTTGTCTCATCTGTCCATAGAATACTTTTCCAGAACTGAGCTGGCTTCTGGAGGTGTTTTTCAGCAAATTCAACTCTGGCCTGTCTATTTTTGGAATTGATGAATGGTTTGCATCTAGATGTGAACCCTTTGTATTTACTTTCATGGAGTCTTCTCTTTACTGTTGACTTAGAGACAGATACACCTACTTCACTGAGAGTGTTCTGGACTTCAGTTGATGTTGTGAACGGGTTCTTCTTCACCAAAGAAAGTATGCGGCGATCATCCACCACTGTTGTCTTCCGCGGGCTCCCAGGTCTTTTTGGATTGATGAGTTCACCAGTGCTTTCTTTCTTTCTCAGGATGTACCAAATTGTTAGATTTTGCCACTTCTAATGTTGTAGAAATTTCTTGGATGGGTTTTTTTCTGTTCTTGCTGCTTAAGGATGGCTTGTTTCACCTGCATGGAGAGCTCCTGTGACCACATGTTTCCTTCACAGCAAAACCTTCCAAATGCAAACACCACACCTCAAATCAACTCCGGCCCTTTCATCTGCTTAATTGAGAATGACATAACAAAGGGATTGCCCACACCTGTCCATGAAATAGCCTTGGAGTTATTTGTCCAATTACTTTTGGTCCCTTTAAAAACAGGGTGGCACATGTTAAGGAGCTGAAACTCCTAAACCCTTCATCCAATTTTAATGTGGATACCCTCAAATGAAAGCTGAAAGTCTGAACTTCAACTGCATCTGAATTGTTTTGTTTCAAATTCATTGTGGTAATGTCTAGAACCAAAATTAGATAAATGTTGTCTCTGTCCAAATATTTATGGACCTAACTGTATATACTGCTATATACTGTCTATGTGTGTCGACCCGCCACCACAATTGTGGGTTACCAGGGCAATGGGGTACTCAGAGCCGAGCCCGTAGAAGTCTATGGGATTTGTCACAGGTAGCTGTGGCTCGGTCTGTGGCCCTGGCGGTCTGGCGTATGTTGGGGATATATTTACAGGGGATAGATATATTTACAGTTCGTGACGCCACCTGTAGTATTCTGGTAATTTGTACCAGCGCTGCTATAGATCTCTGAGGGGATGGTGATGCAGCTAGATGTCGGGTCCCCTACAGGTGGGACTGGTCCCTCAAAGTCTATGAAGTCAGTGAAGTCGGGTGCAGATAAATAACACAGTCTCACACGGTCAGCGTCTTTCCATACCTTTACTTGCAAGATGGTAAGACAGGTCCCAGGGAGGCTGATGGGGTTGATGGAGGATGAGCTTTGAGGCAACAGCTAAGCAAGTTAGGGGCCTCCTTTACTGTCCAATAACGATGAGTACAACCAGCTTGCAGCGTAGTTCCCTCTTTAATTTCAGCTATTCCAGAGCTGTTCTGCCCAGTCAGATTTGTGGTGAAGTCTTCCAATTGATGAAACTAGGTTCCTGCTTTTGTCTGCGCTTGACTCAAAGTCCCTATTCCACCTGACTCCAGTTACGTACTGACTATATGGGGCTGTTTGCCGCGACCTAGGGTCCGGTAAATCTCTGGTTTTCTTACCACTATGCTTGTAGCTAATAGTGATCCTTCGGTCCCCAGTGACCGGTTGCAATGTGCAGGACTTTTCCAAGCCAAAAGCACTTTTCCAATAATCTTCCTTCCACTTTGCCCTTCGATTTGCTCGACTCTTAATAGATAGTTCAGTCTTTCTTCCAGTGGGGCACAGCTCTGACTAGGCTAAGGTGAATTAGACCACCTGTACCAGCCTCCACTTTCTGAACTGCTGACAGGCTCAAACTGGACACGTCTACTCTGTCCAAGGACAGGAAACTGACTGACTAGAAATCACTCCCTTCCACACCCCTGCTGGGTGTGTCCGAAGTGTACATGATGTATGAAGAGCCCTTAACTGTTACCTCTCCACTCATCCTCCTGGTATTGTGTACCAGGGCTACACATATGTTCCGGGATGATATGTTCCTTTGGACAACAGGTGAGGCATCTGTATTTTATTTTTCAGATACATTGTGTACTGTACAGGACGCGGTCCTCAACATAGAAAGTGATTGTAGCCTTCAGCTGCTTTTTCTGACTTTAATATGTAAGAAGTTGTCTGTTGTGTATTAGTCATCTGCTCATTTTCTTTAAAGAGGACGTATCACGGGTCAAATGTGGCCATTTTTTGCTCTTATTTTATTTCAGTTGCTCCCCAGAGTATTCTGTTTAAGCTCAGTTATTTTTAAATCCACCATACGGCTCCAGAGATACGGGCGTGTTGGTCTAAGGATTCTTTGGGACACTTCTTTAGACTGTTCTGCATAATTTACTCCTTGGTAAAGACAAAAAAAACTAGCATATTGTATGCACTGTATAAAAAGACCCAATCTCTGACACTGTCATATGGTGTATGTAAAGAAAAAATAGGAGCAAAAACTGGCTAATTTCGAGCTGGTGTGACAGGTCCTGTTTAATCTCAATTTTGGGTTAATAATATACTCTAAATTTGCAAGATTTTTGGCTTACAATGGTCGTCCCAGAGCCAAACATTATTGTATCTTGAGGACCGCCGTACTTTGCTTTGATTTACCCATAATCGATAATATTTGACAGATTTGCAGGGATGAAAATCAATTAAATTTAAGTCAAGGGGTTTTATTGAACATAGAGGTAATGAATACTAGTAAGAGGTGAGCCTGACGTTGGTACACCCTTTATATAACTCAGTACTGGGCAGCAAGGCGATAGGAAGTCACACACACTGGACCTATTGGGGTAGCAATCCTAAAAGTTAATATTGATCCTTTAACGATCCTTGCCACATGTCTTAGGATAAAAAGCCAAACCACGCACTCCATTTATAGATGCATGTTTTGGGATGTTTTCCCCTCACCAGTGCAAAGCAGAAATGTCTGATTTGGCTAAGTAAGAGGCCTAATTACTCCAGCTTAGCACTCTCTATAAGAAGATATGTTCCCCCATAGATAATATGTCACAGGTCTCTCACTTAGACAAATCAGATCTACACTTTTGCACTGATGAGGGGCAAACACCCTGAAAAATATGTGGGCAAATTGAATGTCTGGTTTAGCTTTTATTCTAAGTCATGTGGCAAGGCTCATTAAAGGGTCGACATTAACTTCTAGAATTTCTACTCCCAATAGGTGATGTCTGCCTATACTTAAGGTCCTCACTTCCTTTGGGAGGTGCCTGGGCAACTTTGTGCATTGTTCTAAGTTGCCGTTCTCAGGTCCCAGACCAGCGCCTGCTTGTTCAGCCTTGTCTTGTACTAATACCCAGTGTTTCCCTCTAGTACCGGTGCCCTGCCTACCTACCATCTACCTGCGGACTCTGACGGAACCATCTGGACCTTCCGGTTCACCTTCTCTGGTTCCCTGGACCTCTCGTTCTCCTCCCCTTAGTTCCACTGTTCCTCTTGGGTGTGACCCTCTGGTCTTGGAGCTGTTGCACTTGAACCTCCTTGGTTGTGCCGGGTAAATCCCTGTTAAGGGGTTCGCTCGCCGAAGCTCCCTTGGGGGAATTCGATGCTTCGGCCCAGGGAGTTCTCCCTTGTGGGTTCTCCTGTTTAAGAGTCTAAATAAAGCCTTGCAATTCATCTGACGTCCTTGTCCGGCTGGTTCCTAGGATTCAGCTTCCACAGTGTCCTCTGTGGTCAAGTGGATTCACTACCCTCGCTCCGCCTGCCTTGGTGCGACACCTAAATTAAAACAGTTATACACAAAACCCTCTATATTATTCTTAAATAACAGCCTATGCTGTATTAAATAAATTCTGCTGGAGTGCTCCTTTACGTTTGTCCCACATCAGCACGGATTTGACCACAATTAACCCTTTCTATATCAGTTTACACACACACTGACCTTCACACAAAAACACCACTGTCCCCCGTCTGGAACAATGACGGCTGCCATCTCCCTTCCTGCGTGGATGACCATGACTGCAGAGACATTAATAGACATCAGATCAGGAAGGATAACAGGCTGATATGTGGGGGATAGCTAATTTAGAAATTGCTCATCGGCCACACCATGTTTTTCTGTCCAGTTTAGATCATGACCGGCCATTATAATCCTCGTTATGACGGCGGTCAGGTTACTGACCTTTATGTGCCTCTTATTTTCCCTGTTTGTTTATGACACACAAGCTTTCCAGTTGTGCGACACGTCGGGTGCGGTGAAGTGCGTCCGTCGGTAAACATTAATATACGTCGATTTTTGAAACTGAAAGAAAAACTGTCTTTCTTGTGCAGAGTAACCAATCACAGCGCAACTTTCATTTTTTATGAGTGCTGCTGGAATTGAAAGCTGAGCTGTGATTGGTTGCTATGGGCAACAAAGTTGTTTTTTTTCTTTCACTTTCATAAATCTCTCCCATATTTCTTAGGTTTTATATGTACGATGTTTGAGTTTTCTGGCAGAACTATTCACCAACCAACTATGCAGTCAGCCAGTAGTGTAGCGTGGTGCCATACTTTGCCTGCGTTATCAGTCTGTTCTGTAAACCACAGGCCACTCTAGGTTTGGGGCCTACAGGACAACAGAGCCACGCAAAAGTGTTAGCGACCTGCATAGCGTGTGCTTGGTCATTAATTGCACAAAAGTGGAATATATTTTCTTTTTGGACATTACTTCTTTTAATAACAATCTTTATGGGACATTATTACTCATTAAGAGTGCATTATGGGCATTATTATTATTAATTAAGGGGTCTCTCTGGGCATTATTATTATCATTAAGGGGGCTCTCTGGGCATTATTATTATTATTAAGGGGCTCTCTGGGCATTATTATCATTAAGGGGGCTCTCTGGGCATTATTATTATTATTATTATTAATTAAGGGGTCTCTCTGGGCATTATTATTATTATTATTATTATTAATTAAGGGTCTCTCTGGGCATTATTATTATTAAGGGGCTCTCTGGGCATTATTATCATTAAGGGGGCTCTCTGGGCATTATTATATTATTATTAATTAAGGGGCTCTCTGGGCATATTATTATTATTATATTAATTAAGGTCTCTGGGCATTATTATTATTAAGGGGCTCTCTGGCATATTATCATTAAGGGGCTCTCGGGCTATTATATTATTAATTAAGGGGGCTCTCTGGGCATTATTATTATTATTATTATTATTATTAAGGTCTCTTGGGCATTATATTATAATTAAGGCCTCTGGGCATTATTATATTATTATTATTAATTATTATATTAAGGGGGCTCTCTGGGCATTATTATCATTATTATTAATTAAGGAGTCTCTCTGGGCATTATTATTATTAATTAAGGGGTCTCTCTGGGCATTATTATTATTATTATTATTATTATTAATTAAGGGGTCTCTCTGGGCATTATTATTATTATTATTATTAATTAAGGGGTCTCTCTGGGCATTATATATTAATTAAGGGGCTCTCTGGGCATTATTATTATTATATTAATTAAGGGGGCTCTCTGGGCATTATTATCATTATTATTAATTAAGGGTCTCTCTGGGCATTATTATTATTAATTAAGGGGTCTCTCTGGGCATTATTATTATTATTATTAATTAAGGGGGCTCTCTGGGCATTCTTACTCATTAAGAGTGCATTATGGACATTATTATTATTATTAATAATAATTAAGGGGGCTTTCTGGGAATAATTATTATCATTAATTAAGGGGACTCTTGGCATTATTATTATTATTATTATTATTAATTAAGGGAGCTCTCTGGGCATTATTATTATTAATAATAATTAAGCGGGCTCTCTGGGCATTATTATTATTATTATTAATAATTAAGAATGAATTCTGGGCATTATTATTATTAATAATAAAGTGTACTCTTTTGGCATTATTACTATTAATTAAGTGGATTCTCTATCCATTATTATTACTCATTAAAAGTGCATTCTGGACATTATTATTAATGGGGCTCTCTGGGCATTATTATTATGAATTAAGAGGGCACTCTAGGCTTTTATATTCATTAAGGGTGAATTCTGTTTATTATTAATTAAAAGGGGTGTTTTTTGTGCAGTATTGTTATTCATTATTGGCCATTTGAGTATAATTATTATTAAATTAGGGGGCTCTCTGGGCCTTACCATTATTTATTAAAGGTGATCTGGGCATTATTATTGATTAAGGAAAACTCTGGGGGCATTATCTATTAAATGTGCATTATTACTTTTTAAAGGAGCACTCAATTATTATATTTAGTGAAGGGTTTAATCAGGGGTCTCAGCAGGATGAAGAGCTTCCACAGTAAGTTGGAAACAGATGGGGGAACTGGAAATGAAAGAAGTGAAATGTGTCGTTTTGCAAACTCAATAGGGTATAGAATAAAACCAAGGAGCCATTAGGCGCTGCAGGAAAAGTTGATCGCTCATAGGTAGAGATATGACCGCTTTATTGAGGCTACGCGTTTCAGCACTGAACAGATACCATCATCAGGCCACATATTTGAAAACCTCTTCAGAAAAAAAAGCCTGAAAACTCTCATGTGAACAGTAACGTGGATTTTCCATAGACATTAATTAGCAGCGTTTTCCAGAAGTTTTTTAGGAGATTTTGATGACCTTTTCCAACCCAAAAAACAAGTGAAAAAAACTCCTGATAAATGTGACTCGCACCACAATTGTGGATACCAGGGCTATGGGGTACTCGGAGCCGAGCCCGTAGAAGTCTATGGGAGTTGTCACTGGCAGCAGGACTCGGTCCGTGGCCCTGGCGGTCATGCAATGGGGGATATTTACAGGGGATTATAAGGATAGGTAGTTCGTGACGCCACCTGTGGTATCTGATCAATTGGACCAGCGCTGCTATAAGGATCTTCACAGGGGATGTTATGGGGCAGCTGGGTGGTAAGTCTCCCACAGGTGAGACGGGTCCCTGGAAGTCTATGGTGATGATGCAGGGTGTAGTTAAGAATTCAGTCACACACAATGCAGCTTCTTTTCATACCTTTACTGGTAGATGGTTCAAGCAGGTCCCGGGGAGCTGGTCGGGGTGGAGAATGCACATTCGGGATAACCGCTGAGCAGGTTAGAGGCCTCCTTAACTTCAAATGTATCTGAGTCCAAACTTGCGTGAAGCGAAGTTAACTCTGCAATCTCCAGCTTTCTCAATAGCTGACAAGCCCGGCTGACATTGTGGTGGAGCCTTCTATGTCTCTGATAATCAGATGTTGAGAGAACTAAGTCCTTACTTTTGCTTGGCCTAGCTCAAAGTCCTTGTTCTCCCTGACTCCGGTTACGTATCAGCGCTTAGGGCTGCTCTCTGCGACCTGTAGTCCAGATAGCCTCCGGATTTCTTATCACTAGGCATGAAGCTCTAGTAATGCTTCGGACTCCGGTGTCCGTGAATTAGTGCAGGTAGTCCAATACCTGATGCACTGCTCTCTGTCTTCTCCACTATGCCCTTCGCCCTGCTTCCCGCTCTTAACATAAGCACTTGTAGCTTTTGATGGTAATGTCAGCTTTCTTCTAGAGCTCACTGAATAGCTCTCAGTATCCTCCAAGCCCAGACTGGACTGAGACTGAACTGCACTGTCCTCAGACAGGAAACAGACTGCGGGATGACTCACTCCTGAGCCACCCGGAGCTTGACTGACTCACTGCTACGTGTCACTACCTTTTATACCCCTGATGGGTGTGTCTAAAAGTGTGAGTGAAGTGAATGCATATCAAGCGTTGCGGTTACCTTCCTGTGCATTCTCCTGGATTATTTGTGGCCTGACATAGCTGGGCCACACATCCCCCCTTGGTTAAACGCAGCACTTCCGGGCTGTAAAAGAGAAAAAGAAAACATTTTTGTTTTGCATTAAACAACAACATTTTAACACTTCCCATCCGGGAGGTAAGACTTCTTGAACGTTACAATTTGTACATTAGAAAATTACAAAAGTATCAAAGTATCAAAACATTTTTCAATAAATACAAGATAATATTCTTGTGGAGGACCCGCACCAAAAACCTCCCACGTGGGTCCTGGGTGGGCTGCAGGACTTCTGACTGCAGACCTCACTCTAGGCCACACCATACGGGTTTTTCTTCAGAGGTAGTTAGTAATGGTTTCGTGTAAAACCTAGATGGTGCACCGTAGTGCAACTATTTACAATGAAAGTTTTTGGGCTGGCACAGTCCACAGCCACGCAGTCCATTGCATGGGAAAAAGACACATATATATATATATAAATTTCAAGTATTCATTAATTCTTCACTTTAACTTTCACTTTACCCAGCCGGGTATTCTATCTGAACATACAAGCTATGTAAAATTTTCATACATATCAGTAAAAGACAATAAAGTGCAATTCTGCCAAACTTCTTTCAACTTTATACATGCTTTAGTTGCAGTAAAACCCCTGTCTGGGTCCTACTGGCTTTCATTTTTCTTGCTAAACTTCAATAACGTCTTCCACTCCTGGGGCTGGAACGACGCGGTGTTCTTTTGAACGCATAACAAACAAGTCATGGCCTGCTATCAGCGTTTGAGTGGCCACAGTTCTCATTATAACGGTGGACCCAACGGGTACTTCTTTTCTGTAGGACGCCGATTGCGTCGCTGCAGGGGCCACAGTAACTTGCGATGCTGGTTGCGTTGTGAGGTATCGCAGGGCGATGCAAAGTGGGTCGCAGATTGCGATGCAGAGTAGGTCGCCGATTGCGATGCAGGGGCACGTAGTCGAGATGATATGCAGGGCATGCTGGGCCGCTGGTGCTGAGAGCTTGGGACTGGACGCTTCGGTATTTACGTACCGCGTCGGGGACGGGTCACTGACGATAGAGACGTTAGGGCAACATCCTTAAACCCAGTGCCGGGTGTAGCTCACTATGCCCCATTTATCAGTCCCTCCAGGATGACCGATGGGCAAGTGGACTCCACGTCCGGGGCTCACAAGACCCCCATAAGGCCGGCTCGCGGATAAAGCCCAGCCCTTGCGGAGCGAATCGTGGCACCCCTGCCGCCGGTCCGTCGGGTACCTTTACTCGGCGATGGTTCTTATCAGCGAAGAACTTTTCATGCCATTCTGTCGTCTCGCTGTACCTTCTCTTTCTCCGCTGTTGTCTCAAATTCTCGCAGTGCTGCCAGCATTCCGGTTGGAGTCGTAGTCACTCATCCAGAGCTCCATCTCATCCCAGTCGATTTCCGCAATGATGGCTGGGACCACTCCGGTGTTCTACCGGGACCGTAATCTGTGCGGCCCCTGCTGGTGCACTACCGGAACGGCAGGCCTCCTCATGCCCTCTTCCTCCACCTCGCATCTGACACAGCATTTGGGGCAGCCTCCGTTCTTTCAGCCTTCTTAGCAGAGACTTTGAAATCAGTGACGGCATTAGATGTGAAGAGACACTGCGTCCCACAGCAGCCGCTTGTCTGCACGACCACGTCTCTCTGCTCCTGCATGTTGCATGATGCTGTATACCTTAGCACCGCATTTCTTCTGCACCCAGCATACGGGGTCAGGTCCGATCTGGGAAGCCCGCACAGGTAGTAAATCTATCCTAAGCAGGGTTTGTGCCTCGGCCTCTGCACAGATTCTCCTGTCCTTCCATTCGTCCACCAGCGTAGTTCCATCAGAACAATCTGACTCTTCCTGGGGCGAATTGCTTCTCCTCTGCAATAGAAAATGAAGAAGGCGATTTCCTTAGCAGTGGGCAGACGCAATATAGTGCATTTCGAGAGGCGGGCCATACTTTCGCGCCACATGTACACGCCCACGAATGCACGTCCCCCTTCTCACCAGGCCTCGGCCCCATACAGGCGGTAAGGCGGTATTTGGCCAAATGCAGCAACAGTCTTTTCACCAAACGTTCAATATAGGCACACAGGACCACAATGCACTTCGCATCCGTCGTGACCCCAGTCTAGTGACTCCACCACAATTGTGGATACCAGCTATGGACCGGAGCGAGCCCGTAGAAGTCTATGGAGTTGTCACTGCAGCAGCTCGTCCGTGCCTGGCAGTCATGCAATGGGATATTTACAGGGATTATAAGGATAGGTAGTTCGTGACTGCCACCCTGTGGTATCTGATCAATTGGACCAGCGCTGCTATAAGGATCTTCACAGGGGATGTTATGGGGCAGCTGGGTGGTAAGTCTCCCACAGGTGAGACGGGTCCCTGGAAGTCTATGGTGATGATGCAGGGTGTAGTTAAGAATTCAGTCACACACAATGCAGCTTCTTTTCATACCTTTACTGGTAGATGGTTCAAGCAGGTCCCGGGGAGCTGGTCGGGGTGGAGAATGCACATTCGGGATAACCGCTGAGCAGGTTAGAGGCCTCCTTAACTTCAAATGTATCTGAGTCCAAACTTGCGTGAAGCGAAGTTAACTCTGCAATCTCCAGCTTTCTCAATAGCTGACAAGCCCGGCTGACATTGTGGTGGAGCCTTCTATGTCTCTGATAATCAGATGTTGAGAGAACTAAGTCCTTACTTTTGCTTGGACTAGCTCAAAGTCCTTGTTCTCCCTGACTCCGGTTACGTATCAGCGCTTAGGGCTGCTCTCTGCGACCTGTAGTCCAGATAGCCTCCGGATTTCTTATCACTAGGCATGAAGCTCTAGTAATGCTTCGGACTCCGGTGTCCGGTGAATTAGTGCAGGTAGTCCAATACCTGATGCACTGCTCTCTGTCTTCTCCACTATGCCCTTCGCCCTGCTTCCCGCTCTTAACATAAGCACTTGTAGCTTTTGATGGTAATGTCAGCTTTCTTCTAGAGCTCACTGAGCAGCTCTCAGTATCCTCCAAGTCCAGACTGGACTGAAACTGAACTGCACTGTCCTCAGATAGGAAACAGACTGAACTGAGCTCTTCTCAGACAGGAAACTATTGGGGGGATGACTCACTCCTGAGCCACCCGAAACTTGACTGACTCACTGCTACGTGTCACTCCCTTTTATACCCCTAGTGGGTGTGTCTAAAAGTGTGAGTGAAGTGAATGGATATCAAGCGTTGCGGTTACCTTCCTGTGCATTCTCCTGGATTTATGTGTGCCTGACATAGCTGGGCCACACAAATGTCCTTTTATCTGCGGTTGGCCCGAGAGTTGACTCTGTAATACATGGGATGTAATACTGAACTTCAGTCCCTGATCTGGACAAAAATGGCTGAGAAAATGGTGTAGCAAACTAAGCTCATTTGCAGGGTAAAACCTCAGAAACCTGGTAGACCCTATTATAAGCAATGGTATCAGTTGGGTGCCGCTGGTGTCCGTCATTCATGAGGTCCTGCATTTTCTATTTTTCATATTTATAATCCTAACATGGATCACAAACATGGAAGGAACAATGCAGTTGTGAACTGAGCCATAAGCTGCGGATGGACTGATGTAGCAGAGCTGGTTTGACAGTGAAACTCTAGTATGTACAACATAAGAGCTCAGCACAGGATACACGTCTGTCATCTCCCGGGTATCTAGCGTCATGTAGTGATGAGCCCGTATTACTTATACATGGAATCAAGAAGCACATGATGTAAAGCTCAGAGACAGCTGCACCTGTGGACGTCTGACACCTTCTCGTCATGGCTGCCAGCTGTTGTCCTGTTGCACTTTGTGGCTGATTCGAGGACTAAATCAGAAAAATGAATATATATTGGTACTCTAATATAATATTAAGATTATGACATGAAGGAAAAAAATCCATGTTTATACTTGTATTTTATTTATCTGTTTTTTTTGTTTGTAATTTTATTTGTCGTTTATTTGTAATTTTGTTTGTAGTTTCTATTATGGAATTGATCTCTCATATCTTGTTTTTTTTTTTCTAGAGCGACACTATGACTAAGACCCTGTGAGGGTCGAAACGTTATGTTCTTGTCGCCTCACCATTTTCTCTATCCCTGCACCTGAACTGTGTTATTGCTGCATCTGTATCTGTACAATAAAATTCTCACAAGCATCTATCAAGAGTGTGCGGTGATTGAACTTTACTACAGGGACTGCCATCCCACATTCTGCTGCACTCGAAGCAATCAGGTACAGCTATAATAGAATGCCATATATATATTATATTTATACTTTGCATTCCGCTGGTACATGTCGTCCTGAATTACAGATCAATTAGATCCAGTGCCCAATATAAACATTAGCGATAAGTGAACGTGCTGGGATAAGGTGTTATCTGAGCATGCTCGTGTGCTACGCGAGTGACTTCGGCATGCTCGATTAATATGTTTGAGTCCCCGCGGCTGCATGTCTCCCGGCTGGTCGACAGCCACAACACCTGCAGGGATTGTCTGTGTGTTAGGCAATGACATTATTATTCTATTGGGGTATCAGGTCCCGTGCACCTCATTTCTCAGTAAGGCTACATGCACATGGTCCTGACACTACGGCTATGTGCACACGTTGAGTATTTCCAACAGATTTTTCTGTAGCTTTAAAGGACAGAGCGATATCAGGAAAAACGCTTGTTTTTGCCCCCATTTATTTGAATGGATGAAAAACGCTGCAAAAGCGTTGACTTGGCATGCTGCAGGTCTGAAATCTGCAAGGAAAGAAGAAGCAGCGTGCGCATGACACTTCAGGAACCCTCAGTCACTTAGCAGGAACAGTAAAACACTGAGGTTTTTCTTTTTCCCGCAGAAAAAAAAGAAAACAGAGGACAAATGCAATGTGCAAACAAGTCCGTCTCACTTGCGTTTGCATCCTCTTTTGCCTTTCTGTTCTTGGGTGCACATCTAAGCATACGAGACCGTATAGTGACCCGTGAATTTAACGTCCGCTTCTGCTTCCAGTGAGGCGCTGCGTACCTTGTGCCTCGCTAGCGCAATGTAATTGTGGACGCATTGTAACCTGATCGAAAGGTATTAGGCAGATTAGCGGTGCACGGGGATGTCTTAGATTAATTGCAAATACAGGTTACATGATACCGGGCTGGAGTTTGGACAGACCTAAGGGAATCCCAGATGGAAAAGCAAAGCCAAAAGTGGTTACTCCAGGGTGAAATATTACACGTTGGCCCCGGCTCCTGACAAGTGACATGGGTTTGCTGCAGTATAACCCACCAAGTCCCCTTAGAATGAACTGCTAGAATATATGTGCAATGACAGAGTAGCACAGTCAGTAAGCCGAACACTGGGCCTATAGGTGCAGAGAATAGACCCTGGGCATATAGTAGGTGCAGGACACTTCTCGCCTCTGCCGGAGACGGAGCAGGACAGCTGCACGCTGCTCGTCTATGGAAAACATGACATGATGGGGCCAATCACCGGAGGACGGGGCTGCCTGTCTGTTATATATAGCAGCTCTCAGCCAGAGGCGAAAGGAGCAAAGGGAGGAGGATCTGGGGACAGTAATGGATTTTGGGGATCAGTCTCATGCAGTTTTGTTTCCAGATTTTTCCATTGTAGTTAGTAACATAGTAACATAGTTATTACGGTTGAAGGAAGACTTTAAGTCCATCTAGTTCAACCCATATCCTATCCTAACCTGCCCTAACATGTTGATCCAGAGGAAGGCAAAAAAAACCCAAGTGGCAAACAGTAAACTTCACATTGGGGAAAAAAATTCCTTCCCGACTCCACATACGGCAATCAGACTAGCTCCCTGGATCAACGCTGTATCTAGGAAACTAGTGAATATAGCCTGTAATATTATACTTTTCAAGAAAGGCATCCAGTCCCCTCTTAAATTTTAGTAAGGAATCACTCATTACAACATTAGACGGCAGAGAGTTCCATAGTCTCACTGCTCTTACAGTAAAGAATCTGCATCTGTGATTATGGCTAAACCTTCTTTCCTCCAGACGTAGAGGATGCCCCCTCGTCCCCGTCACAGGTCTAAGAGTAAAAAGATCATTAGAAAGGTCTTTGTACTGTCCCCTCATATATTTGTACATTGTAATAAGATCACCCCTAAGCCTTCGTTTTTCCAAACTAAATAACCCCAAGTGTAATAACCTGTCTTGGTATTTCAGACCCCCCAGTTCTCTAATAACCTTGGTCGCTCTTCTCTGCACCCGCTCCAGTTCAGCTATGTCTTTCTTATACACCGGAGACCAGAACTGCACACAGTATTCTAAGTGTGGTCGCACCAGTGACTTGTATAGAGGTAAAATTATGTTCTCCTCATGAGCATCTATGCCTCGTCTAATGCATCCCATTATTTTATTTGCCTTGGCAGCAGCTGCCTGACATTGGCCACTAAATGTGAGTTTGTCATCCACCCATACACCCAAGTCTTTTTCAGTGACAGTTTTGCCCAGTGTTTTACAATTAAGCACATAATTATACATCTTATTTGTTCTACCCAAGTGCATGACCTTACATTTATCCCCATTAAAGCTCATTTGCCATTTATCAGCCCAAGCTTCTAGTTTACATAAATCCTCCTGTAATATAAAATTTCCTCCTCTGTATTTATTACCCTGCAGAGTTTAGTGTCATCTGCAAATATTGAAATACTACTGTATGCCCCCTACAAGGTCATTAATAAATATGTTAAAGAGAAGCGGCCCCAATACTGACCCCTGAGGTACCCCACTGCTAACCGTGACCCAGTCCGAGTGTGCTCCATTAATAACCACCCTTTGTTTTCTATCCATGAGCCAGTTCTTAACCCACTTACACATATTTTCCCCTATCCCCATTGTTCTCATTTTATGTATCAACCTTTTGTGTGGCACTGTATCAAAAGCTTTTGAGAAGTCCATGAACACCACGTCCACTGCATTCCCTTGGTCCAGTCCTGAACTTACCCCTTCATAAAAGCTTATCAGATTAGTCTGACAAGAACGGTCCCTCGTAAACCATGCTGATACTGTGTCATGAGGTTATTCAGCCTCAGATACTCCAATATAGTATCCCTTAAAAAACCCTCCAGGATTTTACCCACAGTAGATGTTAAGCTCACTGGCCTATAATTTCCAGGTTCAGTTTTTGCCCCCTTTTTGAATATTGGCACCACATTTGCTATACGCCAGTCCTGTGGTACAGACCCAGTTATTATGGAATCTTTAAGATTAAAAATAAAGGTCTATCTATAACTGTACTTAATTCCTGCAGTACTCGGGGGTGTATCCCATCCGGCCCGGGGATTTGTCAACTTTAGTGATTTTTAGACGCCGCCGTACTTCCTGCTGGGTTAAGCATGTGACATTTAATGGAGAAATTTTTTTATCTCTGATCATGTTATCTGTCATGGGATTTTCTTGTGTAAATACAGTTGAAAAAAAGTCATTTAGCATATTGGCTTTTTCCTCATCCTCATCCACCATTTCACCCAGACTATTTTTAAGGGGACCAACACTATAATTTTTTAGTTTCTTGCTATTTATGTAGTTAAAGAATATTTTGGGATTATTTTTACTTTCCTGGCAATGAGTCTCTCTGCCTCAATCTTTGCTGTCTTGATTTGCTTTTTACAGAATTTATTCAGTCTTCTGTATTTATTTAATGCCTCTTCACTACCTACTTGCTTTAATTCCCTAAACGCTTTCTTTTTGTCCCTTATTGCGCCCCTTACAGCTCTATTTAGCCATAGTGGTTTCCTCCTAATTCTAGCATGTTTATTCCCATAGGGTATATACTGTGCACAGGTCCTATTCAGGATACTAATAAACGTCTCCCATTTTCTTTGTGTATTTTTATGTCTCAGGATATCGTCCCAGTTTATTGCACCAAGATCATCTCTCATCCGTTGGAAATTTGCCTTCCTGAAGTTTAGTTCCTTGTAACCCCTCGACTACACATCTTATTAAAGGATACATGAAAGCTTATTATTTTTGATCACTATTACCCAAGTGACCCCCAACCCTTATATTTGATATGCGGTCTGGCCTGTTGGATAATATTAGGTCTAGCAGTGCCCCCCCTCTTGTTGGGTCCTGAACTAGTTGTGAAAGGTAATTGTCTCTCATAGTTGCCAAAAACTTATTACCTTTGCTGGAACTGCAGGTTTCTGTTCCCCAATGTATTTCAGGGTAGTTGAAGTCCCCCATAATAATGACTTCTCCTTGAGTTGCTGCTTCATCTATTTGCTTTACGAGGATATTCTCTGTTGCTTCCATTATTTTAGGAGACTTATAACAAACCCCTATCATAATTTATTATTTTTCCCCCTCCCCTTAATCTCCACCCACAGAGACTCTACATCTTCATTAGATTCACAGATATCACGCAGGATGGGTTTTAAGGATGATTTTACATATAAACACACACCCCCACCTCGCTTATTTTTACGGTCATTTCTAAACAGACTATAGCCCTGTAAATTAACCGCCCAGTCGTGGCTCTCATCCAGCCAAGTCTCAGATAACCCCACCATGTCATAATTATGTTCCAACAAAATTAATTCTAATTCCGCCATTTTGTTGGTGAGGCTTCTAGCATTAGTATACATGCACTTTATGTATCTCTCTGAACCTCTATTCTTTCTTAAATTATTAACTGTTCTAACCCCACCCCCCATGCCACCCCCACCCCCAATTTCATTATTTGTGCCCAGGTCTCTATCTGTACTGCCTTCCCCTCCTATAAAATGAATACCCTCCCCCTCAGTCCCTAGTTTAAAGACCCCTCCAACCTTCTAGCCATTTTCTCCCCCAGCACAGCTGCACCCTCCCCATTGAGGTGCAGCCCGTCCCTAGCATAGAACCTGTAGCCAACTGAGAAGTCGGCCCAGTTCTCCAGGAACCCAAACCCCTCCTTCCTACACCAATTCTTGAGCCACTTATTAACCTCCCTAATCTCCCGTTGCCTCTCTGGTGTGGCACGTGGTACCGGCAGTATTTCAGAAAATACCACGTTGGAGGTCCTTGCTTTAAGCTTGCAGCCTAATTCCCTGAAATCATCTTTAAGGACCTTCCACCTGCCTCTAACTTTGTCATTTGTGCCAATGTGCACCATGACCGCTGGGTCCTCACCAGCCCCTCCCAGTAATCTGTCAACCCGATCAGCGATGTGTCGGACTCGAGCGCCAGGTAGGCAGCACACTGTTCGACGATCCTGTCTTTGTGACAGATTGCCCTATCTGTTCCCCTAATAATTGAGTCCCCCACTACCAGCACCTGTCTGGCCTGCCCTGCTCTCCTAATTCCCCCTTACTGGAGCAGACACTCCCCCGGCTTTCAGAGGACATGCCTGGCTGCAGCAGTGCTACCCCTGTACTGACAACCCCCTCATCTGCCAACTTTGCAAACTTATTGGGGTGTGCCAGATCAGGACTAGCCTCCCTGGCGCTCTTCCCTCTACCCCGCTTTCTAACTGTCACCCAGCTTCCTACTTCAGTGTCCTGCAGCTCCATCCTAGCATCCCCCCCCCATCTATCCCATTGAGCGTCTGCTCAGTGAGCAGAAGACTCCTTTCCATATTGTCTATGGATCTCAGTGTTGCCAGCTGCACATTTAGATCCAAGATTTGGGCTTCCAAATGCACAACGTGCTCACATCTCACACATCTCACTCCAGTTAATTGGAGTCAGCAGTAAAAATGACTCATAATAAAGAGAAACGTCACATTGTACATGCAACAGAGCAAGCGATAGCAGATTGATAAAATATGAATTATTCAGTGTAACTGGTATTTTAGTCATTGGAATCCCTGCGTATTCTATAAGGTGTCCAGTGGGCGGTCCTATTGAGTGATTGACAGCCTTCCTTATACGACTGTGCATAGCCATAGCTGTCAGTCACTAACAAGACTGCCCACTTGACTCCAAAATGCCAAAAAGGTGCAGCTAGATTTTTCATGAAAGTCTGTAGTGAGATAGGGGAAAAAAAAACAATATTACAAACAATGCTTTTTTTTTCTGGCTTTTTGGTGCATTTTTGGGATCAGTCAACACCATAAAAAAAAATTAAAGTTTGTATTCAGTTAATGCGAGCTACCAAGTCCTCTTCTCCCCTGCACACAGGACAGGCCGGCGCAAGTTGTGCACTGAAATGATGTAACAGCTCATAGACCTGCAGCTAACAGCATGGAAAGTGTAGGGGCACAGGACTCCCTGCTCCACCACAGCACCCAGCCGTATCAGTGTGACGTTGTCAGGTCAAAGCAGTACACGCCCAGAGATCCGGGGTACCCGGCCTAAAGTCCAGGACAGGTGCATTCCTCGATCTTCATAAAAAGACTGGAATAAAATGGGTTAGAACTGCGCTGCCATCAGATGGATGAGGAGGAAACAGGAATCCAAGACTGCGGTTCAGTGGTCAACGCGTTTCAAAATATCAGACTTCATCAGGACAAACCACAGCGATCCCTATGGTTTAAGAAGAGGTTTAATACTGAGTAGTGATGAGTGAACGTGCTGGGATGAGGTGTTATCTGAGCATGCTCGGGTGCTAACCGAGTGTCTTCGGCATGATCGAATAATATGTTCTAGTCCACGCAGCTGTTAGACAATCCCTGTTTGAGTTGCAGCTGTTGAACAGCCATGGGGACTCGAATATATTTTTCGATCACGCCGAAGACACTCTGTTAGCACCCGAGCATGCTCAGATAACACCTTATCCCAGCACGTTCACTCATCACTGAGGCTGCTGAGTATAGCTTTATCCTGTGAATAAGTGATAACGTCTTGCTAGAACACTCTTAATCTTGTGGCAGAAGCATACATGATGGGTGATGTATGTATTCCTTTTCAGAAATCCCCTCTGGTTTTCTTAATTGGTGCTAAAACAAAGATCAACAAAGATCACAGAACAGGATCCGATCTTTGCAGATTGAATTCAAAGCAGAAGTTCAGCAAATAGCCTGAGAAGTGTTGGGCAGGTCTCAGCTCTGGTCCATGTAGAGACCTGCACTAATACAAACCCTGAACGCTAACAGAGCGCTCTCTTGTGGCCAGACGGTATACTGCTCATCTAACTTTACCTACATAAGAATGGGTTATGCATTGGCAGCACATGGACTCTTGCTGGGTTACTAAGAGTTAAGAGCACAGTCTATTACCATTTTGTTACATATTAAAATATTTCCCAGTTGCATTCATCATTACTACTGCAATACAAGAAAACAGTTGGATGGACCCATCTCTTCTGGCCCATCTGACCAGTAGCTATGCATTTAGTCTGTGCAAACATTGCTTTCATCCTCACAATATTTGGATTACTAATTGGTGACAGCAAGTGTATAAAGTAAAATGATGGCATCCCATTTTTCATGGACCCAAAGACTTGCTTTGCCAATCTGATCCGACACAGATACCAATCCAGATTAATTCGGACAGGTCTCAGCGATTTTGCACCTTGCCCATGACAGCACCACAGATAGATTTACAGAGATTTGTAATTTTAGGGAGGGACCACAGCCTGAAGAACCCTTCTACTGAAGGTTAGGTCTGAAGAAGAGGCTAGGTCCAGCCGATAGTCCTTAAAAAAGGTGGAAGGCGATGACCAAGTGGCAGCCTTACAGATCTGTCTATTGATATGTCTGATCTTTCGGCCCAGGAGGTTGCCACCGCTCTTGTAGAATGAGCCCTCAGACCCTCCGGGGCGATACTCCCACTAGATGAGTAGGCTAAGGCTATTGCATCTCCTATCCATCTCGCCAAGGTACTTTTTGAGGCCTTTGAGTCCCTTTCTAGGGCCCTGAAAGCACACAAAAAGAGATCCGTCCTTCCTACACCTCTGGGTGGACTCTAGGTACTGAACCAGACATCTCCTAACATCTCCATGCTGTTAAATGAAGGTTCGCTGACCGAGGGTGGAACACCGGTCCCTGAGAAAGAATGTCCGGAAGTTCCGGTAAGACCCAAGGATCGGTGATTGACATCATCCTCAGCCAGGGAACCAGGTTCTTTTTGGCCAAAAGTGGGGCTATCAGTATTATTCTCAATTTGTCCTCCCTGCTATTCCATAGAACCGCTGGGATGAGAACAACGGGGGGAAGGCATATGCCAGGCTCGGAGTCCATGGGATCATGAAAGCATCTAGTGTCTGAGGGCTCCCTTTGGGATCTAGGGAGCAAATGACTTTTACTTTTTGTTGTTGACATTGGCAAACAGATCTATTACCGGAAATTCCCATATTTCCACAATGTTTGAAAACTGACTGATTTAGAGCCCACTCGCCTTGTCTTAAATCGAGCGCGGCTCAAAAAATCTGCCTCTTAGTTCTCTACTTCCCAAATATGTAGTGCTGACAGGGATAGGAGATGGTTCCCTGCCAAACTGAGAATTTGGGATGTTATGTTCATTAGGGCCCCAGACCTGGTTCCCCGATGGTTTAGAAAGGCCACTACTACTTGATTGTCCGAAAACACCCTCACATGATGACCCTGTAGAATATCCAGGAATTCTAACAGTGCGTCATTTACTGCCAATAGCTCTTTTTGGTTCGATGATACCTCAAGCTCTTGGCCTCTCCAAACTCCCTGGTAACCTTGTCATCCAGGTGAGTCCTCTATCCCGTGGGGCTTGCGTCGGTGGTAACTACCCGTGACACCTTAGTCACCCAAGGGACCCCTTTGGACAGATTGCTGACATTTCTCCACTAATCTAGGGAATGAATAGTGGTTAGAGTCATGAGTCCTTCTAGGTGACCTTCAATGAGGTCTGCTTTTTTAGAATGTCCCACTGCATGTCCGAGTGTGTAGCTGTGCCCACTGAACTGCAGGTAAACAAGCGGAAAGGGAACCCATCAGGGACATGGCCCTCCTCAAATTCATGGAAGAGCTCTGCGAGGCTTTTGACACTAGGTCTATAACCTTTCCCTTTTTTTGCACTGGGACACAGCACTCCAGCTTCAGAGAGTCCAATATTAACCCTAGGAACTCCTGCACCATGCTCGGCTATAGCCTTGATTTTTTAGGTTTAGGAGCCAGCTCAGGTCTACTAGGGTAGTCATTACTCTGTTCAACTGTTCTCTGCAGTGTTGAGCCGAGTTCCCCGTTATGAAAAAATAGTCCAGATAAGGGATCATCAAAATGTCCTGTTCTCTCAGGTGGGCCATCATCTCTGCCATCAACTTGGTAAATACCCGAGGGCCTATTGATAATCCGAAGGGGAGGGCTTTGTATTGGAAATCCCTTATTTCCCCATTTACGGAAACTGCTACCCTGAGAAACCTCTGTGAGTCCTTGTGAATGGGAACATGGTAGTAAGCATCTCTGATATCCAGAACCGCCATAAAACAATTCGGAAACAGCATTTTGACTGTTGACTTTATTGACTCCATCTTGAATTTTTGGACCCTCACATAGCCGTTTAGTTTCCACGAACTGAAGGTTCCCCATCAAGGACAGAAAACCAACTGATGCGAGGGAGAGGTACCGCCCTTTTATCTGTAGGTTTCCTGTCCCAGAAGGACAGATCCCCTCTCTCCGTGGTGCTGTCATGGGGGAAGGAGAAAATACTATTTAAAAAAAAAACAAACCACACTTAAAAGGGCATATCCAGGACTATATATTTTTTTTTTTACTACTGGCTTATGCACTACCGAGTCCTCATTTCAGGAAGGCAGTAGGCAACCGATGCAGGGCTCCTGCTCCAGCGCATGGCATTGAAGAATAAGGCCTCCTAAGGGCCATTTGCAAAATGGGTGGTCAGGATTAGAAAAACATGGCTGCCGTCTTTCAAAAACAGCACCACCACAAAATACAGGATTGGTCCATTTTTTTTTTGTTTTTTTTTGCAGGCGTGCATAAAAGACTGGAGTACATATGAGCAAAAATTTAGCAACTTAAAAAAAAAAATAAAACAAATAAATCATAATTTAGGAATCAGCCACAAAAATCATGAAGACACTAAATTCTGCCCACAATAGTCAACATTAAAAAAAAAAAAAAACACACACACAGGTGAACACATAGAAATAAGAGGTGCAAATGAGAAATGGGTGAACAAAAAACAAACAGGACACAAATGCAATAATGAATCTGGCCTGACGAAGTGAATAGTGACGTGGTTTTAGAAAGAAGGCAGCCCTATTTTTGTAAGCCCAGACAAGTAGGTGAAGAATTAAACAGAAACGACACCAGAGGATTTTCCCCTCCATCTTTAATTTATCACCAGGTCAAAACTTATTTCAGCAGGATTTCCAGACAAGAGCAGGAGAATTAAATAAAGAACAATGGTACGTGGAGGGAACATAACATGCAAATCGGTATACGCCAAGGAATGTACAATTTAAAAAAAAAAAAATCAAAAAAGGACCAAAAACAAACCAAAAAAAAAAAAACACAAAACAAGAAAAAAGTGACAAATAATAGTCTTACATATCAGAGTTTTCAAGTTGGAACTGTGCAATATTCACTGTCATCGAGGATATGTTTCTGTACGTTACTAGAACTGAGGAGCATGCGAGGATACGGGAAATACATAGATATGTACCGAGTCGCTGCTCACAATACCGCTCAGTCCATGCTTGATTCGTAGGCTAGCTGTTGTCAGCTTATTTCCACATTCAACTGGACAAGAACAGAAGCTACGATATAAAAAAGTTTAAAAACCACTTTCTCTGACTTTTGATGTGCAGGGAACAAGGTGGGGGGGTGCAAAGACTAAAAGGAAGGGTCAGGTCAGTCACAGCTTTCATAGGGCACAGGAGCCGCTGGATCGAGGTCTCTGGTGTTGTCCTGTCGGTGGGACACGATGCTTATAAATACTTGGTTTGCAGCAGTTCAGGGATTCATAAATACAGTATGTCCGGAGTCTAATGTCTCCGCACGTGTGTCACTGGGGTCATCTGGATTTTAGTCTCGACATCATCCACTCCAGTCCTTGACAAAGGCTAAACAAAGAGAAAAGGAGGAGAAGTGAACGGCAGAAAACACGAGACGCAGATTTCCATTTATATCCATCAATTCTACAGCTCCAAAAGCCTTCCCAGATAAGGAAAGTCTGCCCGGTTATCAGTACATATACCTTGCCATGCAAGGATCTAAGGAACAAGGGGTAACAAACCCAACTAAGCGTGGAATAGCATGAGTGGTGGGTGATCCCCAAAACAGATATGACCGAATGGAAGAGAGAAATCAACCAGAACTTTATTTAACTTTTGGAAAAAACTTGCACCTTTCAGAAACACGGATTTTGGTAAGAACTTACCGGTAAAATCCTTTTCAGCGAAGGAAGGGAGGGAGACACAGGAATTCATTACTGATGGGTAGGTGGAGCCCCAGACCAGGATGTCACCTCAGATCAAAAGCGTGCTGACTGGCTGGCCCCTCCAGCTCGGGCTCCTCCTACTCAGCTCCAGTCGTACCAAAGCTTTAGGGAAGAACCAAGATCACCAGCGGAGCAACATAACCCCTTCTGAAGAAACTTCAGATCAAAAACACAAGGATACAGGTTATGCATGCAAAGTAAGCCAAAAACCACAGAGTTCCAGGTACTATTCACTGAACCTGACTACTGCGATGAGCTGGCGATGCTGGAACAGAGCCTTAGCGCGCTGACCTCAGTCCAGATATCGCAATCAGACAAGGGTCGCGCTGCATCTGAAAACATCAAACACTTCTGCCTTGGGAGGGTGCTGTGTCTCCCTCCCTTCCTTCGCTGAAAAGGATTTTACCGGTAAGTTCTTACCAAAATCCGTGTTTCAGCTGCAGAATGGAAGGGAGGGAGACACAGGAATTCATTACTGATGGGACGTCCCAAAGCAGTTCAAAAATAAGGGTGGGAAAAAACCAACAAGAGGCAGAAACCCAACAACCTTAACAACAAAGCGCAACCAGCGCTAAACACAAGTTCATCCAGAACTTTAAACTACAGCTGCCTGCAGGACCCTACGTCCGAGGGCTGCATCAGCGGAAGCACTGACGTCCACTTTATAAAACTTCGTAAACGTGTGGACAGAGCGCCAAGTTGCCGCCCGGCAGAGCTGCACTGCCGAAGCACCTTGGTGAAAAGCCCACGATGAAGCCACAGCCCTCGTGGAATGGCTTGAATCTTAATCGGGCAAGATTCACCCTGAAGACGGTAAGCTTCCAATATGGCTGACCGGATCCAACGAGCTATAGAATCCTTGGAAGCTCGTTGACCACGCCGACGACCGACTGGAACCACAAATAGGGAGTCCGTCTTACGAAAACCTTGAGTAATAGATAGATAAAACTTCAAGGCCCGCACTAAATCCAATGTGTGTAAAGCTCGCTCTTTCACATACTTCGGATCCGGGCAGAATGAAGGCAACACAATATCCTGGTTGACATGAAATTGTGACACCACTTTAGGTAAAAAATCACCCCGAGTGCGAAGCACTACACGATCCGGAAAAAACTCCAGAAAAGGAGGCGAACAAGAAAGAACTGCCAACTCAGAAACTCTCCTCAAGGAAGTGACTGCAACAAGGAAAGCCACCTTCCAAGAAAGTAAAGAAAGGCTAGCAGAAACCATAGGCTCAAAAGGTTTATGCTGAAGAGCCTCCAAAACAAGGTTGAGCCGCCAAGAAGACACGGGTGCCTTCCGCGGCGGAAACTTACGAGATATACCTCGGAAAAAGGAGAGCACGTCTCTATTCGAAGCAATGGTTCTCCGGAACAATAAGGACAGAGCAGAAATCTGACCTTTCAGGGTGCTGACTGCCAAACCCTTGTCTAGCCCATGCTGCAGAAAAGCCAACAGGTTGGGAATGGAAAATTTTCTCGGGTTCCGAGAGGACCCCAAACACCACGAAAAGAAGGTTTCCCAAATTTTGTGGTAAATCCTAGTAGTAGCCGGACTTCTTGCAGCACGAAGGGTAGCAATGACCTCGGCTGAGAAACCTCTACGGGTCAAGATTTCGGTCTCAAGAGCCACGCCGTCAAACGCAGGGACATCAAGTCCGGATGACAAACGGGCCCCTGAGTCAACAAGTCCGGTTGAAGAGGGAGTGAAAAAGGAGGTGCCGCCAACAGCGACATTATTGTCGAGAACCACACCCTTCTTGGCCAGTCTGGAGCTATCAAAATAGCTGGAATTCTCTCTAGTCTGATCCGACGCAGTACTAGAGGAAGTAAGGATATCGGCGGGAATACATAGATCAGCTCGAACTGATCCCACTGAGCCACTAGAGCATCCACCGCCACAGCCTTCGGTCCTTGTACCTGGACATGAACGTCGGTAACTTGGCATTGGACCTGGATGCCATCAAATCCACTTGGGGGGTTCCCCAGCGAGAGCACAGTAGTGCAAAAACTTCCGGGTGGAGGCTCCATTCCCCGGGATCCATCCTTCTGTCGACTGAGAAAGTCCGCTGTAATATTCTGAACCCCTGGAATGTGAATCGCCGAAATGGCTGGTACACTGGCCTCTGCCCAAATCAGAATTCGGGACACCTCTACCATGAGACTGGAACTCCTTGTCCCACCTTGGTGATTGATATACGCGACAGCCGTCGCATTGTCTGTCTGCACTCGGACTGGCAGACCACTCAAAGGGACCGTCCAATGTTGGAGGCAAAGGAAAATCGCCCTCAATTCCAGGATGTTGATCGGAAGAACAGACTCTTCCGATGACCATACCCCCTGAATCCAGAGATTGTTCCAAACACCCCCCCAGCCCGTCAGGCTGGCATCGGTGGTTATGACTGACCACTTCGGAGGGAGGAAAGACTTCCCCAGGGAGAATGCCCCTGGACGTAACCACCATTCTAGAGAATCCCGCACCGCGCGAGAAATGGTGACGCTGCAATCCAGCGAACCTTGCGATTGATCCCAACGACTCAGAATGAGCCTATGGAGAGCTCTGGAATGAAATTGGACAAACGGAAAAAACCTCATGGACGCCACCGTCAGACCCAGAAGGCGCATACCTTCCGAAGGGACACTGTTGTCGCAGACTTCATAGTCTGTACATGCTGGAGCAGACATGCCTGCTTGTCTGGAGGTAGGGACAACACCGCCCGTACCGTGTCGAAATGCATCCTCAAAAACAGGATTGCCTGCGACGATTCCAGAGACGACTTCTCCTTTGAAGCCACAACCGAAAAGGCCGTCCAAATAGGGACGAATCGTAAGTCCCCGTCTTTGAAGGATTGCCATGAGATTTTGGCGTCAGAATTGTTGTAAAAATTCTGGGCGTTAAGGCCAAGCCGAATGGTCGAGCCACAACCTGGGTGAGGTCTTCCGATGGGAACATGCCAAAAAGCGTCGCGAATGTCGATTGATCGTTCTGCGACAGGGCTGCCATAACTGAGCGAAGCGACTTCATGCTCGGCTCTGACGGAATGTCAGAAGTCAGTCCGCCTTAGCGAAATTTTTTTTTTTTTTTTTTTGCCAGCTTCTGCCTTAACAGAAGTTCTGTTTCCAGGGTATGCGGAATTTCTGAGAATTCCCCCTTTTTTTTTTTTTTTTTTAAAAAGAGAGAGACGACACAAACCCCCAGAGGGTTGGTCAGATCATCCCTTGAACCGAAAAGGACTGCCGATAACTATCGGCACTAGTCCTGCCAAACGCAGAAGTCACAGCTCTGCGCTGCGGTAAAGCTGCTTCTTTTGCCTTTGCCTTGGCATCAGCTCCGAGAGGTCAGTCAAATAGCTGACCACTTTCTAAGCTAAAGATAGCAAACCCTGTTGGAAAACTGCGTTCCATCCAAGTCACAGTGCTCTTCTGACTGTAACTGCCGAGGATTGCGCCCTGGATAGCAGTGACGCATTATCCTTCAACTAGAAAAGCCCATCTACCTTGATAGAGGGAAACTTGCCACGCCGTCCTTAGACGGTCCAACCGGCTCAGGGGAACTTAACAAGTACACCTAGATCCTTAATACCGAATCTATGATCCACGGCTACACAGATGGAAATTGTTGCCATCTCCGATCTTCTGTCCAGCGTGTCCTGCAGACTCGTCTTCCCTTTTACCAGGAAGATTTGCTAAGCTGGAATAAAGGGACATTCACTTCAGGAGAAGGGGTCCAATTAACAAATAACTCCGTAGAAAAAACGGATACAGTTTGTAAGGTCATCGCGACCCATGCGACCCTTGCAACATCCGGGCCGACTTACCAGGACGACTAGTTACCTCCTCCGGTAACTGTAACGTCCACATGGCTTCCACAGAAATTTTAGTACGGCCCCTGAGAGAGGCAGGGTGTCCCTGCCGATCCTCCTTGACCGAATCGGACTTCTTCGCTAAGCGAGAAGGAAAACACCGATTTGTGTCGCTCCCTTGAGAGGATCTAGTTGACACTCCATAACCTAAAAGGTCATCAATAGAAACCAGTGAAGGCCTCCATTTTGACACCATTGGAACCTCTGACCGTGTATGAGTCGAGGTCTGCGTGTCAGATACGCGAGGCTGATCCGTAGCGGATCTGGGAGAGGGTCTCTGACATGCCCTTGCATAGTATATGGCAGGATAAACCTGTCAGTAACCAGAGCAGTACTTAAATAAAAAACAAACGCTGAAGGGTTAAAGCTCTAAGGCGAGAGCTACCCCAGCTGTCTCCCATTAAGAGTTAACCTCCTAAGAAGGGGTTAAAGTAGCTGACTCCCCACAACCTTGATAATGAAAAAGGGTGTGCGAATCTCAGGCGCCTCTTATAAGGTCGCAGCTGCAGGACAGCCATGCCACACTAAACAGAAAACGTTCCACAAGATCGCTAAAAAATTGTGCTGTTTTTTATAACGCAATGACCGCCAAAGTTGTCAAGGAGATCGCTAATCGCCTATGCGATTGCCCAGATTGGCAGTCACCAGCGACACTAAAAATGACAAACGATCGCAATATTATGCGACGCCATCAGGATCGTCAGCGGAAACGTATAGTGGCAGCATTAATGTCGCAGACTCCCCACAGCCTCTTTATTAATATTAAAAGAGTGTGCGAGCCCCTTATGCGAGAACAGCCGCAGGACAGCTCAATCTGTCACTCAGAAGTGCCCCAGACGGCGCCCGCGCTGTGGAGGTGAAGGGGTTAAGCTTCTGCCCGGCGGGCTAGAAGCGACTCACCAAGCTGGTCACGTATTCTTGCCGGGAGGGGAGGAGAACGATCCGGGGAGCTTTCAGCTTGCAGCGCTTTATCAGCAATGGCCGCCGCGCTCTGCCTCCGTGTGCTCCATGTAGAGGAGCCGGAAATGGAGGCTGCAGTAAAGCGCGCGCTCAGAAGCGGCGCGAAATTCAAAAAATAAAAAGAGCGCGTACTCCCCTCCTTTCCCTCGTCCTGCAGGCATCCTCCTGCGGACATAGAAAAACTAGTCACCGGCATATATATGTACAGCGGCTGCCGCAGCAGTCGCTAAAACACTCACACACATTTTACCAAAATGTGGAGTACTCACCAGCCGAAACGCCACAGGGACCCCCAGGGGTTTCTGGCGCTATGCCCATGCTTCCCCCAGGGCGGGAAGCGCAGTGACCCCAGTGTGTGGTTTGCGCCCCCGCCAGGGAAACTCTCCTCATCCCCCAGGGCCGGCAAGATTCTGCAGGGACATTATGTAGTTACAGATCCGCCAAGGGAGAGGCTGGTGAAAAACACTGATAAACATGTAATAGCGCTGTCACCGCAGCGCTGAAGCATACTGATATACATGTAATAGCGCTGCCATCAGACGCTAAAGCACTCACACATTAATAATAAAATTTTGTGTGGAGTACTCACCAGCCGAAACGCCACAGGGACCCTCAGGGGTTTCTGGCGCTGTGCCCATGCTTCCCCCCAGGGCGAGGAACGCAGTGACCGCACGTGTGGTTTGCGTCCCGCCAGGGAAGCTCTCCTCATCCCCCAGGGCCGGCAAGGATTCTGCAGGGACTATTGAGTAAATACAGATCCGCCAAGGGAGAGGTTGGGGTACAGCAGCGCTGGTACCCCTGAGACCTCTAGACCAACTGGTGATCCAGTCTCCTGTCCGAATATAAATAAAAATCTTCTGAGGAGCTGCATTAGCAGCGACCATCCTCTGGACCTCAAATCTTAGACTGGAGCTGAGTAGGAGGAGCCCGAGCTGGAGGGGCCAGCCAGTCAGCACGCTTTTGATCTGAGGTGACATCCTGGTCTGGGGCTCCGCCTACCATCAGTAATGAATTCCTGTGTCTCCCTCCCTTCCATTCTGCAGCTGAAAACAAAAACCCACTGATTCCATTTTTTTTTTATAGTCTACAGCTGATTTGGAATATTGATGGAGACAATACCCTAAAGGGGCCCCCTATAAAGAGCAACCCTAAATTTGAGGGATTGGCTTCACAGGGTGCCATCTAATATCCAGTTATGGCATATAACTAATTAACTAGCCAGCTTACCATCTTCCTTTGAGAAGCTCTACGTTAAAGGAGTTGCCTCAAAAAAAAAAAGAAGGGGTTATCCTAGGTGGTTGCTATCCAAACTGAGGCTCTGCAACTCTTGCTCCACTAGCACATGCTGGGAGTTGTAGTTCCTAAACGATGGGACACCAAGAGGTTGGTCTAGGAGGATAATCTTTTTCCTCAGGGTCCTGGTCAATTACTTATCACTATAGTTAGGGGTAATCCTACTACAATAAATGTATTACTGTATGGCTGATAATATTTTACACCCCAGTGGTCAGACCCCCACAACAGGGGACGCTGGACTATCACCGGTGAGAAGCTGGAGACGAGCGTGCGTCCTACCACTCTGATCAAAGTCTATGGGAGTTCTAGAAAGTTTGCCCATGATATCAGCACTGATGACAAAAGAGGGATATCATCTCTCTGGATAGGCACAGATAGCAGTAGCCGGTGCCTACTTGTTACCAAACTTCTATATAAAAGAAAGGAGATGCCCAATTCCTGGGAGAGACTCTCACGTGTGTGTTTTACAAGTCTGGACAAATAATGGCCGTGCCTCACCCCTCTCCAGTCAGCGCACAGCAGGCCTGTATGTGCCATTGGTGATCCTTTAGAGACGTCAACTTCAAGAACTGGGAGATTTCGGCAACCGTCATGCACTCCTTCACATCTTGTTTATTTGCAAACACCAGCAGTCCGGCTTTCTTTAGGTCCTTCAATTAGCAAAAGAAGTAAAATCTATGATCATCTTTGTATCTTACTTTTTGCTAAGTAGCAATGTTTTTTTTTTTACTAATCCAATGTAAACATTACATTTAGATGATGTTCTCATCGCGGCTGAGGTTTCGCCTTCAGTCTAATCTTCTGTGAGCAAAATAGCATGGATGCTATAGATTAAAGAGGCTGTCCACTACTTTTTCATTGATGACCTATCCTGAGGATAGGCCATCAATGTCTGATCAGTCAGGGTTTGACACCCATAATTCCAGCCAATCAGCTGTTCTCGGTGTCAGGGGCCGCCGGCTGGTACTACTTGATTGCGGAGCTGCTCAGTCTTTTGATAGTGGCTGCGGTGGGTACTTCACATCCGCCTCCTATTCGAATCATTGGAAGACAAATGTGTAGCACCAATCAGAAGACGGAGCAGCTCCGCAACCAAACAGTTCCTTCTGGCTGCCACCACCGATCACAGCTGTTCGGCGCGGGTTCCAGGTGACAGACATTGATGACCTATCCTAAAGACAGGCCAGCAATGTTAAAGTTGTGGAAAACCTCTTTAAGCACAGATCTACATTGTATGTCATCTGTCCGAACAGGAAAGCGATTTGTGCAGATAATGTACTCCGCTCACAGATTAGATAGATGCTACCCAGAGACACTGCCTGTGATCGGTCTGTGACTTATCTGATTTTTTTTTACAGAAAAGTCGGAGACTGCACCACATACAGTTGCCCTGAGCTACTAGTGAACTCTCAGCTGTGAGCAGACACGATCAGGACACCAGTCCAGCTTCTGAAAGTATGCATGGATGTTCCCATCTACTGACAGCAATCAGAGATCTTCAAGTATGATTAAGAATTGAAACAAAGCACGAGCGGAAAGTTCCTGCCACTTCACATTTCTGAACATATTCCTAACATAGACTTCAAACTAGAAACTACCATGACAAACTGTGAACGCGTTCGCACCCACTAAATTCATCCCCAGTGAGCAATGCACAGGACAGTAGAAAAAAAAAAAAACACTAATGGCCATCAGCGTGCGCCCACTTGTTCTGTGCATCCTAGAAGTCACCCCTGGAGACAGCGGCACTTTAAATAGAGTCAGTACAGAGCCTCTTCGTACTGTCCTTTTAAAATGGACACTTGAGCAAAACTTGGATTAGTAACTCTTCCAGTCACTGATTGGGCAGTGCTTGCAGAGCAGCGCTCTCGTGTGTTTTTCCCATTTTATTGCATTCACTTTCACTCCATTGTGAGAAAAGCGAAATACAAATGTTTCCTGTCGTCATGTTTGCACTTGGTGGTTGCAGTTGCTCTGTTTGCTATTGAACTCCCTGAAGCTGGAACTCACCTCGTGAGATAACATCTTATAAAGCTCCTCTCTGGTCACCGAGATCCGCTCCCTATCGGTGCTGTCCACCACCACTATCACAAACTGCAGGAAAAGAGAGGAGACGTCAGAGCGGAGAGATAAGAATGATGCAAAATCCTGCACACAGAATCAATCACACCTTCAATCCGTGGACACGACCGACGCGATTTTTCAAGCACCTGTCTGCTTTCAATCACCCATCTATTTTGGACTTTAATGCCATGGGGCATTAACAGGCAGCCGCCCATGACGTACACTTACATTATGGCTCGTAAAGGGGGTTAATGCCACCAGAAGTGATGGAGGAAAAGCTGTCTGCCATCATGGTATGGCTATATCTCTATATCTGCAAGGGGTGGTATTTTTTTTTTTTTTAACATCACACCTTGGTTCCAATAATGCCAGATTATCAACATTTTATTGAACCTTAAAAAGAAAAAAAGATGGCATTTCAATAGGACTTTATATTCTGAGGAGGTCCCACTGTGCACAACAGGCCGGTAGTCAACACCTAGCTGCATGTTAGTTCTTAGGACGATAGTAAAAAAAAACTATACGCAAAATATACGAGGACATGATGATTGTTTTATCAGATGTTTTGTCTCCATACAGTTTGTGTCAACCTGTATGAACAGGGCAAAGAATTCAATCAACCAGTATATGGACGATCGGCCCTCGTTTATGGGTGGATATCGGCCTAAATACATTTATTTTTATAGAAGCATTCCCATAAATAATTGGACATCATATCAAAGCCGTAGAAGTATGGAGAGATGTAATTTTTCTTGCTGAGGACACAATCTTACCTCTGTGTTGGTATAATACGTATTCCACGACGAGCGGAGGGATTCCTGACCGCCGATGTCCCACATAAGAAACCTTGTATTGTTCACCACTATCTCCTCCACGTTGCTGCCTATGGTCGGAGACGTATGAACTACTTCATTCATGGAACTGGAAAAAGAAAGAGACTGATCCATACAATTGCTGACAATAATCTGAACGATAAGGTGCGAGCTCCATCGCAAACCTCACGATAGATAAACCTAATTGGAGAACATTGAGGCCCAAGGAAACCCCAACCCATAGGCACAATAAAAACAACACTTAATATTTCTATAATCATTCCGTATAAAAACCCTTGGTAAAATAAAAAGCAGCGAGCACCCAGTGAATAGGGCATCGATATCACCAGAAGACACTGGGGCATAAGACAAGACAGAGGTACTTACAACTGATACAGTATGGTCGTCTTCCCCGCGTTATCCAGGCCCACAATTATAACCTTGTGCTCTGGAATATAGAAATAAAATACATACAAATCATTATATCCATATATGAAGATGAGGATTTGTCAGATAGTGGTTGTAAAGACCAACACTTTTGCACTTTAATGTTTATTAAAATTTGCAGTTGTTCATGAGGTTCTAACATTTTTATTTTGTTTACAGCTCGTTTTCTAGGAGACCGACCACCACCGATGCTGTCTAGCTTGTTAGTGTTGCCTTTAATCTTACAAGCTTGATAGAAAAGATAGGCACATGTTCTGCCGTCTAGCTGCGATGGTCGGTCACCAAGGAAATGAGCGGTAAACGAAAGAAAAAAGAGTTAAGATCTCAAGAACGGCTGAAAACTTTAATAAGCAGTAAACTGAAAATGCGCTTATATCCATTTATGAAGGCTCGACTCATTCTATATGAGAAAAAGCCGATCATAACTTGGCATCCCAACAGGGAATGAATGGAGCGGTGAACAGGCATGCAAATTGCTGCTCCATTCTGCCCAGCGGCCGGACACCCTCCAATCAAGCAGTTATTGCCTGTCCTGTGGCTAGACCGGCGATCCTGCTAACTTGTGGCCATGGGTGAAAAAGTAGGGTAGCAGAAAACCCTTGTTCTGGTGATCAGTGGTCATCCATCACCACTCTAACCGCCTTCCCCTATTCGATGGATGACATAGTGAAAAGCGAACGCGCTCGATTAAGGTATTATCTGAGCATGCTCGGGTGCTAACCGAGTGTCTTCAGCGTGCTCGAAAAACATGTTTGAGTCCACGAGCCTGCATGTCTCGCGGCTGTTCAACAGCAAAGATTGCCTAATAAAGAGGCAATCCCTGCATGTGTTGCGGCTGTTCGGTAGCAGAGATTGCCAAATAAAGAGGCAATCCCTGCATGTGTTGCGGCTGTTGAATAGCCGTGAGACTGAGACATGCAGCCGCGGGGACTCGAACATATTTTCTAGCTCGCCTAAAGGGTATGCCACACTAAACAACATCGCTAACGGGATCGCTAAAAAACGTCACTATTTAGCGATCCCGTTAGCGATGTTGTTGTGTGCGGCATCTACCAGCGACGTGGCCCCTGCTGTGATCTCGTCCGTCGTCCTGATCGTTCCGGACCCTATTTTCATCGCTGGCGTCCCGCTGGTAAGTATCTAATCGCTGAGTGTGGCACCTTTTTTAGCGATTTAGCGGTACTTTTGTACCGCTAAAGTCGTTAAGGAGATCGCTAACCGCGATAGCGTCCTTAACGATATCGCTAAATTAGGTAGCTACTAGCGATATAGAAACAATCCCGCTAGCGATCTCATTAGTATGCGACGCTAACGAGATCGCTAGCGGGATTGTGTAGTGTGGCAGTACCTTTAGTCACTCAGTTAGAATGCTAGCATGATAACACCTTATCCCAGCACGTTTGCTCATCACTAATAACCAGGAAACCTCTTTATGTTTGGAAACATTGGAACGATAAATCAAATGAAAAAAAAAAATCTTTAAAATCCAATTACTCCAACTGCAGAGGAAAGCGTATGTGAGATTAGACGAGGGCGTCCAGGGCAGAGTCTCTCCTGGGTAAGTTTTCACTATGGAGATCAATTGCAGAGTAAACACAATACATTGCCCAGAGCAAACAATGAATCATTAATACTACGGACTAAGCAACACCCGGGCATACTGCTGACTACGGGGCACGTGGTGGCACCTGCACGAGAAATCCATCTCAGTAAAGAGATGCGTTTCAGGAAATGTCGTCCTCCAAGACAATAAATAAACACATCAACGTGAACCCCCTTCTTTTTTTTTTTCTGTCTACATTGTCGAACGAGGACTTGTGAGGTTTTTTTTTTCTTTTTACGAGACGAGTTGTAGTGTTTGAATGACACCGTTCACACTTTCCCAATAGTGCAGTAAAAAAATGAAAAACATACAATCCTGCCATCATTTTCTGCGTTTTGTCTATGTGTCTCGTCAGGTCAGTAAAATTAGGAGGACATCAAACATTTTTTAAAATTTTTTTTTAAATATTTAGAAAAATTTGGTTTGCTTTTAACATTTTCAAAAACCCATAACTTTAGCTCGATAGAGTTGTGTGAAAGGGAGGGATGTGGATTTTATTTGCACCATTCTGGGGTATATACGATGTTTTGATTATTTTGTATTGTAGTTTTATTTGGAGGGATGTGCAGTGAGCAAAAAATAAAAACAAAAAAGGGATTAGGAGTTTGTTTTTTTTAATGGCGTTTATGGAATAAATTAATTTTATGAGATCGGACCTGTCTCACACTGGTATCGCCTCCTTCCACATGAAATAATCTCTGGAGGTAAATTTTCAGGAAGATCTATGTCCGAACCATAGACATTAAAAGCTCATTTACATAATTTTATTGATTTATTTTTTTTAAATGTGGATCGCCTAACAAACAGGTAATTCTATGTGTTGCGGCTGTCGATCAACCGTTGCAAGACATGAAGCCGCGGGAACTCAAGCACGCCAAAGACACTGGGTTAGCACCCAAGCACGCTCGAATAACACCTGATCTGAGCTCGTCTGCTCATCACTACTCCTTAGGCTACGCTCCCATGAGGAGTATTTGCTGCGTTTCTGATATCGCAGATTAGAGCTATTTTGTTTTATACTTCCTGGTATTTGGTTTTGACAAAACTTTATTGATACCGTCAGGTGCGGATTATATGCGCTTTTAGTGCATTTCCACAGCTTTAGCGCAATTCTATGGGGAAAATGTGCACATGAAACTCAGTGTACCTGCAAGAAAAAAAATCACATGTTGCAAATTCGAAGTACGTAGAGTGAAAAACGCACCAAAAACTCATAGTGGAAGCCTAACCTAAAAGGGGTTGTCCACATCTTGGAATAATTGTTTTTTTTTTTTTTTTACTTGAATGCATGTATTTGGGGAAATAAAATCACTTTTGTATTTTGCACCAGGCTCTTTGTTTCCGGCGCATTTAACTTTGATGTGGTCATAAATTAACTGAGAAAACAGGGGGATGGCTCCAGACTCACAGAAAAAAAACTGGCTCTTTATTGCATGAAATAAGTATTTGGTCAACTACCAACCAGGAAGAATTCTGGCTCTCACAGACTTGTTAGTTTTTTGTTTAAGAAGCCCTCCTATTCTGCACTCATTACCTCTTATTGATTGCACCTATGTAAAAGACACCTGTTCACACACTCAATTACACGCCAACCTCTCCACCATGGCCAAGACCAAAGAGCTATCTAAGGACACCGGGACAAAATTGTAGACCTGCACAAGACTGGTATGGGCTGACCTGCACAAGACTGGTATGGGCTACAGGACAACAGGCAAGCAGCCTGGTGAGAAGGCAACAAATGTTGTCACATATATTACAAAATGAAAAAACACAAGATGACTGTCAATTTCCTTGGTCTGTGGCTCCATGCAAGTTCTCGTCTCATGGGGTAAGGCCAGGATCACACATGCAAAAAACACAGCTGAGTCTCGTATGTGAATTCCCAGCACTGGCGCCGGCACTCGGGAGTGTGCGGCTGCATGTATAATACATGCAGCCACACACTCCCGAGTGCCGGCGCCAGTGCTGGGAATTCACATGCGAGATTTGGCCGTGTTTCTCACATGTGTGATCCCGGCCTAAGGATGATTCTGAGAAAGGTCAGGAATCAGCCCAGAACTACATGGGAAGACCTGGTCAATGACTTGAAGGGAACTGGGACCACAGTGTCAAACATTACTGTTAGTAACACACTACGCCATCATGGAATAAAATCCTGCAGAGCACGCTAGGTCCCGCTGCTCACGACAGCATGTGCAGGCCCGTTTGAAGTTCACCAATGACCTTCTGGATCATCCAGAGGAGACATGGGTTAAAGGGAATCTGTCACCCTAAATTGGAGGGATATTTAAATGATGGCAGTCAGGTCAGATGGGCGGTGTTTTCGGTACCTGCCTTAACATGTTGTTCGCCGCTGTCTCCATTATTTCTGGGAATTGTAGTCGTTGCCCTCCATATAACACGCCTGCGCATTGCAATCTGCGGGCAAAGCATACTGCGTGTGCGCAATTCAAGATTGCAATGCGCAGGCGCGTTATATGGAGGGCAACGACTACAATTCCCAGAAATAATGGAGACAGCGGCGAACAACATGTTAAGGCAAGAACCCAAAACACCGCCCATCTGACCTGACTGCCATCATTTAAATATCCCGCCAATTTAGGGTGACAGATTCCCTTTAAGGTCATGTGGTCAGATGAGACCAAATAGAAGCAAAGATGATAACTAGGATATGTTACCTGACTCCCTAGGGTAATTGTAAAAATGCAGCATTGGAACCACTATCATAAGTTAAAATTGCTCACAAAAACAGATAAAGCATCAATAAAGTTAAAAAAAAAAAAAAACAACTTATGACAAAACAATAAGGTATGTTTCCACGGTCAGGAAACAGTCAGGAATTGCTGCGTGTTTGACGCTGTGCGCTGGCGCAGCGTCAAACACGCAGCGTCCAGATGTTACAGCATAGTGGAGGGGATTTCAAGAAATCCCGTCACCACTATGCTTAAAAACACGCAGGCGGCAGACCTGCGTTAACGGACATGCGGCGCGTCTTTTTAGACCGCAGCATGTCCTATTCCCTTGTGGCGACGCTGCGTCACCGCAAGGGAATTAAAACAGGGCTGTGTAGCCTGCGGTCATTCCGGATGTGTTCCGTGAACACATCCGGATTGACCGCGCGTTCACTAGGGGGCGGGGCTTTGGGCGGAGCGGACTTTTCGCTCCGTCCAAAGCGCTGTGGTTCCGGATTGTGGAACCACAGCCTAATAAGGAAAGTGACACCATCCCAACCCTGAAACATGGTGGGGGGAAACATCATACTTTGGGGTGCGTTTCGGCTGCTCTGTATTGAAGGGAGGATGGATGGGGTCATGTATGGAGAGATTTTGTCCAACAACCTCCTTCCCTCAGTGAGGCTGTGTTTCCATGATACGGAAATTCCGCTCCGTCCTAAGCCCCGCCCCCTTCTGAACGCGCGCTCATTCCGGATGTGTTCAGGACACCTCCGGAACACATCCGGAATGATCGCAGGGCTGCATAGCCCTGTGTTATTTCCCTTGCGGCGACGCAGCGTCGCCGCAAGGGAATAGGACATGCTGCGGTCTGAAAAGACGCGCCGCATGTCCGGAAACGCAGGTCTTCCGCCTGCGTGTTTTGCAGCATAGTGGAGACGGGATTTCTTGAAATCCCCTCCACTATGCTGTAACATCTGGACGCTGCGTGTTTGACGCTGCGCCAACGCACAGCGTCAAACACGCAGCTAATCCGGACTGTTTCCTGATAGTGGAAACATACCCTAAGAGCATTGCAGATGGGTTGTGGCTGGATCTTCCAGCATGATAATGACCCGAAAAACACAGCCAGGGTAACTAAGGAGTGTCTCTTTAAGAAGCATTTTAAGGTCCTGGAGTGGCCTAGCCAATTTCCAGACCTGAACCCAATAGAAAATCGTTTGCGTTTCTCCTCTTTTCTCATTGTTGCTCCCTGGAGGTAGTTCAGGTCCCTGGATTTGACAGCAGAACTGTGTTTTTTGGCTGCGTTTAGTAGGAAACTGAACTTGTACTTCTTGTTTATTTCTGCTGGAACCACATCACAAAGCGCTGTCTGCGGTTTTTTTTCTATAGGAGAAAACACCATGTGAACAACTGGAAGGGGTGCCAAGGTAGGTTCCCAAACCATATGTATAGTAAATGAAAACCTGGCATTCAACTTAGTGCTGTGCGGAGAATTTATTGTAGTACTAAACCAAAAAATGTTTCGGTCGCCTGGACCTTCATCAGTTATGTACTAAATGTAAATCAAGATACTGGAGGGTGCTTGTGGACGACCCAATAATGACAGCATCACTCAGAATATAGTGCCGCAAATGCTTGACGGCAAAAAAGCTCAATCTTATGAAAGGATGGGGTTAAAGCGCGTACTTGGTCCTCCTGGACGCAGTATCCACATCACTATATTCTGAGTGATGCTGTCATAATTGGGTCATCCACAAGCACCCTCCAGTATCTTGATTTACATTTAGTACATAGCTGATGAAGGTCCAGGCGACCGAAATGTTTTTTGGTTTAGTACTACAATAAATTCTCCGCACAGCACTAAGTTGAATGCCAGGTTTTCATTTACTATACTGTGTTTTTTTCTATTGCATAAATCAGCTAAGAGAAGCTCAGAAAAGAGAAGAATGAGTCATAAACTCCCAATCAGAGCGATCTCACTGACAGATTCTCAGATAACTCATTCTGCAGCTGACAATGAAAAATACATCACAGAGGCTGTAGAAGGCAAACGGTGCAAAATTGTGAATGAAACCCAACTGCACAATCAGGCCGGGTGCAGAAGTTCTGGAAGCAGAGCGTGTTCGCTGCGTCCAAAGCGCTGCCGTCTATTGAACGTAGGTGAATCCGCGTGTGTTCACTGAACCGTGCGGATTCACCGCGTCCAATACATTCTATGGGTGAAATTGACATGCCGCGGTCTGGAAAGACGCACCGCACGTCCGCCTCCGCGGGTGAGCCGCAGGTGAATGTGGACTCATAGTGGGCATAGGCGTTCTAGAAATCCCAACCACTATGCTGCGACATCTGGACGCTGCACAAGTACACAGCGTCCACTGAGTGTGCGCACATACCCTTATAAGGGTATGTGCACACGTTGCAGATTGGTCTGCAGAATTTTCTGCACAGAATCTGCATCTCTTGGCAGAAACTGCAGGTCAAAATCTGTGCAGTTTTTATCCTTTTTTTTTCCTTTTTATCTGCAGATTTACTGCAGTTTTTGTGCAGATTTCCCCTGCCTTTTGAGACCTGCAGATTCCTATAATGGAGCAGGTCTCAAAACGCTGCAGTTCTGCACAAAAGAAGTGACATGCTGCAGTTTTAAATCTGCACCAAATCTGTGCAGAAAAATCTGCAGCATGTGCACTGCATTTTTCGATTTCCATTGACTAGAATGGTACTGTACATAACTTGCAGTTCTGCTGCAGATCTGCAAGGCAAAATCTGCTGCAGAACTGCAACAGAATCTGCAACGTGTGCACATACCCCACCGCACATTGAATTTTTCTCCCATTTTCCGCGGTAAAACTACAACTCAACCCGCACAAAACAGAAGCCTCAAACCACTAAATCACAGCAATAAAAAAAGTTATGGCTCTGAGGAAAAAAAAAAAAAAAGGAAAAAAATTAGCTAGGAAATGAGGGAGGGAAGGGGTTAAATATGATGATGGGGGCATGATGGGAGTTGTAGTTCTACGCCGCTGCTCTTACCCTGGTGGCTGAACAGCCTCCATATCTTTGTGAATAGGATTCCCATTCTAGGACGGTCTCCTGTCGGCGGCACCGGGCGACTACAGGCCGCTTCACATCACGGGCCGCTCTCCCACGGGCATGTCTCGGTCACTAGACGCTTCCCACAGCCGCCATATCCACAGCTGGAATCAGCCACTACCACCCCGACTCTTCCATCTGACACATAGCTCGTCGCGCAGCTAATGACGTCAGCAGGGAGCGCCCAGATAAGTCCTTTCGGTGCTATTAACCGTCACTATGTCCTCGATGCAGCAGCCATTTTTCTGTCGTCCGTCGCCTAAGCCTTTCATGATAAATTGGTCTTTGACAAAATGGCTGCCCCCGTTCTATTTCAACCGCGTTACTGGAGACATAAAAATTAGCGTTGAATTTGCCGGAAACTGAAACCATGACAATCAAAAGAGAAGAATTATTGCAGATTAATTGTAGGCTGTAAAGTAATTACCATCTGTTAATGACACGGTCGTCTTCACTTGTTAAAATAAATGGGCAAATGAAAAGTAACTATAGCTGTGTTACCCTTAGTAACCAATCAGAATCTAGCTGTTATTTTTACTAGCTGCCTGAGAAAACGAAAGCTGTGATCTGATTGGTTGCTATGACTGTGACAGAAAGTAACAAAACTGACAGAAAAAATGTTTTTGTTGCCCATAGCAACAGAAGGCTGCATTAATTTTTTCACTTTTTTTTCACTTTTTTTTTTTATCAACATAGGTTTTATTTCTGAGTTTTTATTGGCCAAATTTTGGAGTATATGTATTAATTACTTATTAAAGGAGTTGTCTCGCTCCATACGGCAAAACTAAGTAAATTAAAAAAGATAATGCGAGTGATGATAATAATAAATGTAATGTTCACCACACGGACTGGTGGTGTGCCTCCAATGTTGGCGCTGTGTCTCCCGGTAGTTACATGACATTGTTATGTCGCTTGGCGGCTGCGACCTCCATTGTTCTATCAAGGCAGAAGTCCACTCATTGTTTTTTTATTTCTCGGTATAAATATTATTATTTAAATGGGTCAGTAAAATGGTTTTGGGCTCCACATTAAGGGGCCCATCAATTTTCTGCTATCCATTCAGACCTGGCTGTTCTGAGTATGGGATCGGTGGGGGTCCCAATGGTCGGACCACCAGCGATCAGGAAGTTATGTCCAAGCAAATAAATAGGGGAAAACTTGCAGTCTTGGTGCAAATCCTGTAAAGGGTTGTCCACTCCTGGGGATTTTTTCTTTAACTTAAATGTATGTATTTGGGGCTACAAATCATAATTGCAACTGGCTGTCATTGACACTTTTGCACCGTTTGGCTTTTATAGGCTTCTTGTTTCCCTGCTCAGGAAAAGATTTAAAAAAAAATTGAATCTCCCCGTCAGAACGAGCAAGAACGAGCAAGACTGTCAGATTCTCAATGCATTCTGCAGCCGGCTGTAGACAGTGCAGCGCGGAGGCCAAGGAAGGAAAACAGTGTCAAATTTTTAATGAAACCCAATCACAAAAATCATTTTTAGCCAAAAATACAGGCATTTAAGTCAGAGAAAAAATATGTCCCCAAAGAAGAACAACCCTGTTAAAGGCACCTACACATAACAGATAAAAGTCAGTTCACCATCTAATGTGAATAGGAGAGAAGAATCGGGTTGATTGAATTCAACCTGCAGGTGATAAACCCCCTGTATACCTCCCAGCAGGTGATAAACACACTTCATCCCTCCCCACAGGTGATAAATCCCCTTCATCCCACCCCGCAGGTGATAAGCCCCTTCATCACACCCCGCAGGTGATAAACCCCCTTCATCCCACCCCACAGGTGATAAGCCCCCTTCATCACACCCCACAAGTGATAAACACACTTCATCCCACCCCGCAGGTGATAAGCCCCTTCATCACACCCCGCAGGTGATAAACCCCCTTCATCCCACCCCGCAGGTGATAAGCCCCTTCATCCCCCCCGCAGGTGATAAACCCCCTTCATCCCATCCCGCAGGTGATAAACCCCCTTTCATCCCTCCCCGCAGGTGATAAGCCCCCTTCATCACACCCCGCAGGTGATAAACCCCCTTCATCCCATCCCGCAGGTGATAAGCCCCCTTTATCCTCCCAGCAGGTGATAAACACACTTCATCCCTCCCCACAGGTGATAAACCCACTTCATCCCACCCCGCAGGTGATAAGCCCCCTTCATCCCTCCCGCAGGTGATAACCCCCTTCATCACACCCCGCAGGTGATAAACCCCCTTCATCCCATCCCGCAGGTGATAAGCCCCCTTTATCCCTCCCAGCAGGTGATAAACCACCTTCATCCCTCCCCACAGGTGATAAACCCACTTCATCCCTCCCCGCAGGTGATAAACCCCCTTCATCCCACCCCGCAGGTGATAAGCCCCTTCATCACACCCCGCAGGTGATAAACCCCCTTCATCCCACCCACAGGTGATAAGCCCCCTATCCTCCACAAGTGATAACACACTTCATCCTCCCCACAGGTGATAAACCCACTTCATCCCATCCCGCAGGTGATAAGCCCCCTTCATCCCTCCCCGCAGGTGATAACCACTCATCCCCCCCAGTGATAAACCCACTTCATCCCATCCCGCAGGTGATAAGCCCCCTTTCATCCCTCCCCGCAGGTGATAAGCCCCCTTCATCACACCCCGCAGGTGATAAACCCCCTTCATCCCATCCCGCAGGTGATAAGCCCCCTTTATCCCTCCCAGCAGGGGATAAACACACTTCATCCCTCCCCACAGGTGATAAACCCACTTCATCCCACCCCGCAGGTGATAAGCCCCCTTCATCCCTCCCCGCAGGTGATAAGCCCCCTTCATCACACCCCGCAGGTGATAAACCCCCTTCATCCCATCCCGCAGGTGATAAGCCCCCTTTATCCCTCCCAGCAGGTGATAAACACACTTCATCCCTCCCCACAGGTGATAAACCCACTTCATCCCACCCCGCAGGTGATAAGCCCCCTTCATCCCTCCCCGCAGGTGATAAACCCCCTTCATCCCACCCCACAGGTGATAAGCCCCCTTTATCCCTCCCAGCAGGTGATAAACACACTTCATCCCTCCCCACAGGTGATAAACCCACTTCATCCCACCCCGCAGGTGATAAGCCCCCTTCATCGCACCCCGCAGGTGATAAGCCCCCTTCATCCCACCCCGCAGGTGATAAACTCCCTCCCCGCAGGTGATAAGCCCCCTTCATCCCACCCAGAAGGTGATAAACCCCCTTTCATCCCTCCCCGCAGGTGATAAGCCCCCTTCATCCCTCCCCGCAGGTGATAAGCCCTCTTCATCCCACCTAGCAGGTGATAAGCCCCTTTCATCCCTTCCTGCAGGTGATAAACCCCCTTCATCCCTTCCTGCAGGAGTTTATCCCCCTTTTTCCCTCTCTTCATTGAAAAACAGGAGCACTGCTGCTCATTCGTGTATATTGGGGAGTCGAGAGGTGTTTGGTCCCATCAACCCTTCCGAGAGCGGGCGATTTTTTTTTTCTGTGTTTTTGATCTTTCGTTTGTTCCTCAGCTTCTCTAAAAGGCCATAACTTTTTTTTTGTTGACATGCCAATCTGAGGGCTAGTTTTATGCAGGACAAGTAGTTATGAATGATACCATTAATTTTTTTTCCATGTACTGTAGAGAAAAAAATTCTCAGTGAGGTGAAATTGTGAAGAAAAGTAACTCCGGTGTTGTTTTTTTGGTTTTACTTTTACTGTGTTCACTGTATGGTAAAAATGACCCAGCAATGTTATTTTCCAGATTACAAAGATTACAAATTTTTTTTTAAATTTCTTGTAAAAACCAAATTGTGTAGCCAGTTTCTGAAATTCATAAATTGTTTATTTTTTTACGACGATGGGGCAATGTAAGAGGCTTCGTTTTTGCTTGCTTAGCTGTAATATTTATTCATGCCATTTTGGGGTACAAACGTAATTTTAATTGCTTTTGTTGCATTTTTTTTTTGGGGAGGGGAAGTCGTTTTTTTTTTTCATTCCAAAATTAAATGTAAAAGCAAGCACTCGCAGTTTCACATCATTGAGCTGTCTTCTGCAGGCCTCAAACACAGCTCAGCCTAGTTAAACATGTTCCATTGTGGAGGAGTGCAGGGGATTGAGCTTTACTGAAAACCAGTTAACAGAGCAAGATTTAAAAAACTCACAGGCAGATATCCTGGGGTTGATGGTAGGAGATAAGAACGGCCAGGCAGGGTACTGTACAGGATCAGGGAGTGCACAGAAGCATACTGTGATAACTTGATTGGACCTATGAAAACTCAGAGAGGTGGGGATTATCTGGAGGACTCAATGGAGGGAGGGGTCCGCAGCACCGAGAAGAAGCAGAGTGCTGCTGCAATATGTCGTTTTAGCAATGTATGAATAGGAATGCCCATTCTGCTATGTGAAGCTGGATCCACAGAGAGGTAGAGATGAAAAAACCGCGAAGGTACAAGAAGGAAACGTTATGCTGGTTTAGGATACTTACTGGCGATGAAAACGTCCGACGCTCGCATGTAAAATCTCAGCTCTGGCGCCGGTACTCGGGAGTGGAGTGCGCGGCTGCATATAGGTATGTTCCCTATGCACGTCGCTGTCAGCGATCCCACATCCCGAGTGCCGGCGCCAGAGACTGGGATATATACAGCGATTTACGGACTTTTGTCGCTAAGTGTAGATGTAACCGTAGCGTCGTACTATTTAAATGTGCGCCTCAGAAACATCCGTAGCGATCATTATACCTTCTGTACGAGTTTATGTCAGATTAAAAACCTCAACACTATTCCGTAACCTTTCTTTTTACGTTATACTGACCAAATTAAGTCCAAAAGACATTCTTTTGGCATCTGCCTAAAGGAACCCTATGGAAACATTTATTTTTAACCTTCCTGATGTTCCAGATAATCATTCAAGAATAAAGCTGAGCCTAACAACTCTGGATGGAGAGAGCACTGCAAATAGTGGTACACATTGTTAAGCCTCATTTTCTTAAAGGGGTTGCCCTGCAATTCAATAGTGTTTTCTATGTTAGATAGTACAAATATTACTATTTTTCCTTAGGAATCATGCAATTTTTTTTTAAATTATGGCAATACCTCTTTATTCTAATAATCATGTATAGTCTGATTGTACTTTTTCTTTTTGTGTGTTGTGTTGTGTATGTAATGATTCTGTGAAAGTAAAAATGTGTAGCACTTAAGACTGTGACATGCCACGGGACTATGATAAGTAATAATGACGCTGAGCTGCAAAGGTCACACACATACTGACGTGTGACAGCGGAGAACTCGATATCCTGGGGTTGTGATATCCTAGGTGTACGCTAATTGTCCAGTCCGCTGCTGTAAGAGTGGAGCTCATTTACTAAAGGAAGACATGCACATTACGATATAATTGCATTGTGTTAAAGAGGTTGTCCAGTAATCAAAACTGAGGACTTGCCACTCAAATATATTGTGAAGTGAAACGTCTTTCATATATTTTCATGCAATCCAATTAATATGTTACATTTTGGTCATAAACCCTGACCTTCTTCAGACATACAGAGGAATAATGTAATTGATAGAGAGTGATAAGGCACTGCGAGTAAGGAGGAAGAGCTCTTTTCTCATGGAGGTGCAACTGTCTTACTTGCAATATCACTTCCCCAATGCCAAATGTGGGGGGGAGGGGTAACTTTCAATCTCTTTATTTTTAATGAGGGAGTTCAAATTTCATGAACCTGAGATCTTCCAGCATGTGCCGGGTACGTGCGGGCTCAGTTTCTGAGCCTGCTTCATAGACCCCCACACGCAGGGTAAAAGGTAAACTGTTAGACTTATATTTTGAGAGTTCTGCCCTCAGGATAGCAGATTAGTGGGGTCCCTACACACTCCACCCACATGATCAATTGTATGTAGCTCCCGCAGCAGCTCGAACTAAAGTCCACCCTCCATTCCCTAAACCAAAAATAATTAATATTCATTAGGGTCACAGAAGAGCATATTTCACAACTTTACAGTTACGGGTTTACTGCGACAGAGAGGGACCACAAGGCCGCAGAGTCTGTTTTGCACGTACTCCTACACTGATTAGAAGCACTTCATCATATTAAATGGTGCAGGTTTCTGTTAGCAGTGTAGGGGTTAAACTGTTCAACTTAGAGTCTCTGAAGCTTTCCTGCTTGGAAGATCTTAGCTGTTCAGTATTGGCCACTCCCCGCTGGTGTATGTATACTGGCCACTGACAATCTGGATTGCCAGTGTTAGTCTTGTACTGCCTGGTGTGAAGTGGAGGTGTTGATTGTTGGTAGAGGCATTTGGAGTATTGATCTGTGACTCTTGCTTGGTGTTTCGGTGTGTGCAAATCATCTTCCTCTTCTATTTGGTTTTCTGTCCTTTTCTCCCGGGTGTTCCGCTCTGTTGTCTGTGAGTGCATATTTGTATGTTTGGTATTTTCCTTTATCCCTGTATGTCCTCCCTTGTTAGTCTGGTTTGTGTATATTCATAAACTATTACTCCTCACTTCCTGGGTGGGGGAGGGGGCAGATATAGGGCTGATGTAGGAGTTCAGCCAGGTACGTGGCCTAGGCGTCTTCACCATCAGAAGTAATCTGGGGAGCAGGGATAGCTAGGGCACCCCTAGTGTTAGGGACAGGGAAGAAGAAAACGAAAAAAAAAAAGACACAAGACACATACATTTAAAAGATTTTTAATTTATTATAGAAAAAAAAATGTTAATGCAGTTAAATTTTTTTTACACTTCTAAATTTCATAAAACAAATCCAGAGAAATTAGGATGCCAGAAGCATGCAGTCTGCATTTGCTTTGTTAAATGTTCCTTTTTTTTTCACAAAAATAACACCACTTTTTTTTTAATCTCTGTAAGCCACTAAAGCAGAGGGAGAGCAGAGCATGCAACACTTTACGCCTTTGCATAGTCATTTTTTTTTTACCCAGCATGCCTTGTTGAATGCTACACATATCCATAGATAAAAGTAGAAAGGTTAATCAGCAAAAACATATACAAATTTTTTTTTCTTCCCCCGACTGTTTTGGTTTAGTAAAGGCAAAATTAATTTCCACAGTCCAGCTTTGGGTATAGATCGAGTTTCACAACATGACATAAGCATCAGTGGGAATACACGTTTATTATAATGATGACAGATTACAGTAATAGTTTTATATTTGCTCAGTTATCTTTAGGTTTTTTTTTATCACAGACTTTTTTAGTACACCTTTACCTCTTTATAAAGTGCTATCTACTTACATATGTGCTCTTGATAAAACATATCTATATCAGGTTATATCATCCATATTGTACGCCAAACCAATGGTCTTTCTGAAATTGCAAAGAATTGGGGTTTTATTTTTGTAAAAATGCATTTTGTCCTAAAATGAAAAAAGTTAGTACATTTAAAGGGGATGTCAGGACAGACATTGATGGCACATCGCTTCGAATTGCTTCAATGTTTAATTAAATGGAACTGACCCTTTGCCACTTTCTTTTTTTGACATATATTTAACCCAATAGTGAGTAGCGGACACTGACAAAGCTGAGCCAACAGGAGACGTAAGTACACAACGATACGCCATCAATATCCGGCACGAGACAACCCCTCAAGTCCGCGATTTGTCCTCTTCTGTTCGGTTGTTTTCTAACCTATTAGTTTTTTTTTTAATCTATTGCTAATGAAGTTGGGAAACCAATATGGTCAACATTAAATCACCCGTAGGGGTTAACAACCAGTTTTTCATGGTTCTGAATGGCACTCTCTGCCCATATGCCTGCATACAGTAGTCAGAATAATCGTTCAGACAAATAATTTGTGGGTGGTTGTAATGGTGGTCATATTGGTCTTCCCCGAAATGAGACTCGCTGAGAAACACAGTAGAATAAATAAAAACTGTAAGACAAAAGAGGACAACTCAATTTTTTTCAAATTTATGTTTGAATATAGCCTTTAAGGAGAACCTGTCACTTGCCATAAATATATAATTTTGTCACCTGATGTAAATGCCGCTGTTCTCATGAATCTGGCGATGTTTTTCTTTTCTCCCTGCGCCTCTCCGTTCCTGAGATATTTCCACTTTTTTCCTGTATGTAAATCTAGACTTCGTAGCTCAGGGGGCCTGGTCTGAAAGGAGACGCCCACCGCGAAGAGTTGATGACCACTCCCACTTAGCTAGATTTACATATAGAGGAAATGGGGACGTATCTCAGGAACGAAGAGGCGCAGGAACAAAAAAAAAACATCGCCGGATTCAGGAAAACTGCGGCATTTACGTCAGGTACAAAAAAAACACATTTTTATGGAAAGCGACAGGTCCTTTTCATCATTTCAAGAACGCTGGTTCAGCACACAAAATGGCTGCCTCACTATATCACTTTATGCTATACACCATGGCAACAATGTCAGTGCTACTTATTACATGGAGAAAAAAGTGTCGTATGTCGTTTTAAATAAAATATGAACCCGGAAAAATAATCATCTTTATATATACGGCAATATGACACCGAACATTGAATGAAACACGTCATGGTGACACATTAATCTACAGATCTCGATATATATATATATTATTTTTCAATTTTCTTTATTAAAAACACAGCTGCCAAATGTGACAATCATTATTTAATTTTTGTAAACTAATAATCTTGTGCTAATTAATACAAATGTGCTTTATTACTTCAGTTTCAAATAATCGATTTGGCAAAATATATGTATATATCTCTATTTATAATCTAGAACTATCTATACATTATTTGGTCTATTCACCTGAAAATAATTACGCTCAAAATATGTGTCTATAGGATGCTATTGCATGTTGGGAATGTGGCCAGCCAATTCTGTGGAATTTAGGCACAATCGAAAATGAGGGTTTTGAGGGTGTCAGGGGTGTATGCACAGAGGAGCTCTCCAGTTTATCTCCAGATGCTTAGGACAGGTTTTCACACCCTTGAGTACAATCAAAAACAAATTAAAATTAATGTTCAGCCACCTCTTGAATATTTTTTTTTCTATAATTCTTTTAGTATTTTCTAATGCGGTTCAGAGCTCAGTTTACCAAATAGAGAGATCCAAATCTCAAAGAGGACCAGTCATTTGCCATTAATATGCAATTTTTTTAACCTGCTGTAAATGCTGCTCTTCTCCTGAATCAGACGTTGTTTTTCTTTTGTTCCTCCGCCTCTCCGTTCCTGAGATATGGCCCCTTTTTCGATGTACATAATTCTAGTCTTGTTAGACAAGTGGGCGTGGTCCTAAAGAAGACGCCCACTGAGAAGTTGATGACCACCCCCGCTTAGCTAACCAGATTAGATTTACATACAGAAAAAAGGAGGCCATATCTCAGGAATGGAAAGGCATAAGAACAAAAGAAAAACAATGCTGGATTCAGGAGAAAATCGGCATTTATACCAAGTAACAAAAAAATTACAAATTTATCGCAAGTGATAGATACTCTTTAATATTTTGATAGCTATTTAACCATCAATAGATGAAGTTTAGGGGATTACGGCATAGAATTAAAGGGATTATCTAGCGTCATAAATCGCAAATATAAATTAATAAAATTTAATTAATGTAAATACGAAATCGGCACCAATAATCCAGTTTCAGACCCCAAATCCTAGTCTTATGGTCTTCACTTCCACCTTTATTCCAAAACAGGCTGTTCTCTTAGTTAATGACCAGATGATGAGGGCTGGCAATCTTGCTCACTTCATTAATTACGCCAGCTCCTTCCACCGTCATAGTTGAAACAGATCCAGAGAATGGAGCTAGGTTAGCGGTTAGCTAGTGAATTGAGTCTGACAACCAGCCCCCTTCACATGTCAGCTCTGAAAATGCGACATTGCTGCAGATTTCAGAAATCAACTCCATCTTTTCAAAACATAAAGAAATCTTTTTATATCTTTGGACAACCCCTAAGGTAAAGCCACACTGATCTGGCGGTCAATGGCTACCGGAAAATTGTGGCTGCACCACCTAGTTTCACTCCTATCTCAAGAAAACGTATGGAGCTTTGGCCTCTAAATGTGCGGACCTTAAAACTTCATGTCGTAAAGGTGGTTCAAGTGCAAAGGAAATGTAATATTACATGGCGCTAGAACAATGGCTCAAATCCACCATTACCAAGTCTGCCAGAATGGGAACCACTCATATAGAGGGGCTCCCCCTGTATAATGTCCATATGTTCCTATAGGGCATATCGTCAGAGGTCTCAGCTACACAACCCCTTTACATTGAAAACTCCTGGTTTACAGCCTCCACTCTCTTTACAATGGGCACTGCTATGGGGCCGGAAGTGTGAGGTCATCTGAAAACCACAAAACAGCCATTCGCTAATTTCTGATATCAACTGTCTTCTGTCCTAGGTTCTGCGAATACACAGTCTTTGCAGCAAACTGAAGATGGGTGTAGATTTACGGACCCCGGGAGTGGGCCCACAATCAAGTATCCAGTATCTACCTAGCATTTTCTGTGAAATGCACAAAATCTCCTCCGATCAGTTGACATATGCATCTCATGGGGTTTTTTTTTGTGGCAAATCCCCACTATTGACTTCAATAGGGAAAATATATCATAAAGGCTCAAAAGAGTAGCACCATAAGGTGTGGTAGTACCAAAAATATAATCATGGCCACTTTTGGCAAGATGGCGCATTACATCTTTTACTTCTGAGACTGGCCACCAATCTGCTTCCACCATCTGTGCATGCACCTAGCCTCACACAGGCAACCACCGCCAACCGAAACAATTGGCCAAATACTAAATAGTGTGAAGTTCCTACTTCTCGATCCGGACTGGTATCCCCGAAAGCACATGATATCATTCACTGATCGATGACTCTCTTACACCAAAGGCCCAATTCATCATTGCATTTGCATAGTCATTTCCACTTTTTTTTGGTCAATTTACTTATTTTTCATTTGCGTTTTATTCTTTTTTAATTTGTTCCCTTTTATAAAAGATTATTTTATATGTGTTCACCTTTTTATATGTTCACCATTGTGGGCATTATTTGGGGTTTCAAGATGCCTTTGGCTGACTTGGCCAATTGTGACATTTATACAGTTGCAAAATTTTAGGACAAATATACTCCAGCTTCTCTGTCCCCGGAGTTATTTTATGTATCTTGGAATTTTTTGAACATATTGTGCCAAAACATGTGACTTTCTTATAAAAGTAAAGAGCATTTTTCTTTTGTGAATTATTCATGAAACACATGCAGCATTTTGAAGAATTTGGTTCAAAAAGCTTCAACAAATGCCACAAGGCAAAAAAAAAAAAAAAAAAAGGAAAAGTGACTTATAAAAGAAACCGCAAATGATGAATCGGGCCCCTAATGTTTTTTTTTTGTTGAATAGACCATTACATTTTCCCCTCTAGAGAAAATTACATCTATTTTGGATTTTTAGTCTTTGCCTACTGTAAGTTTGGTTAGATCTTCACCAGTCCAAGAAAAGGAGAAGTCTGCTAAGGCTCAGAAACCTGTGTGTAATAGTGGATACTACCACAACAAGGTGCCCATAGAGACGAGTAAATACATTTGTGGGTTCAGTGTCCAGCTCGGAAGCACCTGGTGGTTAGGTGGGAGGCCTGCAAATTTCTTACCTTCCGGGATTCCTAGCTCAGCTCTTGATTACCCAGGGCTGGAGCAACTTGTCACACAGATGACAAATCAGATGTCACACCGGAGACGCTGGATGGTAAGGTCTAGCCACCAGATACCACCGAAAGGGACCAGAGTCACACAAATAGATCCACTCATCGGTAAAACCCACAAGCTGAGAAATATAGAGCTCGCTACTGGTCAACGCCAAGTCATACTTGGCATTAATCCCTGTGTTCCCCCTCCCTACCAAAAAAAAAAAAAAGGTGGGCGATACGAAGTTCTACAATTAACACCTTTCAGGCTTTGTTCACATCTGCCTCATGGCTTCCGTTCATACCTCGTATAGCAGATTGCGACGGCACCCGGTAGACCCAGTTATAATGGGTTCTGCAGAGGTTTCCTGCTGTTTTTGATATGGGCACATTCAAAAGTAACTTGAATTTCCAAACGTGGCTCTGAAGTCCAAACAGCAGTGTGGACACAGCCTAGAGTTGCGTAGTTCTGCTCCAAAATTTCCTCCGTGCCATAAAATTTTTTCCCAGAGCAGATTTTTATTGCTATAGACAGCATAGACGCTATAGAAAGAGAGCAACAAAGAAACTGCCTCTGTTGTCCATAGCAACCAATCACAACAAAGCTTTGACTTTTCAAAAGGAAAATTTGAAATCAAAGCTGAACAGTTGTCTGTTGCTAGGGCAACAAGGACAGTTTCTTTTCAAATAGTTTCGTAAATCTCCTCCACTCTGTTGTCATAGCAACTAATCATATTTTATTCTTACAGTAAATTTTAAAAAAAAAAGTAAAAGCTGAATTGGAATTGGTTTCTACCGACAATAATCCTCGTCTGCTCTTATTGTGACAAGGATCACCATCGGGTCCTATTGGGCCTCAGGGCCCAACAGCTATCACTGCACCCTTAATAAACATGCCCCATGGGTTAAACAGGTAAAATTGTGTTGCTCCTTTTAATTTGTCAATATGTTTTCAGACTACAAGAAAAAAAAAGTTCAAAAGTTACATACAAAGTACACGGGTCCAATGATCTGTGCATAGTTAAGCACTGCTAACCAGGGCGCTACCATGTTCTCAAAACTATATAGACGAGCAGCAATAATATATTGACAAAAGTAATTTCCAGTGAATTAAGTCCCCTTGAATAAAAGGTGTATGTATGTAAAAACAAAAAAGTTAAAGTAGACTAACTGAAAAAAAAAACACAGTTCACATACTACTGTACTTGCAATGATAGTCCAGTTGAGAATTAACAATTGTGAAGAATGACAACTTTCACAAAGGCGTTGACAAAAAACAATTGTAGGAGGTGGTCAAAAGGGAATCCTTGGGGTGATAACAGCTCCTGCTATACCACCCCTAGAACCAGAGGTCTGTACAGTATACTATGTTTGGCATTCAGCTGAAAAGGACTTAAGGGTGGAGCAATGCGAGCAACTGTATGGATTGGCAGCAGCTCACAGTGCCCCTCCCTCAGATAGATGTTCTTTTCAGCAAGATGCTCGCTGTATAGCTGGACCTCATGGCATCTACTAGTTTAAACCATTATTATCATCTTTAAACAGTTATTGATTAAAAAGCTTAAGCTTTTGTTTATTTTTTTTGTTTGTTTTATTTTATTGCATTTCTTCATCATTTGAAATCACAAAGGAAATTTGAAGCAAAAAAACACTGTTAAACTCAGGATGGAATTTCATATTTTACCTATGATTTTAAAACCCTGATTGAACACGGCCATTGGAAGACTTGAAGAGACGTTGTTAGTGTTTTACTTCTGTTTTTGCTTTACCTTAAAGCCATTTTGTTTGTTTTCTGACTGCATACAGAGCATTCCTTACCAATCTACACCATCTAAAATTCACTGCTTCATTATTTCTTATCTAAACTTCTCCAAAAATTAAACGTAGATTCCATTTGGTTATTATGGGCTTGATACATGACGCCCCAATATCGCCTGCATAATTTCAGTATTATACGGGTATTAGGTGAATCTAGTCTGGCCAAATTTGCTTCAGTTTTCCTATAGAAATCTATTGGACATTATGGACCTGATTCATCATTTGGGGATTTTTTTTTTTTTAAGTCATTTTTCTTTTTTGTCTCGCGGTATTCGTTACCGTTTTAGCACCGAATTCTTCAAAACGGCGCACAGGAGTTTAACGATTTTTAAGCAAAATCAAAAATAAATGCTCTTTATTTTTCTACTTAATCTTTTTTGTGCCTCTTCTGAGCAAAAAGTACTCGATCTTTAACATGTGGCGCACAGCGTTAACATTTCTGGCTTACAAAATACCTCTCTATCAGCGGAACTGGAATACATTTGACCAAAAGTTTTTGCAACTTTTGGAAAGGTTGCAAATCATCCTCAAACTTCCAAATTACAAAAAAAAACTTTTCGAAAATGGCATGAAGAGAAAAAAAAAATCAGATGAACAATTGGAAAATGAACTGCAGAATAAGTGCAACTTAAAAGAAGAATTTAGCCCAAACTGGTCAAAAAATAGTCACAGATGCAATAATGAATCGGGCCCTATGAGCTGTAGCACTTGACAAACTGAGCTCTGCTGCATCGGTCTCAAAAACTTCATGACGTCTTCCTTTGGGGTAATGCCTGCTACATGTACAGAAATATGAATGTTGATCATTATGACTAAAGTGTGAACAAAGGAAAAAGTTATAAAAAGATTAATAATTTTTAGAGAATCCTTGAAGGGGTATTCCCATTTTATGAAGTGATAGAATATCGCTACTTTGTTATGAATGGCGGGGTCCACCAAGAGGTCTTTACCCTTACAGCGGAGCTCCCGGCTACCCAGCTGTGCAGGGGAACTGTGGCAAGCCGCATTCACTTGAATGTGCTGCAGTACCAATGTGTTGGCCGGAGTATTGCTCTGCAGGAGTGAAATGCGTGGCCTTGGGTGCAAAGAGCCCATTCAATCTCAGTCCCAGAGGTTACACCCTTGCCATTCACATCCTTATGGCATTTTCTAGATGGGATAACTCTTTGATGACCATTTCCAAATGGGTTGGTGGCTACTTTAATTTTCCTGGTGGCTTAGTGTTCCAAAACCTGGAAGAATGCACATTATTAGATTTCTCATGCAAAAACTAGGACTCAGCTGATTCAGTGAAGGCACTCCATGCAGACATTAGGTGAAGAAATGCAAGTTTCTGTCATTATATCCATGCATGACATTATCCGATTTGCAAATCTGGCCACTTGAAACTTATTAGACCACGAAAAGCTATGGTATGACATCACAGGCATGCATGACATCACTAGTCAGAGATAGGACTTTGGCACTGTAGGCAGAGATACTAAAATATGCCCCTTTCTCCAAGCCAATCTTCTGGGCATGATAGCAGTCATACGGGCAAAACTAGGCAGTGCATGAACTTATGAGGACCCGCCCATAGTAAAATATAGTGAATCACTTTAACATGGGCAAATAAAAAAAATTACATGCACTACCCAATTAGGTCAGGTCTTATGAAAATGGGTGCATCAGTATTATTAGCGCTTACCCTTGCCCCTCTGCTAATGTGATATGACTATATACATTAATGTATTCCCAATGTTAATATCATTTGCATACATTGTGACTACATGGAAAAAGCAACCAGACATCAAATAATAGTAGCTTACATAATACATGCAGTGGACGCCTTAAAGGGAATGTGTTAGGGCGATTTTACTACTAAAATTTGTGTCATGGCCGTATAGATCCCAATGCATCAATAAAACGGACACCTGTCTTGTAGTAATCGGATGCGCCAGCACTAAGATATCAAGCGTTAAAGTCACACACAAATGAACCAGGAAGTACATTGATGCACTCTGAGTACACGCCCCCAATGGACTTCCTGCCTAATTTGCATATATCTTCAAAGCCTGATTTCTCAGCACTGCCACATCAGATTATTACAAGACAGGTATCATTTATATTGTTGTCCTAGCACCTATGCAGTCATTCCACTGGTTTGCATAGCAAAATGGCCCTGATAGATTCTCTTAAAGAAAGGAAGAAAGCAGATTGGGAGACATCAGTCATTCATTTTCTATACAACATTGTGTATAATTTAAAAGGAAGGTGCAGCAATAACCAGGTGCATAAGGGGAACCAAAGGCCCCTTTGCCACATAAGAAAACAGCAGTACTAAAATAGGAGAATATATTTTCGGGGGCCCTGGTACAGATTTTCAGGATTCCGGAACTTTTGCTTTGCAAATAACAGACATAATGTCAGATTTTGGTTACCTTTTTATAATTACATGACTATATCCATCATTTCCATTAACCTATTCAGTGCTGGAGTACTACTGACACGATAGAAAAGGCAGTTAAGGCAAATAAATTAGTTTTGTCTTAAACATCCCGCTGAAGATTTCCTACAAATCTAACAATCTATTCTACAGGACCTGGCATTATACAGCGCGGTTTTCATGCGTCCTTCAGCGTACAGTACATAGATAACATTTCTGTACATTTTATGGGCTGTCAATGTGTTTTATAGCAAAGCACCATGTATCTCATTCTTGTGCAGCGGATCTCGGGTTATAATTGGAAGGTATCGGGGTGACATAATCCAGTCACATTACGGTCACTGCCGCCCACTGTGAATGTGTTGCCGATACTCCATCAGTTTATAAAAGAACAGACAATAATTATGTCAGCCTAAATTATGTCAGCCTTCATTTAAAGGGGTTGTCTAGTTTCAAAAAAACGATTCACAAAAGCCAAGACCCTATTACAGAATTCTGAGCGTACAGAGAGATTGCCTAGTTTAGGACCCTTATCTAATAGCCATATGGTGAGAGTGGCCACATAGAGGGTCTCACATGCCGGAGGGCTAGTCATAACCAGTAACTATATGAACATCTACAATTCATTTTAATAGGCACATTGTTATACTTCATTTCACCTGCGGGGGAGCTGCTGGGAAATTTAACACTTGTTTTTTAGGATTTTCCCACAGATCATAAGGGGTCGTAGTGGCTCGGCAACGCCCGTCTATCAAAAAAGAATTGTTTAGAGCAGATCACCCCTTCACCCCTCTATGAAAAACAAGCTAAAAAAATAACTAAATGCCAAAACTAACCCCCCAAAAATAGGATGTATTTAAGAAGCACTGCTTGATGGTCTGTCCTCAAGCCCATGGTATGTGACATATTTACATCAGTAATTATACCCCTTAATTGTGAGAAAACAAAAGACTGATCCATGCCTAATTTACTGTGTGCGACCTTCCTATAGGGCCACTCTCAGAACGAAAATCAATATGACTCCGAGTCCTTACCTAACCCCAAGAAAAGAGTTGCCAGAAGTGTCCAGTAGTTCCAAAAGTATAGGGTCTTATATGCCTCTGGTTTTCCCCTCTAGACTGCGCTCTGTTTTAGAAAGGAGTTCTACATAAAAATCTGATTAATAGTGCAAGCTGAGCTAAAAAAAAAAAAAAAAAATCACGATTTGACGGTTGTTCCTATGTATGAACTAAAAACAATCTTTTAGATGATAAAACGATCCCAGGATAGGTGATGAAGATCGCTGGCGGTTTGACCACTAGAACCCGCACTGATCACAAGAAAGGGGGCTCCAAAGTTCTTTGAGTGAAAAGAGCAATACTGAGCATGTACGACCTCTACTCCATTCACTGTCTACAGGAGTGGTGGTCGCACATGCTCACTCCTATTCCGTTCACATAGGCCACTTTGAGAAGCTATGCTCAGGATCTGTGTGGGTCTTCTCAGCCGGACATCCAGTGATCGTACATTTAATCCTTTTAACCTATTACAATATGGTTTGGCAGAGAAAAGATAAGGAAGAGAGTTGGCAGTATTTGACCTAAACTTTTTTTTATATGTTTTGCCTGCTTCTTTAATCAGATTTTTGATAAACTGGTCAATAAGAGGCTGGACAGACATCTGTCTGAGATGGTTTAGTGACTCCTGCATTGAGCAGGGGTTGGACACGAGGACCTTGGAAGTCCCTTCCAACTTTAACATTCTAGGATCCATGACCCAACAGTTCAACCTGATCTAGTAGGACTTCAGCCTTAGAATACAGAGTTGGCTCCCAATATCAACTCTTGTGCCCCGTTGTAGGGTCCATTGTTACCATCAATCACTTATGTGATGTTGACGAAGGTTGGCATAGACAACCCCTTTGCATTTGTCCATTACTCATATAATAGAAGAGGATCATCTATTTCAGTCCTCCATTACTCAGAGCAGGAAACTACAAAGAGCCCGTCTGAAGAACCCATGTTCATGCCCACGAGGTCATCTCTTCCAATAACTCAACACAGTTTGGGTCATTTACACCTCGCGATCTGACAATCTGCTCCGACCGTCCTGTCGCGTTTTCAGCTCCGATGCATAATAAATATACAAATAACTATTCCCACGCATGCAACTAACAGCAGACATCTGCATTAATTTGGGCGACATTGCAATGGACACTACTTACAGAATCTAAGTTTTTCAACGTCAGTGAATTTAAGCATGTTGCCAAGTATACCAGTTGCTAGAATACCAAGAAAATACCTTGCATATATAAAATTTCTTAATCATATTTTATGAGCACCCAAATGAAGTCCAATATTATCATACCGGTCATTCTGAGAAATATGTGTTGCCATAATGTCAGGTACAGAATAAAGTCAACGTTAGCAGGTCACCGTTATATTTCTCTGGTCGTTTTATATACTTTTATTTATATGGGTTGAGAAGGGGGTCTATTAGCAAAAATAAGTAAAGGAGGTCCGGTTTGAATGGTTAATGTCATCCCAAGGTATGATGTAGTCTAACAGTGCATATCTATATAATAGATTTTCCTGCAGTTCGGTTCAACACAAAGCTTAAAGGTGGGCTAAGAAATGGGGGATTGGTGTTTTTTTATTTTTTTTTATTAAAATGAAAAACATAAAATAAAAAAAAAGACAAATTCACCAACAAGCTGGTTCCTCTCTGTGGAGAAGAGGAGCCATACTTAGGTTGACTCCGCCCATGAGGATCCATAGTTGGGGCCGGTAATTGCAGGTATGTGCTATATACTGAGTATTGTGGCATTATTATTTTTGGACTGTTCTTATGATTCATCCTTTTTACTCATGAAGACCCAATGACATTATGAACAATAAAGAATATTACTCAGATTGACCTCTCAGTAATCAGTTACACGTTAAAGTTTCAAATCACACATTGCGGAAAATTGATCAAAAATGGGAAGTAGAGCACTCACATTTCCGAAAAATAAAAGCAGCTTGTTATCTTTTGCTACAGTAGTTTATAACTATTTTTTTTATTCCATCATTTACTTTTCTTTCAGGAGTAACGTGTGCACCCAGCAAAAAGTTTGTAGCCCAGCCTTTATATCACATGTTTGCCTTTTAACCCTGTGTCATTTTAAGATTGCAGCTTTGCTTCAATTTTTCTGATACAGATCTTCAAAAAAATGGCGCAGAAATAGCGCTACATTCTGCCAGCTTCCCGCAGACAATTTTATTACCGCATTCAATACATAAGCAGTATGCAGTTGGCTCTTAAGCTCCCCCTAGGGGTGGCCATGATATTTTCATTTACCTCTATGTCTGTGCAGGATGTTCGGAGTTCAGTATCAGAAAAAATGATGCTCTGACTGCTAAAAAGATAGATTAAAATATATATTTGTTACATAATAGTGCCAGGCCAAGAATAACATTTTAACATTGACATTATCCTGATTTCTAATTTTTCTAATGCAGAAACACCCCGCAGTTTGCAAAATATGTCTATATAGATATATTTATTTTATTTTGCAATAAACTAGAAAAAAAAACATTTTATTTTTCCTGTAGGTAAAACTGTATGTGTTTGTCTAGAAAAATATTTAGAATTGAGAGTCCTCAGTGGTTGATACCTTTTGTGTTTGTCTATGGTTTTGTCCAAAGCTCATCAAAGTGAAATTTGATGTCATTATTGCCTATTTTTCTCTCAAAAGAATTCCCAAACATCTGAGCATTTTTTTGTAAAAATGTAAAATTATTTCAATCAGATTTTTGGAAAGTTTTAAAATTCACTTTTAAGCTTTGTGTGTGTGTGTGTTTTTTGTTTTGTGTATCACTATTATTAATAATAGGAAAACTGCTGAAGATACTGTATGTTTAATATTATGTAGTAAAAAATAAATGTATAGAGATTTTATGTTATTTTTTTTTTTTTTATTAAATGTTCTATTTTCTATACCCATCACACCCGTAATCCTGTCCAGGTTATTTTAAAATGAATGCAACATGCTCAAGTAGACTTTCCAGTCAATTCACCCAAATTCCAACAGGAATTGGCTTTATAAATTGGTTCCAACTGGAACTGTTCTTTTGGAAATTTCCTAGTGCAGGAAATTGTTCCTATACATGCCTTGACAAGTACCCTAAAAAACAGAAGAAACCTACTAAAATCCTCAAAAGCCATGGGCCGGTTAAGCCACGAGAATCTCCTCACATGGTATGCTATACTCTAACATGGGGACCACCAATGAAAGGTCAACTGGAATCGTTACTCAAAACAAGGCATTTGGCGAAATATCTGCTGGTCCCAACATAACGATGTTCTTTCCATATGCATTTTTTAAAACCCATTATGCTTTTTCTACCCTCTAGATTAAGTAGAAAGATTGAGCCTTCTGTGATTAACTTAACTTTCTGGCTTGCTCATGGGAGGGGACTATCACAAAGACAGTTATTCCAAAAGATGTTCTCTTGCCATCGTTAGAAGCCGTAATATGTTTAGGGAACAAAAATGATCATAGAAGACACATTGGAGAACCCATTAAGAGATGTATCCATGCTAGGACCACTTGTTATCCATGTAAGGAGATAGTGAGGACCCACCCCTGAACAAGTCACTGTGCAAGTCCCGCCCATGCTTTACCAGGTTTTTTTTATTTTAACCTCATGCAAGGAGATCTCCGAAACTTAAGCGGCCCAGGTTATCAAGAAGTAAAGTGGACAACCCCTGCCCTAGACTACAAAATGGATGTGTGCAATAATCCTTGTAAACACATACTGCTCAAATGTGAATGTCAAAGCAAAAAAAAAAAAAGGTTTGTTGAGAGGGCACAATAAATTTCTACCTACACGGAAATACTTATGGATGTGGTTAAGCATTTTGCCTGTGATGTAGCATCAAGTGACACTCGTACAGCCGGCAAAATAAAGTGATTTTTATATTCTATCTACCTTATGTCGCTGTCAGAAACTTGACCTTTTTGTTGTCTGTCTGACCCGCAATGCATTACAAAACAATGCACTGGAAGTTTCCTGGACAGCAAAGCGGTCAGTGACCACAATTTTCAAGTAAAAAAAAAAACTCAAAGCCTGTGCCTGGAATCATGGCTATATCCTCCCGGGGAGCCGCGGTTCCGATGAGGTTTATAAGTGTCCTGGTAGGAATCGGAGTACTCTTCTTCCACAAGAGGATAATGGTCACGACTGTGTTGAGAACTGGAAGACAAGCGGTTCCTGCTTTTCCGAGCTCTTTCGTTGTGATAATTTTCATCTGAGGTCATTAAACTTCGTCTCTCGATGGGGGAATTTTCAGTCGAGTGGTTACTATGTCTCATTCGTTGGCTCTGCAAATAGCAATAAAATGAGAAGGATTTTCCATGGTACACCAATTTTGACTTACAAAATTTGACCTGTTTCTTTTCTTTTCTTGGAAAGCTACATGAACACGAATTTAGCCACAAAAACATGAGAAAAAAAAAAAAAATTCACCGTTTTTGCAGATTTCCCCTTTTGCGTTGCAAAGTTTGAATTCTGCATTGCATTCAATATAAAGATTTTAAAATCAGCTTTCATGACCTTGTGATTACTAGAGATGAGCTCTGCCCTGGTCCAGCGTCCAGTCCCCCTGGCAGTCTACTTCATTTCAGCGCCCAGTAACCTGGGTGTCTCTGGTGGTCACTAGGCCCCCCAAATTCATGATGTAAGTCGTGCTGCAACTTTACGATATTGCGAGGTCTAGTGAGCGCCTGAGATGGCCAGTGTCATGAATGTAATTGTAAAATAGGACCAATCTCTCAGACCACCTCTTGAGAGGAGACGTGTCACCCTCATATTGAGCATAGAAGCATGGCTTCACCATAAAGTGTAAATGAAATAAAAGAGCTAACATTAACATCCTATCTGACCCCTGTTGCTCTATGACCCCCCGCTGTGAACAGGTAATTGAAGCAGGTTATCTGATGGAGAGCAAACATAAAATCTGGACACAGAGGCTGGGATGTGACAATGTAATAGCTTAGTTCCTTTTGTTCCATAAAACGCACTCCTGAAGCCTCGTGCCCGCGTTACCAGTATTGGTGTCCAATCAGCCTGTATAAAAGATGAGTGGTGGCAGCTAATTTTTTTGTGGTTGTTGCAGAACTTGGCGTGACTGTACCAAAGTGTGTGTGTATATATATATATATATATATATATATATATATATACATATATATATTCTTTAGAATCAAATTATTAAAACATCTAAAAGTAATTTTTTGGCAGCGAACAACCTCTTTAATTTTGCACCATTTTTGAATTGATAGTACAACATATTAAAGAGGGTTTTCCTGTATTAAGGGGGATATGCCATCACTTGTGAATCCAGCTCATCCCCTCACCAATACTCAGAAGGACGAGGCTTTGCATAGTGGATAATTGGGAGCACCTTTTGCCCCTTTGATTTGGACAGGGGCGGACGTATCATTGGTGCAATCTGTGGGGCCCAAGGGGTAATGGGGGCTATTTCCATCTTAAAAGCTGGTGGAATTGTGGATTATGATGATCTAGCGGACTGTAATGAGCCCATATTCTGTTCTTGCACAGGGACCCTCTTCTATCTGTGTCCACCAGTGGGTTTGGGATTGCTGGATAACCATAGGTCAGACCTGTGATCCTAGCCATATGGAATCACATTGTATGATCAGTCTGGTCACAATTAAGGGTTCAGTTATCCACGCTGGATCCAGTTATTTGGTCCTGTCTCTAAATAATCAGAAAAAGTGAATATTGTCATCCCACGACCGATACCTGTAATCCAGAGATAGCTGTTGGATATGATGTAAGAGCCGTGGATCCTAGGTTTCTTCCCAGAAGAGAGTCATGGGTGTGCTACTAGTGGTATGTGTGGATCGCCAGTAGGCTTCTAGATAATCCGCCAAGTGCTCACAGGCATCTTCTAGTTGATTCTCATCCAAAATTACATCAAACATTTCCTGTTCGGCAAAAATAGGAGTAAATGTAGATCTTATGAAATAATAGTCATTGTTATTTTTTTTTCCATAAATCAATTAAACTTGAAAATAAGAAACGTCGTAATATATCTTATCTGAGCCTCTTGGACTGACCTTTCATTCTCAAAATTCTCAATTCACGGTTAAACTATGAGATAGGAGATGACAGTTGGTGCTTATAAAATGCTATGGAGACGGGAAGAGCTAGAGGCAGACGCAGACATTCTGCTGCAAGTTCTCCTAAAATGATAGTTACAATTTAAGGTACAAATTGGTATAGAGAATGTTCTCTGTTATAGTGACTATTTCCGCTAACAAGCTGATTTTTTACATTATTTCGGTACAGTAAGGTGCCAGCGAGTTTAATTAATGTTCTCCTTAAAGGGACCCTCCAGTCAAAAACTGTATAATAACTAGTAGAGGGCCTGAGGGGCCAAGCTGGCCACATAGACTCTGTCCTTGGTTTTCTTCTGTCTATATATTTGGACCATGCATTTGGCATAACACAGAATATCAGTTCTTTGAAAACGAACTCATTGTTTCTACTGACATTCCTGTTTTTAGTAAATAATGGTATTTCCCATAATAAATAAATTCTGGAGCATCTGTTCTTATATCTCTTCATTGTGCTCTTCCTCTGTTATTTTTTGGAATAATTTGACATCTGGGTGTGTTCAGTTGGGGGTGCGTCCCTGCTCAGTCTAATACTGTCCAATCATTCCTGCCAGTGTCAGACTCTGTAGGGACACGCCCCTTTAATCAGTTGTTCATGCATTAATTTATTCAGTCATTCATTCATTCATTTCTAGAAGGAATAACAGGAATGATACCACTGTATTAAAATATGTGACGTAAGGAAAGGCGATGCTTGTTAGAGCTGGACAAAAAAACATCAAAAGTCGTTAAATATCGCAGCCTCGAATTGCGTCAACCTTTTACAGCTTTTTTAAATTCAGGCATAAAAGCTTTGATGAAATGGGCTCAATGTTCTTCCTGATCACTAATCAATTACAATATATGTGTGTATATAAAGCAGTGCTGTGTGTGTATGTAGCAGCGCTGTGTATGTATGCTGCAATTATATGTGTGTATAAAGCTTTGCTGTGTGTGTAGCAGAGCTGTGTGTGTATGTAGGCTGCAATGATGTGCGTATATGTAGCAGCTCTGTGTGTATAAAGCAGTGTTAACGTAGCAGAGATGTGTGTATATATAGAGCAATGATATATGTGTGTATAAAGCAGTGTTTATGTAACAGAGATATGTGTGTGTGTATAAAACAGTGCTGTGTATGTAGCAGAGGTGTGTGTGTATGTATGCTGCATCTGTATATGTAGCAGCTCTGTGTGTATAAAGCAGTGTTTATGCAGCAGAGATGTGTGTGTATGTATACATCAATGAAGTGTGTGTATAAAGCAGTGCTGTGTGTGTTTATGTAACAGAGCTGTGTGGGTATATAACACACCTGTTTGAGTAGCGGCTCTGTGTGTGTATAAAGCAGTGGTGTGTATGTGTGTTTATGTATCAAAGCTGAGTGTATGTATGCAGCAATGATATGTGTGTGTATAAAGCAGTGCTGTGCTTATGTAACAGAACTCAGAGCTATGTGTGTATGTATGTTCCAATGTTATGTGTGTGTATGTAGCAGTGCTGTGTGTGTATGTATGCAGCAATGATATGTGTGTGTATAAAGCAGTGCTGTTTTTATGTAACAGAACTCTGAGCTATGTGTGTATGTATGTTCCAATGTTATGTGTGTGTATGTATCAGTGCTGTGTGTGTATGTATGCAGCAATGATATGTGTGTGTATAAAGCAGTGCTGTGTTTATGTAACAGAATTCAGAGCTATGTGTGTATGTATGTTCCAATGTTATGTGTATGTATGCAGCAATATGTGTGTGTATAAAGCAGTGCTGTGTGTATGTATGTCGCAATGATATGTGTATATAAAGAAGTGCTTTGTGTGTTCATGTAGCAAAGCTGTGTGTGTATGTAGCATTGTACATTGTGAAATAAACAGACATTTTTCATTGGTAGACAATGCACATTGAAGTAACATAAAATTACATATACTCACTGGTGGACATTGGGCAAGTTTGTCGGCAGCTACTAATTGTACATTTAAGTGTTTGCTTTGGGATTTTCCTCTGGATTTGATGAGTCGCTGTAATACCTGGAATACAAGCATCAAGTATTTTTTTCAATATAAAAGGGTTAGATAAGAATCAAGTTCTGCACATTCCTAGTACCTTACTAGGTGATTTTTTTCCTTCTTATTTCACTATACTGCTTCCGCTGGTGTTTCCTTGCAATTAAAGAGACCTTCAGCTCACTACATGTGATTCCCATTTTAAACTGGGAAACTTCATGGCCCAGCAGCCCCCTATTTCTCCCCTCTGGCTCCTTTTTAATTGGATACATTCTGGGCTATAGCTGTCATACAATGGAGTAACAGAAGGAGATCTCCCATTATTAAACTCCTTAGATGCAATGGTCGCTATTGACTGTGGCATCTTAGGGATTAAATGGCCAGTTAGTTCCAGTTCTGGCCTTTGCAGTAGCCTGTCAGCTATATGTAACACTGATATTTGGTGCAGATGATCCTATCGAAATAACTGTATCTCAAGCTGTGAAAGTCAAAACCTCAATATACAGTACAGTTACACTGTGGTGCGGAAAGAGGTTAAAACAAAATACAGTAAGAGTCTTGGCTTCCCCTAGTGGCGACTGCTGCTGTTTAGTTGAATTCCACCGACTGCAGAGTACATTCCTGATGCAAGAACATTTCACTGACTGCAGAGGTCACATTTCACTGACTGCAGAGGTCACATTTCACTGACTGCAGAGGTCACATTTCACTGCAGAGGTTACATTTCACTGCAGAGGTCACATTTCACTGCAGAGGTCACATTTCACCGACTGCAGAGGTCACATTTCACCGACTGCAGAGGTCACATTTCACCGACAGCAGAGGTCACATTTCACCAACTGCAGAGGTCACATTTCACCAACTGCAGAGGTCACATTTCAATGACTGCAGGGGCACATTTCACTGACTGCAGAGGTAACATTTCACTTAAGTGAGAAGAAACAGTCTCTAGCTCTCTATTACGTCCGTCGATTGATTGCAGCGGTCTGCTGATGGTCTCTCATGGGAAAAGGAAGCATTGAAACAGGTTAGGGTAACAAGGAGCGATAGGGGAGTATGTGGGTTTTATTTTGCAACATCCCCATAGTCCCTTTATTATATTTACAAATGATTTTTAAGTCCGAAATAGTTTTTAAGACAAACCCGAAAGAGAGTAGTAGACAGTGTCAGGAAAAGCGCGGTCCACGATATAACTCACGAACGTGTAACACACGTGACAAATACTGTTACCTTTGGAGAAGACACTTTGACGTGAACGATAATCGGCGCTAAAGACGTCTTGATTAGTTGTGCTGGATGATTAATGGTATCTGCATCTAGAATCACAAGCTGTAACGAGCGCGCCAACTCAAAGATCCGCTCTATTTCACTCTGTACTTCAGCTGAGAAAAATAATAGAAACAATTATCCCTTTGCAAACATAATCCAGGCCATTGTCTTAAAGCAAATACTGACAAGCAGGGAAAAACTGTCATCGACAAAACATTAACAGGATAAAAAGCGCAATACGGTCTTATCTGGGTATTGTGGGTAGAGATTTAATGGAAAGCTGCTCACCTGTGAGGGTTGTGTGCGACACGACCACTATCACAGTGTAACTGTCAGCCGCTGCAACGCCCACAGAGAAGTGTATAATAAGTGGCCGTGCTGCCGGCTCAGGAAGGAATCACAAACTGCTTCATTGAAGGCAGTTTATTTGTCAAATCGTTTCAGAGTGAAATCCTACTCCTTCCTCAGGACAACCACATGTGACATCAGCAGCGCACTCCAAGGCCACTTATTCTAACTATATTGACAAAACATTGGTGCAAACAATGCAAACTGAACTTTAGCGCCACCTATTGGAAGCAGCGATCCTAAAAGTCAAGGAGCATTGCAATATGATTTAGGATAAAAGCAAACCGGAATCTCAAATTTGCAGACACAGTGCTTTGGGATATTGCCCCTCGTTAGTGCAAAGCATGAGATCTGATTTGGCTAGGTGAAATCCACAGCACCCCCTGCTGGCAACAGGAGATATTTCACCCTACAATGCAAATCCACAGTACCCCCTGCTGGCAACAGAAGATATTTCACCCTACAATGCAAATCCACAGCACCCCCTGCTGGCAACAGGAGATATTTCACCCTACAATGCAAATCCACAGCACCCCCTGCTGGCAACAGGAGATATTTTACCCTACAATGCAAATCCCAGCACCCCCTGCTGGCAACAGGAGATATTTTACCCTACAATGCAAATCCACAGCACCCCCTGCTGGCAACAGGAGATATTTCACCCTATAATGCAAATCCACAGCACCCCCTGCTGGAAAGAAAATATATTTCAGCCTGCACTGAAAATGGTAAACATGACACTCGAAGGTTGGTTGTTTCTTACTATACTTTTTGTTGCTTTATTACATTATTTTATATATCTGCTTGTGTTTTTGACCCATATTTAAGAGAGCAACATAATCATAAACCAACAATTATACCCTTCTGATAAGCTGACCTACGTCAGTATGCCAATACTTATAGCTAACACTAGTCCTATGTAACTATACCCTAAAATATGTTGTAACAGGACAGTATGACAGGATAACCTTGGAGTCCTTTCTAAACTATTGGATTTAAAGGGTTTCCCTTTGTACCAAAAACACTCCCTTTTTTACTGTTTCAATTAACACTGAGCTCAATATTAAAAGGCAGAGATGCTGATGGTCACAAGTGATTGCATGGGTACAATTCATATTTGGCAAAGTTTGGAGAAGTTCAAAATTTTTGCAAAGTCCCCCCTTTTACAGACCAAACTTTTCCACTCGCCTCCGTTCCCTGTGTCTGAATGCAAGAAATCCGTCTGAAAACAGAAGTTCTGCTTTCTAGGAGGTTTTTGCTGATCCTTGGAAGTTTGCCAACTCTTCTCGGAATCAGGAGGTCTCCCCATTTTTTCACCAGAAGAGTTGGTAATTAGGGTGCAAGAAGCAGTTCCTGCCTGGCCTTTTATCGATACATGATCCATCAGAAAAACAGAAGCCACAGCGATCATAGACGAGCCACTAGCCCATCATTGCGATACAGCCATATGTGAGCGCCATTACTCAACCTTTCTGCTAGGTCAGTCCCCACCAAGTCACTTACTAATAAATGCATTCAATATATTGTTCACAAGACCCATAAATAACTCTGAGCACCAGCCCTAGCTAACATGGATCTCTAAATATATACCTGCTATCTGAATGCCTGTGATTTACACGGCATCGAATTATCAAGTTTAAGAAATCTGCTGTTCACATCTAATTATCGCTTCCCTTGGTGATGACTGGATATAGCTCCACTGCTTACTATGCAGCCTAAAATATGGCGAGAATGTTCGCAAGTTATCAGCGCGGACAGATAATCAGCCAGTGTGATTAATGAACCATTAAATGGATATAAATACACAAGACTCATTTTTCTGACATAGCGTCGTTCAGAAAAAGATTGCGGAATGGATCCTATTCATCTGTTTCAATCGGGTTTATCAAGATCAAGAAGGGTTCAATGGATACAATGAAGCAAAGCAACAATACTCAATGTGAAGTGGATACAAAAGGATCTAAATGGTAATTCCCAGATTCTAAAGTTACCCCCTATCCAAGACTTAATGATATTCAGGGGCGTGACTGGTGGGAAACCCCAAAACAGAGCATAAACGGGCTCTGCAGAGCCCCATCAGGATGCAGCACAGGTGTTTATCCTATAAACTCCGCTCAACTTATTGTCAATGGGACTGCTGGAGAAAGCCGAGCACAGCGCTCCACTGATTGTCTATGGGACTGCTGGAGAAAGCCGAGCACAGCGCTCCACTGATTGTCTATGGGCCTGCTGGAGAAAGCAGAGCACAGCGCTCTGCTGATTGTCTATGGGACTGCTGGAGAAAGCCGAGCACAGCGCTCCACTGATTGTCTATGGGCCTGCTGGAGAAAGCAGAGCACAGCGCTCTGCTGATTGTCTATGGGACTGCTGGAGAAAGCCGAGCACAGCGCTCCACTGATTGTCTATGGGACTGCTGGAGAAAGCCGAGCACAGCGCTCCACTGATTGTCTATGGGCCTGCTGGAGAAAGCCGAGCACAGCGCTCCACTGATTGTCTATGGACTGCTGGAGAAAGCCGAGCACAGCGCTCCACTGACTGTCTATGGGACTGCTGGAGAAAGCAGAGCACAGCGCTCTGCTGATTGTCAATGGGATTGCTGGAGAAAGTCGAGCACAGCGCTCCACTGATTGTTCATGGGACTACTGGAGAAAGCAGAGCACAGCGCTCCACTGATTGTCTATAGGACTGCTGGAGAAACCGAGCACAGCGCTCCACTGACTGTCTATGGGACTGCTGGAGAAAGCAGAGCACAGCGCTCTGCTGATTGTCAATGGGATTGCTGGAGAAAGTCGAGCACAGCGCTCTGCTGATTGTCAAGGGACTGCTGGAGAAAGCCGAGCACAGCGCTCCACTGATTGTCAATGGACTGCTGGAGAAAGCCGAGCACAGAGCTCCACTGATTGTCAAAGGGACTGCTGGAGAAAGTCGAGCACAATGTTCCACTGATTATCTATGGGACTGCTGGAGAAAGTCGAGCACAGCGCTCTGCTGATTGTCAAGGGGACTGCCGAAGAAAGCCGAGCACAGCGCTCCACTGATTGTCTATGGGACTGCTGGAGAAAACCGAGCACAGCGCTCCGCTGATTGTCTATGGGACTGCTGGAGAAAGCCGAGCACAGCGCTCCACTGACTTTCTATGGGACTGCTGGAGAAAGCCAAGCACAGCGCTCCACTGACTGTCTATGGGACTGCTGGAGAAAGCCGAGCACAGCGCTCCACTGACTGTCTATGGAACTGCTGGAGAAAGCCAAGCACAATGCTCCACTGACTGTCTATGGACTGCTGGAGAAAGCCGAGCTCAGCGCTCCACTGACTGTCTATGGGCTGCTGGAGAAAGCCGAGCACAGCGCTCCACTGATTGTCTATGGGACTGCTGGAGAAAGCCAATGCACGCGCTCCACGACTGTCTATGGAACTGCTGGAGAAAGCAAGCACAATGCTCCACTGACTGTCAATGGGACTGCTGGAGAAAGCGAGCACAGCGCTCCACTGACTGTCTATGGGACTGCTGGAGAAAGCAGAGCACAGCGCTCTGCTGATTGTCAATGGGATTGCTGGAGAAAGTCGAGCACAGCGCTCCACTGATTGTTCATGGGACTACTGGAGAAAGCCGAGCACAGCGCTCCACTGATTGTCTATAGGACTGCTGGAGAAAACCGAGCACAGCGCTCCACTGACTGTCTATGGGACTGCTGGAGAAAGCAGAGCACAGCGCTCTGCTGATTGTCAATGGGATTGCTGGAGAAAGTCGAGCACAGCGCTCTGCTGATTGTCAAGGGGACTGCTGGAGAAAGCCGAGCACAGCGCTCCACTGATTGTCAATGGGACTGCTGGAGAAAGCAGAGCACAGAGCTCCACTGATTGTCAATGGGACTGCTGGAGAAAGTCGAGCACAATGCTCCACTGATTATCTATGGGACTGCTGGAGAAAGTCGAGCACAGCGCTCTGCTGATTGTCAAGGGGACTGCCGAAGAAAGCCGAGCACAGCGCTCCACTGATTGTCTATGGGACTGCTGGAGAAAACCGAGCACAGCGCTCCGCTGATTGTCTATGGGACTGCTGGAGAAAACCGAGCACAGCGCTCCGCTGATTGTCTATGGGACTGCTGGAGAAAGCCGAGCACAGCGCTCCACTGACTTTCTATGGGACTGCTGGAGAAAGCCAAGCACAGCGCTCCACTGACTGTCTATGGGATTGCTGGAGAAAGCTGAGCACAGCGCTCCACTGACTGTCTATGGAACTGCTAGAGAAAGCCAAGCACAATGCTCCACTGACTGTCTATGGGACTGCTGGAGAAAGCCGAGCTCAGCGCTCCACTGATTGTCTATGGGACTGCTGGAGAAAGCCGAGCACAGCGCTCCACTGACTGTCTATGGGACTGCTGGAGAAAGCAGAGCACAGCGCTGCTGATTGTCAATGGGATTGCTGGAGAAAGTCGAGCACAGGGTCCACTGATTGTTCATGGACTACTGGAGAAAGCCGAGCACAGCGCTCCACTGATTGTCTATAAGACTGCTGGAGAAAACCGAGCACAGCGCTCCACTGACTGTCTATGGGACTGCTGGAGAAAGCAGAGCAGAGCGCTCTGCTGATTGTCAATGGGATTGCTGGAGAAAGTCGAGCACAGGGCTCCACTGATTGTTCATGGGACTACTGGAGAAAGCCGAGCACAGCGCTCCACTGATTGTCTATAGGACTGCTGGAGAAAACCGAGCACAGCGCTCCACTGACTGTCTATGGGACTGCTGGAGAAAGCAGAGCACAGCGCTCTGCTGATTGTCAATGGGATTGCTGGAGAAAGTCGAGCACAGCGCTCTGCTGATTGTCAAGGGGACTGCTGGAGAAAGCCGAGCACAGCGCTCCACTGATTGTCAATGGGACTGCTGGAGAAAGCCGAGCACAGAGCTCCACTGATTGTCAATGGGACTGCTGGAGAAAGTTGAGCACAATGCTCCACTGATTATCTATGGGACTGCTGGAGAAAGTCGAGCACAGCGCTCTGCTGATTGTCAAGGGACTGCCGAAGAAAGCCGAGCACAGCGCTCCACTGATTGTCTATGGGACTGCTGGAGAAAACCAAGCACAGCGCTCCGCTGATTGTCTATGGGACTGCTGGAGAAAGCCGAGCACAGCGCTCCACTGACTTTCTATGGGACTGCTGGAGAAAGCCAAGCACAGAGCTCCACTGACTGTCTATGGGACTGCTGGAGAAAGTCAAGCACAGCGCTCCACTGACTGTCTATGGACTGCTGGAGAAAGCCGAGCACAGCGCTCCACTGACTGTCTATGGAACTGCTGGAGAAAGCCGAGCTCAGCGCTCCACTGACTGTCTATGGGCCTGCTGGAGAAAGCCGAGCACAGCGCTCCACTGATTGTCTATGGGACTGCTGGAGAAAGCCAAGCACAGCGCTCCACTGACTGTCTATGGAACTGCTGGAGAAAGCCAAGCACAATGCTCCACTGACTGTCAATGGGACTGCTGGAGAAAGCCGAGCACAGCGCTCCACTGACTGTCTATGGGACTGCTGGAGAAAGCAGAGCACAGCGCTCTGCTGATTGTCAATGGGATTGCTGGAGAAAGTCGAGCACAGCGCTCCACTGATTGTTCATGGGACTACTGGAGAAAGCCGAGCACAGCGCTCCACTGATTGTCTATAGGACTGCTGGAGAAAACCGAGCACAGCGCTCCACTGACTGTCTATGGGACTGCTGGAGAAAGCAGAGCACAGCGCTCTGCTGATTGTCAATGGGATTGCTGGAGAAAGTCGAGCACAGCGCTCTGCTGATTGTCAAGGGGACTGCTGGAGAAAGCCGAGCACAGCGCTCCACTGATTGTCAATGGGACTGCTGGAGAAAGCAGAGCACAGAGCTCCACTGATTGTCAATGGGACTGCTGGAGAAAGTCGAGCACAATGCTCCACTGATTATCTATGGGACTGCTGGAGAAAGTCGAGCACAGCGCTCTGCTGATTGTCAAGGGGACTGCCGAAGAAAGCCGAGCACAGCGCTCCACTGATTGTCTATGGGACTGCTGGAGAAAACCGAGCACAGCGCTCCGCTGATTGTCTATGGGACTGCTGGAGAAAACCGAGCACAGCGCTCCGCTGATTGTCTATGGGACTGCTGGAGAAAGCCGAGCACAGCGCTCCACTGACTTTCTATGGGACTGCTGGAGAAAGCCAAGCACAGCGCTCCACTGACTGTCTATGGGATTGCTGGAGAAAGCTGAGCACAGCGCTCCACTGACTGTCTATGGAACTGCTAGAGAAAGCCAAGCACAATGCTCCACTGACTGTCTATGGGACTGCTGGAGAAAGCCGAGCTCAGCGCTCCACTGATTGTCTATGGGACTGCTGGAGAAAGCCGAGCACAGCGCTCCACTGACTGTCTATGGGACTGCTGGAGAAAGCAGAGCACAGCGCTCTGCTGATTGTCAATGGGATTGCTGGAGAAAGTCGAGCACAGGGCTCCACTGATTGTTCATGGGACTACTGGAGAAAGCCGAGCACAGCGCTCCACTGATTGTCTATAAGACTGCTGGAGAAAACCGAGCACAGCGCTCCACTGACTGTCTATGGGACTGCTGGAGAAAGCAGAGCAGAGCGCTCTGCTGATTGTCAATGGGATTGCTGGAGAAAGTCGAGCACAGGGCTCCACTGATTGTTCATGGGACTACTGGAGAAAGCCGAGCACAGCGCTCCACTGATTGTCTATAGGACTGCTGGAGAAAACCGAGCACAGCGCTCCACTGACTGTCTATGGGACTGCTGGAGAAAGCAGAGCACAGCGCTCTGCTGATTGTCAATGGGATTGCTGGAGAAAGTCGAGCACAGCGCTCTGCTGATTGTCAAGGGGACTGCTGGAGAAAGCCGAGCACAGCGCTCCACTGATTGTCAATGGGACTGCTGGAGAAAGCCGAGCACAGAGCTCCACTGATTGTCAATGGGACTGCTGGAGAAAGTTGAGCACAATGCTCCACTGATTATCTATGGGACTGCTGGAGAAAGTCGAGCACAGCGCTCTGCTGATTGTCAAGGGGACTGCCGAAGAAAGCCGAGCACAGCGCTCCACTGATTGTCTATGGGACTGCTGGAGAAAACCAAGCACAGCGCTCCGCTGATTGTCTATGGGACTGCTGGAGAAAGCCGAGCACAGCGCTCCACTGACTTTCTATGGGACTGCTGGAGAAAGCCAAGCACAGAGCTCCACTGACTGTCTATGGGACTGCTGGAGAAAGTCAAGCACAGCGCTCCACTGACTGTCTATGGGACTGCTGGAGAAAGCCGAGCACAGCGCTCCACTGACTGTCTATGGAACTGCTGGAGAAAGCCAAGCACCATGCTCCACTGACTGTCTATGGGACTGCTGGAGAAAGCCGAGCACAGCGCTCCACTGTCTATGGGACTGCTGGAGAAAGCCAAGAACAACGCTCCACTGTTTGTCCGTCCAATAGACATTGAAATGGATTGGAGGTAAAGCATGTGTTCCAGTCTGTCATTAAGTTGCATGGCCAAAGATCGGTATGTGTCACTATTACATCGCAGTACAATACAAGTGAATGGGGTCACATTGTCTCCCCAATGTCGCCGCCAACAAATTGCAAAAAATATAAGTGGGTACAATTTTTTGCGACTTGCTTTTCGTTGTGGCTGTGACTTTGGGGTAACATTGCGACCCCATCACTTGTATTGCTTTGTATTGCAGCAGTGACACATACCGATCTTTGGTTAGGTCCAGAGCCCCAGCCTTAAAGAGCTCCTGTCATGTCCCCAAACACTATTAATCTGCAGATATATGGTTAATCTGCTGGCAAACAGTATTACAATGAAGGCGTGGATACTGGGAGAAACTGAACATTATCCCTCCCGGTAGCAGCCGGCTTTCAGTCATAGAGGCGTGCCCGGATGGACTACAGTTACAGCTAAGGGCACAGTGAGTGTAAACACGCCCTGGCACTTTCATTGACAGCTCACTTTGCACAGATGTGCTGCAAAGTGAGCTGTCAATCAAAGCGTATGGGCGTGCTTGCAGTGATTGAAGCCGCCCAGCCACGCCTCTATGACTGAAAGCCGGCGGCTCCTTGGAAGAATACATTTTCTCGGCGCTTTTAGTAAGGTGGCCGGACTGCATTGTAACACGATTAACCCCATATATGCATGTTAATAATGTTTATGGACATGAAAGTTTCGCTTTAAAGACCGGGATCTGCAGAGTCCCGTTTACAGTTCTAGAAAGCCTCAGGATGGCATGAAGCCACAGTGGTTAGAGCCCAACAAGTGATCAGTAAGTTATCCTTTAGGGCTCATTCACACATCAGTTATTCACGGCTAGCACTCATACATTTGATAGATCACACGTCAGCGTTTTTTTGCGGACCGAGTGATGTTTGCAAAATCGCGGAGACATATCCAATATTGATCTAAGTGTCGGATCAGACTCACCAATGCAAGTTTATGGATTTGTGAAAAAAATCGGACAGCACTCCGGATATTGATGGCCTAGCCAATAAATAGGCAAATAATATTATATTTAAGTCTTTGATTTATAATTGATAGTTACATTTTGTAGTGATGTGATGAGGGATCCCTTTAAATGGCTGTCACAGGTAGGAAAAAAACGCTTGCTATCATATATAATACAGTGTCCCTTGGATTCCTGTACTACAATCGCTGCTCATAATCCATCAAAAAGAAAATATCAGTGGAAATAGTCCATGAAACCATTCGCTAGTGTTGGGTTTTAATTAAAGGCGCGCGCCCCCGCTGGTTAACATTTCATTCAGACTATTGATTTTCGTGCCTGATCTTTGCTTTTCACATCAGCAGCCTTGGCGAGATCTACGGCGAATCTGGAAATGTAAGTGGATTTGTTGTGTTAAGTTGCGCACTAATTCACAGTGACACCCACTGTCAGTCACACGGAGAGCAAAGCCCACATTAAAGGGACGTGTCATTCCTTCTCCGAGAAAACTGCTCTAGAGACCCAGTGGTCTGTAGCACATTTCATAAACCCAAGGGATGTGTGCAGACAAATGTGTCTAGTAATTGCCAGGAAAAATTAGCCTGAAACTCCATTGTGCGCTCAGTGAATAGAATGACAGAAACTTTTTTTTTCTTTTTTTTTTTTGTTGAAAAAAAGCATGAAGTGGCAACATGAATGTAAAATATGGATTCATGCAAGAGCAAGCACTGGATTATATAACTAAAGATGCTTATATGACACAGCAAATACTAATACAGCTCGTATCCTGGATGAAGCATGTATAGCAAGCGCATGTTAAAGGGGATTTCTGGGATCTTTACGTGGATTTACATTTATTAAAATGGATCTGTCACTAGATTTCAATATACAAACTGCATACATTATTAAGTAGAGCCCTTTACTGATGAGGCTGGTGTACTTACTGTGAAAATCCATGTCAGAATGGCTGTATAATGCTTTATGAACGTCTACTCCCAGTCTAAGGCCACCTAGCCTGACTAACAGCTCCTCAGTATCCCTCCTCCCTGATGCTGAATCTTAACTCATCTTGCCAGATTGACAGCTCCTCAGTGTCCCTCCTCTCTGCTGCTACTGAATCTCCAACCACCTAGCTTGACCGACAATTCCTCAGTGTCGCTCTTCCCTGCTTCTGTTGAGTCTCTGTTCACCTAACCTGACTGACAGCTCCTCAGTGTCCCTCCTCTCTGCTGCTGAATCTTCACCTACCTAGCCTGACTGACAGTTCCCCAGTGTCTCTCCCCCCTGTTGCTGCTGAATCTCCAACCACCTAGACTGACTGACAGCTCCTCAGTGTTTCTCCTCTCTGCTTCTGCTGAATCTCCACCCACCTAGACTGACTGACAGCTCCTCAGTGTTTCTCCTCTCTGCTGCTGCTGAATCTCCACCCACCTAGACTGACTGACAGCTCCTCAGTGTTTCTCCTCTCTGCTGCTGCTGAATTTCACCACCTACCTGACTGACAGCTCCTCAGTGTTCCCTCTTGTCTGCTGAATATTCCCACCTAGACTGACTGACAGCTCCTCAGTGTTTCTCTTTTCTGCTGCTGCTGAATCTTCAACCACATAGACTGACTGACAGCTCCTCAGTATCCCTCTTCTCTGCTGCTGAATCTTCACTCATCTAGCCTGAGTGACAGCTCCCAGTATCCTTCCTCCCTGTCGCTGCTGATTCTCTGCCCACCTAGTTAATTTGCAGCTCTTCAGTGTCTCTCTAGTCTCTTCTGCTGCTGAATCTCCGCCTACCTAGCCTGACAGATCCTCAGTATCCCTTCTCCCTGCTGCTGAATCTCCGCCTATCTAGCCTGACAGATCCTCAGTATCCCTTCTCCCTGCTGCTGAATCTCCGCCTATCTAGCCTGACAGATCCTCAGTATCCCTTCTCCCTGCTGCTGAATCTCCGCCTACCTAGCCTGACTGACAGCTCCTCAGCATCTTTTCTCTCTGCTGCTGAATCTTCACTCATCTAGCCCGAGTGACAGTTCCCAGTGTCCCTCCTCCCTGTTGCTGCTGAAACTCTGCCCACTTATTGTGACAGCTTTTCAATGTCTCTTATTTCTGCTGCTACTGAATCTCCGCCCTCCTAGCCTGATTGACAGCTCCTCAGTATCCCTCCTCCCTCACACTGCTCACTACCAAAGACATGAGCTCTATCATTATTTTGATTTTAGGATTATACAGGATATATATTATACATTCTGTCATGGATTTTTTATAGCAATTACACCTGCCTCCTCAGGTTTAAAATATATATTTAATTATGTATACCGTTTGCGTTGAAAAATCTGGTCACATCCTCATTAAGTAATTGGCAAGAGTCATAGAACAAGCAGCGCCTTCTGCATTGTACTAATAAGACAGTGTAGTGCTTTCTGGTGCTGTATCTTGGCCCTTTATATTTGAATGGGAGGAGCTGCAATACCAGAAAGAGCCACTGGGGCATAGACGGCGCTGTGTCAGGAGGCCTAATCAGCGGAGGTCACGGAGGGGCTTAGATTCCATCTGCTCCCATATCCATGGCCATCACTGTAACATCCTGGAAAACCTTAATTACATTTTGGCATTGATAAATTCAAGTAAATAGCAGGATGTTGTAAGAATTAGTTAGAACACTCTTCTGGGAGGTTGGATAACTCCCAATATACCTTTCATTTTTAATAACATGAGGGTCCAAGAAGGAGGAAAGCATAGCTGCCAAAAGTCCCAAATTTACTGGGATTGTCATTTTTTAGTGGCCATTCTAGGATGGAAAATGGCAGGGGTTGTGCAGATCAGAACCAAAAGTGGGCATTACCAGGGGAAATCGGGGCCTTTCTGTGTGGGTTTAGGTGGGGCCTAAACACCCCCTCATTACCAACTGTAATGCTGGTAAGTATGAAAAAGGAAGAGGAGAATGGCTCCTCAGGGGCGGGGGGACATGGGATGTCAAGGAGGGTCCTAAGGGCTATTAGATGTGATCTACAGATGAGAGAAATAATGAATGAAAGAAGGAAAGGAAAAAAGGATGAAAGAAAACAGAGATAGAAAAAGGAAGAAAGAAAAGGAAAGAAGAACATAGAAAGAAGAAAGGAAGAGAAAGAAAAGAGAAAGAAAAGAAAGAAAGAAAGAAAAAAGAAAAAAGAAAAGAAGAAAAAGAAGAGAAAGAAAGAAAAAGAAAAGAAAGAAAGAAGAAAAACTGATAAAGAAAGGGAAAGAAGAACTGATAAGAAAGAGAAAGAGAAAGAAAGAATGAAAGAAAGGGGAGAAGAACTGATAAGAAAGAAAGAAATGGAAAGTAGAACTGATAAAAAAAGAAAGAAAGGGGAAGAACTGATAATAAAGAAAGAAAGAGACAAAAGGAAAGAAGAACTGATGAGAAAGAAAGGGGAAGAACTGCTGAGATAGAAAGTAAAGAAGAATTGATGAGAGAAGGAAAAGAAAGAAAGAAGAAAGAAAGAAAGAAAGAAAGAAAGAAAGAAAGAAGAAAGAAAGAAAGAAAGAAAGAAAGAAAGAAAGAAAGAAAGAAGAATTGATAAGAAAGAAAAAACAATGAGGTAGGGAAAGAGGAAGAAAGAAAGAAAAAAGTGTGAGGTAGAATGAATTATATAGAAAAAAATAAAGAAAAAAGAGGGAGAGAGTCAAAAGGAAAGAAGAACTGATGAGAAAGAAAGGGGAAGAACTGATGAGATAGAAAGTAAAGAAGAATTGATGAGAGAAGGAAAAGAAAGAAAGAAAAAGAAAGAAAGAAAGAAAGAAAGAAAGAAAGAAAAGAAAGAAAGAAAAGAAAGAAAGAAAGAAAGGAAAGAAAAATTGATAAGGAAAGAAAAGATAAAAAGATAAGAAAGAAAGAAAGGAAGGAAAGAAAGAAAGAAGAATTGATAAGAAAGAAAAAACAATGAGGTAGGGAAAGAGGAAGAAAGAAGAAAAAAGTGTGAGGTAGAATGAATTATATAGAAAAAAATAAAGAAAAAAGGGAGAGTCCTCTCGTCTTTGTCTCTATACGATAAGTGGGGAGGTATTTGTATCTTTACAGGACGTGGGGACGGGTTTTCGTCTCTCTGCTGTACATTGCAGGTGCAATATATGGTGCACAAGGAGGGAAAGGAGATTCCAGCCTCTATGGTGCTGGTAGAATACTGATGACAAGAATAAGGTTACTTCCTTCTGTGATTCAGCGTTGGTATATAGCATAGGAACCATAAAGCTTAACTTTTAATATATAAAGGATAAAAAACTTAAAGACACCAATAAACCAAATATATGACATTAACATACAATGTGCTCACGATAAAGCAGTGCAATAAAAGAATTGGGGGGGGATCTCATACGTTTCACTGGAGATCACCCTCACAAGGTAGTATAGGCGATAGGGATCAATAATACGGTTCAGTCCCTAATAACCCTTGTCGTGCCCGAATGCAGGACTCCCTCCCTAACAAGGGCAGCACCCAAGTGTAGCCCTGCAACAAAGAACCCCAACCATTCCTACGCGTATCAGCCTTATCTTATAGGCTTCATCAGGGGAATTCTTTTTAGTAACAGGGTAAATATATAAATACTAAATATTGAAAGTTCCTTGAGCATTTCAGCGGCACTATTAGCTCTGGCTAGGGCATGTCACATATGATATCGCCTAGTGTGCTCCTAGCATCTTCCTATGCCGCCCTCTGAGGGTGATCTCCGGCGAAACGAATGATAGCCCCCCCCAATTCTTTTATTGCACTGGTTCGTGGTGAGCACATTGTATATGTTAATGTCATATATTTGGTTTATTGGTGTGGTAAGTTTTTTATCCTTTATATATTAAAAGTTCCTTTTCTGGTTCCTATGCTATATACCATTGATCCTTGGGAAAGGTCCCGAGCGGCCATATTGGCTTCATCCTTGATTAAGCGCAGTCTTTTTTGGCCTTGTGTGAATGAGATTTGGCGACATTGTATCCACGTTGCTGATACTGTCATTAGCTGTAGATTTTCCATCCATAATTTCTGGACCTATAATCTGTATATTGAATATTCACCAGTTATTTAGCTTTTATTATGACTTTTGCTATTACTGAAAACGTGAAGTTCTTACCCAAACTGGACCTGGTGTTTGAGCGTTCGATTATTGCTCTTCTGCTGGGATTATTCAGGACTGATCTCTTGGCCAGAGAAATGTCAGCGGTGACCCTCGTGATGGATATCCTAAGAAAAGGCAGAATATGTTCAAATGACAGCTGACATAGATCAGAAGACGAGTTCATCGATTTTCTTTCTTTGTTTCCGCCGTCCATTGTGGCAGCAGTTTATATTCAGTAGATTTCTGATTGGGCTACACATAGATTAATGGGCCATGATGATCTCACCCATAGTGCTCAGCACAGCACTATCATTCTACTTTTATTCTACCGTTTTGTGTATACAGCTCCTGCGTAGACTTCCATGTAAACCATCTACACAAAATAAAAAATAAAAAAAAAAATCTATTTTTTTTCTCAGAAACAGTGCCACCTTGGTCAGTAGGTTGTGTCTGGTATTGCAGCTTAAATGAAGTTGAGCTGCAGTACTAAAGGTAACCACGTTCAAGAGTGGCACTGTTTCTGAAGATTTGGGATTTTATCGGTGTGCACATAAAACGGTTAATATTTGCCTTATGAATATTGTAGTTCCCCCCTCCCGAAGTTATACACGCCATGTAACCGGCCAAAATTACCAGTCCCCCCATTCCCGTGTACAGTGTCCCATATGGTCCATGCACAGAATGTATGTCACCTATACAAGGCATGGTGGTTTCTTTCCCTCACCTCCCATCAAACCTGTGCTTCAGGAAGTCAAAAAGGGCTTTCTGCATCATGTCCGTCACCTTCCCAGAAAAGAAGAGAAGACACAAGGAGGAAAGAAGAGAAAAGAATAGACAAAAGTGAGAAAGAAAGGACAGAAAATGGAAATGTCCACACTTCTTCATTACATCCAGCAGCTGGGAAGGAACCGCTACGTGTCCCTCATGGAAGGAGTGAACTGCTACGGATAATTTCCTGTATTTATCTGATCTGTTCTTTGAAGAATCAGTTATCGCCCACAAAAATAATCTTACAGGTTTCCCTCTCTATGAAGGGACATCAGCAAAATTCTTCAGATCTACAAAGCACCAGTGTCTGAGAAAGGAGATAATCATTAACTACACTTTCCATGCAAATTATATTTCTCAAATCTATCCTATCTATTATCTATCATCTATCTATTATCTATCTACTGTATTATTTTTATCTATCTATTATCTATCTATTATCTATCTATCTATCTATATATCTATATCTTATCTATCTATTATCTTTCTATCTATCTATTATCTATCTATCTATATATCTATTGTGACAGTGTCACTGGTTTTATATGTGAGGGGAGGTATGTGTCACACAGGATGCTCTCCTGTGTGAACTAAGACCTACTTTATTTATCTGCCAGCATGTTATATGCTGGTAGGTTTACTCTGTTAAAGGGTGTGGCTGAGCAAAGTATAAAAGCTCAGTCCTGTTTTTTTTTCTCTGGTGTGGTCTGGAGAGGAAAGTCTCCAGACAGTATAGTGGAAGCTGCCAAGCTTTCCACAAGGACTTTAGCAGTGAAGTGTAAGCTACCGAGAGCGGGCGGAACCCACTCATCTATGGACTGAGTTATTGTTTTTTTTTTTTTTATGTTTTCCCGTTTAACCCAGAGGGGTCACATTTACTTTTCCTGCGAAACCTGCATAAGTTTATGGCTGATAATAAACCAGCAGAAAGAAAAACCTGAGAACGTGTGTCCTGAGTCTGCCTCCAGGAGAACCGAGCGAGTCGTCTTGCCACAGTTGGTGTGAGAATGCGTGCAGGATTCCAGGAACACGTGTACCTGCCACAAAGACCGGTGGATTTCCTGGGTGAAGGCTATCGGCCAGCTAGAGAAGTCCGGCAGCATGGAGGAGCTCGTTAAGCACCTGGTCCAGGCCCAGCAGAGCATACAGCAGCAACACCTACAGAGCCAGCAGAGCATACAGCAGGCCCAGCAGAGCATGCAGCAGCACCAGGAGGCGACCAAACTGTTGCTTCAACAGATCCAGTTGCAGCAAAAATCGCAGCAGCAGCACCAGCAGGAGGCGCAACAGCAGATACAGCTTTTGGCAGAAGCCATCCAGAGCCGGGCGGCCACCCCAACCCCAGGGCCGACTGATGATTCTCACGTCAGGAAGGCGGTAAGGCGGGCCATGCAGAAGATGACCCCTGGGGATGATGTAGAAGCATTTCTGACTGTTTTTGAGAGGGTGGCTGATCGGGAGAGACTTCCACCAGCACAGTGGGCAGAGGTTCTGGCGCCATATTTATCGGGTGAACCCCAAAAAGCGTATTTTGACTTGGCGCTGCAAGATGCTAAGGAGTATCCCAAACTAAAGACAGAGATCTTAGCACGTCTGGGAGTAAATATGACAGTAAGAGCCCAGCGAGTTCATCACTGGGCGTATGCTAGCAACAAACCCCCTCGTTCGCAGATGTTTGACCTATTGCATCTTGTTCAGAAGTGGCTACAACCGGAGTCCTCCACTCCGGCCCAGATGGTTGAGCGGGTGGTGATTGATAGATTCATGCATTCCCTTCGCAAGTCAGTACAGACCTGGGTTGCCCAGGGTGATCCCCAGAACGCAGATGACTTTATCGGCCTGGTAGAGAGGTACCAGGTAGTTGAGAGATCTCTTGGGAAACCGGATGCAGTCATTTCTCCCTACTGGGATACCCAAAAGGGGGTGGGTTCACCACGGAAGGGGTCTAGAGCCACCACTGGGGGGCGTCCCACTCCTATTGAAGGGGCCTTTAGAACAGTTGGGAAAGATATAGTTTGCTGGCGATGTCACAACCCTGGACATGTAGCCGCCAAGTGTCAAATGTCCCCTGAGCCCATGGACTGCAGCCTAGGCAGACGGGTCTCCTATTATGCCTATCCAGCCTGTAGCGTGGACTGTCGACCCGGCAAGGGACCGCAGGCGTGTGCAGTATCCATTAATGGAATAAAAGTGCTTGGGCTGTTGGACTCCGGGAGTCTGGTGACCTTGATCAGAGCATCCCTTCCCCACCAGTTGATCCCTTCCAAAACCCTGGGTGTTCGGTGCATCCATGGTGACGCCAAGGACTATCCCGTGGCCACAGTAACAGTGGGGACAGACTGTGGTGCCCAGTCCCATGAAGTCGGGGTGGTAAAGGACCTGATACATCCTGTCATATTGGGCCGTGATTTTTCCTTATTCTGGGACTTGTGGGGGAAGGGAACTGGACTAAGTAGCATGGGGAAAAGCGAGATCCTTGAAGAAGAACCCCCGACAGAGTCTCAGAGAGAGGAGTTCCCACTGTGCGTCCTTGTCGGTGATGAGGGTGAGACGGTGACCGAGGAGGCCGACCTACCTGCGTTAGATATGTCCAGAGAGAACTTTGGGACTGCTCAAGTTCGAGACTTGACCTTAAAAGGGGCGTTCGACCAGGTTACTGTATGTAATGGGGTTGCCCAAGAGCCGGGGGCCGACACCAGATTCCCCCACTTTGCAGTACAGGGGGAGTTGCTATATCGGGTGGCCAAACTGAGGGGCGGTGAGATAGTGGAACAGCTGTTAGTGCCGGGGCCATACAGACGGCGGGTGCTAGACATGGCCCATTCACATGTTCTGGGGGGACACCTAGGGGTCGAGAAAACTCAGGAGAGGATACTGAGGAGCTTTTATTGGCCAGGGTGTTATCGAGAAATTCAAAACTTTTGTAGGTCCTGCCCCACCTGCCAAATAACCGCTCCCTCCTCCCACTTCCGTAGCCCCTTAGTTCCACTACCTGTGATAGAGGTTCCCTTTGAGAGGATTGCCATGGACCTCGTGGGCCCCATAGTCAAATCAGCTCGGGGCCACCAATATATCCTGGTCGTCATGGACTATGCGACTCGGTATCCAGAAGCGGTTCCCCTAAGGAACATGTCCAGTAAAAGTATAGCCCGAGAGTTGGTCCATATTTTTGCTCGGACAGGTCTACCAAAAGAGATTCTAACAGACCAAGGAACCCCCTTTATGAGCAAGGTGATGAAGGAGCTTTGCAGAGTCCTTCAGATAACTCAGCTGCGGACCTCGGTTTATCATCCACAAACGGACGGCCTAGTGGAACGCTTCAACAAGACCTTAAAGGCGATGCTCAAGAAGGTCGTTGAAAAGGATGGGAGAGACTGGGACTACCTGCTCCCATTTCTGCTTTTCTCAGTCAGAGAAGTTCCTCAAGCCTCCACGGGCTTCTCTCCATTTGAGCTCCTATATGGGCGGCATCCAAGAGGTCTCCTAGACATCGCCAAGGAAACTTGGGAGGCTGAAGTCACGCCACACCGGAGTGTCATCGAACATGTCGCCCAGTTACAGGAGAGAATGTCAAAGGTGATGCCCATCGTAAAGGAACATCTCCTCCAGGCGCAGGAAGCCCAGGCGAGAGTCTATAACCGGTCGGCGAGACTAAGACAGTTCCAGCCCGGAGACCGTGTTTTGGTGCTGATCCCTACCGTCGAGAGCAAGTTCCTCGCCAAATGGCAAGGTCCATACGAGGTGGTGGAGAAAGTCAGCGAGGTTAATTATAAAGTCCACCAGCCTGGCCAAAGGAAGGCACATCAAATATATCATATAAACTTGCTCAAGCCGTGGCGGGACCGTGAACCTGTGAAAACTCCTTGCCTGGGAGCCGCACCAGAAGGCAAGGTGGAGGAGGTCACTATTGCAGAGACTCTATCACCGGCCCAGAAGCAACAGTGTCGAGAATTACTACAGCAGAATCGGGACCTGTTCTCAGAGTTGCCAGGGCATACACAAGTGGTAGAGCATGACGTGCTGACAGAACCGCATGTACGAGTGAATTTGAAGCCGTATCGGATTCCGGAAGCACGCCGGGAGGTGATCTCGGCTGAGGTGAAGAGGATGTTAGACCTCGGGGTAATAGAGGAGTCAAAGAGTGGGTGGTCGAGCCCAATCGTCCTCGTGCCGAAACCCAATGGAGAGTGGAGGTTTTGTAATGACTACCGTCGGCTGTTGTGAATGGGTTTGAGATGAGTTCTGAGCAGAGGCTCCCTCTGGTGGTTACAAGCGGTGCTAGTCTGTCCAGTGATGATTGTGAGGACTGGGAATCAGGTGTTACTGACTGGTCTTATATAAGGGAGTCACCTTCCCATCTGGGTTGCCGGTGATCAATTGTTTCTGGTCTGAATCCTTTATTCCAGTTTCCCTTGTAGCCTGCTGTGTCATGTCTGCATCTCCTGCTAACAGATAAGACATTTTCTTCTTTTGTGTTTGTGCTATATTTTTGCATTTTGTCCTGCACTTCTGTGGGGGTCTTCAGGGTCCCCTCCGGGGGCTTCTGCCCTCTCAGTTTTGTTCAGCCACTGATGTTTGTACTTTTGCTTTTTCCAGTTTTTTCAGTGGCTGCTGTTTTGATTTTGTTACACCAGAGAACTAATTTAGGTGGAAGAGGTCGTGTGATCTCAGGTGTTTTTGAAATTAGTAGAGTTGGTGCTTTGCAGGGTTTTTTGGGATTGCAGTAAGTACCCTTCCTATCCTTTTCTATTTAGTTAGTTTGGGCCCCAGCGTTTGCTCATACTATTTTCTTTCTGTGTCAGTATTTCATCTTGTCTAACCGCCATTACATGTTTGGGGGCTTTCTATTATCTTTGGGGTTCTGCTCCGGGGCAGATAGTTTTCCTATATCTATCTTTAGGTGTAGTTAGTTTCTCAGGCTGTGACGAGGCGTCTAGGACCAACGTAGGAACGCTCCACGGCTGCCTCTAGTTGTGGTGGTTAGTCAGGGTACTGCAATCTCATAGATTCCAACTGCTCTGGTGTATTGCCTTTTTACCTGCACTCCTCAGCTACCGAAACATAACAGTCGGCTAAATGAGGTATCCAAGTGTGACGCGTACCCGATGCCCCGCGTCGACGAACTCATCGAGAGGCTTGGACCGGCGAGGTACATCACCACTCTTGACCTGATGAAGGGCTACTGGCAGATCTCCATGTCCCAGATGGCTAAAGAGAAGACGGCTTTCTCAACACCGGATGGCTGTTTTCAATATACACGGATGCCGTTCGGACTACAGGGGGCCCCAGCCACTTTCCAGAGGGCTATGGATCGGATCCTAGCTCCACATAAGAAGTATGCCGCAGCCTACCTCGACGACATTGTGGTCTTTAGCTCAGACTGGGCTAGTCACCTACCTAAACTACAGGCCGTTTTGGACGCGGAAAGCAGGATTTACCATAAATCCGAGAAAGTGTGCCATCGGAAAAGAGGAGGCCAAGTACCTGGGCTATGTTGTTGGGAGAGGCGAAATAAAACCGCAGATCAAGAAAGTGGAGGCAATTCAAACCTGGCCGCAACCGCTCTCAAAGAAGCAGGTGAAAGCATTCCTGGGAATGGTGGGATACTACCGGCGGTTTATCCCGAATTTCGCCACGATTGCCGCCCCACTAACAGATCTTCTAAAAGGCACCAAATCAACCATGGTGAAATGGACGGAAGAAACGGAGACTGCGTTTCAAAAGCTGAAGCTAACACTGTGCAAGCAGCCTGTCCTGGTCGCGCCAGACTTTAAGAAAGAATTTGTGGTCCAGACTGACGCATCAGAGGTTGGTCTCGGGGCCGTACTCTCCCAAGAAATAAATGGGGAAGAACATCCCATTCTCTATCTAAGCCGAAAGCTGTCCTCCTGCGAGAAGAACTACGCCATAGTAGAGAAAGAGTGTTTAGCCATAAAATGGGCCGTGGATACACTGAAATATTACCTACTAGGCCGGAAGTTTAAATTAGTATCAGACGATGCCCCATTGAGATGGTTGAGGGAAATAAGGGGAAAAAATGCTAGGGTAACTAGATGGTTCCTAGAGCTGCAAGATTTTAACTTTCACGTGGAACATAGGCCAGGGAAGTTACATGGGAATGCAGATGCCCTCTCTAGGATTCCCTGTCTGGTGTCAGAAGGTGCCCAAACCCCCGGCTTTGGGCAGAGGGGGGGAATATGTGACAGTGTCACTGGTTTTATATGTGAGGGGAGGTATGTGTCACACAGGATGCTCTCCTGTGTGAACTAAGACCTACTTTATTTATCTGCCAGCATGTTATATGCTGGTAGGTTTACTCGGTTAAAGGGTGTGGCTGAGCAAAGTATAAAAGCTCAGTCCTGTTTTTTTTTCTCTGGTGTGGTCTGGAGAGGAAAGTCTCCAGACAGTATAGTGGAAGCTGCCAAGCTTTCCACAAGGACTTTAGCAGTGCAGTGTAAGCTACCGAGAGCGGGCGGAACCCACTCATCTATGGACTGAGTTATTGTTTTTTTTTTTTTTTTTTATGTTTTCCCGTTTAACCCAGAGGGGTCACGTTTACTTTTCCTGCGAAACCTGCATAAGTTTATGGCTGATAATAAACCAGCAGAAAGAAAAACCTGAGAACGTGTGTCCTGAGTCTGCCTCCAGGAGAACCGAGCGAGTCGTCTTGCCACAGTATTATCTATCTATTATCTTTCTATCTATCTATTATAGATCTATTATCTATCAATCCATTATCTATAAATATATATATATATATATATCTATCTCATATCTATCTATCTATTATCTATCTATCTATTATCTATCTACTGTATATTTATCTATTATCTATCAATCTATTATCTATCTATCTATCTATCTATCTATCTATCTATCTATCAATCTATTATCTATCTATATATCTATCTATCATCTATTATCTATCTATTATCTTTCTATCTATTTATTATAGATCTATTATCTATCAATCCATTATATATATATATATATATATATATATCTATTTCATATCTATCGATCTTATATATATCTATTATCTATCTATCTTTATTATTTTTACAAATTATCTATCATTCTATCTCTTTATCTATCTAATAAAATCTATTTATAAAGTTAGATAACTATTTAATATTTTTCATTTACATATATCTTTATCTTTTACATGTACATTTGATTTCTCCCATGTTTACTGTACAAGTTTTTGTTATTGGATGGTGCAAGATTGTGTTTAATTGGTGTCAATTACAAATTGTACCATTTAAGGGAATCGGTCAGCAGTTTTTTTGCTATTTAATCTGAGAGCAGCATAACGTACGGCAAGTGAGTCTGATTCCAGTGATGTGTCACTTATTAGGCCGTGTGCCATAGTTTCAATACAATTAGTGTTTTATCAGCAGGAGATTATCACTGCAGGACAAGGTCTCACGTGCAGACCAGTCAAGCTAAGCTGTGTAACCACACCCCCACCACTGATTGGCAGCTTTCTGACAATATACACAGAAAGCAGCCAATCAGTGGTGTGGGCGGGATTATACACAGCTCAGAGTTGAGGACCACAAAAAAGTCTACTTTCAGGCTAAGTTCACACGTTGCGGAATTGCCGCGGAAATTTCCACGGCAATCCCGCACTTCTCCCGTGGGAAATACGCACGGTTTTTATAAGCGTATTCCCGCCAGAATAATAGTGTTTTGCAAGCGTAATTAGCTTGCAGAATGCTAGCGTTTTCCTAGCGATCTGTAGCATCGCTTGGAAAACTGATTGACAGGTTGGTCACACGAGTCAAACATAGTGTTTGACTCGTGTGACCAACTTTTTACTATTGATGCCGCCTATGCCGCATCAATAATAAAAAGATCTAATGTAAAAATAATAAAAAAAAATAATAAATAATGATATTCTCACCTTCCGGCGTCCCCCGCAGCCTTCCCGCCTCTCAGCGACGCTCCCGGCAACTCCGGTCCCAGGAGTGCTTTGCGACAAATCACACCGATGACGTAGCATCTCGCGAGACCGCTACGCCATCTGGGTGATTCTCGCAAAGCACTCCTGGGACCGGGAGTTGCCGGGAGCATCGCTGAAGGCGGGAAGGCTGCGGGGGCCGCGGGAAGGCTGCGGGGGCCGCCGGAAGGTGAGAATATCATTATTTTTTTTTTAATTATTGTTTTACCAGGGATATGGTACCCAGGGCCTGGAGGAGAGTCTCCTCTCCTCCAGGCCCTGGGTACCACCGCACATGAACCGCTTACATTCCGCAAAATTAATGAACATGTTGCTATTTTTTCCGCGAAGCGTTTTTTTCGCGGAAAAAAACGCAACATGTGGCCAAAACATGCGGAATCAATTAACATGTATAGGATGCTTAATGCTTGCGTTTTTATCGCGTTTTTACCACGGAAAATCGCAGAAAAACCGCGAAAAAAACGCAAAAATTCCTGAACGTGTGCACTTAGCCTTATATACAGGGAAGAGGGGGCAATATCTCAGGGATGAAGAGGGACAGGAACAAAAGAAAAACTGCGCCAGATTTAGAACAGTGGCATCCTAGGGACGTGTCCTCCTTAATGCAAGTCAAGAAAAGTTAAGGATGGACTTGTGTATGACTTGAATTAACAGCTAAATAACTATAGAAATACATAAGTACAGCAGTGAATCTGCATTGTTCCTATTGTTATTGCTAAAGTCTGTTTCCAGTGCCACAGGAAACAGTCAGCCACACCCCCAACAACTCATCCAGCAAAGAATGCTGGGAGATTTCAGCTCAGAATTGTGAATGCAGCTCAAGAATATACTCCCGCTCCTACTGGTGCCCAAAGCCATCACATCTTTCTGCTGCTGTCATTAGATGCACAGTCACCTACCTCATAGCCTTTGAGCGATGGACCCACTAACACTACAGGCCTCATGGATGGCACAACGTCGTAAGGCGCAACATGTTCAGTCTGAAAACACAATAAAACGGCATTAATGGCTGTGCAGCTGGCAGTCAGAGGACGAGCCGCGAGATGCAGTCAAAACAACTCACCACTTTCTGCTTCGGCTTGGCTAGAAAACAAAGAGAAGACAGTCACATCCATGTAACCGAGAGATGATGAATGGAAAGCATGTGTTACTGCATCGAGATTCAATATCATGGTGCCAAAATAAATACCGAAATAAAGCAGCAAACAATAAATAATACAGATATAATACAGGCCTAAAATGACATAATGGCTGGCAACATTTTCAGTAATAAACTAGATGCAGTCAAAATTAATTCCTAAGCATAATCCAAGCTCTCAAATTGCTGCCGACCCCCAGTTTTTGTAGAGTGCCCCCATATTAGTGTTATCATAACAACGGCAAGTCTGAGGGTACCTATTATTTGAGCCAGCTGAAGGTATCCCCGGGATGCTGCCAGTCAGAATGCTCCATAGAATCGCCAAAGTGTTCCCATGAATACTGCCTACTAGAGTGCCACCTATGGAACCCGCCCAGATAGTGACTGTCAAAGTGACATCCATAAATATAAGCCCACATAAATAGTGACAACCAGAGTGCCCACCTGAATAGTGACAACCAGGGTGCCCACATGAATAGGGACAACTAGAGTGCCCACATGAATAGTGATAACCAAAGTGCCCACCTGAATAGTGACAACCAGAGTGCCCACATGAATTGTGACAACCAAAGTGCCCATATGAAAAGTGACAACCAAAGTGCCCACATGAATAGTGACAACCAGAGTGCCCACATGAATAGTGACAACCAGAGTGCCCACCTGAATAGTGACAACCAGAGTGCCCACATGAATAGTGAAAACCAGGGTGCCCACATGAATAGGGACAACCAGAGTGCCCACATGAATAGTGACAACCAGAGTGCCCACATGAATAGTGACAACCAGTACCCACATGAATAGTGACAACCAGAGTGCCAACATAAATAGTGACAACCAGAGAGCCCACATAAATAGTGACAACCAGAGAGCACACATGAATAGTGACAACCAGAGTGCCCACATGAATAGTGACAACCAGAGTGCCCACATGAATAGTGACAACCAGAGTGCCCACATGAATAGTGACAACCAGAGTGCCCACATGAATAGTGACAGCCAGAGAGCACACATGAATAGTGACAACCAGAGTGGCCACATGAATAGTGCAACCAGAGTGCCCACATGAATAGTGACAACCAGAGTGCCCACATGAATAGTGACAACCAGTACCCACATGAATAGTGACAACCAGAGTGCCAACATAAATAGTGACAACCAGAGAACCCACATAGTGACAACCAGAGAGCACACATGAATAGTGACAACCAGAGTGCCCACATGAATAGTGACAACTCGATTGTCCATATGAATAGTGACAACTAGTGCTGCAAAATGCTGTAGCCAGGGTTGCTCCCCCAATGAATAGTGATAGTCAAAAAGACTCCTATTAATAGTAACAGTCAATGTTCAACCACAGTGCCCATAAAAAATGTACTACCCAGAGTGCCCACATACATAGTGCTTGCCAGAATGCTCCCTAATACTATCATCCCACAAAAATGTCAAAATGAGAGTGCTCACATAAAAAGTATGTGCTAGAGTGGAAACATAAATACTGCCAGCTAGAATTCCCCTTATGAATAAGTCACAGTGCCCACATGAATAATGACCGCCACAGTACCTACATAAATGGTGACCGCCACAGTACCTACATAAATGGTAACTGCCACAGTACCTACATAAATGGTGACCGCCACAGTACCTAAATAAATGGTGACCACCACAGTACCTACATAAATGGTGACCGCCACAGGACCTACATAAATGGTGACCACCACAGTACCTACAAAAATGGTGACCGCCACAGGACCTACATAAATGGTGACCGCCACAGGACCTACATAAATGGTGACGGCTACAGTGCCCAAATAGAAAGGGTAGCCGCAGTATCTTCTGGTCATGATACTGTCCGTGTTCCTTCACCTCAGTCTCATTTCAGTAATCATGATACTGCCATTGCCAAGAATAGATCTACAGTAGTTCTGGAATAAGGCATCATTTCCATTTTTTTCTCATACGTGGAAAAAAAATTAAAAAAAAAAAACCTCTTTTCATCAGCTTTTTGGACCAGATTTTCGCCAGTGTTTGGTCAGCGAGTCCATTTTTACCATCAATGTTTCATCGGTGATTTTCTTAGAGATGAAAGAAAAAATTTGCAAAACTTCTACCCATTAGAATGTTGAAAACCGACGACACGCGGATTCATTGCACATTGATGCTCACTGACCTACGGGCCTGTTTGAGTGATTTTGATCCATGGCTCGGATTAAAAAAGTGCAGGTCTCCGTGAATTTTGCACGGACGTACAGTCCCCAAAAAAAAAAAAAAAAGACGGACATGAAAACAGTTACATAGACTATGACGGACACATGTTCTGTCTGTGAGAAACAGACATTTGGGTAAGGCTTTAAGACCATGAGCCCCTTGAAGAAAACTGTTTTTGGCCTCTCGACTAGCGCACATCCTTTTTGTCTAAACTTGGTCATGAAAAGCAGCGATGATCTGAGGAAGGGGAGAGAAGCTGCGCAACATTTCTCCAGTATCTGATTTTCGTATAAGTCTGCCGCCGCGCTCTTGGCCTAATCATTTAGCCGTTGTTCAGACATCAGAGCTTCGGACTTTCTAATATTAGACAGCGGCTCCATCATGTGTTGACAGGCGGCTGCAGATAAGCGGTTTTTGCACATCAGGAGCCTCAGATATGTCATTATTCAGAGGAGACATCACCTTGCAGCTCCGATTATGCACATGAAGGATCCCGAGTGTTATTTATTTCAGTAGCACTCAAACTCAGACTAATTATTTTTTTGCAAATATGCAGTAACAGAAACAAGAGCAAAGGAATCAAAAATGGCCAAATATGGCACCGAGAATAGAGACATTCAAAATAATGCTGTGAATAGTGACAGCCACAGTGACCATATAACTAGTGTCAACCACAGTGACCATATAACTAGTGTCAACCACAGTGACCATATAACTAGTGTCAACTACAGTGACCATATAACTAGTGTCAACCACGGTGACCATATAACTAGTGTCAACCACAGTGACCATATAACTAGTGTCAACTACGGTGACCATATAACTAGTGCCAACCACAGTGACCATATAACTAGTGCCAACCACAGTGACCATATAACTAGTGCCAACCACAGTGACCATATAACTAGTGCCAACTACAGTGACCATATAACTAGTGCCAACTACAGTGACCATATAACTAGTGCCAACCACAGTGACCATATAACTAGTGCCAACCACAGTGACCATATAACTAGTGTCAACACAGTGACCATATAACTAGTGCCAACCACAGTGACCATATAACTAGTGTCAACCACAGTGACCATATAACTAGTGCCAACTACAGTGACCATATAACTAGTGCCAACCACAGTGACCATATAACTAGTGTCAACCACGTGACCATATAACTAGTGCCAACTACGGTGACCATATAACTAGTGTCAACTACAGTGACCATATAACTAGTGCCAACCACAGTGACCATATAACTAGTGCCAACTACAGTGACCATATAACTAGTGCCAACCACAGTGACCATATAACTAGTGTCAACCACGGTGACCATATAACTAGTGCCAACTACGGTGACCATATAACTAGTGCAACCACAGTGACCATATAACTAGTGTCAACCACAGTGACCATATAACTAGTGCCAACTACAGTGACCATATAACTAGTGCCAACTACAGTGACCATATAACTAGTGCCAACTACAGTGACCATATAACTAGTGCCAACTACAGTGACCATATAACTAGTGTCAACCACAGTGACCATATAACTAGTGTCAACCACGGTGACCATATAACTAGTGCCAACTACGGTGACCATATAACTAGTGTCAACTACAGTGACCATATAACTAGTGCCAACCACAGTGACCATATAACTAGTGCCAACTACAGTGACCATATAACTAGTGCCAACCACAGTGACCATATAACTAGTGCCAACCACAGTGACCATATAACTAGTGCCAACCACGGTGACCATATAACTAGTGCCAACCACAGTGACCATATAACTAGTGTCAACCACAGTGACCATATAACTAGTGCCAACTACAGTGACCATATAACTAGTGCCAACTACAGTGACCATATAACTAGTGCCAACTACAGTGACCATATAACTAGTGTCAACCACAGTGACCATATAACTAGTGCCAACCACAGTGACCATATAACTAGTGTCAACCACAGTGACCATATAACTAGTGTCAACCACAGTGACCATATAACTAGTGCCAACCACAGTGACCATATAACTAGTGTCAACCACAGTGACCATATAACTAGTGTCAACCACAGTGACCATATAACTAGTGTCAACCACAGTGACCATATAACTAGTGCCAACCACAGTGACCATATAACTAGTGCCAACACAGTGACCATATAACTAGTGCCAACCACAGTGACCATATAACTAGTGCCAACTACAGTGACCATATAACTAGTGCCAACTACAGTGACCATATAACTAGTGCCAACTACAGTGACACATATAACTAGTGCCAACTACAGTGACCATATAACTAGTGCCAACTACAGTGACCATATAACTAGTGCAACTACAGTGACATATAACTAGTGCCAACTACAGTGACCATATAACTAGTGCCAACACAGTGACCATATAACTAGTGCCAACTACAGTGACCATATAACTAGTGCCAACCACAGTGACCATATAACTAGTGCCAACTACAGTGACCATATAACTAGTGCAACTACAGTGACCATATAACTAGTGCCAACTACAGTGACCATATAACTAGTGCCAACTACAGTGACCATATAACTAGTGCCAACTAGTGACCATATAACTAGTGCCAACCACAGTGACCATATAACTAGTGCCAACCACAGTGACCATATAACTAGTGCCAACTACAGGTGACCATATAACTAGTGCCAACTACGTGACCATATAACTAGTGCCAACTACAGTGACCATATAACTAGTGCCAACTACAGTAAACATATAACTAGTGCCAACTACAGTGACCATATAACTAGTGCCAACCACAGTGACCATATAACTAGTGCAACTACAGTGACCATATAACTAGTGCCAACACAGTGACCATATAACTAGTGCCAACTACAGTGACCATATAACTAGTGCCAACCACAGTGACCATATAACTAGTGCCAACTACAGTGACCATATAACTAGTGCCAACCACAGTGACCATATAACTAGTGCCAACTACAGTGACCATATAACTAGTGCCAACACAGTGACCATATAACTAGTGCCAACTACAGTGACCATATAACTAGTGCCAACTAAGTGACCATATATAACTAGTGCCAACCACAGTGACCATATAACTAGTGCCAACACAGTGACATATAACTAGTGCCAACTACAGTGACCATATAACTAGTGCCAACTACAGTGACATATAACTAGTGCCAACTACAGTGACCATATAACTAGTGCCAACTACAGTGACCATATAACTAGTGCCAACTACAGTGACCATATAACTAGTGCCAACTACAGTGACCATATAACTAGTGCAACCACGTGACCATATAACTAGTGCAACCACGTGACCATATAACAGTGCCAACTACAGTGACCATATAACTAGTGCCAACTACGTGACCATATAACTAGTGCCAACTACAGTGACCATATAACTAGTGCCAACACAGTGACCATATAACTAGTGCCAACTAACAGTGCCAAACTAGTGCCAAACTACATACCATCATAACTAGTGCCAACTACAGTGACCATATAACTAGTGCCAACTACAGTGACCATATAACTAGTGCAACCACGGTGACCATATAACTAGTGCCAACTACGGTGACCATATAACTAGTGTCAACTCCACAGTGACCATATAACTAGTGCCAACTACAGTGACCATATAATAGTGCCAACTACAGTGACCATATAACTAGTGCCAACTACAGTGACCATATAACTAGTGCCAACTACGTGACCATATAACTAGTGCCAACCACAGTGACCATATAACTAGTGCCAACCACAGTGACCATATAACTAGTGCCAACTACAGTGACCATATAACTAGTGCCAACTATGGTGACCATATAACTAGTGCCAACCACAGTGACCAATATATAACTAGTGCCAATACAGTGACCATATAACTAGTGCCAACTACAGTGACCATATAACTAGTGCCAACTACAGTGACCATATAAATAGTGCCAACACAGTGACCATATAACTAGTGCCAACTACAGTGACCATATAACTAGTGTCAACCACGGTGACCATATAACTAGTGCCAACTACGGTGACCATATAACTAGTGCAACTACAGTGACCATATAACTAGTGCCAACACAGTGACCATATAAATAGTGCCAACCACGTGACCATATAACTAGTGCCAACTACAGTGACCATATAACTAGTGCCAACTACGGTGACCATATAACTAGTGCCAACTACAGTGACCATATAACTAGTGCCAACCACAGTGACCATATAACTAGTGTCAACCACGGTGACCATATAACTAGTGTCAACTATAGTGACCATATAAATAGTGCCAACTACGGTGACCAAATAAATAGTGCCACCGATAGTGCTCACATAAATAATGCCACCCACAATGACCATGTAAATAGTGCTACCCACAGTGACCATAGAAATAAGGCCAACCACAGTGCCCACATAAATAGGGCCACCCAAAAAACTGTACATAGACAAATAGTGACTTCAAGAGTGTCCCCAAGGAATATCGGCCCACATGATTAGTATAACCAGAATGCCACACATGTGGCAGCCAGAGAGCTCCAATTAATAGTGTCGGCCAGATCACCCACATAATTGCCTCCATGGAGGCAGAATCAGCAGCCATAAAATCATGACACGTTGGAACAAGGTTGCCATGTGCTGTGTATGGTTATACACACAATTATTTATTGTGCTTTGCTTATATAGCGCTATTAACTTCCACAGCACTTTTCATACGTTATCATCACTGTCCCCATTGGGGCTCACAACCTAAACCCTGAACCCAGGACCTCAGCGCTGCAATGCAACAGTGCTAACCACTGAGCCACCGTGCTGCCCATAATTGCCTACGGGCAGTATAAAGAATTTTCTAATCTAATTTTTTTTGTAAGAAGGAAGCAAATAATGAAACTTACCAGCTGTAAGAAATTATTTGTGACTTTGCCGTGTAGACTGAGAAAGGGCTAACCGAGCCATCTCATCATTAGAGCGCTGGGTCAGCAGTTCCGAAATATTTTTTTTAAAAATCTTTACAGCAAGATCATATTTGCCAATATTTCCAATTTTTCAAGTTTGTAATTGAAAGATTACACCCCCTTTCCAAAGGCCGTCCCCATTCAACCACGCTCTGGTCCGGTCCCCTGAATTTTTTTAAAGCATGGTGTCACAACCATAAAAAAAAAAGTTGGGGAACTTTGTTTTACATTAGACTTACGTGGCACAAAGTAGATTTGACACCTTGTCCGAGGGTCTCCTTTTTTTTGTAAGGGGGGGGTAAAATATTGAAATCCCAAAATAAAACATGGAAAAGTAGGGAAAAAAAATGCTAAAAAAAACCCTGTCTGCCATCTTTGTTGTACAAAAAATGTATACAAATGACTCATACAGGAATTAATCTGATACTAATGATATTGATTGATATAAGATGTAGTTTTATAAAGGGGCCGCCATGCCGAAATATATCACAGCTTTCAACCTAGTGCTGCGGTATATAATCCAGACATAAAAAAAAAAAAATTCCTCCTCACCAGCAGATGGTGGGGTCGCCCGAAATGTTCCTGTTACCATTTCTCCGAGGCTTGAAGAAGAAGTGCCACTTGGTTTACTGTGGAAATAAATACATTAATTAATGAAATCTTAAAGGAACGTTCACTATAGAAAAATAAAAAAAAATCACTACAAATGAGATCTATATAAAATGATAAAAAATTAATGAAATATTTAAATTGCTTGATTTTTTTGTGCTTTTTTTTGTTTTTTTCTACAGGATTCTTGTTACTAGATTGCAGGGCACGGTGTCAGAGTTTCACACGGAGTCAGCCGCGTCTGCAATTTGCACACGTGCCTGGTCCGATAATTTAGTGCACCATCTGATCTTAGGCGCACATATTCCCAAAATGCTCGTATCGTATGAGGTTATTGACTATGGTACTGATAGGGGCTGAAGAGCCAACTGAAACTGTTAGATGGGGCTGTCATGGGTGACGGAGAGGGGCACATTTCTGGTGCTGAGGATCAGGGCAAAGCGTAAAGGGTGTAAAGAATTTTTTGTAAAGTTTAAAAGTGCATTCCGATATCTTACGATTATGGTATACCTGCATCTATCTAAAAAAAAATGGGTTCTGTCTTGCGCTACTGGGTGTAGAGAGGTGTTTGCGCATGCTCATCTCCCTCCGTTCACTTCTATCAAAGTTCAAATTTTGTACATGCGCTTTCATTTTTAAATTGTTATTTAGAAAGAAAATTTAATGTATTGTTTTGCTTTCTTCTGGATGAACCCAGTTTATAAAAACCTGAGACTTACCCTGTATGAAATCGCCCTCTCTTCTGTTCTTGCTGTATTCTAATATTCTCCAGTCTCAGCGGACTTGGAATGAAGCCGATCTCACAACCTTCTTTAACTAACCTCCCAATCCACCAGTCATTGTTGTACTTCTAAAATCCAGAAACAAAAAAAATTTGTGAACAATTTTGATAAAATTTTGACAAAATTTTAAATAGAATTTTGACAAAATTGTAAATAAAATTTTGACAAAATTTTTAAAATCGAAGTTTGAACAAATTACCAATAAAACCAGCCGAGTTATATAGAAGCCTAGGGACCTTACTGTGCCTCTGTATGTCTCCCTAGCTATGAAGATGACCAGAATTACTATATGGTGGCACTCGAAAGGTTTTTCCACGATACTGGAAATTCTGGATAACCAGAGGGTGAGTTAAAAGGAAATTGATGTCTATCTGCATGGCTTTCATTACCTAACTGAGGCCAGGTATTGACATCACAGTCACAGTTTTATGGCTCTGCAGTACATCAGGAGTAGGTAATATATGGTTGGCAAATACTTTTGTGCTGAAGAGGTTAATCAAATCCTTCCTCCGGAGATCTGGCACCTGGTCAGTTTTCCTTTTAGCCTTAACAAGCTGCGGTCTGACCGCTGATGTTTTATTAGCTGGTGACAGGTGGCAAGAGAAATACATCCCAGATTTACCTCTTTAATGTGTAAAAAGTCCTTGGCATCGAAAGAAATAGCAGTGCCCGGTACAGGGACATCTTCATCCAGGGCCCCGCAGTAACTCACGTTCGTCCTTACAGCAAATGCCACTGGTTTGGTCTAAGGATACAAAGATCCGCCATGAATATCCGTGTAAATCTTATGCTCTTGTTCCATGGCAGATATTGACTTTAGCATTTACAGTAGACGCTGCCAGGTTATTAGAGAATTACAGATGTAGCCGAGCTGAGTTTGATGCCAGGGCAACTTTCAGAAAACTCAAACGTTGCACTGGGAATTTTATAATCATAGGAGCATTCATGCAATTTTGAAAAAAAAAAAAGCATAAAAAGTCTGAAATACGTTTAAAACATAAAAGTTCATTACGGGCAGGTCTACATGTGATACTTCTGCCTACATACACATATCTCTACATATTCACCAGAACTAATTCTACCAAAATATCAATGATCCAGATGCCATAAATATTTGAGCTATGAAGTCAAGAAATATCCTGATAAGACATCGGGATAAATCATACATTTCACTGCAATCGTCTCTGAATGTTAGTACAAAGAGAAGAACACGTCAGACACATATAATCTCTGATTGGTAAGAAAGGTGATAACTTGAGGAAAAGCTCCTGTGTCCACCCACACCCCTCCGTCAGAGCCACTGGAAAATGTGACGGGGAGAGATGACAGTAGCAGGTTATGAATGATGGGTGATAACATGAAGAAAAGCTCCTGTGTCCACCCACACCCCTCCGTCAGAGCCACTGGAAAGTGTGACGGGGAGAGATGACAGTAGCAGGTTATGATTGGTAAGATGGGTGATAACATGAAGAAAAGCTCCTGTGTCCACCCACACCCCTCCGTCAGAGCCACTGGAAACTGTGACGGGGAGAGATGACAGAGCAGGTTATGATTGGTAAAATGGGTGATAACATGAAGAAAAGCTCCTGTATCCACCCACACCCCTCCGACAGGGTCACTGGAAAGTGTAACGGGAGAGATGACAGTAGCAGGTTATGATTGGTAAGATGGGTGATAACATGAAGAAAAGCTCCTGTGTTCACCAACACCCCTCCGACAGGGTCACTGGAAAGTGTAACGGGGAGAGATGACAGTAGCAGGTTATGATTGGTAAGATGGGTGATAACATGAAGAAAAGCTCCTGTGTTCACCAACACCCTCCGTTAGGGTCACTGGAAAGTGTAACGGGGAGAGATGACAGAGCAGGTTATGATTGGTAAAATGGGTGATAACATGAAGAAAAGCTCCTGTATCCACCCACACCCCTCCGACAGGGTCACTGGAAAGTGTGACGGGGAGAAATGACAGTAGCAGGTTATGACTGGTAAGATGGGTGATAACATGAAGAAAAGCTCCTGTGTTCACCAACACCCCTCCGTCAGAGTCACTGGAAAGTGTGACGGGGAGAGATGACAGTAGCAGATTGTGATTGGTAAGATGGGTGATAACATGAAAAAAAGTTCCTGTTTCTCCACCCTGTGATCACTGGAGGTTACAGTGTAAGAAAAATGACAGTTAATACGCTGTGATTAGAAAGAGGGCTGATTATATGAAGAAAAGTTCTGGTATTCTCCATTATGGGGTCACTGGAGACTGTTACGAGGGAGAGATGACAGTAAAGGCTCATTCAGACATCCGTGTTTTTTTTTTTCATGTATGAGAAAAACATTCCTAGTTTCATCAATGAGGTTAACCTGAGTTTGGTCAGAGTTTCAGAAATTTTTCTCGGAGGAGAAAAAAAGGTTTTCTACCTTTTCCTATCTAGCAGTCTGTGAAAAACGGACAGCAAAAACTTTTTTTCTCCTCCGAGATACTATGCTGTCCGATTTGTGCACGGATCCATGTACTTGCATTGCTGATTTTGATCCGACGCTTGGATTAATATCGGACATACCTCTGCGATTTTGCACGGACCACTCGGTAAAAGAAAAGAATCGGACGTGTGAACAGCTCTGTAGACTGTACGAGGTATGAGCGCTATCCGTGAAAAACATGGACAGAACTTGTATGTAAAAACAGATGTCTGAACGAAGCTTCAGAGACTGCAATCAGTAAGAGGGGGTGATAACATGAGAAAAGGTACTGTGTGCCATTTTGGTGTCTATGGAGGCCGGGCAGATGGAGAGATTACAGCAACAGCCATAATTAGTAAGAGGATTTTAGTACATGAAGACAGTTTCTTGTATCATCCATCCTGGGGGTCACTGGAGACTTTACAGGGGTACAGGTAACGGTAACAGGCTGTGATTGGTAAGAGGGGTGATTATATGACAGCAACAGGCTGTAATCTTATAATCTTTGCTCCTAATGGTTAAGTTTCCCCCTCCCGAGTCCCAACCTCTTCCTTATACACACACATAATTCGCAACTTCAAAAGAGCGCCGAACCTCAAATATTGCACCTAAACTATTGATATCTCGCTAGGAACCTATGATCTAAGCTGAAACCCTAATATTCTAGAAGCGGCAAACACCTGATGTCATGACTTTTGTGGAATATGTTGGCGCTATATAAATAAAATTATTATTTTGTAGCCTCGCTCCCTTTTTGCTAATAGATTAAGTCCTTAACTGATAGATACTCCTGTGTCTTCTATAACATGGGATTTAGAAAGGATAAAACGTTTGCGCTTACTTGTATCAACAATATCAAACATTTACTAAATACAAGGAGGTGCACACCATTAACCCAAACCCCAACGCTGCTATGGGGTCTGAAAAAGGGCAGCTGAGAATGACTTTTAGTGCCAATGTGCAGTGTGAATCCCCGTCCTGTCCAAGAAACAGGGTTAATATAATGTCAGTTTATAAAACGGACCCTTTTTTTTCCTGTGGGGTCCCTTTTGCGCTACATATACTGCACATGATATGACTGGTATTGATATACATGATTCATTTGATGGTTTTGACGTGATTACTGCACATTGTCTTACATGTCCTCATTCGCAGCGATGTATCTGATATGATGCTTTCGATCAGATTTCTAGCGGTTTCACACTCTCGGCGTGCGTCTTACCTTGGCTCTCTCGAGTTGCACTGCAGCTTGCTGTTCTCTCTCTTGGCGTATTGCTTCTCTGTCTTCTTCCAGAGAGACATCAGAATCGGACGGTCTGCTAGTGTAAGAATCTGCTGATCCCTAAAAGTCGGAGAACAGGATTTAGGTCAAGATGCAATGAAAAGAAAGACTTTGTACAGTACATCTACTAGTTATAGGTTTACGCGAGTTATCGTTGATTTTGGACAACTATATAACGGCCAGTATAAAGGAGAGAAAAACGGGAGCACTCATAGAGACAGATTTACTTATCCTATAAACTTAGACTAAACGGTATGAAAATGCACAAAATTTGTCACAATGACTCAGAATGAATGATGCATTCGGGGCATCTTTGGATACTTTTGTCTGTTTTTATACTCTCTACTAGTTGGTTAACTTTGCACCACTATTTAGCTCCAAAATATTGCTGCAATCGTGGTCACGTTACTGAATATAAGTTATGTTCCTTTCCGCTAAACTACACCCCTTTGTAAATAATCCACAAAAATATCTGCAACACAAGCACAAAGGTCTAAAACTAAAGGCAACAATTTACGCAAAAATGTGCAAAATTTACTGCATTTACTGTATACTTTCCAACTCTCTAGTAATGTCCAGGAGGCTCCCGAGAAAATGGGACATGTTGGAAACTTTCCCAGTCACTGAAAAAGCCTCCAAAAAGCTACCAAACAAGCATTGTTTTCAGGGGTTTTTTATGCATTTCGCAGAGATTTTGAAATTCTAGGGATAGGAAATGGGCTGGAATGAAAAAAGGGGGGTCCTGCAAAATTACTCAGTACACTATAGAATCTCCCACAAGTTCAATTCCAAAAGTAGTCAAGTATGATTTACTACCAAAGTCAAAGTGCACTTACAAAAGTCTACCATGAAAATCACCAGTTCAGCTACTGATTTCAACAGACTCTCGGTTTTCTCAGAAGGGGAGAGGTTTGCTGCAGCCGCTCTTGAGACTGATGAGAGACTCCTAATGGGAGTCCGCTTCAATAGAATAAGGTTTCATGTTCAGGAGACTGTATGGTGAAACACAGGGTTTTCTGGGGCTCCGGTGTTGTGCTTCAGTCCTGAATATCAGTGGTTTGCAAAAATGTCAGAGAGACTCCCAGAAAAGGGGAGCTCACCCGGACTCCAAGAGGAGATGCCTAAAGTTGGCAAGTACAGTGGGGAAGTATTTGATCCCTTGCTGATTTTGTAAGTTTGCCCACTGACAGAGACATGAACAATCTATAATTTTAAGGTTAATTTTAACATTGAGAGATAGAATATCAAAAATAAAATCCAGAAAATCACATTGTATAAAATTATATAAATTCATTTGCTTTTTGCAGTGAGAAATAAGTATTTGATCCCTCTGGCAAACAAGACTTAATACTTGGTGGTAAAACCCTTGTTGGCAGCACAGCAGTCAGACGTTTTTTGTATTTTGATGAGGTTTGCGCACATGTCAGGAGGAATTTTGCTCCACTCCTCTTCTCAGATCATCTCTAAATCATTAAGATTTTGAGGCTGTCACTTGGCAACTCAGAGCTTCATCTCCCTCCATAAGTTTTCTATAGGATTAAGGTCTGGAGACTGGCTAGGCCACTCCATGACCTTAATGTGCTTCTTTTTGAGCCACTCCTTTGTTGCCTTGGCTGATGTTTTGGGTCATTGTCTTGCTGAAAGACCCAGCCACCACCCATTTTTAAAGTCCTGGCAGAGGGAAGGAGGTTGACATCCTTAGAAAGCTCTTTGGTCTTGCCCATGTTGTAGAGGTTAGAGTCTGACTGACTGAGTCTGTGGATAGGAGTCTTTTATAAAGGTGACAATATAAGACAGCTGTCTTTAATGCAGGTAACGAGTTGATTAGGAGCGTCTAACTGGTCTGTAGGAGCCAAAACTCTTAATGGTTGGTAGGGGATCAAATACTTATTTCTCACTGCAAAATGCAAATAAATTTATATAATTTATACAATGTGATTTTCTGGATTTTATTTTTGATATTCTATCTCTCAATGTTAAAATTAACCTACCCTTAAAATTGACGCAATTGAGGACACTGAAAGGGTTCGCGCCAGTGGCGACGTGTGGGTATCTGGTGGCTTTCACAGCTGATAGATGGGGGGGGTCTTCAAATCATTTGAGGACCTGCGAAGAGATTTCCCGCTTCAACATTCTACATTTTACCAGTATCTACAGGTGAGGCACGCTTACACAATGCAGACTCACATACACCCTATTATTATACAGTACAGACCAAAAGTTTGGACACACCTTCTCATTCAACGATTTTTCTGTATTTTCACGACTATGAAAATTGTAGAATCACACTGAAGGCATCAAAACTATGAATTATCACATGTGGAATTATACATTACACTTTACAAAAAAGTGTGAAACAACTGAAAATATGTCTTATATTCTAGGTTCTTCACAGTAGCCACCTTTTGCTTTGATTACTGCTTTGCACGCAGGAAAGGTGAACGGATGGACTCTACATGCCTGGTTCCCACCGTGAAGCATGGAGGAGGTGGTGTGATGGTGCTTTGCTGGTGACACTGTTGGGGATTTATTCAAAATTGAAGGCATACTGAACCAGCATGGCTACCACAGCATCTTGCAGCAGCATGCTATTCCATCCAGTTTGCATTTAGTTGGACCATCATTTATTTTTCAACAGGACAATGACCCCAAACACACCTCCAGGCTGTGTAAGGCTATTTGACCTAGAAGGGAGAGTTGGGGTGCTACACCAGATGACCTGGCCTCCACAGTCACCAGACCTGAACCCAATCGAGATGGTTTGGGGTGAGCTGGACCGCTCACCGCTTCAATTTTGAATAAATTCCCAACAGTGTCACCAGCAAAGCACCCCCACACACCATCACACCACCTCCTCCATGCTTCACGGTGGGAACCAGGCATGTAGAGTCCATCCGTTCACCTTTTCTGCGTGCAAAGCAGTAATCAAAGCAAAAGGTGGCTACTGTGAAGAACCTAGAATATAAGACATATTTTCAGCTGTTTCACACTTTTTTGTAAAGTGTATTGTATAATTCCACATGTGTTAATTCATAGTTTTGATGCCTTCAGTGTGATTCTACAATTTTCATAGTCATGAAAATACAGAAAAATCTTTGAATGAGAAGGTGTGTCCAAACTTTTGGTCTGTACTGTACATCATGATGCTGTCATTAATAGGCTTGGGCTGCAGGCATCCACGAGAGGACTGATTTCTTTTGTATATGGGGAGCTCCTTTCAAAGGTGCTATTAGGTCACCCGATAATGGCGCTAGGGAAATGGGAACAACAAGTAGGTGGGATTTCAGCAGGCCAATGGGAATCAATAATGCAAATGATCCCTAAGTTGTCCCTTATTGAGCCCAATCGTCTGTCCAACTATATATTCTTTACAGGGTTTATAGAACTCCAAAGTGGTTGTTCGATTTGGGTTTGAGACCGGAATCAAAGTGTCCCAAATGTGCGCTTGATGATGCGGATATTTTACATATGCTCTGGACGTGTCTGTGCTTACAGATATTTTGGATTATGGTTCTTAATTTAATATATGTTGCCACTGAGCAGGATATTCCCAGAGATCCTATTGTCCGTGTGCTGGGATACGTGGAGGAGGTGGGGGGTGACGACTTTCTACAAATATCAGTTGCTAGAATGCTCTTTATTGCTAGGAAATTAATAGCCTATCACTGGATCTCGGATAAAGTCCCTACGCGGAAAGAATATGTAAATAAGCTTAATTTTACATTGTGTAGAGAAAAGGCCATTTATCTTAAACGAGGAAAGCCGGCGACGTTTGAAAAAATCTGGGCAGGATGGTTGAACATTTCAGGTCTATCGTCTGTAAATTTGTTATTGTAACAACATGTTTATGACACTCTGAATATGTTTTATGAGTGCTTTATTATACTATATGCCTTAAGATGTGTACTTCATCAATGTATGCTTTGTATCTATTTTGGTATAACCTAGCATTGGACCAGGGAATGGGATGGGGGGGTGGTAGGGAATGGGGTAAGGAATGAGGGGTACTTTGTATTGTTTTCAAAAATTCAAATTCAATATAAAAAATATCTGATTAAAAAAAAACCTACCCTTAAAATCATAGACTGTTCATGTCTTTGTCAGTGGGCAAACTTACAAAATCAGCAAGGGACCAAATACTTATTTCCTTCACTGTATGTTCTACAGGAGGACGCCTCTGTAAGAAGGCATGAGATAGCGCATGCCACAATTGAACCCATTCTTGGCAACTTTTATGGCGGTCCTTCCAAGAGGTGGTTGATAAAGAGATGATTGGTGTAAAATCCAATCCGCCTACCGCCCACTGTATACGACTCTTCTGGACATTTGGACCGCGAGGCTCCATCACAAGCAATGTGTTGCTTTCCATAAGGTTTTGGTGATGCCTGGAAGATTTGCAAAGTCTGGAAGATCTACCCTTTTTTTCCCGTAAACCCTATTATGACTTTGTACATTACCGTGTGTCGTGTCAGTATTGCAAAACCAGCAGAATACAGAATTTTTACCAACATCTCCCATAAAGCTGCTCGGTGCTGCTGTAATTTCAGAAACTGGAGCTGGTGCCTGTGCTGCATTATTCAATCACTATAGTTACAGGCAGAATATTGCGGTGAGGCTGCTGTATGTGTGTCATCTCAAGTCTCCCCGGGACTCCCAGAACTGGCTCACATTTCACAGAATTAAAGGGAACTGTACATTGCATTAGTTATGTGCAGGTCATTATGGGTCGGCATAACCGTGGTAGGTGCCAGGTTTCTCCCCTGGGGCAGGGGTGTTATGCTTTGATATTAAATTGCAGCATTGTGTAGGAAAAATATTGCTGTATTATGCGGGGTCTTTAAGGTCCAGATGTTTGATTTCTTAAAGTGGCACACAAGGAAAATGCAAGAACTGCCAAAAATTAGAAGGAAGAGGGACTCAGATACACCCTGTATTAGAAATAAAGGAAGGCCTCTTACACATTCTGTTAAAATTGTCAGGGAGTGGGACTCCTAAACTCATAAAGCCTGTACGCTAACTGCAAGGGCTGCCAAAAATTAGAAGGGACTGCGATAAACCCTGGAAGACACGTAGAGGGAGGCCTCAGAAAAAAAACATTTTTTTTTACATTTTTAATGTAATCATTCTTTTACCTTATCCTTAATGCTATCTCTAATCCTACCCCTTATCCTAGTAGCTGCTCAATATCTATTATATCGGTTGCTGCCTAAGCAGAGTGCAGCAGTAGAGATGAGTTAGTCATCAGCAGCTGGACTTTGTATAGGTGATGACAAAACTCACTTCACTTTACGAAGAACTTTGTCATTTTACTTTAGTGCCTATGCAGAGCGCAGCAGCTGGTGACAAACTAATCTCGACTGCTGCACTCTGTGTATGAACTGGTGGCAGTAGCCATTGAGTCAGAAGATATAGTGCTTGGCGGCGCCATTCGGTAAAGTGTATGCTATGCCACTGAGTAGAGGGCCCCTATGCAAGAACAGTATATGGGGCCCCTCACGCTTATCAATAGTTTATCACACAGCACCTATTTTTTTTTGTACAATCGTCCTACCTCTCTCAAAAGTGATCAGTAATGGTTAGCACGGTCTCTTTCAGGCAGTCTACTAGACAGGCGTTTGCTGTTTTTATGGTGACATTTGGACCCTTCACCAACCAGCTGCACAGGATGCCGATATAGAATATCCCTACCTGGTGCCAGGGAACGGCATGGCGGATGGAGCCCACACATTCGGGTCAAAAGAGAATTCCCTTCTCATGTTATATCATTCATGGCTTTAATTTGTAGACATTGGAGATTTAAGAGAAAGAAGGATGTATGCCGCTTCCATGCTCTCGCCATGAGCCGCCATACCACACACCTTATAATTTCACGCTGAGTGTGTTTGTGAAAATGACTTTCTGACAAACGCAGACAGCTTTACTGTGTAGAAGTGAAAATGAAAACCGTTAACCCCTGGGTGGTAGATGTAGCGACTTGCCCGAATCTTGCCGCTTCTCTGCACCACTGCCTGTGTTCTCCCCCCACCACAAATCTCACGGTTTCCTCTTCTGGACCAGACGGAATGTCCCTGCTGCAGCCAATCAGAAAGTTGCTTAAAAAGAACCTGTCATCAAGTAAAAAGACTTTACTAAGAGGGCGTGGCTCACTGGATCCTCTGGGGCGTGTCTTTAGGCTGCTCTTCATTATAATTCTGTGAGTCACGCCCCCTTCGTACAGATCATAAAAATCAGCGCTAAATTAAAAGGCCCACACATCTCTGGAACCATATGGCGGATTTAGAAAATAAAAAAAAAAAGAATATTCAGGAGATCAGTGGGAATAAACTAGGGGCACAAACTTGGACACTTTTGACCTGATGACAAGTCCTTTTTAACTTTGTATATATCTGTGCAAAGGTGCACATAGTTTTTAACTCCAACTGCAGGTTGATGTCCACTGCAATAGAATAATTCATCTGTAAAACAATACGAGCGCATGGCAGAAAACCGTGAGCACACAGCGGTGCCTCATAGAATCGCCTATAATATAAAGTCATTGGGTTATCGCTTTCTGTTAAATGCTTTTTATCCATTCGCTATTTGGGTGACAACGAAGAATAATGCCAAAATATCTCTGGTATGGAATGGTGAAACCACACAATGTTTCCTGGACTCCTGTTGGGAGCCAGAACATTAAAGTGGGATTCATATGGAATTCTCAGTTCTGGCACAAAATTTTCCCACCTTTTCTTTGTCCGTCTGTGGGCAGATTCTGTCTAAGGCCTCTTTCACACTTCAGTCGTGCGACGTCAGTCAAAATCCGCCAAAGTGTGAAAAAAACGGATCCGCCATTTTTTTTTTGGCGGATCCGCTTTTTTCCCATTGACTTGCATTAGTGACGGATTTTGACGGATGGTCGTCCGTTTGATCCGTTTTTTGACGGATCCGCCATAAATTTGGCGTCCGCCTTTTTTGAAAAATGTTCAATGCAACGTTTTTTGTGTGCGTCAAAATGGCGGACTATGACGGATCCGCCGCGTCCACCATTTTGTATAATGGCCCCCTATGGGTGGCGGATCCGCTGCCATCCGTTTTTGACGGAATCCGTCAGCGGATCGGTTCCCTCCATAGAAAATGCTGACAACACTGTCCGGGGTCTCTCTCTCTCCTCCGTGCCAGACATGCGTACCATGCATTTTCCGGGTTCAAACGTTCATAACGGATCCGTTTGCATCCGTTTTTGCACTTTTCTGGCGGATCCGCTATTTTCACACTTTGGCGGATTTTAACAGACGTCGCACGACTGAAGTGTGAAAGAGGCCTAAGTTACAGATCGATCGGTCATATAATACCTACCGTATTTCTGGAGCACAATGACCATTTGCCCCCAGTAACAACAGGTTATTGGGTTCCTTTGGAAATTGGGAATATATCGCTGCTTAACTAAGCAGATTTTCCTGTAATATCACAAATGCAAAACTATAAAATACTAATTTCTCATTATTTCAAACATACTGGATTAATAATATCAATACTTTTTCATGCCAAGAAAGTCTAAACCCACAACAGATCCTACAGAGGAAAACTAACCCATCATTCACACAAGCAAAATGGAGTTCAGTCGTAAAACAGTAGTCTGGTGAAGGTCAGGGCAGGCCGCAGACAGGTAAATGAGGTTAACCATAAAAGCTGGATAGTAACAGGAAACATTACACCCTAGCACAGTGTTTCTCAACTCCAGTCCTCAGGACCCACCAACAGGTCATGTTTTCAGGATTTCCTTAGTATTGCAAAGGTGATGGAATTAATGCTTGAGCAGGTGATAAAATTATCACCTGTGCAATACTAAGGAAATCCTGAAAACATGACCTGTTGGTGGGTCCTGAGGACTGGAGTTGATAAACACTGCCCTAGCAGAAAGCAGGGATCTAACGGACCTTATTGTTAATGCTCAGAATGATACCAGAAGATCCCATATAAAATCCAGAACTTCAGGAGAATGATTGATAGCAGGGGTAATTGACGCTCCTGGCTCTTTCATAGACTGTAAATCTGTCTGCACATGGCCCACAGCAGAGCTGTGCAACCCAATGGCGGCCAGGAAAAAGATGCTGAGCAGTGGAGGATGTAGGACGGTGCAGTGTGTTATCTGCAATAAAGAACTTTTGGAAACTCTTTGCACGCAACTTTAAAGCCTCTTGGTTTTGCTTGCCATTTTTTTTTTATTTCAGCTTACCTTTAAAGAGGTCCTGTCACTCGCTCAAAAATTTGAGTTAAATTCATTTGCAAAGAATCCCTGAACTTCCCTGATTTAGCCTGTCTTTTCTGTTTTGTGCTGCGTCACTCCATTGAAGAGAAATTCAGATTTGTTGATTTCACACCACAGAATGTGAAATCTCTGCTTTGCAGTCCAACTTGGCATATTTTCAGAGTCTTCTCTGGGGACCTGAGCTTTATCCCCCTTCCTGACAATCATAGCTCAGCAGTCTCTGAGCCTGTTAAGACTGCTAAATCAGGCGCCAAGCTGTGATTAGCAGTGTCTGGGAGAGAGAGGTGAAAGTGCATGCTCCCAGAGAAGACTCTTTAGGAAACAACCAGTTGGGATGCAAAACAGAGATTTCACATACTGTCCTCCAAAAGCAACAAATTTGAATATCTCTGCAACGGCGCAACGTAGCACAAAACGGAAAACAACAGCAGAATCAAGGGAACTCACTGATTTCTACAAGGCATGCATCTTGAGGGGTTGTTTTTGAGCAACTGACAGGTGCTTTTAACTATAAGTCTTAAAAAACAATTGGATAGTCAAAATTGTAGCTCAAATCTCCTAGACTTCAATGCAAAATCTGCAACAAAGGACAGTAATAAACATAGGAGGTAGAGAACCCAGCGAATCAAAATGGGTCCCCAATTATAATTTCAGATTTTGCAACTTAGGACAAAGGGAACTGATGTCTCAATAAGCTTTGTACCAAATTCCCTAATAATGAGTTCCCTCTAGAGTGGAAAGTCCTACACAGATTATCACCACCCAGAAAAAAAAGGAGTGGCCCACTTATTTCATAGACCTCATGGAAAATGGTTTGCCTCTTAACCAGGACCAGCACATTTGCCACATAAGGCCCCCATTCAAATTGGGTAAAAGTCATAAGAAACAGTCGGTAAAGATTAGCCAGCTATCTTAACTGTATGGAGGCCTCCTGACTCGCTCCCGACAGATGAAGGTTAACATAGATGATGACATTTCTGGTGGCTTTCTCCTTTCTCCCCATTAGTAAGAAATGAATGTTCAGCTGAGTTCTCATGTCAATGGCGGAATCGTGGGAAACTGCCAAACCATCAGCCAATATCTATCTCATGTGTTGGCCAACTGTACTGGTGTCTACACACCTACTAGATGGGTCTTTGAGTTAGGGCTCTTCACCATCACTAGGTGTAACAACAACGCACCATTGACACGCCAATGGTCAACAAAGAGACAATTACAGAGACAGCTATTCCCAAAGTGTCTCGTAAAGACAACCAAGTATAGGAACTTCAAAGGAACAATGCTAACAAAGAACAAACCAATTTATGTCATCTAGGCGTCATTTCTCTCATGTTCCAGCAAGCCTATCAATACCCAGCCTACTTCCACCCCCTCATTTCATCAAAATACAATCCTCCAGAGATTACTGCCCACTCTGTCCAAACAACATCAGCAGCAGCGGTGGCGGCGTACCGTAAGTCACTAAGAGATGGCTCATTTGAAGACTTTCCTTCTATTATTCTGCAAATGTCTGCTTACATAATGCATTGCGTTCATCTCACAATTCATCATTATTTCTCTTTGCTTTCAGTCAAGGCCGGGATGCTCACCGCCTTCAGTTTACGTCTCACAGGATTTTAACCACTTCGCTCTGGGAATGTAATGATTACCTCATTTTCACACTTATTGCAGACACTGAGATTATCTTTTCTGAAAGAATTTAGATTCTTTTTTTATCAAAAAAATAAATAAACTGCCAACAACTTATAGGGCGAGCCACCGCATGCATCCCAAAGGACCAAACACACAGCGCCCATGATGCCGGACGGTAGGTACACGCTCTTTCACCATCAGTATGATCCCTGGCAGTCTACCTAAATACTGTGGCCAAAGCAGAATGAACTTGTTGGCTTCCTCGTCCATAATGTTGGAGAGAAAGTTGCGTCGTGTTTATTTTCTCGGAGACGTGGCCATTGAAATAGTCTAAGACCCCTTCACGAAAGTCAACAAGTGCCTTCCATAACATTGTAGTGGTCTAATCTAAGGGTCCTAAGGCCACCTTGTCTTTGTCTACAGACCACCCTAATTAACCAATATATCATGGTATCTACACCAAGTAGCCATAGAATTAAAACCGCTGGTCTAATATTGGGTAGACCTCCATCTCCTGCTCTAAAACATATGGGTTCTACAAGACCTCTGTAGATGTCCTATGATAACGTGCCCTAAGATGATATCAACAGATCCTTTAGGTCCTATAACCTGTGATGTGCGGCCCCCACTTATCCAAATTGTTTTCAGTTGATCAATCGGATTGAGATCTAACGATCTTGGAGGCCAACATCTTCAAGTCTTTGTGATGGACCTGAAACCACTTTTAGCCCCTACATGACAGGGCGATTTTCCATTTTTGCACTTTTGTTTTTTTTTCTTCCCCTTCTTCAGAGCCATAAATTTTTTATTTTTTCGCCCAAATACCTGTGTGAGGCCTTATTTTTTTTTTGCGGGACGAATTGTACTTTTGAGTCACATCATTCATTTTATTATAAGATGTACTGGAAAGTAAGAAAAAAATTAAAGTGCAGCAAAATAGCAAAAAAAAAAAAGAAGAGCAATTCCGCAATTGTTTTTTGTGTTTTATTTACAGCATTTGTTTTACAGTAAAAATGACTTGGCAATATGACTGTCCAGGTCAGTATGATCTCAGAGATACCAAACATACAGTGTTTGGGTTTTATTTCGGTGCTGAAAAGAAATTTAAGAAATTTGTAAAAAAAAAAAAAAAAAAAAAAATTTGTTTGTGTCGCCATTTTCGGAGAACCATAATGTTTTAAATTTTTGGGATATGAAGCTGTGTGAGGGCTTGTTCTTTGTGCCATGAGCCATTTATTTATCAGACTAGTTTATTTTATATTTTGATAGATCAGGCTTTTATAAACGCAGCGATATCAAATATGTAAAAATTTTTATTTCTTCATTTTTAATGGGATTGATTGGAACTTTTATATTTTTTTTATTATTTTTTCAAAGCTTTCTTTTACTTTTTACTGCTCTTGTTGGTCCCACAACTTGAAGCTGTGATCGTGCGATCGCTTGTTCTATACATAGCATCAGCACTGCTGTATATAGCAAGTATCATGGTCTCCTATGAACACCATCTACAGCCTGGTTTTCACAGGGTACCGTTTTGAAAGGCACAGAGGTCTTCGGCAGACCCCTGGCTGTCATAGCAACACATCGGCACCCCATGACCACAGGCGCAACAATGGGCCATAGAATGACGTGCCCCCCTGCTGGTGCACTGAAAATGCCTCTGTCAGAGACTGTGTAGCTGTGAATCCAGCTCTGCTGTCAAAAAGACTGGTTAGAAAGCTCAGCACCATCTCTATGTATCACCCACTGCCTGTCTTCTCACTCTGCTCCTATCTGCTCTTGCCCTCTCCCCTAGAGTATAATTTGAGGTGCAATATAGCCCGTCTTGCCTTGAACAAGATGGAGTTGGGCTGTTTTTACAGAGTGAATGATGAATTCAGGAGGTAAATGGGAAGTAGAGAAGTGGCTCATAAGTGGAAAAAGAATCACAATTGTCTGATAAGATATATTGCAAAGTTTCTAATTTTCGCCCGTACAATTAATTTATGCAAAGTTGGTTGACAGTGAAGTTCACAGGGCCAGTGTTTACAGCCCTTTGCCGGTCTCGGTCTGCCGACCAGCCTAGAACGTTGCCCAGGACTGCCACCATGTCTGGTCTAGGCTTGATCTGGCAGCAAGAAGGCATTTTGAAAACCTGCATCCTGCGGAGAGCACTTACAGTTTTTGTGTTAATTTGACCAACACTTCACGGGTCAAGATAGCAGAACTCAGTAACTCCCGGACAAACAGGGTTAAAAGAGTGCTTGAAGGAGCAAGCGCTCAAGTGTATGGGAGGGTCGGGCAAGATACCTGGGGATCGAACGATTAGCCAATCATTTGGCCAAGAGCTATTTATGGTGAGAAGGGTGGTCGTGCACATCAGATCACTCTCATCAATCCCCCCTCCATACATTTGCTTGGCTGAGCGAGCATTTGATTTCTAGGGAAGACGGGTCTAAGACATTGCCAGACTCTTGTGTTGTGGAGTGCAACCATCTTGTGTGGATCGTGGACATCTGCAGGTCTTGGTTAGAGGCCGATGGCTCGTAGACTTTTTTATCGATGTTATGACCATGTTTCCTTTTCACCTCTTGTTAAAATCAAGGGGTTTGTCCACTATACAATCCAAAAAAAAACATACACATACCTCCCGGACAGGCGCCGTTCCAGGGTTCTCTCCCAATGCTGATGTGACAATTTTATGTCATGTGAGTGCTACAGTCAATCTGCGGCTGGGAGACACAATCGTTGGAATGACGCCGGTCTGGGAAACATCTATATGTTTTATTTTATTATTATTTTGATATTTGGGGTTGTAGCATTTTAGAAAGGGTTTCCACTACTCAATACAAAAAACATACACATACCTCCCGGACTGGCGTCGTTCCAGCGATCTCTCCCAAAGCTGATGTGACAATTTTATGTCATACGAGCGCTGCAGTCAATCTGCGGCTGGGAGACACAATCATTGGAACGGCGCCGGTCCGGGAAACATGTACGTATATGTTGGGCTTTTTTTATGTTTGGGGTTGTAGCTTTTTAGAAGGGGTTGTCCACTAGTGGACGACCCCTTTATTTTTCTTTTTACATAGTACTTAGCCATCCTATGGACACTTTCCTAAATTTCTGCCTGATGTTACAAACATCTAAACGGCGCTGTAAAATAAAAAAAAAAACAGGCCGACACAATCCAAAGTGGTAAAAGCGACGTAACAGACCGTCGGCACTTTAACGTCTGCTCTTTACAAGCCCCGTGTTAACCTCTTTTACCAGCGCTGCTACATGTTTCTCGGCTCCGCGGCTGACACAGAAGGGGGAGAGCCGTATGATTTTCTATGTGATATTTACCGCGGCTCTAAAGCCGCCAGTGAGGCATTAAACATTCAGCAGCTCTCCCTATGTTGTTGCTTGGCACAGGGTGAGGTCGGCTTTCACAGCCTACGGAATAATTTGATTCAAATACAGCACAATCGCGCAGGTAAAGATTACAGTGCAACCCGCACTTACTCCACGGGAATCTGTTACATATGAAAGCTAATTGATCCTCTTCAATTTGTAGCAAATAATTTTCCTAGAAAAGCGTCTAAATAGCTTGAAAATAATACTAAGTACTGCTCCTGCCATACAGGCGCATTCACACTACTTCCCTTCTAGGTAAAAAAAAGAATTGCTGGCGGCTTTCCAAAATTCTAACTTAAAGGGGTCAAACTGGATTAGGAAAAGGGGGTTGCTGTTTGCAAATAAAACCAGCGTCCTGATCCCCAAAAATCCATTTAAGATGCATTCTGTGTTATAAAGTTTGAACTGTTAATAAACACTTTATATACTTGACTATATAGGGTGTTTTTAACCGAAAACTTCATATTCTTTTCGAGTTGACAGTTCCTCTTTGTCAGCACTATAGGTGCTAGGACTCCCTTTACTTCCCAGCTTGCATTGCTCCTGCCATTGTCCAATAGCTTGAAAGCGTCTTTGCTGCTAGAGATGGATTACACTTGACAACAGGCAGACATAAAAGAGACACACTGCACTTGGAGGGATTTTTTTTTTAAGGAAAAGATTATATCATTTTTAAATAAAGTGATTCGTAGATTGTCTATTTATTGCATTATCTATTAAATGAGAACAAGTATAAAGTACAGGGAGAATTTAAAGGAAAACTCCAGATATTTTATATTGATATACAGTATGAGATTCAAAAAAATGCAGGAAAGTAAAACATTTCTCGAATGATGCAATTTTTTTTTATACTTTTCTTCCTTGCAACCCTTTGTCCACAAGCACAGGTCTGACTCACAAAATGGCAGCCAAAGTACCTCCATTATCAAGAGTATTGGAGAGACCCCTATTAACAGCACCCCTAATAAATTATAGTACCCATGTAAAAGTGGCAACAGAGTGACCTCAATAAACAATGGCGGCAGCAAAATATATCCCATGAACAGCCCCAGGATAGTGCCTGTTGCCTAATTTTTGAGCTTTTCTAACCTTGGATGGGGTTTACTTGATTGGATGCAGCTAACACCTGATATGATGAGATTTTGCATATGGGGGAGAGTCTTCTAAAAAAGTTCTGGCTTGGAATAATAAGTGTCATGCAGATAAGAGCCACAAACAGCTAAGGCTTCCATTTATACCGTGAGTTATGTCAGCGCTGGAGCCGTCGTTTAGCTGTTGGGTTGTGTCAACGTTTTTATCGTTTTGCTACGACGAATAGCACCATCAAATATGAAAGACTGTGCAACAGAGGCTTGGAACTTGGTCACCCATGAAAATATGAATACAGCCTTAAATATGGAAACCAGACAGTTGTGACGTGTAAAGAGAACCCAAAGCATTAACCATACGCAATAAGGAGGAAAGATGAACGTGAGAGCTGACTTTTTACTGAACTTGAGACTTTTCTTTAAAAAATTTCTTCCAAGAGACCAGATAAGTGTCAGACGATGGTGGATAGCCATGAGCTGGTCTATTGGACAGAGAGTCTTGAGTTAGAGATAGTGAGAAATATCTGTGGTTGGAGTCAGGTCTGTTGAGAGGAAAAGTGACCCTGCAACCTGACCAACTGGTTTCACCATTGCTGTGGACCTGCTCATAACTGATATTATTATAGGCCTTCTGGATGAGTGGTAAACCGAGGTGGCCTTGGATGTTGTGAATGGTTGAGAACCATCTCCATTCTTTTATTTATATCGTCGTTGGGAATAAACTGAGCTGCCCTGGTTGAAGGAGGTGACCTGAGTGACGTAACTAATGCTAAACTCTGCAACCATCTGCTGTGAACTATTTTGTGAACTGTATCATGAGACTGTACCTTTGGCTGCTGGTAACTGCCAATCTCAGTGCCTCAACTCTGATGTGTAATCACCAAGCTCAGTGCCTCAGCGCTAATATGTAACCACCAAGCTCAGTGCCTCAAAGCTAATATGTAACCACCAAGCTCAGTGCCTCAGCACTAATATGTAACCACCAAGCTCAGAACCTCAACTCTGATGAGTAACCATCAGGCTCAGTGCCTCAGCGCTAATATGTAACCACCAAGCTCAAGTGCCTCAGCGCTAATATGTAACCACCAAGCTCAGTGCCTGAAAGCTAATATGTAACCATCAAGCTCAGTGCCTCATCGCTAATCTGTAACCACAAAGCTCAGTGCCTCAGCGCTAATATGTAACCACCAAGCTCAAGTGCCTCAACTCTGATTTAACCACTAGCCGGGCTCGCTAATATGTAACCACCAAGCTCAAGTGCCTCAATCTGATGTGTAATCACCAAGCTCAGTACTAATATGTAACCACCAAGCTCAAGTGCCTCAACTCTGTTGTGTAATCACCAAGCTCAGTGCCTCAAAACTAATATGTAACCATCAAGCTGAGTGCCTTAATTCTGATCTGTAACCACCAAGCTCAGTGCCTCAACTGTGATCATAACCTTCAAGTTCAATGCCTCAATACTGATGTGCAACCACCATAATCAGTACCTCAACTCTTGTGTGTAACCACCAAGCGCTATGTCTCAATAGTGTAACAGCCAAGATTGCGCCTTCATTAAAAAACTTTAGCAGCTACACTAGTTGCCTCACATTATTGTCTCACATTTATATGCTGTAAAGTACCAGTTATAGTGGTTCTGATGTGGAAAGCTATGAATAACTGGTACCGCTTTCCAGAGAGGTTTGGACTGAAACCGAGTTACACTCTGTAGCATAAGAAACCATACTCGAGACTTACACACTTGATGCAGAGGAATTTGTCAAAAATAGTGGCATAGTGCCTAAAAATACCCCCAGAGGCGAAGAAACAGTCTATGATAAGTGGCGTGTCCAAGCAAGTTACAAAAAGCTGGTCTAGCCTCTCATAGACCCATAATAGCGCAGTAGGACAGCTAAGGGCTGACAGTCATCTCCACTTGGTGGAACCTCCAGAAGAGATTGAGGTCCCTGGGTCCCAGTGCAGAAACGCTCAGCGAGGTTGTGTTATGTGTTCATCTGCAACTGCATTGTGTCTTCAAAGGCGAGCCCCTCTTGCAAGTACAGTACACTTTCAGGGAACACGTGATTACTTTTGCCAAAACTTTTTTTCACCTTTGCTTCCACTTAAAAAACTAAATAGAACCAACATAGAGCCTCCGCAGTATTATGCCTCATGCACACTCTTCCAACATAATGTGTCTTTGAACTGTGGACTGCCAGTGAGTAACTGGTAGCATTTTCCATGTTATGTCATGCAATGCTGCACTACGTCATGTGTTGAACACTATTTTGTTGCTGGCTCTATACCTTTGCTTTGTGACTATGGTTCACCCCATGTATTGTGCTTTTAAGTCTCAAATATAGTGGTCAGAGGTCACATGTGCAGACGTTGTGCATTGCGCCACACTGGCTCCATTTTAGGTGGAGTCAGGTGATATCAAGAGGCAAGCTCTGTGCCTCAAGATTGATATGTAATCACCAGGCTCTGTGCCTCAATTTTGATGTGTAGCCACAAGGCTCTGTTCCTCAGTTTTGATATGTAACCACCAAGCTCAGTGCCTCAATTTTGATTTGTAACCACCAAGCTCAGTGCCTCAATTCTGATTTGTAACCACCAAGCTCAGTGCCTCAAATTTGATTTGTAACCAAGCTCAGTGCCTCAATTTTGATCTGTAACCAAGCTCAGTGCCTCAATTTTGATTTGTAACCACAAAGCTCAGTGCCTCAAGTTTGATTTGTAACCACCAAGGTCAGTGCCTCAATTTTGATTTGTATCCACCAAGTCAGTGCCTCAATTTTGATTTGTAACACCAAGCTCAGTGCCTCAATTTTGATTGTAACCACCAAGCTCAGTGCCTCAATTTTGGTCTGTAACCACCAAGCTCAGTGCCTCAATTTTGATCTGTAACCACCAAGCTCAGTGCCTCAATTTTGGTCTGTAACCACCAAGCTCAGCGCCTCAATTTTGATCTGTAACACCAAGCTCAGTGCCTTCAATTTTGATCTGTAACCACCAAGCTCAGTGCCTCAATTTGTCTGTAACCACCAAGCTCAGTGCCTCAAATTATGAGTCTGTAACCACAAGCTCATTGCCCCAATTTGTCTGTAACCACCAAGCTCAGCGCTCAATTTTAGTCTGTAATCAATCCAAGCTCAGTGCCTTAAATTGTGATTGTACCACCAAGCTCAGTGTCACATACTGTGGTAATGCAGGTTTTGTTCTCATTGAAGGCTGTAACCTCTATGGTATTTGTCTCATACTAACTAAACACTGTCACAGTTGAATCATGCTAGTCTGTGTGAGTCATTGTTCCAGCCTCAAAGAGGGTACCAAATTACGGGTCGATGGGTGCCACACACAGACACAAAACTGACCTTACAGGAACAGTCGTCTCATATACTTATATGGGTGTTATTGTATTGTGGTCATGCACATAAGGCCTAATACACATTGGACCCCCAAAAACAGCTCCTGGAGTAATAAATACAGAACTGTCATTACATATCATAAAAAATAGAGACCTAACTACATTTTTTTGTGTGTTATATACGGGGTATAAGATTTCGGGAAGCGACATATTGGGGTCTCTTGCTACAAAGTCTGAATTTTCTGGCTTTACATGGATCTACACACCACAGGAAACAGGCAAGTACTGCGACAAATGAGCAGGTGTAATGCACAATTATAATAATATATATTGTAAATCACCCCTGAAAAGCTGAGGACCCCAACCAACAAGGCCAAAGCTCCAGCTGAAGGTAACCCTGATTTGGAGGTGACTTTGGAGCAAATCATTCGCCCGTAGGGTCGGTTTCTTATGGGACGACACACAAATAACCCATTAATTCTATATCCAGTGTGTACAATGATAGCAGAGCTCATGTACAGATGGAGGGTGCGGACCCTCAGACTCATCCCATTTCCTGGGCTCAAGGCGGCGTTATTTGTTAACACCCGTATAGGTGCAAGATCTGACCCCATAGGACTTTGCAGATAAATCCTTTCTATAATGCAGACTCTATTCATGATTGTCTGCAGCTATAGGTCCTGAAACTATCATCCTAACCTTATCACAGTATATAAGCTAATGTGGGTGCGTAACTATTGGGGGTGTGATCACAGTGGAGCACCGGAGCCTGAGAGGGTCAAAAAGTCTCTCTCCTCCGTATGATGAGACCAGTCGTAAAAATGACATAATAGGGTTTGCGGCCGAGGAACATCCAAGTTCCACCTTTGGTGTTGAGGATAGGATAGCAATTAGCCTGCGACACTTTAACCTAAGATAAAAGCACAGACCTCCTTTAAATTCTACAATTTCCTAAACCCAACCCCAATGTGTCCGATATAAATATGAGGTCGGTTGTTCTGATTTTCCCTCCAAGAGCTGCTGTTACTACACAGGGGCTACATCTCCAGAGAGCGAGCGTGTCTCTTCTCCTAAAGATCCCTCCTCCTCCTCCTCTTCATCCTCCTCCTCCTCTTCATCCTCCACCTCCTCCTCGGCCTCCCCCTGAAAAGGATAGATCCTGCACATCTTTTTTTTTTTCCCAGGCAGGAAAAGCGTTGCCCTGCCTCCTCCTTCTTCCATCGACATTTCAATGCAAAAAAACATTGCAAATAATGCATATTCCTATCAAAACCTCCACCCCTTCCCCGGTGAACGAAGGGGATGGTGCACGGTCCGCCGTGGTCCATCACTGGTTAATATTGCAGGAGAGGCTCAACGTGCACATGGGGCCACCGTGCAAATATGCCATCTGAAAAGCCACAATCGACACCGTAGCTTTTTAACTGCCGGTGCTGGGGCGAAGGGATAAGAGCGCAGCATCGCCGCTGACATGCAATCTTATCCGCTCCCCCCGTGGTTATCACACCAGTAAGTTTACACATCTGCAATGACGTAGGCACCGGGACCCATTTATGAAAATCAATGACTTCTTACCTAACGATATAGCCCTGCCTGATACATTGCTGTCATCACACCGGACCGTCACCGATCGCCCACCCCGAGTGTGCCCATGAGATCTAACATTGGCCTTTACAATACAATTTCCAGCTAGAAACCCTGAACATTATCACTCCATTAAAGGGATATCGTTGCAGGTCATTCTTCTTTTGCAACATAAACGACCAACTACCCTTCCAAAATCCTAAATCCTTCCCAATGGGGGGTCGCTTTTAATGACCTGCCATCGCCGGTACTGTCAAAACCTTTGCAACAGTCAAGCATGCATCTTCCTAGATGGAAGAATGATGAAGAAGGAGAAGAAGGAAAAAAAAGGAAATGCTTACCGCCTCCGAATCTTCAAATCCATGTAGGTACAAATTGTCGTACATGGAGGTCTAGAATCCAATGCACCTTTCAATACAGAAAGAAAAAAAAAAAAAAAAAAAAAGAAAAAGCTAGCTCGACCACTGCTGGGAATTGAAGGCCTCAGCAAGACACCGAGCCTGAACTGTGAATTTTTTCTGTGTTTGTATTCCCAAGCCAAGATGCTGTTCATTCATATTATAGAGGGGAGGTTATCCCTAGAGGCAGTTCAGACCTGGCATTTTTATCTGTGTTCCAAATTCAGAGCATGAAAGCAAAACCCTTCCCCACCAAGGACTGGTGAGAGACCCAGGAATGTGCCCTGCGATTGGCTGCCAGCTCTCAGCTGAATGTTCATTTGCTTTGATAGTAAGATGACGAGCAGAAGGTCTATAATGTGCAATGCAAGAATCCTTCCCCGGCTCCTTTTCTTTTTCTTTTTTTTTTTTGTTGCTTTCCTCCCTCCCTCCCCACTTGGAAATTCCTACTTGAATCCTACGCCGATTGCAAGCCAAATATGTTAAAATAAAAATAAAAAATTGCAACAGTTGTTTATTTACACTGTGAATGAATAGGTTTTTTTTTTTTTGATTCACAATGAAAAGAAAAATAAACGATTTGTTACAAATTATTTACTCAATAAAAGATACAATCTTTTAAAGTCTGTTCTTTTCTTCCAGTTCTTCCAAATCATTTTTGTTTTGTTTTTATGATTATACGGAACCTGTAAGAATAATTTGTAGGGAAAGATTAATCGGGAAATGATTAGGGGTTGTGATAGGTGATGGATAGGCAAGAAACAAAGTCGTTACCCAATGTACAATAATGTGCATTTAGCTATTTTGCAGGAGTTCCAGGGAAAGTTGGGCGATATAAAACCCGCATACATTACAATATAATGTTCCTTTAATCTTTTGTCATTTTTGGAAATAGTAAGAAGTAAGATTTGCCTTTCAGGATTTAGGAAAAGTTGGGTGACAACAACCCAGGAAGTGAAATGATGTGACCCAACTATATCCCCGAAAAAGCAGAATAAAACATGTAAGTAGAATTCAAGCCCAAACAATTATCCCAAAATCATCCTTAAGGGGATTTTTTCGGTTTCAGAAATCCTCTGTCTACAATTTGTCAAAAAATAAATAAATAAATGTGCTTTACTCACCGTCCCGGGTCCATCCCAGCACTGAGGCTCCGTCCCTTCTTCCATCTGTTATTGTCTGCAGTGCTGATGTCACATCGCTGCAATCAGTTATTGGCTGTTGAGGTGTCAACATCAGACATTAATAGGCACCAGAAGCAAATGTGGAGACTCAGTGTCAGATCCATGGAGGGTGAATAAAGCGTAGTTTGCAATCAGTGGCCATCCAACACCCGGCATCCAGACCGATCAGTACTGATCTTCTGGACAGGACATGAGAACCCCTTTCCAACATACGAGTACATCCCACACAGGGTGCACATGTATGGAGCAAGCTCAAGAGCTGAATCTCCTCCGCACAATACAAGTGCACCTGCCTCTAACAGAAGCGACCAGAGATTGCTCCAATTGCTGCTGTTTAGACACTTACATGCTAGTGTCAATCTCTGACTATGATGTGTTAGTGGTGCAGTGTGGGTGAGTGTCTGCTCCGGCGCCCATCACCACCTCATGACACGATTATGGGGTGCTGATGGATTGCCTCACTGAAGGCCTCCAGAGCCACCATTTTTGTCCTCCCATGAAACTGATGGGAGAATGTGAATTTTAACATATTGCAGTATATAGTACAAGTGAGCAAAATGATCAAAGGTCAAGTCCCAAAAGAGTTGCTAAGTAAAAATTAAATTTAAAAAGTTTTAAAATAAAATATTTAAAAAAAATAAGAAAAAAAAACGTTAAAGTTTGAATTAAGCCCTTTTCCTAATCCAAACATTACAAAATTTAAAAGAGCTAAAAAAAAAAAAAAAATAGAGAAAAATAATTTAAAAAAAAATTGGTATCGCCATGGCTAAAAAAATTAAGATCCATGACATTATAAAATTCTTTAATGCATATAATAAAAGGCATGAAGGAAAAAAAATAAATTGTGTCTAGTCTGTGCCTGTACAAACAGGACCGGAGCTGTCCATTAGTTTACTTGTACTGGTCTGGAATTGCTCCGATCTAATCGGTGTCAGGTGGTCAGGATTTAGGAAGGGTCTGAAACACTATATGCCTTTTAGGTACATCATTGTTGGCTGCAGTTTAATGATAATTGAAGTCTTGATGAATCATTTTTGCGAGATGTGATATTGGAAGATCGTTTTACCACTACGCCTCCCATAGCAGTTGTCACTTTACAAGCACCCCAACAATTTTTATGCACTTGATTCCACCTTCCCGGCTTGGTTTACTCGAACCCTTTATTTGCCTGTGTCACAAGGTCACTGCAGCTCGATCTGGCTGCTCATGAAGCTAAGCCTTCAACCCAATGTCCCCCCAGCCCATTCCTCTGAAGCATATGGTCACCAGTGGTAGAATGCTGACCCCCAGCACCGGGCAGACAGAGTTGTCACCTATGGGCCCGGTAGTCATTTACCAAATCGGGATGCCACTAAAGTCTGGCTTTGCTCACAAGGCACAGCATTGTGCATGGTGCAACACTCTCTCAGGCCCAGATGTACCCACAATAATTACACCCCAGATCTAAATTTACATTACTCTATTGACATCAATCACCTTTGAGCCGCACTGGAAACTAGTAGAAAAAGAGGGTCATGGACGGATTCTCCCTGCCCGCTTCCCTTGAGTGACAGGTCTCTCCCTGCGTGTGTGTATGGAGAGATCTGTCAGTCAGTGGAAGCTGGCGGGGATGAGCTGCCGGGACTGGCCTTTCTGACTAGTTTCCCATGCAGCCTTTATAGTACGAGTTTCTCTGAAGCACAGCAGCATTTCAGAGCCATGGCTAAAATCGTACAGCCAGCGCCTGAAACATGCTGCCCAAGGATCAGGAGCATGTATCAGCTGTCAGGATCTCTTTAGGTGTCCCAAATTTTGCATGATAAATTTCACCAAGTATGGTTACGCTGAGATTAGTCTTTTCAAACTAATTACATTCCATATGCCCTATTTATTTTTTTAGTATTTTGCAGGCATTTCAAACTTACAATTATGAATATTATACTTCATTACCTTATTTTGCTCTCTTCTCTCCCAAACACTGTGCTGCAGTGTTGTTTCAATGCCCAGTTCAAGTTCCTTTAGAAGCTGCTTTTAATTGCTGCTCAGCAAAGATTTCTACACTATACACAAACTGTCTGTGTACAGGATTTTCTCAAAACCTCATACACAGATTATTTGAATATAGTGTACTGAATGGATCTTGACTTAGCAGCAGTTGAAAGCAGCTTCTAAGAGAGCATGAACTTGCCATGTTAAATAGTACTGCAAAATAGCTCTCAGAGGCTCACTAGGTGAGGTAGCAGAGTAACTGTAATCTGCAGGCAGACCGGAGACAACCTGGAAACCGCAGACAGGTAGCAGAATTACTGAAAGCCGCAGGTAGACAGATGTCCTGGAGACCACAGATAAGTAGCAGGGTAACTGGAAGCCGCAGGCAGACTAGAGATATCTGGGAGACTGTAGACAGGTAGTAGAGTTACTGGAAGCTGTAGACAAACTGGAGACATCCAGGAGAACACAGGCAGATAGCTGAGTTACTAGAAGCCGGAAGCAGACACGAGACGTCCTGGAGACCACAGACAGGTAGCAGAGTTACTGGAAGATGCAAAAAGACCGAAGACATACTGGAGACCTCAGACAGGTAGCAGGGCTAACGGAGGCTGCAGGCAGACCGTAGACACCTGGGACATCGCAGACAGGTCGCAGGGTTACTGAAAGCCGCAGGCAAAGAACTCCAGGAGACCCCAGACAGGTAGCACGGTTACTGGAAGCCGCAGGACGACAAGAGATGTCCTGGAGACCGCAGACAGACAGCAGAGTTACTGGAAGCTGCAGACAGACTGGAGATGTCAAGGAGACGGCAGACAAGTAGCAGAGGTTACTGGAAGCTGCAAGCAGACATGAGATGTCCTGGAGACCGCAGACAGGTAGCAAGGTTACTGAAAGATGCAAGAAGGCTGGAAACACCTGGGTGACCGCAGACAGGTAGTAGATTTACTGGAAGCAGCAGACAGGAGATGTCTGGAAGACTGTGGAAAGGTAGCAGGCTTATTGGAAGCCGCAGGCAGACCAAAGATGTCTGGGATACTGCAGACTGGTAGCAAAGAAGCTGCAAACTGGAGACATTTGGAAGACCACATAAAAGTAGCATTGCTACTGGAAGCCGCAGGAAGACCAGAGATGTGTGAGATAGTGCATACAGGTAGCAGAGCTACTGGAAGCTGCACACAAACTGGAGACGTCTGAAAGACCACAGAAAGGTAGCAGATTTACTGGAAGGCGCAAGCAGACACAAGACATCTTGGAGACCGCAGAAAGGTAGCAGGGTTACTGGAAGCCGCAGACAGACAGACGTCTGTGAGACCGAAGACAGATAGGGTTACTGAAGCTTCAGGCAGGCAGTAGATGTCAGAGACCGCAGACAGGTAGCAGGGTTATTGAAAGCTGCAGGCAGACCAAACACCTCCAGAAGACCACAGACAGGTAGCAGCGTTACTCGAAATAAGCAGGCAGACTGGAGACATCTGGGATACAGCAAAAAGGTAGTAGAGCTACAAAAAGCCGCGGGCATACCGGAGACATCCAAGAGACCGCAGATAGATAGCAGGGTTACTGGAAACAAGCAAGCACGAGAAGTCTGGGAGACCGTAGACAGGTAGCAGGGTTACTGAAAAATGCAAGCAGACCAGAGACCTACGGGAGACCACTAGCAGGGCTACTAGAATAGTAGTTGGGAAAGAGGGAAGCAAAATAAGGTAATTCAGTACATTATAAAAATTCATGACTTTGCAATGCCTGGAGGGTAAGTAAATTAAAAAAAAAAGTTTTGTTACACTGTAAAGCCCCTCAAAACCTCCAATGCAAAATATGAAACAACCATGTGCCAACTATAACACTAGTGTCTTGTATGTGGTCGAGGGGCTCGACCATCCCTAACACCATTTATTTCCAGCATGGGGCTCTCCAGCTGTTGCAAAACTGTAACTCCCCGCACATCCTGACAGCCGCAGACACTATCTGGTTATACCAACAATAACTGAAAACCAGTAGAAACCCATTGCAACCAGTAAAATTCTATTTGTCTGAATGTCATGCCACTGGCTGATCAGACCTGGAGGGCACATATCAGTTGAAGCAGATGTATATATTTTTCCACTACAATCTGAAGTAGTTTTCATGCTATAAGTGCCTCCCTGATTATTGCCCCCATCTTCAATCTCTTAGAAGACAGGAACAGCAATTATAGGGATATCCAGGTATTGATTATACTGCTTTCTACAGACTGTAGCATAAGGTATAATTGAAGCCCGGACTAATTAACTTTGTGGGACTATAACATTACTTTTTGAAGCATTTGTCATTTTTTTTTCTAGTAGCACATTCATTTTCCTGTAGAGGGTGCATAAACTTTACCCAATGCTTAGCCTAATGGTGTACGCATCGGATGGAAGCGGCAGCGCCAATCATTTTTCTCCAGTTGTGTCAATAACAAACTCATTTCAGTCAGACTTTGACAAATTGAGTGAGGAAAAGCGCTGGAGACAGAAAAATCTAGGGGGATTTAAAGACGCAGATTGGATGTTAAGTGTGCATTACAGTTTTATAGGGACATGTATGGAAATGATAAGGCCCCTTAGCAAAATGTAACATAACACTGCAACTCGGAAAACCAGCATTAAAACATTGATGCATTTGTCTTGTTGAGTTCCAAGTCCGTGTGTGAAAACATGCATATAAACCCGAATTGAAATAATATAAAATATAACTTTTATTATGACTCTAAAACGGGACATACAACAAAAACACCACACATTAAAAAGTGCACACTGATTTCACCCTAAAATAAATGATACCCTGATATGTACACCTGCCTAGCATGCGGAGGTTGGCACCCTAAGACAGCCCCAACGAGAGTGGCGCCCCCCGGTCACGTCGGCTGTCCCTAGGCTCCTGTATTGCCCTTATCAATGGGTGCTCCCCACTATTGCATGCACAACCAATGAAAATAGTTCCCTTGAAAGGTTGGAAAACCGGCAATGTGTCTCTGTATGTTCAGGTCAGGGATCAAGGTTGAAATTCCATGCCTGATTCAATGGAATAAATAACCAAAGAAATGTTGTGAGTATACCCTTCAATATATAATAATGCTGGTCCCTGCTTACCAGCTTAAATGTGGGCCCTGTATGGTGTGAAGACAATCACTGGGCTGAATAACTTATCCAAACAAATGCTGACACTAAAGGGTATGCCACACTAAACAATATCGCTAACGGGATCGCTAAAAAACGTCACTATTTAGCGATCCCGTTAGCGATGTTGTTCAGTGCGGCAGCTGCCAGCGACGAGCTTCCTGCTGTGATCTCGCTCGTCGCTGGAATCGTTCCGGACCCTATTTCATCGCTGGCGCTCCCGCTGGGTAAGTATCTTATCGCTGTGTGGCACCTTTTCTTAGCGATTTAGCGGTACTTTTGTACCGCTAAAGTCGTTAAGAAGATCGCTAACGGCGATAGCGTCGTTAACTATATCGCTAAATGTGGCCGCATTTAGCGATATAGAAACGATCCCGCTAGCGATCTCATTAGTATGCAACGCTAACGAGATCGCTAGCGGGATTGTTTAGTGTGGCAGTACCTATAGGCATTGTACATATATGCATTGTGATAAAGGCACTCAGTGTTATTTATCTTAATGTGTCACAGCAAGGGATTGCACTATCTCCCCATCATAATATAACTAACAGGGACATTCACATAACCACCATATTGATAAATAGAGAGGGGTACTCATCCTGATATATATTTCATGACACCTCTACGCGTTTCGCCCAGCGGCTCATCAGGAGGTCAGATATAGTGATATTGCATGGTGTCAGAAAGAAGATCTATCCGGTCTTATATAGCTGCATCCCTCACCACATATGGTGAACTATCAATCACAACACCAAAAACGTCCCCATTTCTTCCATATGCAACGGTACCAGGTGTTGGCTCCACAATGTCTGATTCATATTGGCAGTCTTTATATGAGGCCCCAACAAAATGTCCAAATATCGATTACCTCCATCATCCCACACAGAGCGCTCGCTCCCTCATCTGTCTCTGGCGTGCGTTCCACTGTGGAACGCACCCAGCCCCTGATAAGGAACGCCCACCGGCGAAGGATGCAAAAGCGGAAGAGGTTTGATTGACACCTCCCTCCGGTCACAGAGGTGATCTCACCTCCCTCCCTTTACAATGCGGAACGCCCACCAGTGAAGGACTCAGGAGGCGGAAGTGACTGTATTGACACTCATAGTATGCGGTCCAGCTGGATCGCTAGCCACACCTCCATCCTGGTTCGAGTCCTCATGAGGGAGTGGTATGATACACTGTGTTTGCGTTCCACAGTGGAACGCAGGACCATAAGTGGGATCATATTGTATGGAGAAAATCATTAGTTTTTACAGCCTTATAGAGTGGTTCTTATAAATACCATAATAATTGAATATGAAACCAATATTGATCAAGGACATAATAAGTAAAGTACCATTGATCAGAACTACATTTCACGGCCCCAAAACCACTGGTCTATCTATAGGACCAAATTGATATCATTATCTCACTTGTGCAATAATCCACAAAAAAGATAATATTATATGTAGTAGATAATTATATTCTCCAACATTGTATGTAGTTTATACGGATATCATGATATTTAAATGTAACACCGTTGTTAATGGAGGACCGGTGAGTGAAACAACATGGTGAAGAAACCATGTATTAGACCAGACCCATATTACATAATTAATCCCATATTATTTGATAGCAAGAATATATAAATATTTAAATGATATCACCACCAGTGATCGTGGAAACCCTTATCTGGGGTATGGCAAGAGAAATCATGACCATGCGATAATCATTCAGAAAAGTCCTACATGACGCAAATGTTTTTTTACACAAAGCAGGCAAATGATACATGTTCATTTAATCCATTGGGGGACCTTGAACCCAACCGAAAAATCCACTCACATTCTCTCTGAAGTAGATGTTTATCAAAGTTCCCCCCCCTTGGGTTAGGTTTGACCACTTCTAGGACACGAAATGATACCTGGTTTAAGTTACCCTTGTGTATGGTATTGAGGTGTCTAGCCAGAGGGGTGTCCCTCTCGTTTCTCACATCCCCAATATGCTCGCCCACCCTTCTCCTAAACTCTCTGCAGGTTTTACCCACATAATCAAGGGGACAGGTACAGCTCGCCACATAGATAACACCACTCGTTTTACAGTTTGAGAAATCACGTAGATAGAATTCTTTGCCAGATGCGGCGCTGCATATAGATTTACAAGGTTTCATCCATTTACAATTAACACAGTCCCCACATCTGAAAAAAAAACACACACTTTGCGGTCAAGCCAGGTACCCTTAGGAGTGGGCCTCCTAAAAAAAACTGTGTACAACGCTGTCCCTGATAGAACGTCCCCTACGATAAGTAACCAATGGTCTAGGTCCTATACTATCCCTCAGATCTGGATCCGCTAAGAGAATGTCCCAATGCCTATTTAGAATCTTCACGACCTGATGATTCTGACAATCAAAAGACCCAATCACTCTCAATGTTTCAGGCGATGACCCGTGTTCTAGTTTGAGTCTGCAATAGTCTCGTCCTATTGCTGGACAAAGCATGTTGATAGGCACTCTCTAAAGTGTGTCTCGGGTACCCTTTGTCCAGGAATCTAGAGCTCATTTCTTTGGCCTGATCATAGAAATTGTTCACATTGGAGCAATTTCTCCTCAACCTTAGAAATTGCCCTTTGGGAATGCCACGTTTCAATGGTAGAGGGTGGTGACTGTCCCACCTCAGCAGACTGTTGGTGCTAGTGGGTTTTCGATATATCTTTGTTTCCAGACCACCCTTTTAATTTTTCCTAACATGTACATCCAAGAAAGGCAAGGCATCCCTGCCCAACTCGAGTTCCAAGTCCCCTGCTTCCTTCGATTAGTAAAAAAAAAAAATGTCTGTCTGTGGCCGCCACTAGGGGGAGCTCACTGAATATGGATTTATACAGAGACACCTATAATTTGATCCTATAAATGAGGTCATAAAGTGAAAATCATATAGAACCACCAAAACAAAAAAAGCACTTTATAGATAGAATAACAACGCTATCAAACAAGGAAAGACCACGAATAAGGAACAATGGTGGACAAACCCAGACATATCCTATCTACATACATATCATATATTAGTAGGAGCAGCAGAAAAGGGCCTACAAGGCTAAGGTAAGAGCAGTGTATAAACAGTAACACCACTAAATATGTCCATATAGATTATAGTCATACTAAAAAAATATATAAAAAGTATTTATAGTTAGTATATATGCATCCCAGGTAAATAGAGAGATCTGGTAAATAAACATAGTATACCACTCATGATAATCACCAGGGATTTAGTAGGCTACAACAAATATTAAAGGAAAGCATGCCAAGAAAATTATACATCAATATACCTACATCAAACCACCTATGGTAAGTAGGATTATAGTAAATCAATACCTTAATGGTTTGTATGTCCAGGAGTACACCACACACCTGACGCGCGTTTCGCACTGAAATGCTTCGTCCAGGGGTGTTGTTATTTTGTTGCTTGATTTTATTAATTGTTTAATAAAAATGGTATTTTTAGATCGCACTTGGTCTATCTATAAAGCGATTTAGTGGATTTATACAGAGACGACTGCAAACATCTTACAGTCATTTCCCCTTGTGGCAGCTTCCGAAACTTGACTATGACCATCTGTTGGAAGGCGGAAACGCGATTCAATGCAGAAACACCTCTCTCCACAGGCCCTATGGAAGTTACTCTGCTTCTATGGAAGGAATGACACTGCATAAGAGCCCTAGTCTTACAGAATATCTCTGCATCTCATGTATAGCTCCTCTTTAGGAACATCATTTTACAAGGTAAATCAATGCTTACCGACTTCTATTAATGCAGATTTTTATTTTTGCACAAACATGTCCCCTTTAACATTGTGTAGAGCACAATGAAAATTCTCAGTTGGGATCCTGTTCAGGATGGACCAGTCTTTGCTTACTCCTAGCTGCTGTCTCACATAACCATCAGTCGCCGTCTGAAGTCATCACCTGACTGCTGCGTGAAGGAGGTACTTGCAGAAACACTCAGGAATTTTGATGGCCCTTCGGGGGATCTCTCCTTTTTCAGGGGGTCTCCCAGATGTTCTGAGTTGTTGGCAAGCATGGCTAAAATACAGTTAGCTAGGGTTCCCCTAACTGGTTTTATTCTCAATGTCATTACCGAAGAGTTGAGTTCAACTTGGATCTCCATTCCCCTCACAATTTTAATTCACACCCGCCGGCAGAGGAACACCATTAATTTCAGCAGGTTTTCAGGGTTCCTTAAGTGACCAATTAATGCAGCCCATGATGTTGTTAGAGTCTTGAAAATTCAGTGTCACAAGCCCAAAGATGTAAATTTTTCATGGCACCCTTTACCCATAAAAAAAAAAGGTGATGTCTTTTCTGATTGTAGTAGTTCATTTTGTCGTTTGTTTTCTCCATTGACCTCATGTGTTTGCTTTATCTCCAGGTCCTCTATTTCTTGTTTTATTTCCTAACCTTCATTTGCCCTTTACTTTTTGTGTAACATACCTGTTAAGCATTCACCTGGTAAAGTGGATTCTCTAAGCGGTCTGGGTAAACAGCACAGATAGGAGGCAATGGTGTGGCAGATCGGGTCAACGAGATCTAGGACTACAGGGTATGAAGGATAACAGATATGCAGAGCAGGTAGCAAAGATACACAAGTTAACAATATCTGTATAGGAACCTGATATTTTCCAGCATGGATGCAGTTAATCACAGGCATACAGTCTGATATATTTCAGCAAGGTAACGGGTAATCACTGGTATGGCAGAAAAAAAACAAATTTTGTCTGGTACAATCCAGCAGGGAAATGGTTAATAGCAGTGATGTAGTGTAAGCAAACTAGGACTTGTAGCGAGGAAATGGTTAACCACAGGATAGCAGTGAAGTATAGGCAAATTGGAGACTCCCATGAAAGATGTGCTACTTTAACTACAGAGGCCAGATGTGATCAACACTGAAAACAATTGTGAGAAATTGGTAACTTGCTCACTGAGAGGTTGGTGTGGGCAACACCTAGTAAGCTGAATTACGGTAAGTTTGGAAATGATGCTGATGGTAACATGGAAGTCAAGAGTAGCAGATGTCATGATAGACACTTAGCTGCAGTGCAGTAGCAGCAAACTCATGACACGTTTGCGGCAACTGTGGACAATGCTACTTTAAGGGTCTCTAGGGTGAGGACGTCAGGACTACTGGAAAGGGAGGCAGGCATAGGAGAAGGGAGCAAGGCCCGGCACTGGAGCGGAGACAGGCAAGTTACCATACTATTAGTGGCAGTTGAAAGTGGTCGTACACAGGGAGAACGTTGTTGTGCCCTTCTCCAAGTCATGATAGCTGTTCTTCTTGTGTTTGGCCATCAGAGGTTGTGGTTGCTACATACTGCCAAAAATGAAATATTACACAAATGAGGAAAAGGTGGATAGGACATAGGTCAAAGCATAGTGCTGGAAGTCACCCGGCTGGTTCTTCAACTCGCTGTATGCTCAGATTTTCTAGCAGCCTTGCCAGTTTTAACTGGTGAGTGGCGTGAACATGGTGGGTGAAGTGACAACTCACCTGAGTACATGTCCGTTTTTAAGCCCATTCAGTTTTTGATCTGAAAAGCGACGTTTAGAATATTTATTACTGAAGGATACTGTCTGTCTCCTTTCAGGAAACTTTTACCTCTTGGCTAAGTTTACCCACGTGTCTCCGGCGCTGCTCCGATGTTGGGTACACGCTGCAGTGGTGACTTCATGTAGACAGCGCTGCAACCAATCACTGAGCTTAGTGGCTCTGTGGATGAAAACAACATTAGCCGCTGATCTCAATGATTAGCTGCAGCGCCATCAACATGATGTCACTGCTGCAGCCAAACAATAGAGACCAAGGCAGCAGCGAAGACTCCTATGTTAACTGTATACATCACATGTATGTGTGCGGTGTATATTATTAATTGTGCGCTTCTTTCAGCTGCTGAGCGACCACTGCATGAAATCTTACTCCAAACAAGAGCTGGCGCACAAATTTTGTGTTATTTATGCCACAAATTTGAATCGGTTATCGGCAATGCCCCCTCCAGGCAAAAAACAATGTTCCACTTTTGAAAAAGTTGTAAAAACTACAAAAATGGCAAATGTTTTGCACAGCTATAAGTTGCACAAACTTTTTGTGACACTTCAAGCAATTTTTACACCAGAGAACTTCCATAAACAGCTTGATATATTGAGGGCTCAAAGCCAAAGTTTGTAGTTTGTTTTGCACCGTGTCAGACCTTCTCTAAACCCCGACCATGTGCGAAAAAATAAAAAACGATAAACATATTAGTAAGTAAAATGGATACATAATTACGATATCAAGATAATGGAATCGTCTTAGATATCCAACATCATCTGATCTATTGTACGCAGGACGGTCGTAACAGTGTGATGAAATTGCAGTACCACTTACTTCAAATAGGTGGCGACAGAGCTGAATTTATGAAACTAACTGATCTCGTTCTGGATCCACTAAACACATTTATGATTTGAAATGTAAAACGGATAAATAATCTTTGCAATCGCAAACATAAAATAGGGTCACATTGATGCTGTTGTTATCATCGGAAATGCATCACTGAACTGCCATTAAAGCTGCACGCAGAGATCTCAAAGAGGCAGATATGGGGCCCATGGAGAAAGGGGACCCAGCCCTGGGTCAGTGCCATCCCCTCTGGTACTGAAGATACTTTCACAATAATTTATGCCAGGTTCTGGTGTCAATTATTTTAGAAGAGCTGTACACGGGGACCATGTTGGTTCAGTGGTTAGCACTGTATGGTGGCTCAGTGGTTAGCACTGTATGGTGGCTCAGTGGTCAGCACTGTATGGTGGCTCAGTGGTCAGCACTGTTTCTTTGCAGCGCTGGGGTTCTGTGTTCAAACAACGAGGACAACATCTGCAAGGAGTTTGTATGTTCTCCCCGTGTTTGTGTGGGTTTCTTCCGTGTTCTCTGGTTTTCTCCCGCATTCCAAAGAGATACTTATATTGTGAGCTCCATTGGTGATAATGTATGTAAATCGCTGCGGAATATGATAGCGCTATATAATCAAAGCATAATAATAATAATACACTACTGGACCTGGTTTAAGATTTAAAAAAATTATCTCCAGGACTGGCACCGCTTCTCTATAGTCAGAGCTGTGTCACCCACATTTTGTTCAAGTGCAATAAACACTTTTTTCTGCTTTGACAAAAAATGTGAACACTGCAGCCAATCAAAATTTAATTTTATTTTTTTTTCATCTTACTGGAACCATTTAAAAGGGGTTGTTCTGTAGTGGACATCTCATTTAGCCAGTTGCAGACTGCCCGTAGATTTTAAATGTCCAGGTGGTCCACATTTTACTCAGCACTGATGTTCTAAAATGTCACTGCGTAGTCAATATCATGCAGCAGTGAGGGTTGTGAGCTGGTTGTAATTAACAGCCAGACTAACCATACACAAGGCAGAGACGGTTTATTACCATCTCTGCCTATCCGATTGCTGTATACACAGCGACAACCAAGTGATATGTACAGTCATGGCCAAAGTTTTGAGAATGACACAAATATTAATTTTTACAAAGTCTACTGCTTCACTTTTTCTAAAGGCAATTTGCATATACTCCAGAATGTTATAAAGAGTGATCAGCTTAACAGCAATTACTTGCAAAGTCAATATTTGGCTAGAAAATGAACTTTATCCCCAAAACACATTTCAACATCATTGCAGCCCTGCCTTAAAAGGACCAGCTAACCTCTTTTCAGTGATTGCTCCATTAACACAGGTGTGGGTGTTGATGAGGACATGGCTGGAGATCAATCTGTCATGATTAAGTAAGAATGACACCACTGGACACTTTAAAAGGAGGCTGGTGCTTGGCATCATTGTTTCTCTTCTGTTAACCATGGTTATCTCTAAAGAAACACGTGCAGTCATCATTGCAATGCACAAAAATGGCCTAACAGGGAAGAGTATCGCAGCTAGAAAGATTGCACCTCAGTCAACAATCTATCGCATCATCAAGAACTTCAAGGAGAGAGGTTCCATTGTTGCCAAAAAGGCTCCGGGGCGCCCAAGAAAGACTAGCAAGCGCCAGGACCGTCTCTTAAAAGTGTTTCAGCTGCGGGATCGGGCTACCAGCAGTGCAGAGCTTGCTCAGGAATGGCAGCAGGCAGGTGTGAGTGCATCTGCACGCACTGTGAGGCGGAGACTCTTGGAGCAAGGACTGGTCTCAAGGAGGGCAGCAAAGAAGCTACTTCTCTCCAGAAAAAACATCATGGACAGACTGATATTCTGCAAAAGGTACAGGCAGTGGACTGCTGAGGACTGGGGTAAAGTTATTTTCTCTGATGAATCCCCTTTTCGATTGTTTGGGACATCTGGAAAACGCCTCATTCGGAGAAGACAAGGTGAGCGCTACCACCAGTCTTGTCTCATGCCAACTGTTAAGCATCCTGAAACCATTCATGTGTGGGGTTGCTTCTCAGCCAAGGGAATCGGCTCTCTCACAGTCTTGCCTAAAAACACAGCCATGAATAAAGAATGGTACCAGAATGTCCTCCAAGAGCAACTTCTCCCAACCCTCCAAGAGCAGTTTGGCGATCAACAATGCCTTTTCCAGCATGATGGAGCACCTTGCCATAAAGCAAAGGTGATAACTAAATGGCTCAGGGAACAAAACATAGAGATTTTGGGTCCATGGCCTGGAAACTCCCCAGATCTTAATCCCATTGAGAACTTGTGATCAATCATCAAGAGACGGGTGGACAAACAAAAACCTAAAAATTCTGACAAAATGAAAGCATTGATTGTGCAAGAATGGACTGCTATCAGTCAGGATTTGGTCCAGAAGTTGATTGAGAGCATGCCAGGGAGAATTGCAGAGGTCCTGAAGAAGAAGGGTCAACACTGCAAATATTGACTTGCTGCATTAACACAATTCTAACTGTCAATATAAGCTTTTGTTACTCATATGTTTGCAATTATATTTCTGTCTGTGATAAAAACATCTGTCAAAACACACATAAAAACCAGAGGGCAGCAGATCATGTGAAAATATAATATTTGTGTCATTCTCAAAACTTTTGGCCATGACTGTATACAGTATAGAAAGTGCAGCCTTCGTCCTCCAGACTCAGTAATCATGTGATCACGGGGCATACAGGAAGATCAAGAGCTGCTGGATTTTAGGAAACCTACTCCGCTGTGCAAGGAAGGTAAGAGGCTGAATTTCCCTGTAATTGGGGCTATTATACCAGCCCAGTTACAGAGGAAACCCCTCCCCGCTTTAACCCTTTCCAAAGGTGTTTTAAACCTTATGGGGGTGCAAAAAAAGGCAATGAAGAAATAGAGAAAAAAAATCGACACCGCCTGTCAGAATCGCTGTTTCTTGGGCCCACCCCTAAAAAATAAAATCTAATATATATATATATATATTTATCTTTTTTTCTACTGATAGGGTAACACAATGTAAAATGTTTTTTTTTTCCTTAGCGGTCCTCTGTGTCGGGCAGGCAGCTCTGAAGCTCAAACTGTTGTTCTACCATACCTACTGTGCAGCCTAACATAAGAGCACTTTCACAATTATTATTTGGGCAGAACTGTGATTTAAAGACTGTGGACACTGTCAACCCCTTCACGACCTTGGATCTGTAGGTACGTCCAAGGTTGTGTCCCAGCTTTTGATGTGAGCCCGCATCCGCATGACAGCTGATCTGATCCCCCAAAAAAGTTATGGCTCTGGAAAGAATGGGAGGAAAAAATGAATGCACAAAAACAGAAAATAGAAAGGTGGTGAAGGGTTTAATATAGAAAAATAATATATATTTTTTTCTTTTTAAATGTTAATGGTCACAATATAGTTTTTCCAACATACTGTATACAGTTTGCAATCTGCTCCTATTTCCAGACTTTCCTCATTGTGAGATCTGAGGATCCAGGATGCTGCTGTTTTCACTAGCTCTCGAGTATCAGCTCAGCTTCTGCCCTGTACTGTTTTACCTTCTACAATCCCTGAACGATCTCTTCTCCCTTGTGTTGACAAACTCTGATGCTGAGGCATGTATGATCTACATCCCCTGCTTTCGGCCACAAATTCTCTTCTCTCTGATACACAATTTATGTGATTCAACCTCACTACCCCTGTGCTTTCCTCCCTTTATACAGCCTGTGTAATCTGTCCTCCCTGAAGACTTGGATGCTTTCCTCTCATCTGCTGTGTACAACCTCTTTCAAGCTTAAAAAGAAGAGATTAGGGGTTGCGTGGAGAATAAACAAGGTCAGAACTGTGTTGTGAGATCTATATCCGCTTCAGCAGGACAGCCATCTATGTGAAGGAGTTACCGATGCTCTGCAGCAACAAAATGGTGGGAACATTTAACGAAGACCGTTTAGAACACTGATTTGTTTTGCAATTAGGAAGCAAATGAACAATAACAAAAAGTATAATTGCAAAGGTGTCCATGGCCTGTCATATATTTGCACCTATCATAAAACTGAAAATCCGAATCTCCATATTCCGCTCAGGATTCAAGCACTAAAATGGAAATGGAAATGAAGTTAATGCAGGGTCTGCTCGCTCTTATTATACATTCCGTAGCTCCTGCCAGAATATTCCTTTGTACCTGACTTGTAATGATGTCTTTATCGGAGCCTATTAATAGAACAGTCCAGAGCGCTCCGTTCTATCTAACACCGGAATATTCAATGCGAAGCGAATGAAAAACTGCAAACAAGCTGCAGGCTTATTGTAAGATAAGTTACCAGACGAGGAAAACTTGCTTCTTTTTAAAGTTGACCCTGTTCCTATTTTGTGTTCACTGAAGTCTGGTTGCCGTGGAAACAGGTCCAAGTCAAAACCTGAACTTT